>OY728120.1:446076732-447326732 GCA_963277665.1 Viscum album | reverse complement strand
CAAACAAATGTTATGGGATATGGAGTGAAAAATCTTATTGCTATACTTACACAAGCTATGAATCATTCTGGACTTCCAAATGAGAGGATAAGGGAACAATATTCTATTGAGTCCTTCATGAGGCAAAGTCCACCTTCTTTCAGTGGGTCTTCTGATCCACTTGTTGCTGAACAATAGATCAGTACCACTGAAAAGATATTTTCAGTTCTTCAATGTGCTGAAAATGATAAAGTCATCTTAGCAGTATATCGTTTGGAAGGTGAAGCTGATCAATGGTGGAATCTTATCAAGAATACAAGGCAAAGATATGAAATTGAGTCCATGGAATGGGACGAGTTCAAGAACTTATTTTTCAATAAGTACTTCCCTCGTATTCTTCGAACAAATATGGAGAAGGATTTTCTTGAACTAAAGCAAAAGGATGATGAATCTTTTGGTATATACGAAGCGAATTTTACAAGACTTGTAAGGTATGCATCTGGAATTATCATCCAACCTGAAAGTAAAGTTGATCGATTTTTCAGTGGCTTAAAACCAAGTCTTCGAAGGGAATTAGCTATAAGAGACATCAGTAGCTATGAAGAAATTGTGCGTTGTGCTATCAAGGTAGAAATGGAAGTTGGTGTTACATATCCATCTCATGGTTTTGACAAGAAACGAAAGATGGAGTTCAAGGAGAAATCTCCTAATAATGGTGAAAAGAAGATGAATGTTTCCTTATGCACAAAGTGTGGAAATAAGCATGGTGGATATTGTCTTAAAGGGACTAGAAAATGTTTTAAGTGTGGAAAAGAAGGTCATCGAGCAGCTGAGTGTCGAAGTAATGGAAAACGGGTTTCTAATGATGTGAATAAGGCAAACACTGCAGAGAACACACAACCAACACTTCAATGCTTCAAGTGACAGGAAATGGGGCATTATGCTAATAAATGCCCTAATCCAAGGGTTAGTGATGATCAACATGAGCAACCACTGAAGGCAAAGGACAAAGGGAAGTCACATGCGATCACTATTGGCAATGTTGAATATGACAACGATGTGGTGGAATGATTAAGTGTTTATGTAATGGGATTCCAAAATAATGTTGTATCATTAAGTATTGCAATATTTATTGATGTGGTATTCAATGTGATTGAGATATTTTTTGGAAATAAGATGATATGCGCATAATGAAGGGAAAATGAGAAAATGAAATGTTTAATAGTATTCATGAGCTCATGATTGATATAAGGACTAAGTGATATCATGGTTTGAGTATATAGAATTTTGAGGATTTTGGTATGTGGAAAATGTTAACTTTAAAATGCATTCATGTTTTCACTAAGGTATTCAGGAGAATACATGATTAAGGACTTTGAATGTTTGTAATGTGACCAACAAAACATATATTATGATATATGGGGATCAACAATGGTATTAAATCTCTGGTAATCGTTTTCACTATGTTATGAGAGTGGACTGAAGTATTATGGATAAGCCTAAAGATTGAAATGGATTATGTTGGAAATAAGTGAGTATTTTTTAAGGATAGAAGTTTTTTTCGATATTATTGATGGGATGTTATAGTAATGTAGTTTTAGAAAAAGGACAACCTCCAGGACGGGCGACATCCCATCGCGTCGGACAAGGCTGTGGAAATTGAACCCACAACCGAAGTGCGACTGGCCTTTATCGCCTACCACTGGCCTACAGGATGTCCCTGTTTAGTAGAAACTAGTTTTATTATATTAAGCAGTATGATATATGAAGTATAAGTCCATTTTAGGAACCATATATGATTAATCTCACTATAGAATGACTTATGTATAACTTTTTCTAACCTTTTGTTTGAGACAAATGGAATGACCCATCATTCTATCACATGATCTGCTAACACATCACGAATGACAAATTCAAACTTCATTTCTTTAAGAGATGAAGTGGAAATTTTCCAAAGAATGACAAACGGTGAGACTATACCAAAATCACGAAAGTATTTCTTCTAATTCAAATTCTTCAGCTTTAGGGAAACGATCTTGAAAACCAAAAATGTTGTCCTAGTGCTTTTATATCTGATTAATCAGATCGTACCCTAGATCGTCACAAATTTATGGCTTTGTGATTGCTGGCTTTTCCATAGCCATGTTCTCTACCACTCTCCATCAGAACATGATGGTTAGATTTCTCTTCCATATCCATATTTTCACCTATGTGGAAACCCAGTGATTAGTTTATTTGGGTAACCGTTACGTTTCATACTTTTGTTTTTAAAGATAAGTTTTGGTATTCCTTTTTACGATGTGGGTTTCTATTAAAGAAACTTTCAAATAGTAAACCATTTATAACCCCGACGAATTTCTAGGGCGAAATTCATTTTAAGGGGGGTAGAATGTAACAGCCCGAGATTTTATGAAAAATATTTTTTTTATTTCACTAATGTCTTGTGTTGTACGCTACACCAAAAGGAGCTTGCACAACACGCATCCTTGACTTGCCTTTCATTACACGCAATCGCGACCTTCCTCGATAGCGTGCGTAGTACGCAATGCCGAGTTTCACTAAACAACGATATGCTATATTATTATAACTAGCCGTTATGAATAGTAATAACCACCTTTTTAAATTTTAGAAAATTTAGCTCTCAAAATGGACTTCATTTTTGGATTCAGAGTATCGAATTTAGCCTAAGGTTAAATTTTGGTACTTTTCGGATAACTTTCATATTCTGACGAATAGTGAAAATTACTAAATTATAATTAAAAACAAATTTTTTAATTGAAATAATTAATAGTGATAAATTATTAATTTTATTGGTTTTAAAGTATATTTAGAATATATTTCTACAATTTAATACAATGTTGTTCATTGGTTGTAATTTCACATTTAAACCAGACATAATCAAGTGTCAATCTTTTGATATATTTTGTTTCCTAAAAACACGCTATGTATTTTAACAGCGGGATTTAATTATAAAATTAATTAATGCAACGTCTATGTTATGAATTTGGTAAAATAGATTTCATTTTTTAATTCGGAATATGAAATATAGCTTAGGATGAAATTTTGGCATTGTTCTGAAAAACATCAATTTTTGATGAATAGTGAAACTACTAAGTGGTAGTTAAAAAAACTGAATTTTTCATAAAACTTAATTTTACCGCTTCTGTGAATGAAATTTAAAAAATCCGAGAGACACGGTTGATGTCAGTAAGTAAAATGTGGTTCAATGAGATGAAAATAATTTTTGGTGAATAGTAACTTTTTACTTTTATTTACCACGGTTAAAAGTAAATAGGGTAATTAAGGGTAACAATGATATTAATATTACCCTAACACATGTCCTAATTCTATTGGACAAGTGTATCTCAACCAAAAACAACCTTAAGTGTAAAATATTATCATTTAGGCCCACATGGATTAGATTAGGACATTTATTATTATTTAATTCAAAGAAGAGTTAAAAGAGTTAAAATCAAAGTTTATTAACTAAAAAATTTTTAATATGGGGTTATACATAAGATAAATTCGACTATAAATATTAATTAGAAATCTAAAAATATTTCCTACATAATGATATTTTATTTATAATTTTTAGACATTAAATAAATTAATTTATTTATGACACAACGATGATGCAGTAATTACCCTTTTAAGGAAATATTATCATAATTGATGTTATAAATACTCAAATGAATGTAATTTGAGACTTTTTATGAATTACACTAATTTTCTAGGTTACTATGATATATTAGTGTTGATTTAATTAACTTGGTTCGAACATATAATTCTGTTATGACTTTCACAAAAATCATATATCAAATAGTGTCAAAATTGACACAAAATAGTTTTTAAATCAAATATTATATTATTAATTGTTATTTTATTCTTAAAAATCTAAGGTTCGGCCAAATGACTTAGATAAGGATATATATATTAATACTAAACAATTTGGGGTTCTTTTGGCATGTTATAGTAAGTGTATTAACCATATTGTGAAAGAAAACAAAAAGACACGGTAAAAGTTAAATTATTTAACTTAGAGTTAAATCTAATTGATAAGGTTAAAATAATACCCTAAACTTGTCTAAATTTTATTGGATGATAATATTTAGACCCTTCCCCACTTTAGATTCGAAATAAGACCCTTTGGAACCATTATAAACTGATTTTGACTTTAATATAAAATAATATTTTGAGATATTCCTAAGGTGCCCCTCTCCTCCCTTATAAAAGGGCACCTCCTCCCCCTCCTCCTCACACCAATTTGAGCACTCAAGCTCGGCCAACCCCTGCCATTTTCTCCCCTCCACTTCCCTAGAATAATCCTATAGGTCCTGGTCTTCTTCAAAGACCAATCTTAGTTCCCTAAGTGGAGGATTCAAAGAGGCGTTCCAAAGAAGAGGAGCTTCGGACACGTACAAAGCAAATCGGACCTAAGGTAAGGGAAAATATCACAATCTCATTTTTATCCGAGATTGTTTATACTTTGGTATTTACTGGGGTGTATTTTATCATCGACATCCATGTTTCATCAATATGTAATATTATTTCCATCCACCTAAAATTGTTTAAATCCATTTTACCCTTCCGTGAGTTTTTAGTAAAGAATATGAAAGGAATCTTTTGACGTTTTTCATACGAGGTGCTTTTTGACTTTTCCGACAAAAGTACGAAGAATGTTTTTTTAACTTATACGGCATGAATGGATTTTTAAAACATTATTTCCAAGAAGATTCCTTTACAAGTTTTCAAGTTTATTATTAATAAACTTCTTTTAGTTTAAAATTGTATGACATGTTAAGAAAGGAAAAGTGTTTTTGAAGTAGAAAGGATATTTTCCTCAAGAATAGAGTTCAAGTGTTTTATCAAAACTATTTTCTATCTAAGATAATATAGAGTTCTGTTTCTACCCCTATTGTTAAATTGATTTTATTATGTTGTGATGGAATTATTTTTATTAATTCCTTTATCTTATATGAATTGTTTTATGATGTCATGTTGTTTAAGAATCCCATTTTTATTACATGGGTTATGCAATGATGTATGATTTATGATTTTGTGGCAAACATAAGAATGGTATCATTATGAGATGGGTGGGACCTATATCTCCCTCCAATGCATTGGGTAAAGATTTTATATCTCATGAGATAGACAGGGCTGGAACGGTAGGTTATACCGATTCAGTGAAATAGGACTGAAACGAGGGTTACTCGATTCAGAAAGGGACTTTGTCCACTAAGATAGTCTTGGAAATGAGTCTTGACTAACAAGAAATGATTCTCTATGATTATGTGTGTATGCCACAAAGTTTCATGTTTTAAGTTATGATTGTTGGGATTTCATTTCACTACTATGATTTATCCCATGTTATGAAATTATGCTCTCTTTTGCAGGTTAAGATTTCCAAAAGTTATGTTCTTATGAATATGATGTGATTGATTTTTCTTTTGTATAACCTTACTGAGCATTTTAGCTCACCCTTTTATGTTTTCTTTTCCCCAGGATATAAAAAAGGGTTTTAGGTAAAAAAAGGGAAGATCTTTATGGGAGATATTAAAGATCTTTCACCACGATTAGAAGATTATGTTCTGAGTTTCCAAAGACACTAAACTATTACGATCCTTGTGTGTGTGTTTTTTTTATGTACCAAGTATTCCGCAAAAGTAATGTAATGTCCATGTACGTCAAGCTTCGGGTCTCTACAACCCCTCACAAGCACTTATCCTCACACCTTCTAAGAATTTAATCTTGACAATATTATTACAAATCACCTTCCCAATACTCTTCCTCATTTCCTAGATCTTATGGTCATTAAAAAAATACAAATTCCAAGTTCCTTGAGGGCTCATTCAAGGAGGTGATATTCAAGAGTTAACTTTCTCAAACCTTATCTTTTAATTTTTTTCTTCTAAAACATTGTCCTCAACTCCTTCATATATAATATCATAAAAAATATTGTATAATTTATATATTGGAATTTTATATTGATAATTGAATATATTCTATCCACCCCTTTACTCATCTCCTCTTATTCAAAGAAATGAAACAATTGTCCAAATTATGGTGGTTAACTGTCTTCGTGGATAATGATTTTTAATTTTTCATTACCACCTCAAAGTATAGTTATAAAAACTTTATTATTGTTAATGGAAATTTTAATATTTATATTCTAAATTATTTCATGTTTTATAACTAATATATAAAAATTATATTAAATAAAATGAAACTTGTTCGTCATGGATATAAAAACATCAAAACATAATATAAATAATTATCATTAATGTTTTATCAAATGAATCATCCTCATATTAGAAAAAAAGTGATAAATGGGGTCATTTAAACTTATATAAGTTTACTAATAGAATATTGTTTCACTTCTTGGATAACATCCCCATTCGACAAGAACTTCTATTTTTATACATAAGTAAACTGACCATGAAAACAAACGCTCCCTGAATAACGAAATTTAAATTTATAACTCATCAAAATGGTCTTTAGTTAACTTAATTAAATTATATAAAATAAAATACATTTATAATAGCTTATTAAATAATTAATTAATTAATTTAATTTTATTATCTAATACATTAAGTGTCATTGCAGAATGCATTCAAACATAAGGTAAGAGATCTCTCCAAACCTCCATTTCTTACTTTGGGTTACACTTTATATCTTTTTAACCCAATAAATTTATTCATTATTATCATATAATTATCCTATTTTCTGTTTATATGTACCAAACATGTGTATTTATCTCAATCCATCTTTATTTTTTGATGAAATACATGTTTTACATGGTTACCTTCTCAATTCCTCTCAATAAGAAAACCTGATTAATGGGAACTTTTTAATTTATTACGCATTTTTAAGTACACTCCCTAAACTATTTTAAGCCTACAATATTTTTATAAAATCACTCAATTTATCATGAAAAACTATTTTAATTCATTTATCATTTTATGTAAACAATTATTCCATTATCCACTTTAAATACACCTTATTCATTTCCCTAAAATTGCACTTAAGTGGCACATTTATAATGTTTTATAACCACAATTTTTATTATTTTCACTCCAGATGTACTGAATTGCTCATTATATATTATTATGTTTCCTTTATTAATGCCTAATAATTATTTCCATCCCTTATTTCAAGGATACCATTATTATATTACCTTTGGTTATTCCTTATGACATGATTAAAATACCCATTTCTTTCTAAGGGAAACCCATATGTTTATTCCTTATGTTTGATTATTTATGTGGAAAACATATGCATGAACACGTTAATATAGGTGTTCCTGGATAGTTCCCTAATTAACAGGGTAATGTTTATACCCATGATAATTTATGTATGGGATTAGGGAGTAAACATAATCCATCATGGGATATTATCCATACAATAACCCTATTATTCATTACACACTTAAATAAGATTTATTACATAAAAATGAAATTAAGAAAACTATGAGGGTCAAGAGGTATAGTGTCTTGGGAAATTAGGAAGATTACATAACAACATAAAATGTAAAATATAACAACTCTAATGAAAACTTCTTTTACATGACCACAACATTCCTTTGTACTTATCATTCTATGGGATAACCTAAGGACATGCATAAGAAAAGGGTGAGATATAAAGCCCAGTAAGGGAGTAAACAAGGAATAACATGAATAATTTAGTACATGTTAGGAAATAGTCATATCAATGGATTACAAGATAAACATGAACATGAAGGCAGGATATTTCTTGATTATCATAACATGGAAATATGGAAACTACATTTAACATGATATTAGCATGAGCCAAGGCTTGTTGCAAATAGAGCATGATTAAACCCAAAGTACACTTGAATTTTCATGATTAAACCCTAATTGAACTTGAATTAGCATTATTAAACCCTCATTTCACTTGAAGTATCATTATACTAATCTTTACCCAACGCATTGGAGTGTTATCAGGGAGTACCCTTTATAAACGTTTCATTTCTTGCATAAGTGTTCCACATGGATCATACATCATGGATTCATTAAACATAAAAATTTATTAAAAAAATAAGATATGCGGGATATATAAATTTAATTCCTCAATAAACAAGTACATGTTCATAATGGTGAATACTTTTAATAGAGAAATGGGAATGGTATTCACTTACATGGTGATTTTGGCATGGAAAAGTTTAGTGTAACTTCGACAATATAATGATGTCAAATAAAAATAGTAAAATAGGATGATGAGAGTGAAAGGGGTATCTAATAATTTATACATTAAATTTAAAAAAATGTTGTCATGGAACACAATATGCCACCATATTTAATGGAAATTAGATTCATAATATAAAATAATATCTTGAATGTAAATGAGGAGAGATAAATTCCTTACGGAATTTCGGCATGGTAACATGTGTGCATGGGGGGAATTAATGAGAGATAAAGAGGTATATAATCATTAAAAAATAATGAGGGATGTTTTGGGGAGGTTCAAAATCATACTCCAACATTTTTAATTGAAAATAAAATGGTATAACAACATAAAGAAATTTGGACAAAAATGGGAAATGAAGAAATCCCTTAATTAGAAGTGTAATCCTAAAGGATTAGGAGAGGCTTGAGAAAGGATTCTTGGGATATTTGAGAAACATGGGGGGATTATAGAGAGAATATGGAAAATTTTTGTTGAGATATAAAGGTTTTTAGTGAATAGAAATGGGATATTGAGTGGGTTTATATAGGAAAGGAGAGGGAATAATTTATTATTTAGGTTTTGAACACTACACATTAAACTAATCAAAATAGCAAACCATACCATGGATTTTCCCGTGGTTTTGGAAAAAGGGGATTTTAAAACATTATTTTATAAGGCCAATGGCCTAGATTATTAAAATATAAGGATTTATTATGTGGAGTTGAGTCACAATCTCAAGGAAATCATTTTAAAAAGTTAAAATATTTTATAATTCATGGAGGGTCCACTAAGGCACCATAAAATTAATCAAAACAATCTATAATCAGATTATTTTAATTATAAAACATATATTGGCCGAAAATACCTTTTATAATATTTTATTACATCACTATTGGGTAATTATTATGTCATAAAACAGATTATATATTTAAACAATATTTAATTTTTAACCAAAAATTTGACTATCTCATAAAATTATGAAAAATTTACCATTAGATAATTTAGATGTAATGAATAAAAAAATGATATTAATTTTATCTAAATAATTTTCTAAATATGTGAAATTCCATTTTTAAAATAAAAACTGACATTTATTGAAAATTCATGGGTTTTGATAAAAACAGTTTCCAAACCGTAATAAATATTACAATTTATTCATAAAAATTTTATGATAGATTATATTTAATGAATGTATTTTAGATATAATATTTATTAAAATATTATTTATATAAAAATCCATTAATTCATAAAAATAGATTTATTAATTGAATATTAACTAAGAATACTATTTGGGATTTAGAAACCAATTACAAAGTAACAATAATAAAATAAATGTATATTATTTATTCTATAAAAAACTAATGAACATAATAATAGTGATAGGGAATTGTTATAAAACCCTTTATAACACAAGCAATAGAGCTAAGGGTAAGGTGTGCGATGATGAAAGACTCTTGGGGTGGCTCAGATAACATCACTCGGGTGATAATCTCTATTAACATCCACTTCTCCTGTAGGTGATTCCAATAAAGCTTAATGTGTTGAAGCACGACTTGGGATTGGTCAATAGAAAATCCTAGTGAAACTAAATCCTTTACAAGATCCAAAAAATGGGCTTTGTATGGAGTAATTATACTAGATGAGGCCATCACTTCCTTTGTATGAGTAAATTTGATTTTTTAAATCCTTATATTTATACTAATCATGTGATCACTATTCAATAGCTATGTTAGCAATGGTAAAAATTAATAAAGGTATTTTAAAATACAAAAACATGAAACCAAATAATTTAATATGTATTATATAACCATTTTATATAATAATAAATTTAATCAGATCAAGAGGAATTTTCATCAATAAAAGTTTAGGTTGTTACAGTCCACCATGAGATATAGTCTTGAAAGTTTTACTTGTCTAATGTTTATGCCATGTTATATATTTCATCAAAATTACAATATTTAATTATTCATATGATTAAATGTTCTATATATTATGATTACACATGTTTATTTTTGATCCATACCTTTTATGTTATCATGTTATGCCTTTCAACTCACATGTTATGCTTAATTCCCATGTCTATTCCCATAGTGGAAGTTTTATCTCATCAATTTTGTTTATAAATTCCCCAAGTTATACTAATATATTATAGGAGATCAAATGGATTTTGGATCTCATTATGGAGATTAATAAAATGATGTTTTATTGTAGTTTCATGCTTTCTAATTATGTACCTAATCTTTTAAATACACTAGAATTTTTGATCTTTGGTTTGTATTTCTTGGATAATTATGATTAAAACCATGTAATAATACATGTAAAAGTCTTGGGTCACAGAATTTTAATTTTATGATAGATTTATTAACCCCTAAATAGTAAAAAACTATAATATCACAGTAATCATCAAAAGGTTTAACAGGGGGTTAAAACTAAGTGATAAGGGTGAAAACATAAGATAAACTGATCCAAATTTTGATGGATGAGATTATTTTGACTAATAATCATAAAATATTCAAAATAAATTAATTTTTCCCACTTTTACTTGAAAATTATTTTATATTAAGTTAATAATTTAATTAATTTCAAGAGTGCCCCTCCCCTCACTTATAAAAGGGAACCTCATCTCCTCTTCATCACACCTTTTGAGAACTCTAGTTTAGAAAATACCTCACCAAGTATCTATAACAAATACCTTATAACTTCCTATTATAAATTCTCTAACATAAATTCTAGAACTAGAAGGATTAATGTGTAATCTAGAGAGGTTATCTAACGAGAAGGTATATGTCCCAATCGAATATTTCATGTTTATTTAGTCTTCCAACTCCATAAAATATTCATCAACCATGATAAAATAATAACATTTTCATTTTAAATATAATAAAATGTTATTATGATTATGTTACAACCATTTTTCATTTCCTTTTTCCATCCAATTAGAAATGGAAACATCTCTCTTACGTACATGTGGATTACCACCTCTACAAAGTGAAGGGTTTCATTTTCCATCACTGCCCCTCGTGGTTGTTTATAATAATGGACTTAATTTATACATATGTATATAAATATTATATCCATGAAAAAATTATAATTTTGGAAAATACGTCCCTCTTATATCTCCTGGTAATAAAAAAAATCTAAGTTGTTTATAATCGATATTATCTAGACAACACCACACATGCCTATTTACTATGCATCACAAAACACAAGTATACTTTAAGAATATGTTATAAACTACTTAAAAATAATTTTTAGGAATCCAATCCTTATAAATATCTAGATAGATAAAATTTAATCATACTATTTAATAAAATCTTGGAAAACCCCAATATTAGGCTTCTTAGAGAAGAATGATGAAGTAATATGAAATATAAACCTTAATTTCATGTGAATGTTTATAATTTTATATAGCTATAGAGACCCATAAATTAAATAAATAAATATTAAATCTTATTAATATAATATTCAATGCATAAAATAATTATCCATGTTATAATAGTATAGGTTGAGTGTCTTTGGAAACTTTTATATTTAAAAATTTGGTTCATTAGAGATCCATATCACCTCCCAATGAGTTCTTTATAAATATGAACCTTCTTATATAAATCATAACTAAAATATTTTTTCATAACCTAGGGAAAGGATATATAATACAGGGTGATATCACATTCTTATTAAGGGTAAATAAGAGAGATACAATGATCACTTAAGCATAAAATAACAATAAGGGTTTGAGGACATGAGTTTAGCATTTTAAAACCATACCCTGCATATCATAGATGAAAATATTGAGTCATTTTGTAAATATTAATAGTTTGTAATACATGAATCACAAAGGAATCAAATAAAAAGATCCATGAGACCATAACATTGGTATAAGAAATAAATTTGTGGCATACACATAATCATAAAAATCATTTCCTTAGTAAAGGATCATTTATAAGACTCTCTAAGTTGATTGGGTTCATTTCCCATTCCATCATATCCATATAATGTTCACTCCTATTATTATCATAGTGGATCATATACCTTATTTAACTAGGTTGAATCTCCATTCAATCCTTATTATTTCATGAGATATCCATCTTTACCCAATGCTTTGTAGGGCTATATAATTATGAGCCTACACATAAAATAATTAAAATCAAACATATGTGTGAAATAATATCATAAAATATTCATCAAAACATAACCCATGGAAATGAAATGGGTTTCACAAATATTTCATCATTTCATGATAGTAAAACCATGTGAAAAACAAATGGGTTTTATAATGGTTTCATCATAACTTAATTAACTCATGGGAAAGTAACTAGTTTCCAAGAACCATCCTTAAATAATCATCAAAATAGTCTATAAAATGAATGAAATTTTATGCTATCATTGGATCATAACCCTAGTAAATCATAATGAACACAAAATATCCCATCATATATTAATAATTCTTTTCAAAGTTCACTAAAAAATTTCATGAGGAAATACCATTTTCACTTTGTAAAAACTAGTTTAAATCTATAAATTTCCAAAATATTTAGAAAAAAAATTTTATTTGAAAATAAACTTGCAAACATGTAAAGGGAGATTCAAATAATTGAGTGGTCATAAGGGTACAAATTGTTTTTTCATTCCATATATGTTAAAAAAATATTCCTTTCACATTTTTGGTAAAAGGTCAAAAGTAAATCTTTTAGAAATTGAAAAGAATATTCCTTTTAAACAATTGTTTTAAAAATTAAAATATTTGTAAAAATTTATTTAAAAAATAATAGTATAATAGTAAAAACCTTCTTAATTTTTTTAGAAAACATGGATGTGGAAGAAAAAGTATTTTTTACCAAAGAGAGAAATAAAGTCAGATTTTTTTAAAAAACACATTTTTGTATATTTAATAATTTATCAGAGTAAAATGAAAGGAAAAAATTTAACCAATAAAAATAACCATAGGAGAATAAAATTCATGGGATTATTTAGATATATTTCATAAAATTCCATCAGCATAAACTTAATCATAAATAATCTTGATAAAAAATGATATTGTAACATAAATCCATTACCTCAAGTTCCTCTCTCTTCAAAAGCATGCAAAACTCCTATACAATAAATTTAAATTGAAATCATTGTTTCTAGGTGTTAACTATTTCTTTTTCATGGAAGTTTCGATTCTACAGTTCTAGTCCTTGTAAATTAATCATGGTCCATAATCTCTAGAATGTTAAACATGATATAAATATCATATATATTCATTATATAAATATATATATATATATAGTTATAGTAATCCATAAAAGGTAGAGATATAAAAATGAATAACACCATTCATGGAGATGGTGGGTCATGAATAATTATTATATCATATATATTCATTAAAATTTTCCATATTACCATTCATGTAAATTTGAAAATAATATATGAATTACATCGCTTTGTGGAGTTGTTAGTCCACACATACGCATGAGCGACCTTTTCAATTTATATTAGATTAAAAGGAGGTGGATAATGGTTGTTCCATCATCCTAATAATAATACATTATATTAAATAAACATAAGTAATTATTTTATAATGGATACCATAAATTGAGATGAATTATAAGAAGAAATAAAACTGAAAATGATCAGTTAAAAGTTATACCTCTTCATTGAGAAACCTGTTTTGGATTACACCCAAATCCTTAAAAAGACTATCTTCTAGAAATAATAGAATATCTAGGATATGGGGAAGGAAATTATGAAGGTATTATGGAATCATTTGACTAATATAAAAGTCTAATTTTTTTTTATAATTTAGAATACGAGTTTCCCTTTTGTAAGTGAGGGGAGGGGAAATCTTGTAATTACATTAATATTTAAATTAATATAAATTATTCTTCATGGAAAATGGATCCAAATTGATATAATTCAAATTTAAAATGAGGATGAGTCTAAATCATCTCATATAATAAAATTCGGACAATGTTTTTTTTCACCCTTATCTCTTAGCTTTAAACCCTATTAACCATTTTTGAAAATTACCATGATAGAAATGTTTTCTACACTTTAAGGGTCAAGAATGTTACTATAAAAGTACAAGTGGACCAAAATTTAAATATGGTGATATGTTCAACCATATCCCATTTATTTTTCCAATGATATGATTTTTATTAATTTTAAATCATTTAATAAAATATTATTTATTATAAAATACTATCAATGTCACTTTTGGATCTGTTCGTTTACATTGAATTTAAAAACAACATGAAAATAAAGGAATTAAATTATAAACCATTCACACATCCATAATAATTTATATTTATCTTTAAAATTATTTGAACACAATAATTAACACAAATAATACTATTTTTAATATTTTAAATATCATTTATTTTATTTTTCTATTAATTGAATAAATATAGTGTCAGCAATGCGTAATCATTGAATGTAATTATTCAATGACCGAAAATAAGAAAAATTAACCCGATAAAAAAATTAATTTATATTTCAAATAAAAATTTAAACCAAACATAACATATTTTTACCCTTCTGTAAAAAATATTAGAGACATTAAAGTCAATAGAGTGACATTTTGTTTTATTTTTCTTTTATTAAATTAAAAAAATTATCACAATATAAGAAAAATTGCAGAAAGTGGCCATATTTTATTGAATTTGATGATAATGGTTGAACTAAAATCATCTAATAGGATAATTTAAAGTGTTATAGAAATTATAAATCCTTATACCAAAGGGTTAACCTTCTTTTACTTGTTTTACCCTCACTGACATGACAAATATTTACCAAGGTTACTATTCCAAATGATAAAAAATGAAAGGGACCTATTTAGAAAATTCATTACTCTTAATTAAAAATAAAGGATATATTTTTCAATACTAAATTTATTTAAGTAGAATAAATCCATTTAAAAATTAGTGTGTAAAATTAAATGAAAACCAATTTTGAAAAAAATGTGTTTTTAAGAATAAAAATAGATTTATTCTTATCTCATTCCAGGAAAAAATTAGAAGAATATTAATAAATTTGATTTAATATATTTTATTTTAATTTGATCAAAATAATTAATTAATATATATTAATATAATTTATTTAAATAAAACACATTGTGCACAAAAAACTATTTTTCAGAAAAACAAATCTTATTTACCTTAAAATGAGTTTATTTTCATTTCAATCGATTTTATAACCCGTGAGTTTATTTTATAATTTTTTAAACAATTTTTTTTTTCATAATTCAGTAATCCTTATTCATAACCTACAATAAAATATATATATGATAATGGTCACATTAAATAATAATACTTCATTATTATAATGCGGTTTGTTTAAACTCGGTGATGGGTTTAGTGAAATATATCAATGAAATAAAACTTATTCAAATATAAATATAATAAAATATTAGGGTGTTACATTATAACCCCATTAAAATTAATTTTTACCATGAAATTCCATTACTCTGATACAAAAAATGAGGATATATTTATTTTATCACTTCCTTTAGTTCATAAGTAGCTTCCTTGAATTTATGATTACTCCATAGAACTTTAACCAGGTGATTTTTCTTGTTACCTAACAAATTATATCAAAAATATAATATTTCTACCATTTTTTATTCATAGGAAAAATCATTCTGAATCAGTACCACCCTTGAATTTAGTACATGTGAAGGATCAAATATGTTCTTCTTCAGGAGAGATACATAAAACCTATTATTAATTTGAGAGCGGATTAATGGAATCACCAAAAAATAAGCTACCATACCTACTTGATCAAAAATACCAATGAAAAAAGATACCTAGGGAGAAAATTTACCTTAATTAGGGATATCAAAACCTTTTTCCATTGAGAAATTTGTAGAAATACCTTCTCACTAATTTCAAATCATAAATTTTTACAATAAATTTTTGCCTAAATTTTATGTAGACTCTACTATTCCATGATGTTCTACAAAATAGATATAAATATATCTTCCATTTCTGCATCTAGATCATGTACAAATATAATTTTTTCATTAATTTCATCCCAGCACATTGAAGTTCTAAACTTACTTCAATAGAGAGATTCATAAGTATTTATCTAAATGTTTGAGTGAAATCTATTATTATAAGAAAACATAACTAAAAGAATGTGTTGATCAAAACCACCATTTAAATTCGTATAATAGGCTCTCAATATAGCTCTATGTTTTTAATGGTTCTATCAAGTTGACCATAAATCTTAGGCTGATAATAAGTTCAAAAATATAACTCTGAATCCAATGATTTTTGAAGAATTCACCAAAACATTGAAGTAGACCACAGATCTTGATCAGATACAATATAATGTGTTACTCCATGAAACCGTACCACTTATTTAATGTATATTATGGAAATCTAATTAAGGAATAAAATTTATCTAATAATAATGATGTATGCTGAATTCATAAGGATATCTTCTATAACCCAAATAACATTATGGAATTTATACATTTTGGGGAGTCTAATGAAAAAATTCATTGATATCCTTTTCCATTTCCATTTGGGTATTGGTAATGGATATAACACCCGCTTCGATTTCTGTCTCTCACCTTTAACCTGTTGACATACCAAGCACCGAGATATAAACTCTACATCTATTTTCATATTTTCCCACTAGAAAATCTATTCCATATCTATATAAATCATCATACTAATAGCATGAATAAAAATGTTGCACTATCAGCTTCATCCAATATATACTTCTTAAAATTTGGTATGGAAAGAGTACATACATAGTTCATGAACCTTATCATTCCATCATAATCATGGTTTAACTCAAGAACATTTATTGCCTTATTTTATTGTTCTGCATCTTCTTGTTATGCCTCTTTAATCATCACATGGATATATGGTTGAACATTTATTTGAGTAAGATAATATTTATACCGTTACTTTAATATTTCTAGGGGTATATTTTTCAAATATATAGATATTGTATCTTTTTTTATCCTCATCATAGATAATCTAGATTTATCTTTTCAAAATAGTGCATCTTCTACCTTATTCACCTTCCTAAGGAGGTAACGTATTGAGAAGTCATAATCTTTAATTAGATCCAACCATCCTCTCTAGTTTATATTCAACAATTTATGTGTGGATATATGATTTAAAATTTTATGATAAATATATATATCGCACATTTCTCTGTAATGATAATGTCTTCATAGCACATGAGCCTCAACCGAGTTGGTGAGGTATCCTTAAGTGCATCCATGAGAACTAATTTTGAAACCTGGTGGAGGCATATTTTCGGGTACATTAACAGCACTATATCATGGACTGTAGCTGGAACTATAGCAGCACTGTACACTATGCATGCATTGTAGAAGACACTATTGAAGGTACTGTAGTAGGTACCGTTCGGTACTGTAGAGCAATAACTTTTCACCTTGGGCCACCAGTTTGGTCTTGGAGTCCTTAAGGCCTTCGGGCCACCAAGTCCTTTGGGTCAGTTGGGATTTCAGGCCACCATTAAGGCCTTCGGGCCACCTCAAGGTCTTCGGCCCACATGATGTTTCCCCAGACAAACTCTACAAAAAAAGAGCAGACCTAGAGGAGGATTCGGAGCAGGTACACTCACTAGAGCATAACCAATTGATTTGGAAGAATGAGAGGGTATGGATACACCATCGGGACATTCCTGTTCTTGAATGGGAAGCATAGCCAGTAAACCATGTGAAGGTGGAGAGCTACCATCATGATGTAGATGCGGGGGAGGGGCAGTTCATTGTAGTTATATTCTAGTTGAATTCCCTAATACCTTTAGGTCATGTAATGTCTCTTAATCATATGGACTTTTTAAGGGTTCCCCCTCATCCCTTGAAAGGAAGGTTATCAAAAAATTAATAAAAATGTAGGCCTTTGGGCCATTTGTGGGGGGGGGGGATAATGTATCTATATCTTAAATGAAAAAATTACTGAAACTAACTCTAAATCCCAAGTTGGGTAATTTTTATCATAAAATATCAATTTTTTAAGGCATAAGATTTCACAATATCATTATGCATGGGAATTAATGTCATTCCCTCCATTTATGCATTAATAGAGATCATAAACCATTCTCCCATTAAGGTTTTGTGAGCATAGGTTCACTGACTAACCTTATATTTAGTTTCTTAAAACTTTATTCACATTCCTATGTCCAATGGAACTTGTCTCACTTCAATCTTAACTTTTTTACTGGATTAGAAATCCCTGAGAAATTTTCCACAATGAACTAATAATATCTAACCAAACCAGGAAAACTAGGGATCTCAGTTACAAAGGATGGTCTGGGAGAATGTTAAATAACTTTCATCTTTTATAGAACCATCGATATAACCTCAATAAAAATTATATAACCCAAATATGAAATTTTATGTAGCCAAAATTCACACTTTTTAAATTTTTATATAGCTTATCATTCTGTAAGGAAGTTATTAAAATCCTCAAATTATCTTTATGTGCATATTTGATCTTGGAATATATAAATATATCCTCTATAAAGACTACTAAAAACTGATCAATTTAATCTCTAAAGACTCTATTCATTAAATCCATGAATATAACAAGGTCATTCGTATGACCAAATGTCATCATTATCAATTCATTGTGTTCATAACTCATATAAAAGGTTATCTTGGGTTTATATTCACTTTTTACCCTAATCTATTAGTATCTAGATTGAATATTAATCTTGTAAAATTATTGATCTCCTTGTAACTATAAAAAAATAATAAATATGAGGTAGATGATACTTATTCTTGACTATGATATTATTCAGTTCTCAATAATCAATGTATAGTCACATTTATCCATCATTATTCATAAAATAATAATAGGTGAACCCCATGTAGGAACACTACTCCCAAATGAATCCCTTATCAATATTATCTTGAAGTTTCATCTTCAATTCCTTGAACTCAATAGGGGTCCCTCTATATGGATTCTTTGAAATAGGTGTAGCACTAGGCATGAGTTCAATTAAAAACTTAACCTCATTGTTTGGAGGAATAATAATAAAATCATACGGGAAAATATAAAAAAATATTATACAATAGGAATATCTTTTATTTTGAATTTATCTCCAACCGTGAGAGATAAAAAACCCTTTTGAATAGGAATAAAGACCCATATAATGGTTTTAATTTCCATTGGAAGTTCATATTTATCATCACATAAACATATTAACATAGGTTGGTTTGGAATATCAAACATGACTTCCATTACCCAGAAATTTATGTGGGATTTATGTAAATAAATACAATCCATGCATTAGATAACATTAAATTCAACCAGAGGAAGAATAACATGATTTTCAGGAAGAACATTCCCATAAACTTCAATTGGATAATAATCATAGACTTGAGATGTGATCATCATACCATTATGATTTTCCATATCTAATTAAATATATAATCATTGGGGCATCAATTTTATACCCACAGAAAACTATTCAAATATAAAAGAGTGGTTAGATCTTCAATCAAGTAAGAAATTAGCATTTCTCAAGTGGATGGTAAGTGTACCTTTCACCACTTCGATATCCACATAATTAATAGTGATCTAATGATATTTCCATTTCTATATGTTTATAATAGGTTTATGGCATCGATCATCAACTGTAACCTTCACATATTAGCGCTAGATAGCATAATGACCAAACTCCTTGAATTTGAATCACTGGAGTGTGGGTGGTTCATTCTATGGTTTTTTTCTCTATCATTAGCTAATATATTCTTCCCATCACTTTAGCATTCAATTGACTGATGAACTTCCTTTCCATATTTAAAACATTTACTAGCCCCCTTAAAAAATTCCTCCATGAATCTTTCCACATTTTGAGCATAAAAGAAATCTTATCTTATTCTCTCCATTGATTTTATAATTTCCTTTTAATTCCATCTTTATTTTATTATCAAATCAACGAGATTGATGGGTAACTCCAATCTCCATCTCCACCTTGATAGAACATCGAAGGATTTGTTCATTACTATTGGAGTATCTTATGGAAAATTCCCATCAAATACATGATTTTAATCCACTAAATAATTGATCAATGTTAATTTTAGGTTGAATGACAATTCCATAAGCATTCCTCACCAGTCTTGTAGAATCTTCCTCATAGGTACTAACAGATTCATCGTACTTATACATTAGCTCAGGGAATTCCATCACTATTTTTATATATAGAATATGTGAAAAGTAATTATTGAAAAATAATATCTTAAAATCATCGGACTCCATAAATCCAATTTCATCCTTTTTCCTCATGTTCTTGATAAGATCCCCCATTGATATATTTTTCTTTCCAACTGATAAAAAAATAAAATAACTTTCTTAGGTTCAAGACACTATATAATGAAGTATATATTTTCAAAGGTACCGATACAATTCTTATGAAATGTTAGATCAGTGGACCCACTAAAAGAAGGAGGATTTTCCTTATAAAGGAATCATCAGAACATTTTCCCCTCTACTCATTTGGATGCTCATCTTGATTCGTATCTTGAGAATATTTTCTAAGCCTAGAAAAAATATTTTTAATTCTGGAACCCATAACATTTGGTTGATCATGATAAAAATAGTGATGTTTTCATCACATTCATTATTTACATGGTTATTTTGGGTTTTATCCATTGAGTAAAACCAAAAATAATAATATGATAAACATTAATCATTGTGGGAAACCACATAATAATGAAAAATAATTTATTGTAGGTCTAAATCACGACAACTTCTTTCAATATATGACACATTAGGTTTAACCTAGGTTTTCCATGATAATTACCAAAACATTATGTTTATAACCTTTTCTTAGAATTATACCTTGGGTTTCACTAATTTTTTTTCATCCTAGTTTTCAAAGGTAACTAAACCTTTATATGATACAAGCTATAGTGGTCGATACATTTCATTCCTAAATATGAAATATTATTAGATTAATATTCAATACATAACATAATGATCCATTAAAAAATCATATAGGTTTAATATCTTTTGAAAATTTTATACATAAAAAACAAGTTCATAAGATATCCAAATCATCCCCTACTAAGTTCTTTATAACTATCACCCTTTACAGACATATCATACTTAAAACACTTTTTTTGGATTTGTTTCCCTCGAACTAAAATCTGTGTACTTTATGATAACTTGTATAAATTTTATTTAATATTATCTAAATTCATATCACATAAATATTTTTATTCTATGTAACATTTTATGTGATAATGTCCTAAGAGTAGCTGTGACATTGAAAGGTCATAACAGTTCCCCACTATGATGAGAACCAATAAGTTCCATGAAAGTATTCTTAAATATATGTTCTATAGAAAGATGAAATCATTTGAGGGACCCAAATGATATAGGATATTAGGGATGGATAATCAGATGAATTTTAGGTACCTCCTCATGGTGCATTCCATTAGTAATATCCAATGTAGGATATTATGAGAACAAGACCCTCTAGTAGGAAATCCACATTTTTATGTGTCATTGGATTTTCCAATATGTAGTCATGTTTATTAAAAATTATTAATTAATATGATTATTAATGAGTTTTATAAGACATGAACTTTGATGTATTGACAAAAACTATGACAACATATATTCGTAGAGTGGTAGGATATGTTGGGTATGTCACGAGTTAATATTGAATTAATGAATAATGAAAGAAAGTATTTGCCTCTTCTATTATTTAATAGAAGTTAATATCATAAACACTTTTATAGAAATGATATATCCTAAATAAATCCATGGGAATGGTTTTCATTTAATGAAACACTATATATTGAGTGGGCTATCCTAGCGCATGATTAGTTAGAGTACATGTCGTGTAACTATCATACATCATGTACAATCCTTTAGTCTCATATAGTCCATGTATCTTCTTACATGGCCTATCTATCTAGTAATCATGTAACTAGGAGACCACATGACATGAATCCCATCTATATGTTATATACCCAATTTTGTTTGTGGCACCATTACATAACAATTCCCTTAGTGTTTTCCATATATATATGGTGAAAAAACGTACACATTGCATAGTGTCAATTTACATTCCATTTACTTTTACCAAAATATTCATAATTAAAATTTATTTATTATACTATTCAAACATTATCAACATATACTTGTGTGTGATCATTAAGTTTATAGTAATTTACATGTGATTAGTTTTAATATATATAAATTCTTAATTATTTTTTTGTAATGTTTAGATCATTATATCATGTATGAGTCATATTATAGTTATTACTCTATGTGAATTAAGGAATAATAGGTGATAGAAAAATCCTGAAATCTATGTAATTTTTAAGTTGACAGTACATGCCATAAAATTAAATGATAATTGATGTATTCCACGTGTCATAAGATTAAATTGAATACAATAAAAATACATGTTGGGTAGTTCGAATGGGTACTCACCGTGTTTCCTCCAAGATACATTTATATACACCATTAAATTTAAATAATTTTTTTAAAATAATGATGGATGATAATATCAATGAAATTATGATGAGAATTATGATAAAATAATTTACTAATTGATGAAAATAAATAATTTATTCAAGAGTAATTTATCTTAAATAATAATCATAAATAATTGAATTCTGATTTTGTTAATTTTTTTATTCATTGAATGCATATGGAAGATCATGATCTTAGACCAGACCTTTGTATGTTATTGGCTCCTTTTAATATATTACCAAATTAGATTTTTTTATCCAATGTTCCATATCTTCTCTTATTATGTAATGGCATGTGTGCCCATGGTTTCTTTTATTTAAACCCTTTCCCCTCACCTACGTGTGAGTAAAAACATATGTAATGGATGGAGCTCCCTAGGTAGTTGTGGGGGATCAATTTTGGATTTTTAGTGAAACCAAACCAAGGGAGATACATAAGTGGATAGGTGGAAAGCTATAACACAAACCTTTATTTGTTCAAGGTGTTTTCCCCCTAGGTCAATGGTTAGTTAATCATCCACTAGATAAACTAACCATTTGTAAAATCTCATGATCATACCAATTTATTGTTTTATTTTTGTCATGTTAGATGGTTATTTCATTATGTATGTCTTGTCATGATCACACGAATTAATGAATTAACAATATTTTAATATAGAACTAAAATAAATTACTTTATGCATTAGTACTATCTAATAAATGGTTAATCAATTATGTAAATATACGTAATATGAAAAACAATTTAATAAAGATAATAATTTTAAATTTACACATAAAAGAGAAAATACCTCAATTATATATAAATATATATTAAGTTTGTATATACTTATACCACTTTAGATAAAATCAAACAACAGATCAAAGTTCTTTACCAACCAAAGTTGGGGTTCTTTCAATTAATTGGGAATTCTAACATGATGTTAGGGTTTACTTAACATATTTAAAATCTAGGATTGACTTCCAAAAAAGAATTAGTGTAACTAAGAGGCAAAGGGTTGAGGAAATACAATTTAAGGATTTCAGGATTGGGGAGTCAACTCAAAAGATCAAGGAACTATGCGTTAATGTAGTTGGAATTTGGAATGCCTACAAAAACCCATAAAATTTCTTAATTAGCCAATGTTTGGGTGATGAGAGGGGAATATAGATCCTTTACACTGGAATGTCCACAAAAAAGGATATTTTAAAGCCAATGGTGATGTATACTAGGTTTCAATAAAATAATGGGAGATTAATAAATATAATATTTAGTTATTTGTATAAATTTTATCATATAATTTACTAAATATAAGTTCATAATACCAGTAGAAACAAAAATAAAAACGACTTTAAACATATCAATGTGATCTATAATTTATAAGGATAACCTTCTCACCGGAAAAAATTTCCAAGACTGGAAAAGGCGGTTATTCGTTATCCTAGTCCATGAAAGGAATTTGTATGTGATGGAAGAACCTATTCGTAGTGTTCCTGGTAATATGGCTAGAGAGGAAGAGTTTTCTCTCCATGAGAAACATTTGAACGATGAAAAAAATGTTCAATGTTACATGCTATAATCCATGACATATAATCTTTTAAAGAAACATGAGGATATGGATTAATATAAAATGATGTCTCACCTTTAAGATCTATATTAAGAGAAGGAAATAGAAGAGAGATATTAGATACCCAATTATCCATTTATAAATAATCTTGGAGATTTTAATCCATATGGGCCTCATGTATTCAAGATGACTAACTATATTGAACACTTAAACATGTTAGGGATTAAATTCCAAAATGAGTTTCCCACAGATATCATACTTTACTCACTACCCAATAACTTCTCTAGTTTTATAGATCATTATAAAATGTGAAGTAATAATAAGACTCTTTAATAACAGATTACATTGATTCTCTAATTGGATAAGGACATGTGGCATTACAAACCCATGGTCCCTATGGTGAATATGAAGAGAAAGAATAAGGTGAAAGGGACCATGTCTCATAAAATGTCTAAATATTCCAAGAACCATCCATCCAAGAAGAGGAATATCTAGAGGAAGGGAAAGGAAAAGGAGGCAGTATGTTTTTCATGTGGAATGAAATCCCAGTAGAAGAATAACTAAACAAAAAATCATGGGGGATCTAAAAGAACATTCATTATCAAGTGAAATCTTTCAATATCTATGAATTGGGTATTAACTAAAACTTGTGATTCTCAAATATGTATCCAAATATAGGAACCAAGTAGATTCTAAAATATTTCTAGAGGAGAGGTGGTTTTTGAGCTATCAATGTTGAGAATCTAGTTTCTCTATCCATTGGTGACTACCACCATTCATTTTCAGTGAGACTGATATTGGTTTCAAGGGATTATTATTATATACCAAATGTTACCAAAAACATAATTTATATCATGGATAGATGCAGATGGTTTTATTTTCATGTTTGATAATAAAAGTTTATTCCATAATAAAGACACAAATTTTTATGGTATGGAGCATTTAAATAATAGAATTTATGTATAAAATTATGAAAACCAAGTATTGAAAATAGATAATGAATCATGCTCACATGTCTCATATAATACCTAGCTATGACATCACTATCTTGGTCATGCCAATGAGAATTTTTTAAAAAAGCTATGTCAAGATAGTTATTTATAATCTTTTGAGCTAAAACCACTTAAATGATGTCATTATTGTTTACAAGGAAAAATAACCAACCTTCTATTCAGTGGATAGGGTAAAATGGGCACAGAGCATGTAGGATTGGTACACTCTAATGTGTGAGGACCATTTACTGTAGAAACTAGATGTGGGTATTCTTACATAATAAATTGTACTAATGACATGAGTAGATATGAATATGTATAATTGATGAGGTATACATCCGAGTCCTTTGAGAAATTCAATGAATTCTAGAATGATGTAGATAATCAACTTCGAAAGAAGATAAAGAATATTTGATCCGATCAAGGTGGTGAATATACTTACCAATTGTTTACCAACCTTTTATAGGAGTTTGGGATTCTATCTCAACTCACTCCACCTTACACACCATAGTGGATTAGTGTTGGTGAAATGATGAATTTTACCTTGTTATAAATGGTAAGGTCAATGGTGATTCATGTAGATCTTCCATTATCCTTTTGGTGATATGCATTAGAAACTGCTACATATACAATAAACCGAGTAGAAAATAAAGGGGAAAATGGAATTACCTTTGATATATAGATTATAAATAGACATGTTTTGTTACATACATATATATGGGGTTACAAGGTGTTTTTAAGTCCTTTTTAGGAAACACACTACCACCTTGAGGGACAATGTGTTTATTTATATGAAATCATAGGAAACAATGAGATACTGACTATATAAACCCTCATAGAAGAATGTTATTTTCACTAGAAAATACATATTTCATGAGAGGGAAAATATACTAATAAAATATAGTGGGAGAAATATTATCTTTGATAAAGTTGATGATAAATATAAAGAAGATTTAGTATAGGAACATATTCCATAGGTCCCTATGGAATAATTAGTTCCTAAAAAACAAGTACTATATAAGATCATAAGAGAGTTAAGAGAACATAGAGATATGTTTTTCTAGTCATCAAAGTTAGTGAACCATTATTGTTTGACAATGGTGAGCCTATCTCTTATAAAGAGATATTTGAGAGCTCATAAGCTTCAAGAGGGTAAGAATCCATAAATTATGAAATGTATTCCATGTATTAGAACCAAGTTTAGAATCTGGATGATTCTATAGTTGATTTAAAGATCATAGGGTGCAAGTGGGTATTAAATAGAAAATTTGATATGGAATGTAAGGTAAATAACTATAAATAAAGTATAGTTGTATAAATGGTTTAAATATAACCAGAGAATTGACTATGATGAAACCTTTTATCTAGTTTCCATGATTAAATACATCATAATTCTACTTGCTATATCAGATTACGAAGACTATGAAATTTGGAAGATGTACTTCAAAACTTATTTACTTAATAGTAACCTTCAGGAAGATGTCTATATGAAAAAAAACATAATGGTTTGTGACTATAGATGATTCCAAAAGGATTTGAGAGGTACATAGATCCATTTTTGGAATGAAGAAATCATCTAGGTCAAAGAACATTCGATTCAATGAATCTATAAAATAGTTTGGTTATTTTTAAGAATGAATGTGAGCCATGTGTTTCTAAGAGGTTTAGTAGAAATTCATTCATTATCCTAGTAGTATATGTTGATGCCATATTACTTATTGGAAATGAAATATCAGTCTTATAGTCAGCTAAGGACTTGTTAAACAAGTGTTTCTCCACGAAGGACTTAGGTAAAGTAGCCTATATTATAGTGATCAAGATTATATTTGATAGATACAAAAGGATTCTTATACTAAGTCAAAGTACATACATTTCCCATAAACTAAAGACATTTAGTATAGAATAGTCTAAGTGGGGATTTGTTTTAGTGTAACATGATATGCATATTTCTAAGAAAATTTGTCCTTAGATACAATATGAGAAATAGATAAGGAGTAAGATCCCATATTCTTTAGAAATATGATCAATCATGTATCTTATGTTATGTACTAGACTTGATGTTTTTTAGGCATTGGTCATGATAGGAAGATGTCAAGTAGATCTAATAGAACATCATTGTTCTGCTGTTAAGGATATCCTCAAGTATCTAAAAAGAACTAAGGATATGTTTTTGGTGTGTGTAGGAGATGAGGATATTGAAAATAGGGGTTACACAAATTATTGTTTTAAAATAGATCAGAATGACATGAAGTCATAGTCAGGATATGTTTTATATCTCAATGTAAGATCTTTGATCTAGAAGAGTTCAATGTAGCCAGTTATCACTAATTTTACAGTGGATTCAAAATATATAATTTCATATGATGTAGCTAAAGAATATATTTGGATATGGAACTTTTTCCATGATCTTGATATGGTACCAAGAATTAAAGACCCTATAAAATTACAATATGATAATAATACTGCAATGGATCATATAAATTATACAAGGTCGCACCAATTGATAATTTATATAATACAAAAGTATCACCTATTAAGGTATTTTTATCATAGGGTGAAGTTGTAGTATGCAGATTTTTGACAAATGAATACTTTGGTGGACCCCCTGACTGAAGGACTATCTCAGTAGAAGCATGAGTGTCATGTGTGAGCTAGAGAACTGAAGTTTGTTAGCAGTTGGCTCTAGTAAAAGTAGTATTTTTTTGGTTTTGGTTCCCTAGAACAAAATTCTTTGTGGACCATAATAACCTGTATTCATTATTTTTAATATTAATAAAATTCTTATCACATCATGATTATGCTTCTATATAGCAGAGTATGTGATAATGTCCTAAGAGTAGGTGTCACACCTTAAGGACATAGCAGTTCCCCAGTATGATTAGAATTTATAATTACCATGCTATTATTCTTAAATATATGTTCTATTACTAGATGAAATCATTTAATGGAAAAAATGATACATGATATCAGGGGTAGACTCATCGAACTTTGATGAACCTTCTCATGGTTTATGGCCTTGGTAATATCCAGTGGTGGATGTTATGTAAATGAGACCATCTATTAGGACATCTACATTTATGTTTATGAATTATTATAATTAATATTATTATTAATAAATATTATAAGTCTTGTACTTTGATGAATTTATGAAAACTGTGATGACATATGTTTGCAGTGGGGTAGGATACGTTGGGTGTGTCACAAGTAATATTGAATTAATAAATAATGTGAGAAATTGTTTTCCCATTATATTCATTAATGGAATTTGATATCTAAGGCCATTTTATGGAAATGATATAGTCTAAATAAATCCATGAAAATTTTGTTCTATATTAATGTTCAATTTTCGAAAATTCAAAAAAAAAATGACATCAAGCACATAGGTTGATGGCACCAGTATGCAACCTGGTTGATTGGAGACATAATGATAAATGCATTATATTACACAATGAGAGTCTGTATGAGGTATCTTTTCATTATATAATTAACTTATTTCTCCATGGGTTCCTTAGCGTGTTTCAAGATGATTTCCTTGGACTTTAGGTTCCTTCACCAAATGCTATTAAGAAAGAGACATAATGGGTCACACACTAATTGTATCTAAAATCTTAGTTAAATAATGACATATTATTTATCTATTATTTAAAAAGTTTAATAAATATTATTCCGACACATGGTGTAATAATTATTCATGTTTGATCACATATATTTCATCACAAGTTATTCGAGAGAATATTAAGTGGGTGGAATATTAAAAAATATTTATTTGTTATTTAGTGAATATAATATTTATTTAATTATTAGAGAATAATGCAATGATATTTATTTATTAAATAAATAGTCATTATCTAAGGCTTGATAAATATTTTGGATGAATCATAGACCAACTTATTATGGATGATGAGAAATAATACGTATTGAATATTATTTTATTAAATAATATTTAATATTCATTCATAAGTTAATAACATGTCGAGAAATAATAATAATATTATCATAATATACATGGGTTCTATATGGATTAAATAAATAATTAAGGAAACTTTTTAAATTATTTATTTCTAACCCTATCAGTATATAAACCCAATTATATTATTTTTTCAAGAGAGACAATTCATTTGTTTGGTTGTGCACAACAAATCCGAAGAATCCTCCTGAAGTCCTAGAGAGATCCCATATCCAAGAACGTTCCCATGAATGGTGAGCGATATTAATCCAACATCCACTATTGTGCCTATATAGATTAAGGATAATATTCTACTAGCAATTCATGTGGAAATCAAAGGAATATGATGAAAGTGATAAGATATGTTGTGCTATAACCCAATGATTCCAATGATAATGTTTAGGGATTTGTGGAACACGTATGGATCACCGCTATAGGGAATATACTCTTGATTCCTAAAATTAAATGATGGTAAACTGTAGATACATTTTCATATCTATCAACAAATAATTTTTTTTCACAGGGTAATTATTTAATTTCATAAATTAATAATAAATAATATGTGATAATCCTATGATGTAGTTCCAGAGTTTTATCCATTTTCTTAATTATTTGATTAAATTTTATTTATCACGGTGTTTATCATTGTGTAAATTTTCATATTGATCATCGATCATGAAAAAAGAAATATTGGGCATGACCCATCACATTCTTCTGTTTTACCCAGAACCTATACTTTCTTCATAACCTAGGGAAAGAAAATATGATAAAGGGTGAGCTCGTATGCTCATTAAGGGTAAAAAAGATATATATCAATGATCACTTAATAATAACATGAGTATAAGGGTATAAATACATGATTTTAACATTTTAAAACCATACAATACATATCATAGATTAAAATCTTAAGTCATTGCATAATGTTTAACAATTCGTAAGGAAGGAATCATAAATGAATCAAATAACATGACCCATGAGAGAATAACATAATAATAATACATAAGTTTGGGTAATAAACATAATCATAGAAAATAATTTACTTAGTTAAGGATCACTACTAATACTATCATAATGGATTAGGTTAACATCCCATTCCATCATATCCTTAGTCAAGGTTCACTCCAAATACTACCATAGTGGATAGATTCCCTTACTATACTAGGATTACTCCTCATTCTAGTAATTATTATATCATGATATATCAATATTTTGACAATGCATTAGAGAAATATATAATTCTAGGTCTACCCATCACATAATGAAATTATACATACTCATTCCAAATGATCATGAATAATTAATCATAACATAACCCATGGAAATAAAATGGGTTTCAAAAACATTTCATCATTTTATCAAATCATATCTCGCTGAAAAAAATGGGTTTCAAAAAGGTTTAATCAAAACTACCCATGGGAAAGAAATGAGTTTCATAGAATCTTAAATAAATTTTCATCATCATAATACATCAATAGAATGTAAGTGGATGGTATAATTAGATAATATCCCATTAAATAATAAGTAAAATTGATTAATTTTATCATAAAATAAAAATTCCTTCAAATGATCACCAGAACATTTCTTGAGGAAAATATCATCTTCACTTTGAAATCAATTATTTAATATATAAAAATTCACCAAATATTAAGGAAACAATTTTATTTGAAAATAACCATGTAAAGTTTTAAAGTAAGCTTCAAAGCATTTATTAGTCATGATGGTGGTAATTTTTATTCTTTTCATGTACTTTAAAACAATGTTTCAGATAATATTTTTGATAGAAAAATAAAAAGTACCTCATTCGGAAAATGATAAAAAGATTCATTTTAAACCATTTCTAGAAAATTATAAATGGGTGAATATTAATTTAAACAATCATATGATAATATTAAAAAAAATCATGAAAACATTTTTTGAAACATAGATGTGGAAGAGAAAGTATTTTCAACCAAATAAAGAATTAAAATCGGATTTCTATAATATTACTTTGTTCTATTGATTGTTTAAAGATAGGAAAATTAATAGAAAACATGTAATCTTGAGAAATAACCATGTAATAATAAAATTCATGGTATTATTTAATTATAAGTCAGAAAATTTCTCCATGAGAAACATAATCATAAATAATCCCAACAAATAATGAGATTGTAACGTAAATCCATTACCACAAGTTCCACTTTCTTAGAAAATGCTATAATCTCTTGTATAATAAATATAAATTTATTTTAATTATATAAAATATTAATTTACATAATTATATTATCATATATGATCAAATTATAATATTTCCAAACCCATTTATTAATAATTCTTTTTTAAAATCATCATTTCTAGGTGTTAGCTATCTCATTTTTTCATGGATGTTTTGGTTATGCAGTTTTGGTCCTTATACTTTGATCATGGTTAGATTATCTATATAATTTTTAAAATGATATAAGTATCATATATATTCATTATATATATATATATATATATTTATCAATAAAATGTATAGATAGAAAAATAAATTACACTATTCATGGAGACGGTAGGTTGTAAGTACACAAGAATGTTGTTTCCATTTTTTGATGAATGGAATGAAAGAAAGGTAAAGAATAATTCACATTAAAATAATAATTATTATATAATTAATATCATATATATTCATATAATTTACACTTATTACCATTCATGAAAAGCATAAATGAAAAAATGAGCCAAATCGCTTTGTGGAGGTGGTAGTCCACAAATACGCACAACCAACATTATCGTTTTCCAATGGATTGAACGGAGGTGAATAATGATTGTTCCATAATCATAATAAAACATCATTATATTAAAGATACTTAATTAATTATTTTAAAATTTATATCATTAATTTATAGTTGTTTTAAGAAGAAATAAAATTGAAAATGATCAGTTAAGAGTTATACCTCTTCGTTGAAAGACATATTTTGGATTACACCCTACGCCTTGAAAGGATCGTATTTTTTCAAGACTAGAAGATATAGGATGTAGGGAAGTAATATAGAAATTTTTTATTTAAATTATTATCTAATATACAAGGCAGAATAGTTGTGAATAATGAAGGAGATGAGGTTCAGTTTTATAAGTGAGTGGATGAGCACTATTGGAATTACTTTAAGTATTAAATCAATATAAAATAATTTTCATATAAAATTGATCAAAATTGAAATAATTAGAAGATAATATTTTTATTAGTATAAATCATCTTATAAAATAAATTTAAACAAGTTTTGGTTATATTTTCACCCTTACATCTTAGTTTAAACCCCTCTTAACCATTTTTTACAATTATAGTGATCACTAAGTTTTATACTATTTAAGGGTCAATAATGTTACCATAAAAGGAAAAGTGGCCCATAAATGGAACATGTATTATCATTTATAACATATACCATTAATTTGGATGGAGGTATTATTTTTATGAATTTTAAATCATTTAATAAAATATTATTTATTATAAAATATCATTAATTTCATTTTTGGAACTATTCATTTACTATGACTTTGAAAACAACATTAAAGAAAAGGAAATAAGATATAAAACATTCAAACATCCCTAATATGATATATTTATCTATAAAATTAATTTAAAATACTAATTCACTCAAATTTTATTACTTTTAATATTTTTTAAATCATTTTTTTGTTTTTCTATTAATTGAATAAATAACGTGTCTGCATTTTTTATGCGTTTAAGGTAGTTATTCAATCAATAAAATTTAAAATTTAAATTACTATTGTAAAATAAATTATATATATTTAAAATAAACATTTATAACCAAATGACGCCTATTTTAATCCTTAATAAAAAAATTTAGATATATTAAAGTCAAGAGAGTGACATTTTGTATTTTTTGTTTTGTTAAAATAATATAAAGGTCATAATCAAATAAAAAATGTAGTAAGTTTTAATATCTTAGGTAATTTGATGATAATGGTGTAACTAAAATCATAAAATTGGATAAATTAAAGTGTTATATAAAATTTATAGTCTTACCTCATGTTTAACTTTGTTTTACCCACTTTTCCCTTACCGATATGAAAAACATTTACCAATGTTACTATTCATAATGATCATTTATTTTCCAAATTTTAACACCATGATTCCAAATAAGGGATACATTTTTCAAGATTCAATTCCTATAAGAGTCATAAATCTATTTTAAAATAAGCACTTTAAATGCAATGATAACCATTTAAAAAAATGTGTTTTAAGAAAAAAACTAGATTAATATTTATTATCTTTTTCCTAGAAAAAAAAACACTAGATGAATATTAAATTTTTTTGTTGAATATATTATATTTTTAATTTAATTATGATAATTAATCAATATATACTAATCGAATTTATTTAAATAAGAACATATTATGTGTATAAAAACTATTTTTTGAAAAAATTGCATTTACCTTCCAACACTTTTATTTTCATTTCCAGCCATTTTATAACCGATTAATTTATTTTATTCATATATAAAAAAATAATTTTTCCATAATTCATTTTCCCTATTCATACCCTCTAATATAATATATTAGTGATAAATGTCATGTTAAATAATAATGCATCAATACTATAACCTGGTTAATTTAAGCTTAGTGTTGCATGTAGAGAAATATATAAAACAAATAAAACTTATTAAAAGATAAATATAATAAAATATTAGGGTGATATAATATCTCTCTCATGAATTAGTTTGTATATTATTCACACATGAAATGGAGGATATATCACTTAGATAATAAGTGGAAAACTTGAGGGGGGTTTGAGATATTTCCCCTCTGTACTGGTTGTGAAACACTACCCAAAATATATTAAAAATGTGTTTTTAATCATTTATTAAATATATTTAAAGTCGTAGAAACACTATTCATCCATGTATTTTTTTGATAGATAATAAGAAACTACATACTTTGAAGTCTTACTATGAAGATACAATAAATCAATGTCAGACTTTGAAGTCATTCTAAACAAAGTCATATTGTCTAAAAGTCATAATAAATAAAGTTAAAATTTTCAATAGACACACTAAATAAAGTCATTCTTTGAATTCTTACTAAAAATAATATTAATTTCAATAATTCATAATAAATTATTCCATTATTTTCAAAAATCATGCTAATTGAACACATAATTTGAAGTCTTACTAAACAATATTTATCTTTTATAAGTATAAATTCTAGATGTCATATTATTAAGTATTAATAATGAAGTCCTACTTAATGAATTCATACTATGAATAGTGATTCCTATATAATGTCTTAATAAATCCATTGAGGTGTTACTAAATCCATCATATTCATACTAAATCACTAAAGTCCTACAATCCAGACTAAGTTGATTTTTTTTTAAATCTTGAAGTCCCAAAAATCTAAAAATCTCTAAAAACACATTTCTAGTCATTTAAAACATACCCAAAACCGTAAATAACGATAAATTCATGGTATAAAACCCAAAATATCATTTAATAAAAATTAACCCCTGAAACCATGATAACTCCATAGGCTCATTCCATGGAATATACTGGCACATATAACACCTCTATGGGGTTTAAAGTCACATGGTCAATCTAATACCCAACCAATATAACTATTCTAAATACCTAAGACCTTAAAACTTCCATTTCAAATGATATCTCATCCCTGATATATCCTGGACACTTACTGACCAACTCTTACTAACACCTAAGAATCACACTCTGTTCATTATCACAATATTGAGATGATGATGAACACATATATCAATTCCCACATAAGCAAACTACCCCAACTACTTAACATAATAATCTTATTCCTTCTATGGGTACTCCCAACTATAGGAAACACCTACCCGGTCTCATCTCATCCTAATTTACTAACTCTATGATAGTACCAAATCCATTCATCCCATAAACACTGGATATATACTTAGCCACTAAACACTATCCATCATCATCCTGCATCATTATAGTAAACACATTTAATCCCACGTCTTATCAAATTCCCAATTTTATACCTAATTCTAACACATCCCACATTTACCATTCATTTCATCTGATTCTCACACATTAACTAGCACTTGGTTAATTCACTTATCATATACACATCCCATGAACTAGTATTTATCATACAAAACTAAAAACCATGGATTCACCCTCACAATGTTCATATAACTATCATTAACTATTTGAATATCTCTAAATATGTCGACTCAACTACATGTAGCTAGAATGGATCTTGAATTCTCATTGCTAGTACTTCCTATAGAGTTATACTCTCTACCAACCAATTTTCCCAATATTGTGTGTCTTGTTTGATGTTAAGACTGACACTTACAGTCATATCCCAAATACTATCTCCCAGTACTACTCTCAGTCCTACCTCATACATCTGATTCTATACCTATCCTTGATTCCTAGATAACTATAAGGTATGTTGATAAAACTTCTTCAGATTACTCATCTGGACACATGAACAACACTCATTTTTTGGTCTATCACACTGATCCCAAACCTGTCCCCTTATCTATACTAGAAATATATCATCAATGATCTACTATGAAATGGAATCATCAGGCCTAAGCTCTTACTATCTTTTTAGGTCTCCTAGTAGCCTCACTTTCAACTACCCAAAGCTCCGCTACATATCTCAGTTAACCTAAATGTATATCTCTACATAGTCCCAAACATAGGGTTATGCTCAGCTATAAGCTCTTGGTTCACCACCTCTGAGAATTAAGTCAACCTAAATATGTTAACCTACACCTCAGTGGCATGATATAACCCATAATCAAATCACCGCACCTTGGAAACCACATCATTTTCCAATATTAGTACAAACTGAAATAATTATATAATAATTACAGTAATACATTAAAAAATTCCCCCCCTATGTTAGGTGTATAAATTAATGGGACTAATCTACCGTCAATGTATCAGTAAATAACTACTTGATCCAATTATTCTCAAATTCCTTTCAATCTAACCCCTTATGTTTTCTTTCATGCAATTTTACTTCCCACTACATTTTTTGGTCCCCTGATCATATATGTTTCTAGATTCACCCTCCTCCATAAGGGAATCTTAATCAGATAAAAGATATTTTCATGAACTCAATATAATATTATTCTCCCTAGGCTCTAACATCTACCCAAAATAATGGATGATGTAGGGATTTTAACTCTTATGTCAGATATCCCATGATTAGTTCATCTCATCAAGCTCCTTGATTAGTAATCTGAATAACTCACACTATGATCTCCTTGATTTACTCATCAAACCAATGAACAAATTCATCCACTCACTATGGCTATATTTTCTACCTTGAATCCATCACCTATGGATTATGCTCAACCCCACTTTTTGGAGCCCCATCTTGTACACAACCTAGTAGCACCACATCACAATACTTTTATTGCTTAAATGGATTCTTTTTAGGTGAAATGTAATTAAAAACCAAATACTATAATCATTATTGATATAAAAGTACAAATATAAAAAATATGGAAATTTATAACAATTAGTGTGGCTTAATAGAATTTACACTACCCTAACACACACATGTCATGTATTATCCAGACTCATAGACCCATTTTTACCTATATCAAGGTCAAACTCTACACCCATCATATCTATATAGGATCCAATTACCTATCACATTAATAATCACATATCTAGGTTGGTTAAGTAAAAAACACTAAGAAGTTATATTGGAAAACCATAAAAATGTTTTTCTTTACACTTTAAATAGGTGAACTCCATTTCATTTTTGGAACCACTATCCTTTCTGAGTTAGATAAGAAGAAGGATACTAAGAGAATGTATAGGAAAACATATGTCATCTTATTTTCTCAGTTTAAACAACTAACACTTACTTTTATATTACATGTACCAAAAAACAATCATAGATAACACAAAAATGTAATTTGATCCCTTTGAGCCTGGCAGGATGCAAGAGTACTCCTTTTTTCATCTTAGGTTCAATAGTTCAAAAAAAAAATCAATAACATCAAATAAAAGTTAATCCAAATCATATAACTCAAATATAAACACAAAAACTAAACAATAATACTAGTATACCAGGTAACTTGGACTTCATATCATGCAGATGTTGGCCATACACAAAATATAAATCATCCCATGTTACAACATGTTCCTATAATCTTAATCTACCATGCCCAAAATAATAATGTACCTTTAAATAAATCATCATTAATACCACCTGGTAATAGTGAAACATTGTTTCCACTATATAATTAACATAGTAAGGTACTTCCTTGCAATACCTCAGCTTTTATGCCACTTTGTAATACCCCATCTCCCCTGAACACTTGAATAGTTCCAAAAACATAAATACACAATGTACTATTCAGCGAACCTCCTCATACACAAAATGTTTATAACTAGAAGTGAGGATATATTGGGTGATAATGGGAAGAATATACCCTCTGATAAGAATAATAATAAATATAATAACACTACAAAAGTAATAATCTAAACAAAATAGAATTAATAGATTAACATAAATGAAAATAATAATCCAAAAATACACATGATAATACAACTAATATCAACATGCCATTAAAATTATGAAGGAGTCAAGAAAACCTCTTGTGGGTCACTCACATGTATACATGTACAAAAATAACAAAAAATGATCATCATCCATGTACTAAGGAACCATGTAGAACATCTACCCAAAAATATTTCATCTGGGTTATTCACTATCTAGATGACCCTATCCACTAAACTTCATAATTTCAGCATTTTACCTTACTTTTACCTAAATCCATAATGTTTTCATGCATATCCGGGGCCTTTATAGGGTGATAGTATGAACCAATATGCCACCACCAATGGCATCCCTTGCTTACATCCATACCAGTGTATGTAAAAATTTAAATAAACATATGTCAAACATATGTTATAAAACCCTCTCACCTTATGCTCATAATCTAAAAGTGAGACTTTTCCTACCTCAACCAGTGATAGGGTGTAATAATACATTAATGGTTTCTTTCATGGGATGATCCCTAAACCATGAAACTAGTTCTATATTTAAGATCAACACCAACCAACCAAACCATGTTACCATCCAAAGTCATTATAGAACCCCAAACACACATCAAAAAACAATATCACAAGACATAATTAATTCCATATTTATTTGAAAACCTATGGATCAATATGCTGGAAAACCCAAGGCATGGATATACAAATCCTCATAATAACCTGGCCCATCGGTCCCAATTTAATTAGTGAGCCTCAGTACCCATCTTATAGTCTCTACTACCACCAACCATGGACTTATATAATGATCACATCCTCTATACTAATTGTCAATACCAACCCCTATATCATTTAGTCCATAGAGGCATCCACCCATAATAAGTGGTAAAAAACACCTCATGGGTCTTATCCAATGTGCACATAACCCCAATGGCCCTATTAGCCATCCACGGTGGGTGGTAACAACAACATACTATGGAAAACCAATGGAAAACTTCCATCACCACATTTAAACCATGTCACATGACTATGATAATGTTCAACACCACCCTATTTATTTTGGTGAACCACATTGATGAATAACTATTGTGGGGAATGGAAAATGAAATTTATCCCTTAGGTTAAATTAAGTTATTATAGAAAACTAAGGTTTTATCTTTAGTATTGTAACATTTAAATAAAATTTAAACATATAAGATAAATAGTTTGAAGAAAAATGATGAGAAAGGTGGCTAGGTCAGAATTGGACTTCCACTTGCAATGTTATCATATTTTCTAATGGTTTTAATTATTTCCATGATAATTTATTTGTATAAGGTTACTTATTTGACTCACCATATACTCTAGGATGAGGTTAATTATGGAGATTGATATAAAAATGATTAATTATTATCATCCTATATTTCTATATGTGTGTAATGTTAGTAAACCACTCTTAAAATACCATGAAAATACCCAGTCACGTGTTGATATTTTTTTGAAATTTAAAAGTGACTCACTAATTCAATATAATTTCTATAAATTTCTAGACACTCAACACCAAACATATAGTTTATAAACTTAGGTAGTAACAACAAATAATTTCAAATCATAAAACAAAATTTTATTAAAAGAGTCAAATAGTCACTATAGACAAAAATCAATTAATAGGGAAGAGTTTTAATTCATTAAAGCCCGAGGGATTAATAATTTGAAGGGAAAACCTTCCCTTTAAAAATTAATCATATTTTAACCCTCCATTTTAATTATAACATGGAATAATGTGGAAGAAAAATTCATTGAAAAGATAATAAAATAGAAAACAAATCTGTGAAAAAAACTCCAATAAGCCTGAACTCTCCAACCTCTAGTGCACATTAAACCCTCTAACTTCAGCCGCATGCTTTTTTTTAGATAGATGGTTTCCATATAATTTCCTTTGGTAAAAACTATGATATATTCTCCCTATTATATCTTGTCACTTTTACTTATTTCTTATAGATTTGAATCTCCTTTCTAAATATAACGATAATTTTGAGTTTCCGTGTTTCCTAAACCACAATTTTATTAATGATAATCCACATGGAACCCCCTTATTAATTTCATTAATAATGAAATGGTATATAAAAACCATATCTCAAAGTCTAGATAAATACCTCAGGTACTTATTATTTTCATACTTTGACTGAAATTTGAAAAGGTAGGAATGACACCTACACTAGAAGATTCAAACCTACATAGGTACAAAATGATACCTATGTTGGGTCCAAATGACACTTACTCAAAAATAATCACACATCATCTCAGTATATGACACTTTTACTCTTTAAATTAACATGTACATTGAATAATAACACACTTATACTGGGAAGATTCAAAATTCAATTATCTTCCTTTTCTATTTTTCCTTCCACAAGAACTGATAATAACACCTATGCAAGGATATGATAAAACCTATACAGAATTAACTTTTTTAAATTTCAACCCTAAAACATACAATAATTCATTTATTTTTTAGAGAAATATTTTTATTATTAAATATTCCTTCCAATCTCTTAAAATAATCATAAAAACATCAAATATTAAATTTAGGTTTTATTCTTATAATTACTTATAAATATATAACAATTAATAGTAAAGAACTAATTTTTTTTAAAAAATAATCCCAAAATAATGATATACTCTAAATATTTGAAAATTACTCATAAAATTATGAAATGGTGAAATTTAAATCCTTAAAATATCAAGAAAAATATATATGAAAATATTGGCTTGTTAATTCCCCTAGACTTAACCCTTATACTCCTGGATTGGCGATCTTTCAAAATATTACCAAATAAAATTGAAATACTGGCCAATGTGATTCACCTTTCAAACAACATGTTTATATAAGTTATAAATTATAATTAATTTTCTTATTACCACCTTTTCCTTTATGTTAATTCAATTAATTTCTATTTATTTCATTCCCTCATACACAGTTAAACCTACCTTATTAGAAATATTTCACTCATCACACAATACTTATTTTAAGGAAGATTATTTATAATTCCAAGTTAATTTAAGAATCAAAATAGTATTTATGAATTTATTTATCTCCACATAATGATTAAAGTATTTTTCCATATCATTAAGAGTATTCAGGGTTGTTTTGAGGCCTAATGTGGGTTGTTTTTATTGATAATATTATGAAGATGATTAGAATTTTTGGCTTTTATATTGAGCATAATTCATGATATTCAGTTTAATGAAATAATGGATTCTTTATATAATAAATATTAAATTTTATAATCATTCTTTTTAATTATAAAAGGTTATATCATCACTTTTAAACATTTCAATTGTAGAATTCATTCCCTTTATTTGTTTCATTTAAAAAAGTGATAGTTTTTATTCTACTTTTAATGCTAGATAGAGAAATTGAAACTGATTATTATAGATTTTATATCTACCTTTCCACAAATTATTATGTATTACCTTCTAGTTAATTAGTTCAACGTCCTTACTTATAATATCTTTAGCATTTGTTTCAACCTTCTCCTACCAGACAACACCTTCTCTGTAGACTACATAGTGTATTTAAGCTTCAATACCACTCCATTTGTCCTCCTAAGTCATATCTAGATTATTGGGTAATATAACCTTACAATTATTTATCAGCAATGACAAATTTATTCCCACATCACCCCTTTATTTATTTATTTTAAATTGAATTCATATCTATAAATTTTTATAGATTTTATTTTTTAGAGACATAGAGGAAATATTATATTAAAATAGTGGAAGATTTATATTACCATATTTTAATGAAAAATAGTCCATATTATATTACTTTATAGTATGATTTTATTCTCAAATAATAAGCATAAAAGTTACAACATTCCTCTCTTCAGCTAATTGTTTTTTGCAAAACATCTTTTTTCAGTTTACTTTCTCCCTTATCCCACAACTAAATTCACCTAGATCATGAATTACCTTCTAGATAAAGTTAATATGTATATTTTTATTATAATTTGGCTGCCTAAAAAATATATTCTTATATGATATGGGATACAATGGATAAATTTAAATATAGGCTTGAAAATATAGTTAATTGTAAAAAGGGTATTTAATTAAAAATAATGCCTCAATTATTTATAGCATAAATTCCTCCAATACTTTAAGGTTTGACTAGAATACTCAAAAAATTATTCTCATTAAAACATTTACTGGTTATATCAAAAAAAATGTAACATTAAATAAGACTCAAAAATTATTTAAAATCTTCTAGGGTAAGGGATATAAAATTTTTCATATAATATCATGAAATAAGATTCAAATATTTGTGGTAAATTCATGAATTTCCCTCACATAGAATTTTAAAATAAGTTCTTTTTAGTTTTTATATAAGGTGTTCAAATGATCCACATTGGTTCCACCACATTGGTATAGATTAAATTTTTTAGATGTAATCAATTTAAGCTCCACATATTTCAAAAAACACACTAAAATGAAAATAAACACACAAAAAATTTAAAAAAGACACACTAATAGAAAAATAAAAATTTAAAATATTAAAATAGAAATAATTTTCCCCCAAACACACATAAATTATGTAGTGTCCTCAAGAAATTCTATAAAATTTATCTTGAAATAGACATTAAATGGAGTAAGAGTAATCAAGAAAGTGTTAAGAAGAGGTATAACCTGATGGGTCTTCATTTTTAAACAAGTTGTAGGATTATGAAATCCTCAATGGGTTATTAGGGAAAATTTCCATAGAATTCCTTTATCCTATTACCATTAAAAATTAATGGGTTATGGTTTTATTCTTTAACTACCTACACAACACCAAAAGGATAATCATGAGTAACTAGAAATGGACCTTCACATCTTGAATGAATTTTACCTAGAATATATTTCTACCATAAGTTATATAGTTGGATTTTGTCTCTTAGAAGAAATTCCTTTTTTTTAAATAGACTTTTCATGATCTACTCTTGTTATTTATACTTAAATATTTGAATTTTCAAAATATTCTATTCGAATTTACTCTATTTCTTGTAGGTGAAATTTCATTTCTATTCCAACCCTATATAGATACATATTTATCTCTCTCATGTACTAATATTATTTTTGTTCCAAATCCACTGGTGGTCAATAGGTGTTTTCATAAATAAACATATAGGGTATCATTCCAATGTGAGTTTTATTGTATTTCCTATTATCTTATAAGGTATATTCTAACAATATTTTGGTTTAATAGTATTTTGAAAAATCTATTTTATTTAAATGTTGTACACTTTAGATTTCCCACTTTTTCAGATGGTAAGTTGTGGATGTTTTATGATGGAATCTTTTTTTCATCATTAAAACTTCCATTATTCAATTGAAAAAGTGTTTCCCTTGATAAATAATAATAGATCTAGGAATTAAAAATCAATAAAATATATTATATCTGAAACAAATCATGTAAAACTATGGAATCATTTATTTTAGTGTCCTTTGATTCCACCCATTTTGTGACATAATATCAAGATAGTAAAATTTAAGATTTTAAAAAATACATGGAGAAAGTTCCCATAAAATCCATCCCCTAAAAATTAATTTTTTTAGAAAAACTAATTAATTTTTTTGGAATCTCTTATATCTTCTAAATATTTTATGAAAATGAAAATTTTAGTATTTTTTACAATATTTTTTTACATTTTAAACAATTTGGGGAAATAAATTCCTGATGCAAACACATTTCTTATTATACTTTAAGATTAAAAGTGGCCTCCATAAGCTAGTATATGAAATAAATTTAAAAATATGTTATATTTCACTTACAGGTAATCATATTCTTATCACTTGGTCAATAGATATTTTCCACATGTATGGATCCCCCCAAATTTAAAATATGGATTTTTATTTAGTAATTAGAATTTTTGGGGGGTTTAAATGTGATGAAAGATGATAATTTGCCAAATATTTAACCATATCAACATACTAGGGTGCCTCTCCTTCAAATAAATACAACTTATCCCATATGATGTGATCATTTTGTGGTTTTGTGACTTGAATTTATACTTTAGTAGTGTTTTTAAGCCTTCATAGGTGATCCGATTCTTGGTTTTCAACTCCATTATTATCCTTAATCTCTTGGTTGAGATATTTCAGTATTAGTATCCATACAACTAACCTCATTTTGGATTTAACATTCTTTATCTAGTATCTGAGTAATTTATTATCAAAAAATATTGTGAGTTTAGTTCTAATTAAATAGGATCATAATTTATCTAAAGTAGAAAACAATTGAAATAAACTTATTTTTCATGGTTTTATAGTTGATTTGGGTTGAACATAAGATTATTTATGCATAGGTAAAATATTTATATCACTCTCAATTATCCGGGAAGGGCAATATATGAAGCTTATTTAGTAATATAACAAAGTTTCTCAATTTTTTGATACTATTTAGGTGGATTCATTACCAAATCTGTAATTAATATACTCTTAAATTCAAAAAAATATTCTTTTCACTCATCAATAAAATCAAAGTCATCATCCTTCAAAATTAAAATTGATAATGGAAGATAAACCATACTAAAGTCCTTGATAAATGTCCTATAAAAGTTTACATGTATAAGTAAATATATAACATGTTTTAAAAAATATGGGTAAGGAAAAGAATATATTACTTAAAATTTCCATTTATAAACCTCCAATCCTTTTTTTGAAATGATATTCCATAGTAATATACATTTTTTTTCACCATGAAATGGAAACTTTAAAAATTTAAAACAAAATTATTTTCAATGAAATATTTCAAATTTTTTCCAATATTAGTCAAACAATGATCAAATGAATTAAAAAAGATAGTGATATTGTCTAAAAATACCTCTAGGAGGTCTTAAATGTGTTATAAAAATATACTTAACATGAAAACTTGAAATGTACATAGGTAATTTCATAGTTCAAATGGCATACTATTATAGGAAATTATACCAAAGGGACATATGAAAGTGGTATTCTTATAGTGTTCTAGAGAAAAGGGTACCAACTATTAACATGAAAAACCATTTAAAAAGAAATATTGTGTTTTACAAGCTAAATGTTCCAATATTTTTTCAATAAAAGTGATTGGAAAGTGATATTTCCTAATCACCTCTTTTAAATTTATATAATCTATACAGACTCTTTAGTTATTCTATATTCTTACCAGGAACAATTAATCTTGGTCATTCTTCACAATGGTTAGTCATATTATTTGGGAACTACATGGATATTTTGGTTTATATATTAGGTAAATGATGTCCTATTCCAAAACATATATATCCTTTTTTTCACAACATTCATTATAGTGGTATTTAGGCTTCTTTAGGGATAACTAACAGGTCTGGGAATCTCCTCAAGTAAAATTCTATATGAAATTATTTTGGAGTTAATGTCTAGAATATTTTCCAAACTCAAACCTATTTCTTGAACGTTATCATTAAAAATATCAATCAATTTATCTTCTTGGTTAGTGCATAGGTTATTATCAATGATTACTAGAATCTTTTCCCCTTCTATGATATATACAAGTTTTAAATCAATGGGTAGTGGTTTCAATTCCATATTTTATGGTTGTTATAAATATGAAATCAAATTTGGGTTTCTTATTTCCAATAATTATATTTTCTTCACACAATATAACAAATAAAATTACTAATCATTAAATAAAATATTGAATTCATCAAGGCATTCAAAATTTAACTCTTTCTCCACATAGAAAAAAATATTCCGAATTTAGACAACTTCATTATCCATGGAATTTTAAATTATTAAATGTTTTCATATGTCAAATAATTTATATTATATACATGGATCTTAAATTGGGTTATTATAATAAAATTGGTAATGTTCAAGGAGATAACGATCAGGTGAAGGGTACGTTATAGAGTCAAAGATGTTAAAATAGACCATGTTGTCTCTAAAATTCATGATGAGTTTTCAATCATGCATATTGTTTATTGTATTAGATATCTTAAAGAATAGACTTCCAAATATTATGGGTGAGTGATTTGGTGATCTATATTATTAAATTTTGAGAATATATAATTCTACTAGTATGATCAAATATTTTACTCCAACCAACATATCTTCCAATACTCCATGAAAAAACAATAGATCTATTTATATGTTTTAAAAATAATCTTCTGAACTTTAAATATCCTATCTAAAAAGATAAAAACACTATGTGGGTAATAGAATCTATAGAATAAACTAAATCACATAAATAACATAGAAAATTTATAGAACCAATGGCGTAAGGGATAAAAAATTTCCTTATATCTTGACACTTTTTTGGAAGTTGTGGTGTATTTAAAGCTAAGACACCTCTCCCCAAATTAATTCCTCAATTCCCATGAGTACTTCTATTTTTTTGGTTTAAATATCCTTGAGAAACTTAAAATAATTTTGAATCTTCTTGAGATATTATTAAATAGTAATATTTATTTCAAATTTCTATAAATTCTCTAGAATTTATTTTATGAGTTCTTCTTGGATCTTATTAAGTCGAATAAATATTGATGCAAATGGAAGTTGAATTAATTTATTATTTTTTTGTTTCCTTTACCATGATGTATCTTATTTATTTATTCTATGTCCAATTTTTTCATCTTCAACTTTATTTGATCCTTATAGGGGTTGGATATCAAGAACTTATCCATAATTTCTATTTTGGTTTTCTTTATGTTTTAGTGGACTATGATCAAGTTTAGGGGTGGGTTTTGGGGTAAATATCAAGGTCATTTATAGTTATTATAATTTCATCATTCTTCTTGGGGTTAGGGATTGTCATTTTTGGTATTTTCCCTGGATTGTTTTATAAAATATACATCATACATACAATATAGTTCATCAACTCTCCCACTTCATTCCTTAGCTTATAAACTCTTCTTCTAATTTTTGTTACAAAATTTGTGGTGCACATGTGGAAACCAATTAAAACATTTTTTTTGAGATGGGGTGGTTGTGGGTATATAGATTGGTTATAGGAATTATTATATGGTTATTAAAAGGTGGTTGGTTTTGGTACGTCTTATTTTTCATCTATAATAGGGGTTGTTGTGGGTGTTTCTTTTTATTGTTTGGCATATTTTTCACAAACTAATTTCCAAATACAAACTATACCTAGAGGTTTCTCCACCATCCCTGATTGTTTTATAGAAATTTGATTGGTAGAAAAGTAGTTTCAAAACTCTCAATTCCCTGTATCTCATCACATAGATAAGTAAAATGATGAGAGGAAGAATATAAACCATTAACCTTGGTCAGTGCTTATTTTCCACTAACATCAAGACCATCTATCACTCCAAACTAGTTATATATTCTAGAATAAATTCATGTAATGGGGATGAATTAAACTTCTTACCATATATATGCCTTTGGTACCAGTTCTCTTATTCCAAACATTTTTGAGTTTTGGGAAATATTATTAATGATTTTTATAGCTTCTACTATTTATTTCACTATGAGAGATCCTATAGATGATGAATTCAATAAGTTTCTATCATTATCAAGAAGGACTTGGTAAAAAACAAATAAAAATTTATGTAACTCAACTACATGATGCAGTAAGTTATAAAGAAGCTTCTTAAACCTCTCATAATACTCATGGATAGTTTTACCTAATGATTTCACGATGGAATATATATCCTTCATTATTTTAGAGGTCTTGGAGGTATGAAAAAATATTTTAAATAATATCATTTTCAAGTAATCTCAGTCATGGATCTCCTCTGGTTATAGGTTTTATAACCATTCCTTTTATTCAACTTTAAGTGAAAAGGGGAATTCCATCCCATTAATATATCCCTCAACTACTCCTATTAGTTTCTATGTAGAGAAAACAGGGGTGAAATCCTTTATGTTCTTGTTCTGATATTCACTACCTAAATCATAAATCTTTGTAAACAATTTTTTCAACACAATTATTAATTCAAATTCATTTTACAAATCAAGAATATTTTTTTTTGTTTTTTATTAAAAAAATGAGGTGTATACATTTATCTTAGGTTTTGGTTGGGATTTCCAGTCATGATGACATGCTTGGAGTAAACACTTGACATTTCACTGGATTCTACAAGAGAAATATCCTCAATGTATGATTGAAAATTTAGATTCATAAGTCTAATTAATAGTTTATTTTTAATTTTTGGATCAAAATAAAATAGTTTTTTATTTGAAGATCAAGTCGTAAAATTTAAAGGTTAGTTTTTTTATTTTCATTATTAGCACTGCTTCCCTAGAAAAAATGACATTTTTTGATTCAAAAATATCATAGGGTGTTATAAATCAATCTACATCCTATTTTAAATATATTTACAGTGTTAAACAAAGGTTTTATCCTAGATACAAGTTCACAATACATATTATCAATTATTGATTAGTTATTGAAAAGGTTTTTTTTTGAGTTTCTAATTTTAAAATAAAAAGTAAACAAAAAATTAAAATAGTTTAAATAAAGATAAAGAGAAAGGTGACTGGGAAATGGTTGGATTCCCACTTTCAATGTTATCATTGTCTCTAATGGGTTTACTTGTTTACTTGATTATTATCAATTGAATAGGGCCTCAGTTGATTCACCAAACTCCCTATGATGAAGGTTATTATACATAATGATTTAACAATGAATACTAATTGATCATGGTACCTTTATATGTGTGTGTATGGTTAGTAAACAACTCCTAAAATACCAATTAAATACCCCGTAAGGTGTTGATGTTCTTGGAAGATTCATAAGTGACTCAATACTTCTACTCAAGTTCCCGTACTTTCTAGAAACTCACCAACTAGTATATTTTTTTTCCTATAACAATATTTGAGGTAGGAGGAGGTAGATGATAGGTTATCAAACTAGGAGGTAATAATGAACAAGTTCAAATCTTAAAACAAAATTATATTAAAACATTCAAACAATCACTGCAAACTTATATCAATTAATATGGAAGAGTTTATATTCATTAAAACACAAGGAATCAATCATTACAAGTTAGAACCTTCCCTTCCCTAATAAATCATGCTTAAACCCTCCATTATAAGGTTAAAAAAGTATAATGGGTAATAATACGTCATATAAAATGTAAGAAAATAGAAAATAAAATAATATTAGAGATAGAAATCCCGCAAATCCAAACTCTCCAGCCTCTAGCACATGAAATCCCCTCCAACACCGGACACTTCCTTTATTTGTAGACACGTAATTTTTTCCTCTCTTCCTCTAGTAAAACCAATAATATATTCTCCATTTTTATTTTATAATGTTTCATTATTTGTATGGATTCTAATCTCCTTGAGACCCACAACTATTATTTTGATTTTTCATGTTTCTTTAATTGGGATTTTGCTAATCACATTCCATGCCGAATCCTCATATTGATTACATGCATAATAAAATGGTAGTTACAAAGCTTATCTTTAAGTCTAAATGAATCCCTAAAATTCATCTTATTTTAATCCTTCTTCAAAAATTTTCAAAGGAAATAATGACAGCTACACTGGTGGATGCACTTCTATATTGGTGGAAAATGACACCTATATTGGGTTCAAATAACACTTACATCTAGAAGCTTCAAAAATACACCCAACTGATGAAAACTATGATCATGGAATTGATATGTTTGTAGAGGAAGATCGCACCTAATATGTCTAGATTCACATGTAATTTTTTCTACCTTTTCCATTTTTTCTTCCATAGGAACTGATAATGACACCTATGTAGGGTTGTGTTGACACCTGCATGGAATTTCCTTTTTCAAATTTCATCCTTCAAACCTATAGAAATTTCATATTTCTTTTAAAACCATTATTATACATAAATATTCCTTATAACTTCCTTAAAAAATCATCAAAACATCAATTATTAAATATAGGATTTGTTTTAATAATTCTAAATATAGATAAAATAACTAAATGTTATGAATTAAACCATTTTTTATATTTAAACCCTAAATACTTATGTACTCTTAATATATGAAAATTACTCATAAAATAAAGAAATGGTGGGATTTAAATAATTATAATATTAGTGGAAAATGTATAAAAATATTGTCTCCTCCCATATCATCTCACATTTGGTGATCAGTATCATCCATTAACACACGAGTTATGCTAACATTTCCATGGAACTATCTTATCCCTCTCATCATAAAATAACTTCTATAAATAAATTCATTATGAAAAAAGTCCTTAGAATCATATAATTCACCTATCATTCCATACCAGGTTCCACCACACCATTTTACACACGAGACTACCCAAAAATATCTCCTATAAATAATAAAAACTTAAATGATTTATAACCAGTCATACCTAGAACACCCCATTGACACCTTTTACAACAGATAACATAATATATGTATAGATCAAGAATAATCTAGGACCCAAATACTTAGATATTACAGGACTATAATCATTATAAATATTCATCAAGTTCATATTTAATAGGAATTTTTTCATAATCTACCAAAATCCAAAAAAGTAGGGTTTTCGATGATGGGTGATGAAATAAGTATATATCTATACATTAATCACATTAAAATGGTTAGCCTCAACCATAAATCTCTTCTATTTAAAATTACATGTTATTTCGATAAGATATAGAGGAGATTTACTCGGAGAAGAAAAGGAAAATATGAGGGGTGTTAGGATTATTTTCCACCTATATAGGCCCTGAAACACCCCGAATCCCATAAAATGTTTTTTAAATCATTTATTTAATGCATGGAAGGTCTTAGAATCATTTTTCATCAGATCTAAATTTTGAAAAATTATGGGAAAATTCCTACTTTGAATTCATACTATGTAGTCATACTAAATCAATGACATAATTTAAATTAATACCTTGAAGATATACTAAATCAAATTCATACTAAATGAATTCATACTTTATAGAATTCAAAATTTCTAGAATTCATAGTAAATGAATCATATTTTTATGTCCTACTCAACAAAGTTTTAGTTTCCAAAAGTCAAAAAAATGAGGTCATACAAAAAAATTCATATGTTGAAGTCTAACTAAAAAAAGTTTTAATTTCTTGAATTTATATTATGAAGAATTATTAACAAAATATTACTAAATTAAGTGATAATATGAAATTTAATTCCAGCAAAAAGTATTACTAAATCCAACAATTTCATACTAAATCCACCTAAGTATTAATAAATCATTAATGTATTACTATCTAGAATTAATGAATTTTTTGAATATTTATTGCATGTCCCATAAAAATAAAACACCTAAAAATATCATTTATATCCCTTATAAACATCAAAAAACCCTTAAAAAATCATAAATTAACTCTTGAACATGCACAAACAAATTTAACAAAAATTAACCTCTAATACCAATTGAAATCTAATGGTCCTTCCTATTCCTATACTGACATTTCCAACACCTATAAGGGGTATAAAGAATATGGTTAATCCAAGACCTACACAAAATCACTATTCCAAATACCTAAGACTATATAAAACCATGTTTCAATATTTTATTCAATTGGTTAATTTTGGATTATAGTGATGGTACCTATACGTTGCATATCCAATTTTTCTATATTCATTTGAGAGTATAAGCCTTAAGGATGATTGATTAATTCCAACTCTTCATCATTTGAAGCATATATTTTAAGATTATAATTTACTAAACCCATTTTCATTTAATGTTATGGTTGATTAATTTTATATGATGTCACACCTTATGATTTTCATTAATTATAAAAGATAAATGACTAAAGAAACATAAAACTAAAGAAATGGATGATACCCATGAAATAAAAAATTTAACCATTCAATAAGAAAAAAGGGAAGTAATATCCTTAGGCCTGGATCAACTTCATAATTAAAACAAAAAGGGCGGGGATAATACAATTAAAAATACACTATAACATGTTTTCAATTGACTCTCATGTTGAATAACTAATATCTCCAAGTCATCAATATCTTGATGATGTTTGAGAAGATTTATAATGTCTTCCTCCTTCTCTAGTTATATCATTTTAGCCTTGGATGAAGTATAATAGCCTACCTTTTAAATAACTTCAGCAAAACTCTGCATTTCCTTCACTTTTTTCCCAACATCATTGATTTTTTAGTAGAGGTGAATTACTTCATATATCCCTTTATCAGTGAACTGTTAGAGCTCTACTATCATTGTGACCCTTTGGGATTATACTTGAATTTCAAACACCATGAGCATTAAATGGTGATCTATATATTTGGTTATTGAGATTTGCATTTTTCAGGTTCTCTACATGATCCCATTCATAAATTATTTCCCTCATGGATGTTTCAATTACATGGTACCCCAACATGATAAACATTTAAATTAGTTGGGAAGAGTATACCATATTTCTTCAATAGAGGTCACAAAATTCATCCTCCAAATGCCTCAACACACTAATTGTATCATATTTAGTTAAAGTACATGGGTTTTTGAATCTTAATCTAATCCCTTCATAGATATTGAGAAATAATATAGTACTAAGTTACTCAAAGTGAGAAAAAAATTGATATCCTTGTTTCTCTTTGATTACACTATTGATTGGAATGCTAGTATAATAACCTCATTCGTTTGATTCTCTATATATTATAATTTAATTACTATGGTTTATCATAAAAAATATGCTCATTTTTAATAACAATTGTGGTTCAAATATAAGATGTGTTAGTGGTTTACACTAATACTATAAATATCAATTTTTTCTATTTCTACTACTTCGCTGGATGGTCTGATGGAAATACCCTCCTTCATCAATGAAACATCTATAGTTACCCGATATGTTTGTATAGGGGAAATGATCTCATTTTATATAACTAGTTCCAATATCATATTTAATATTGTATCTTTTTTAGGAAAACCCCTTTCAAAGTCCTTAGCCAAATCCCCTAGAAAACATAGAAATTCTAGTAGGCCTACCTATGTCCATGATTCATGAGTAGTGGGGAAATGAGTTGGTAAATAATTAAGATTTATATCCACTTAAATGATTATTATTTTTAATTATGTTCGCTATATATCGAGTTATATTATCCAAAAAATTTAGTCAACCTGTTATACATAGAAGTCATAAAATAATCATTTATTGTAGTACTTGTGTTATCTAAATTTTTTATTGAAGTCACTATACTCCTCGTGATATGTGGAAATATTTCTTTTGGTCATCCCCAAGATCTCTCTCAAGACTTATTCTAGCTCAACAATCTCTGTGACTCCACTAGTACCTATCATTATAATATGGTTATTATCATTAAAACTTCTTAGTAGATGTTATTAATCACATACTAAATTGGATTATCCCTTGATCATTAAATATATTGTATTGGGATACTCCTAATATCCCCTCCACTATAAAATGATGTCTCAAATGATTCTCAATACCTTCGACTAAAAAATCATCCATTTAAATTAATTTAAAGTCAACTAAAAAATAGAGGCATCTCTAGTAGTGATGGAAGGTTTATCTTGAGACACTAGTGTTTCCTCTCTTATATTTAAGGGTTTTGGGACCATGTTGGATGAAGGAGTTTCTATAGATAATACAATATGTTTTAAAGAAGTTTATTTGAATAATTTGTTTTATCTTTAAAAAATCACTTCACTTTGTTAAATTTTTCAAAAAAAAATTGTTCAGATGTACAAAAGGGTCAAATTGAGTTTTGAAAAAAATTCCACCAGTTTAAGTTGTTATGATGGATTTTTCATTAAAAATACAATCAAATGGAGATAAAAATGGATAGATTGGATCATATGAAGGTTTCCCAAAGAAATTATTTCAAGAAATGTTTTTACTAAATGTTTTATAATGTTTCCAAATTTTTATCGAACGTATTGTTTGATAGAAAATCTGGTGATGCATTTCTATTCTGAAAGTTTCCAATATCATTCGTTAAAAAATATAATGCTCCAAGAATTTTTAATAAAGGGAGAAAATTTTTGTTTTTCAAGTGTACATAGTTTTTTTATGAATATAAATGAAATTTACCATACAAAAAAATGGACAGAATTGTTTCTAAGAAGGGTTTTTTATTTCATCTATAAATGTTTTGTTGAGTATGCTATGTTAGTAAATTTTATGTTTAAAATGTTTGAATGTTTTGGAATTATAATATTTGTATTGGGTGATTATAAAGATTAGTGAAAAGGGGAAAATTTATAAAATACTAAAAGGTAATAGGATGAATAAGGTCAATAGAAAAAATATATTTAATGAAAAAAATATAAGATTAATATTTACAAATTAAATCCTCTGACAAATTTTTTCTAAAAAGTCCATCATATAAATAAATGCACTTAAAGGAAAATTTTCAAATGTTTTCTAATGAAATGAATCAGATAAAGAAAGTCTCTATGATAATTTTTAAAAAAAAATTGTTTGATTTTTTGGGATCATTTTTTGAAATATCATCATATTAAGAAATTCTATTAATTTTTTCCGGAAAAACATTTTTCAAATATTTTTTTGACCTAAAGTTATTTACGAAGGTTTTATAAAGATATTAGATATGGAAATTATGAGTTGATCATTCAACATTCATAAACATTGTGAAGTAATTTTGTGATTCTTATAATGATAAGGAATTTTATTAAAGTTCATTAACACTAGAGTTAAGGAAATTGGAAGAAAAAGTGATTCCTAGAGATTTCATGAAGATTTAAAAAGAGTCTAGATGATTTGATAAGAATTATATAAAATTTTAGTATATTTTTAGAATTTTGATATTTCATTAATAAGGAAAATAAATTGGAGTCACCACATTTTCTATTTTTAGTGATCCTATATAAAGGGGTTAAATTATGGGTATGGTGTAGGATTACTATTCACGCATGTGAAAAAGGTTGAAGTGGTGTAAAATTAGTTTCATACATAAACGTCAGATAAAATTGAAATCAGATGAACATCTATTATATATAGTTTTTATTAGGATTTTGAAAAAATGAATCTCTTGGTTTAAGTGATTAATTAGTAGTCTATAATGAACAGAGAGATTCTGATTAGTGTTCACCAGATGAAATTTTATATGAGGGGAAATTAGACATAAAATGCATAAGGAAGTTGAAGAGTTTTTTAGAGGGAAATGGATGGGCCTTTCCAGATGGTCCTTTATAGATGGAATTTTATAGATGAACTTTTTAGATTAAAATTTAGCTAACTGAAGTGTTTTTTACCTACTATTCAGTAAGAAAGTGAAATGGTTTTTTAATATTATAAAAAAGTTAAGTTTGTACAAGTAATACAACAACAATATTCAGATCTTGTTGATGAAGGTGTCTAAATGTTTTAAATAATATGTTTTGTATATTTAATCTATGTAAAAAAAAATTACCATTATTTACATAAATGTTCAACACAAGTTTATGTACATTTCCGTCTTGCTGTAACCACATAAATGGATTGTGTATTGTGGTGTATTGGATTATTTCTAAACCATTCCAAGGAATAGATAATCTTATTGACTAGTGAAACTTGTAAATACTTGTGTTATTTTGGAGGTGTTAGGATTATTGTTTTTCAATAAATTTATTACTCTTTAACAGGAGGTGAAGTTTTTTTCATAAAATATAAGAAATTATAAAAATAAAAATATCATCGATTCACCCCTACCCCTCCCATTGATCACATTGATCCTTTCCAAGGGGTCCATAATAGCACCATGAAAATATTTATTATTATAGAACTCCTCTCCCTACTTTTTCTCTCCTCTTGATGAATAAGACACTAAATTCTGAAGATAAAATTTAAAATATGTTTATAAGTAACATAGAAAATCACCCAACTATGGATGGGGATCAAATTTACTGGAAAGAGATTTATTACACAAAGGGACCCATTATTTTACCTCTTTATTAAGGATTTCCTCATAAGGTTGACTCTCATATAATCAGGACTCTTTAATTAATGGGGTGTGATATCAGTATTTAGATGAGAACGTAAGGGATAATTTATAATACTAAGCTCTTTCACTAGTAAAAATATGTGTATCCAGTATGTTAGAAATTCATTATAAATTTATCAGGGATGGTGGGTTATTTTCTCTTATCTTAGGGTTAAATGATCCAAGAAACAATAAGGTAAATTTTTTATCCTATATCTCAATCTCATCCATCATTATGTGGCTTAGGGATGGATTCACTTTCACTAAAGTTGTGGACCCTACCACTCCGCCTATTGGAGTGCCACCCTCAATATACTAAGGAGACATTGTAGGTGTTTTCACCACCTATACCTTCTGTAAGAAGAAACGATTTGGGTATATAAGATTTTTTTAATGTTAAAGATAATAATCATAAATAATCATCATCATACATATTTAGGTTTGACACGACCATTCTACTCTTCATTTACTAATTAATTAATCACCCCTTCAACATTGACATTGTATAGCATCGTTTGTACATGTATTGTGATTTATAATCCATAATCAAGAGAAAAATACACTATTTAAATTACCACTGTAAAAACCTACCTCAACTAGAATATTTCTAGGTTTCATGCTAGTAGGTAATCTCAAATTACCTATTTATAGGATTCACACATCGCTTAGAAGTGTATCCCATTGGTGTTCAACTCTATCAATATCTATATAGCTACTAAAAAAATGGATAAATTCAATATGTAAATAATATAAAGAGATAAATTAAAGCCCATTATTGTCCCAGATGAGTTGTTTAATCCTTCATCCTCAAATTTTTTCTTAACATCCAATTATATATAGGAGAATTACTTCACCATCCATCTTAATAACCTCACCTCAGAATCATATCATACTAGTTATTCAATTTTGAATTTTTGGGAAGCCTAAAAGTGTGCTTTATCTAGATCATTGGATGCATCAACAACATTACCCTACTTTTGAGACTTTATGGTACCTCGCTTCCCCTTCTCTACAACTAATTATTCACTCAATATAGGAACCTTTTGAGATAGAATTTCCCAAGGTTATGAAGTCATTTAAGTATGTACATAACCCAATTTTAATCTAATTTTGTAATTTTAAGAGGGAAATATAATTTCAGTATAAGTGGTCTCCTGAGTCATTATTTCCGATGCTTTCATCAGGGCATGCACATTCGTCTGTTTTTGAGGACACGCTGATTGTTGCCTTGCATTCCCTATTTCCAAAGATGGGTGACATATGTTTCCTATCTAGGGAAGTTTGCTCCTTGATCAAAATGGGATGAAGGGATGTCGGTTTCTCTTTCTGTGTATTCCTCCTCGGAACTCGTCACATAGTCTGGGTCTCCCTCTTAGATTAAGAAGTTGTTCGTGAAACTCTTCCTATTTCCATGTCTTCATGGACATCCGTTAATTACGCTGCTTCTGTCAGGACATTCCAAGGGGTCCGGTCAGGGTAGCAACATTTTTTTGGGGTAGTAGTCACATTAGACATCACTGGTGTGTCTGGACACTGGAACCCTGAGGCTTCTAGGTTCCTTCCACTTATGATAGGGCTTCTTGAGGGTGTAGAAGCCCAAGGCATCCCACATCGAATGTGGGGAATTATATGCCATTGGAATATCTCTAAGGTTTCCCTCCACTTTAAATATTTAAAACATGGTATTCCGCAAGTTAACATTTAGTAGAGAAGAATCGGACTGATCAGAACACTAATTAGAGTTGATCAGATGGGTGTAACCCCTAGAGGGAACACTGATGCTAGGAGCAATGAGAAAGTGGGTGACATGATTTCACCAGGATGTGGTTGATCGGGTGGAATTAGGATGGGTGATGGTGAGTAAAATGAAGTGGTGGGGGAATGAGATGAAACTAGCATGACGGAGATAGTGAATTTGGTCTTGGGCTTTGAAGAGAGTTCCTACGTATCCACATGGCAGGGAATCAATGTCTGCATAGTTCAGTGAGGCAATGGGACAACTAAGGAGGTGACCTGTATGGAGGGGACCCGGAGGAAGTATAACCTTAGGGTTGGGGAATAACCTTCCAGAAACACATTGGCTCGAGGGAAATACCAAGATGAGACATGGGTGATGGTCTTGAACCTCAAGGAGGCTTCCTACGTACCTCACCATGGAAAGAATCAAAATCCATGTAGTTCAGAACGGGTCATGGAATTGGGGTGTGCGCAGAGGACAATGACCCGATGACACGGTGGGTATTACACATGGTTAGAAGCCCGACGTTGATCTAACGCTCAAGGGATGACTAGATATGTGGGTCCCAACAAAGGGGAATACAACATCTTACCATCGATTGGGGAACACGAAGACTTACCATAGATTGGGGAACACGAAGACTTACCATAGATTGGGGTTGTGAATGGATTACCGTTGATTGGGGTTGAAAATGGATTACCTCTGATTGGGGAAAAATTATTGTCATGTGGGACAAAAAGGGGTGTACAATTTAATGTCATGTAGGACGGGGGTAGACCGACGTGAAGTAGTCGAGATTGATGGGAGTTTGGCTTGAACCTCAGGGAGGCTTCCTATGTACCTTACCATGGAAAGGATCAAAACCCCATAGTTTGGAATGGTGTTAGTGAGCCGATGTCAAGGGGTCGGGATAAATAGGTGTCGTTATTGAACCTCAGGGAGGCTTCCTATGTACCTCACCTTGGAAAGTATCAAAGTCCACATAGTTAGGGATGTTTTTGGTGAGACGACGTGAAGTGGTCATGACCAATGGTTTTTGGGCTTGAACCTCGGAGAGGCTTTCAATGTACCATTCCTTGTAAAGGATCAAAGTCCATGTAGTTTGAGATGATATTTTTGAACTGACGTGAAGTGGTTCAGACCAATGGATGTTGGGCTTGAACCTCATGGGGGCTTCCGAAGTACCATGCCTTGGCAAGGATCAAAGTCCACATAGTTCGTGATGGTGTTGGTTAATGAGGTGAAGTAGTTGGGACCAATGGTTATTGGGATTAATCCTTAGAGAGGCTTCCTATGTACCTTTCCTTGGTAAGGATCGAAGTCCGTGTAGTTTGATCTGGTGTTGGCGAATCAACATTAAGTGGTCAGGACCAATGGTTGTTGGGCTTGAACATCAGGGAGGATTCCTACATACCTTGCCTTGGCAAGGATCAATGTCCATGTTGTTCGGGATGGTGTGGGGGCTTATGATCTATACTTCCTAGAGGGGATGACATGGTCGATTCTTACTTTAATCCCATGTGATTCGTTCTCAGTGTGAGAAACAAGAGGTAGTAAATACCTGACGATCACATCGCGAAAGGTGCATCCATGGGAAGTGGAATGTGGCTTACATGCGGTTAGCCTCTCAAAAAGGAAAGAGGGGATTATGCGTGGTTAACAGCCCAAAAAAACCTGGGCTTATGCTTGGTTAGCATCCCAAAGAGTAAATAAGAGCTTACAAATTTTTTGAGGCCCAGGGAGATGGAGATTAGGACTTACTCCAGGATGGAGGCCCAGGTGGCGGAAAATACCAGAGGGGTTTGGAACAGAAGAAGAAAGGAGGAGTAAGGATACTACCTACTACATGAAATCTAGGGGCTTACACCAAGATGGTCTCCCTTCCCTACAGACAGGCACCGCTCCAACAAAGAGGATCTCATTCCATGTGATGATTTATCTCACTCTCGTGGAGACCAATGGAAGTAAAGAATGTCCAAGACATGGTGCCCTACATAGAGTGCATGGGGGTGAGGTTATAGTTTAACATCATGTGCTGGGGAAAATGGAACTTTTTTGTTTAACATACTATAGCTCAGACAAAGTGGATTCACTTAGCACCCCTAGGACTTACATAAACGGCATGCTTTAACCCTTGGTGAAGGGAAGGCAATGTTAATGATGTGGTGAGGGGGTGTTGAGGAGTGACCCTTTAAGGGGCCCATGTTAGCATGGATATGAGAAGAATCAAAAGTCGTTAGTGTTCTTGGGTGCTACTGAGGAGCATCAATGGTGAATGGGGAATACACATGGAAGATTCCTAGGTGCTGCTAAGGAGAGGCAATAGTTGATGGGGCTTACGCAATGGAACTACCCAGATGTCTTCCTCATGTTGGGACATGAGGGCATCCCAACTCACTAGTGTGTTGAAGTATATAATTGTAGCCTTTACCTATGCACTAGTGGAAAAGTGGGATAATGCCAAGGGAATTGGAATCAGTCTGAACAAAGGGATATGAAAAGTGTGAATCACATGACCGACATTCGGAATGCGGTGAGGACGGCATGATGATGGAGTATAACGGTTTACTATGTTCAAAACAAAACACCCATATCATGTTATCTTGAAATGGGGACAAACAAATGAGGGTTGACTGTTGACTGTGTTATAAACATAGGACCTGACTCGAAGTGTCATCCAAAGTATTCTAGGGTGTTGGCCCATGATAGTAGGTGAGCCGATGCGGCATGGGACCATGCCATTAGAGGGACCCTTTAGAAATGAAAGAGGATTAATATCTGAATAAAGGACACATGAAGCATGAGGTGTAATGGTGGAATGCTTAAATGGATTGTAATTCTCATGAAATTATGTGACTGTAGTCATGGCATGAGGAATCTTATTCTTAGAACTAAGGCATCTCTTATTTGGAACAAGAGGCATCCTATTATTGAATGATAGGGAATGCTACAATTTAAATTCATGTTGTAAAGACTGTTGGAATCAAATGATTAGATTAAAAGGAATCCCTTGTTTGGAGAAAGAGGCATCCTATTATTGAGTTATAGGGTGTACTACTATTTATAGTCATGTAGAAAGGACTATTGGAATCTTATGCTTGGCGCATAAGGCATCTATTGTTTGGAGAAAGAGGCATCCTATTCTTGAATGATGGGGAATACTACAGTTTATAGTCATGTAGAAGGGACTGTTGGCATCTTATGCTTAGCGCATAAGGTATCTCTTGATTGCAGCAAGAGGCATCCTATGTTTGTTACATAGGGTTTACTAAAGTTTAAAGTCATGTAGATAGGACTATTAGGCATAAGGTGCCTAGAAATGGCTGGTGTTGGGACTTAATCAAGAGCAACCCTTTCTAGTTCATCCTGGTATAGATGTCAGGTGATGGGGTTTTAATGAGTTGCATGAGGAATGGATTGACTAAAGGTACTCTGGGAATTGATAATGAGAATATCAACTCACGACATAGGAAATGAACCAAGAGGAATATGTCGACCTAAGGAGTTTTATGGTGTGTATAGGAGTATCCCAAATCATGGTATTCCATAGGTGGAAGGCGACTATGCATAAGGGTGCAATGGAAAATGCTGACATCCCTGCCTGAAAAGTTTGTGGTGTGACTCTCCATTTTTCATGGGGGTAAGTGACAGTGGAAAAGGGACTGACCTAGAGGGCCAGGACCATAGCCCGACACTAACCCTGAGTGGGGGTGCAGGGGATACAGCCCTCGTGGTATAGACCAGTGGGCGCATGGCTGGATACTATTGTGCGTAATATGAGTTACATGTAGGATGGGTTGTGTAGAAGATCAGACTATACAACATAGGTGTGCGCAAGATTCGGCACCTTGGTACTGTTACAGGCAATATTGTAATATTGCGTGTAAGATTTGATGTTTTTCATGCAAGAATGGAAGCTTGGGCGCACATGACTTTGGAAGAAAAGAGTTCGTGCAAGGGTCAAACCATTGTGGGCCCATGCGAAAGAGGACCCATATGGGACCTGTGGTGGAATATCTCACATGGATGGTTTCATTATTCAACGTGGGAATGAAAGAGGAGGTCTTACGTGCAACAGACCGACGTTCGTCCTTTGGATACCTACTCCTGAGGGGAGGGGGCTTCACTTGTATTTATAGGATAACCCATGAGTGGTTGTGCCTAAGATTCCAGGTGCGGAAGTGATCTTACACACACCCTGTGGCGGGTTCCCATGAAAAGGGGTATTTGATGTCGCATTGGGCATGTAAGAATCTTGCGTGCGGTTGCTAATCTTGCGTGCACCTTCCTTAGACATTTTTTGGGTGGCCTGGGTGGAAGATGACATCTCATTGGGTGCATAAAAGGTTTGCATGACATGTTGCATGCATGCTTTTATTTTTGAATGAAAGAATCTATTTTTTCATGAAAAACATCCATTCTTGTGCGCAAGATTTCAATTCTTGATTTAAAAACAATAAATTTCCCCAAAATCGTTCTGGATGGCCATTTCCAACAGCCTGAATTCGAACGACCATAACATCTGATCCGTAACTCTGTTCGGGCTCTACAAATAGTCAAATTGAAGATTTCAAAATGATATACACTCCGAGATCATGTTCATAAGAATTAGATGAATTGCATGGGTGTGTTTCCCATACCAATAGTCATCATCAACCATTACTAGCATGCCACAAGAGGACATTTAATTATTCATACATCTATGATGGTTACTGACACTTGACACTATAGATTTCAGAATTGGAATAAAAAACTATAAAGTGAATAGTAATTACAAATAACATTGCAATCCACTCACTCTAATAATATTCCATCCATAAAAACTAGTATATATTATCTCTTATCATACCCAATATGGTCCTCATCAAAAATTTCCCTTATTGGGACTTCCACATAGGGCATTGAAAACTGAATACCTCATCAGAGCCTTGATATAATTTTAATCTTTCATTATGATGTGATTATTGGATGACACCTCATAAATGAATTTCTTAAACCTTCAGTTCAGAATCCCAATGGAGTTGTGGAGTTTAAAAGTCTTTAATTTTGTTGTTACAAACCCCCACAACACTTATAAGAGACTTAAAATATAGAACATGGATTTATTATTATATATATGATGTAGGAAATGATAAATCGTGGATATAACCAATATCTTTAATCCAAAAAGACTTCCCTATACCAAACTAGCTATTATAACAAAGATTATTGGTTTCACGACCCGTATGTGACTCCTAGAATGGTTGCATGTAACTAATAAGCCACATAAAAATAAATCAAATGAAGAAAATATGAGGATCTATGTTTTATTTAACCGTTTATCCCCTCTACTAATACTGAACCCATTCCATCTCAGAGAAATAAGTGTATGAAGTTCTTCTGTTCAATATAGTTGATCACGTTGTTGGTAATTAGTAGGTGATCACCTCATAATTCTTAAGTAGTAATATCTTCATCTAAGTTTAAAATAAAATATCTAACCATTTTTAGGAATCCTTCAATATAAAATTTATGGTTTTGGTTAATAGTGAATGATCCTATGGGGGTGTTCATGTGGAATTTCCCCAAACATCCTATGGGGGAAGAAAATGATCATACAATGCTCCAAGGATCTTCACCCTAGATATATTTTTCACATCCTATAGAATTAACATTTATTTTATATATAATGAATAAAATTTATTGTCCTAGGGACTCCAACATCTTAGTAGACTAGGGATGAAATAGGGATTATTGTATATGCATTCCTATTAGACCAAGAAGGGCTTGCATAGTACTACCGTTTTTAATTAATAATTGAATTTTACACAAAAAATTTTAACCAAATATTCCCAAATCCATTCAGTCTTAAATCCACCCCATGGTGTAAATCCTAGATTATATTCCATCCAAGGTGTTGTGCAAGAACCCGTGTTTTTCCGGATTGTCGTTTTGAGCAGAAATATGAATTTTTGCTGTTGGATGCTCGTGAGGGGTAAATTGGTCATTTTAAACTACCATCTTATCCCAGATATTTTTTCTAACAGCTCCGTTGGTCCTGGAATAGGTATTTTACCCTAGGACAAGAGTTTGGATGAATTTTGTGCTGTTCAAATTTTGGCAGAATATTTAATATTAAATATTATTAAATTAAATATTAAATTATTCGCATAGGTTCGTTTGGAAATAAATTTTAAAAGGAACATAGTATTGAGATTCCATCTGCACCATTGAGTCTGGAATGGGGAGTTTAGCCTAGGGAAGGCATAAACTCATGTCGGGCGCCGGGGCTGGCCCAGACCCCTTTTTCTTCCTTTTCTTTTCTTCTTTTCCTTTCTTTCTTTTATCTTCTTCCCTCATCCTTGAACATGTCTCATGTTCCTCCACCTTGTCCATGTATTTTTGGAGGATTTGGGTATTGAGAAAGGTGGAGAGTTGGGATGCAAGAAGGGTACCGATTCGAAGCCCTCGATGCGCTGAGTCGGCGTGCGCCATCAGTGGACCGTGAAATCAACTGAGGCTTCGACGGTTTCCACCCAAAGGTAGGGACATTGATGTTTTTTCCATATATTACCTTAAACATTTTGTTTTAATTTTTAAATCCTTATATTTCTTGTTTGTATTCCCATGTGGATCGATCTGTTGTTTCAGGGGCGAAAATGTGCGAATCGGGCGTTTTTAGGGATTTTCCCGTTGGAAAACCCAGTATACAGGACATGTGTTCCAAGGGAACATGCCATGTGTTCTTCCCATTCATGGAAGACAATGTTTTATTAAGTACATGTGGTGTAATTTGAGTACACGCTGTGCAGTGGGTGGATGTGTGGCTTGTTGTGTGGAATAGAACACAGAATAGTGGTTTTTTTGAAGTACACACCGTGTATAGTAATGTACACGCCGTGTAGTGGTACTTGGGAATGAGTTTTAGTGAAAAGGCACATGGTGTGACTTTTTTTTAATAATACATTCCATGTACAGTAAATTACATGCCATGTACTTTTACACAGGCAGGCCCAATGTGCTCTAGCCATGTGCTCTGACCATATACTACTTCATTTTGGTAGTTTTGGGGATATATTGAGCTCTGGAAGTCAGAATTGGGCATGTGAGTTGTCGATTCTGAGATTTTTTCCACATAGATCTCAATAGAGGAATTATTTTGACATTTATAGGTCTTATAAATGAGTTGTTTTTGTGATTTTATCGAAATGGAGGGTATTCTTCCTCCATTTATCAAGCCCAGTCGTCACTAGAGGGTGAGAGTTGGAGAGGTTGTTAGTTTGGGTGTTCGGGACATATTAGTCGAGACCTTTAATATGAGGTGAGCTGTGAGCTATCCCTTGTAACATTTTCTATAATGGATGTTTCCCTTGTGAGAAATTCCCTTCTGGCCTATGAGGCTGTGAGACCGGGCACTTCCAAGGATCCCCGGAGGAATGCCTTTGCTTGTGTGCTGACCTAGGGAGTCCCTTGTAGGATCTATCTCTTGTTCTTCATTTTATTGGAACCATGTTATAGAATTACTATGTTGTACTTCTTTTGAGGATCCCGTGTATGATTCTTCCCTTACTCTTGCTAAGGATCCCGCGTTGGATTCCTTCGCTCGTGTTTACCTAGAGGATCCTGAGTATGATTCCTCCTCTGTGTTTGACTTGAGGAACCCAATGGGTGCTCATTGTTTTGACTGACCCTGAGTTGTTATGTTAGGTTTGGGTAGAGATGGTGATCGGGTGTCACCTAGAACCCATTCCAAACTGGTAATCCCTTTGGCTTTGGATGTATTGTTGGGTTGACCATTCGGGCCACCCGCAATCATTTGTTTATATCTGACTTGGTTTACTGATGCTATAGAGTTTTTACCAGAGGTGCTTCCTATTTGATGGTTGCTGAGCCTGACGCGATGCGTCTTTCTTATTTGTTGGGATTCCTACTTTTCCTTGTGTGCCTTAGTAGTAGGTGGTCTGGGGTTTATTTCCAACTGTTGAGTTGAATTTGTGTACCATTGTGCTACAAACCCATGTTTGGGGTGTCTTATGGCTGAGGACTTTGCTGAAAAGATATCTAGAATTTCATAGATAGTCTAATGATAAGTTAAAACTACTATTTAGGATCAATGCTTGGATCTAGGACGACCCCGGGGGTGAGTTCCTCTGTTTAGCCGTTTGGCCAGGATACCCGAGGGTATGCCATGATTATTTTGTGTAATGTTTTTTTTCTTGAGATAAAATTTATATAAATTGCTTGTTATGCATTGGCCTCGGCCCGGTTACTTGCGCCTAAGGGCAGTTTTTTTACTTTAGCCTGAGGGCATGGTTCTGATTAGCCTGAGGGTGTGGTTATATTTAGCTGGAGGGCGTGGGTATATTAGCCCGAGGGAATGGTGATATTTAGCTTCAGGGCGTGGTTATATTAGCCTGAGGGGATGGTGATATTTAGCCTGAGGTCGTGGTTATATTAGCCTGAGGGCATGGTGATATTTATCCTGAGGGAATGTTGATATTTAGCCTAAGGTAATGAATATATTAACATGAGGGCATGGTTACATTTAGTCTAAGGGCAGGGTTCTGATTAGCCTGAGGGCATGGTTCTAGTAAACTTATTCAGAGATATATTTCCGGCGTTGGCCAAAGTAGGTACATGTCGATGGGATTACAGACCCATATACCGACTTAATGATACACTGCTTGAGTGGCATGATGTCCATATCAATTCCCTTTCACAGGATGTCCAGGAGATCGGGATTATGGTCCCAAGGATTGACTGATGATGTGGTTTCTTGTTATTTGAATCACCTAATCATGAATAATCATATTTATGTATATGTGTATAGGTATGGGACTATACATGTGTACGTACATAGATATGGACACCCATGGTGGCACTTTCCCAGTTAACAGGGATTACATGCCCTAATTTCAACCGTGGTTGCATGTTTGGTTTACTTACTTTTGTTGTGTTTCATCTAGACTGAGAACATTACTATTGCATACACTTTTAGCAGCACATTTATAGGTTTCTTATCGGGGTACCCCTACTGAGATTATTTCTCACCTCTTCACGTACACCGTGGTGTACGTGTAGACCTTATGTATTCTTTTTAGGTTGAGCATGAGTTTCATGGTGGATAGGGCTGAGGCCCAATGTTTCATGATCGAGCGGAGCTTATTGAGTGGTTTTACTGATCGGGCTACTTTAGTTCGACCTTGTCTAGAGATCGAGTATGTGGTTTGGCTCAGAGTTGGTAGTAGAGCCCTATAATTTTACTTTTAGTTGCTTTTATACTTGTATCTATATGGTCGTCCTGGTGGGTGACCAGTGTTGTATTGTATTTCATAGTTGTTCGGGATTTTACAACATTTTACTATTACATCTTGTTCTATTTCAGTTTTTTATTGGTTCCGCACAATATTTACTTTACATTGTGTATGATACTTAGTTATTTCTGCTATTTTCTTACTCTAGTATGAGGTCATAGTATCCCCACTATCACACCCTAGGCCATCACTACCTAGTCCGTAGCCTCTGGCATATGGGGAGGCGCGCTTGAGGACTTGTGGCGAACCGACTCAGAGCACCAGTTTAGTGGCTTCCGGGACATGATGTTACAATGTGGTATCAGAGGAGTTTTCTTTCCTGGTATTTAATATTTGGGATATGGTATACAGGAGTATTATAAATGTGTCAGAACCCGTGATGGATATCGGGTTGGTGCGTTGAGAACACTTGTTCCGGTAAGAAGTCCTGATTTCCAGGGTTTGGGATTATTGTTTTGATTTTTTGATGTTACAGTTGTATATGATTTTCACCTTGAGCGACACACATGTTGTGTGTTGTTTTGATTCACAATGGATCTCTGGCTCTTGACCATTGGTAAGATGCCAGGGATGGATTTTGATTCTTGGATGTTAAAGGAAAGAGGCGTCTCATGCATCATACTAGGCATATAGTATTACCAACATATAGGCCTACTAGTGTGTGTTTTTTCTGATGACTGAGTCCTTTTGGTCTGCTTACATATACTTTTTCTATGATGGCAGTTTATGTGGATCTACATTGAGGAATTTTTGTTGAGGCTGATGACTCAGTCCTCGTGCACAATTGGTGTAGTGACCCCAGTTGGTCGATATGGCGTGTGATGAATTTATGTTTAACCCATTATTGGGTGTTGTTTTTCGTGTCTGTGGTTATCTAGTCAGAACATTGAGAACAATGGAAATAGATACCAAGGATTTTCTTGTGAACTGGACCTCATCGGGGTATTCCTGTGTACGGATACCCGATGGGTGTCAGTTCAGTTTCTCTTCTTCTTTGGTTGTGAAATCAAGGGAGTATTTCCTTCTGAGGATGCTCGGAGAGGATCATGGCCCTTGTAGGCTGTGTTTTGATTTTTACTTTTGTTAGTCGTTGTGATATTTACCATATTCTGAGTGGTTGTGGATTTTTTGGGCTAGGTGGTTAAACCTTGTGACCCAGTTGTGCGACTTTTTCTATAGGTCTAGGTGGAAGACCTAGAGACCCTTAGTTTTGACTCGAACCTTGGTAGTTCGATGTCTGTTCTATTCTAGGGAAACCTGTGTGAAAATGGTTGACCCGTGCTTGAATCCTGGTCGAGTTTTGGTTGGATTTTAGCGTGGCTCGGAGGGATATTTACACGACTTCAGTTAAATCTTAGTGTACTCATGTTAGAGACGATCATGAATTATCTTGATTAGTCTTGAGTATGCTAAGAGAGCTTCGACCTTCATCTAGCTCCTTTTTCTTTCCTAAGGTTCATCCCTGTTGAGGATGGAACCTATTCGGGTTATGTTCTCAGAGCGGTTTAAATAAATCCATATGGTGGGGAGTGCACCATTGGCCCTTTGAGGGTGGTTCTCCTTGTTTAGGTTAAACATAGGTGTTTGACATGAGCTTTTGATCACAGAGTTTACTTTTAAAATTATGAAAAGGGTATTCCTATGGTGGGGAGTACTAGTTTGGTTGTAGTTGAATATCTTCTATATAAAAGGTGGTGGTTAACGCTATAAGGTCGGTCGTTGGATGGTCCAGTTATCTTGGTTTTGCAGATGCTCAGGTTGGGAGCATGGATGCTGGTCCTTTTTCTAGGATTCTCTTGGATGAGAATGTTTATGGTAGCGAGTTTGTTAGAACCTGCATTTTTTCGAACTATCATTTTGAGCAGAAATTTGAATTTTTGTTGTTGGATGCTTGTGAGGGGTAAATTGGTCATTTTCCCCTACCAGCTAATCTCAGATAGTTTTTATGATAGCTCCGTTGGTCCCAGAATAGGGAGTTTACCATAATACATGAGTTTGGAGAAATTATGAGCTGTTTGAATTTTTGTAAAATATTTAATATTTAATATTATTAAAATAAATATTAAATTATTCTCATAGGTTCGTTTGGAAATAAATTTTAAAAGGAACATCGTATTTAGATTTCGTCTTCACCTTTGAGTCCGGAATGGGGAGTTTATCCTAGGGAAGGCATAAACTCATGTCGGGCGCCGGGGCCTGCCCGGGCCCCTTTTTCTTCCTTTTCTTTTCTTCTTTTCCTTTCTTTCATTTCCCTTCCTCCCTCCTCCTTGGCTTTGTCTTTTGGGAGGATTTGGGTATTGGGAAATATGGAGATTTGGGATGCAATAGGGGTACCGATTCGAAGCCCTCGATGCACTGAGTCGGCGTGCGACATCCGTGGACCGTGAAATCAACCGAGGCTTCGGCGGTTTTTGCCCAAAGGTAGGGCCATTTATGTTTTCCCTATATATTTCCTTAAACATTTTGTTCTATTTTTTAAATCCTTATATTTGTTTCTTGTATTCCCATGGGGATCGATCTATTGTTTTGGGGAAGAAAACGGGCGAATCGGGCGTTTTTAGGGATTTCTCATTGGAAAACCCAATATACACTGTGTGGGTTCCAGGGGAACACTCCATGTGTTCTTCCCATTCAGGGAAGACAAAGTTTTCTTAAGTAGATGTCATGTACATTTAGTACACGCCATGTAGAGGGTGGCCTTGTGGGTGGCTGTGTGGAATAGAACACAGAATAGTGGTTTTTTTGAAGTACACATTGTGTACAGTAAAGTACACGCTGTGTAGTGGTACATGGGAATGTGTTTTAGTGAAAACGCACATGGTGTGATTTTTGTGAATAGTAAAGGTTGTTTACATTAAATTGAATGCCCTGTAATTTTATATAAGTAGGCCCAATGTTCTCTGGCCATGTTCTCTAGCCATGTACTACATCAGTTTGGTAGTTTTGGGGATATCTTGGGCTCTAGAAGTCAGAATCGGGCATGTGAGTAGTCGATTCTGAGCATTCTTCCATGTAGATCACAATGGTGGAATACCTTATACATTTAACGGTCATATAAATGAGGTTGGTGGGGGGGGGGGGTTCATCTAAATGGAGGGGATTCTTCCTCCATTTATCGAGCCCAATCATCGCCTGAGGGTGAGACTTGGTGAGGTTGTTAGGTTGGGTGTTCAGACCAACTTACTCGAGAACTTTAATATGAGATGAGCTATGAGATATCTCGCATAACCTTTTCTAAAAATGATTTTTCCCTTGTGAGACATTCCCTTCTGGCCTGTGAGGCCGTGAGACCAGGCACTTCCAAGGATCCTCGGAGGGATGCCTTTGCTTGTGTGCTGACCTAGGGAGATCCTTGTAGGATCTATCTCTTGTTCTTCCTTTTATAGAAACCGAGTTATGAAATTCCTATTTTGTACTTATTTTGAGGATCCTATTTATGATTATTCCCTTACTCTTGCTAAGGATCCCTCATAGGATTACTTCGCTCGTGTTTACCTGGTGGATCCCGAGTATGATGCCTCCTCTGTGTCTAACTTGAGGGACCCAGTAGGTGCTCATTGTTTGAATGACCTTGAGTTGTTATGTAAGTTTTGGGTAGAGATGGTGATGAGGTGTCACATAGAACCCATGCTAAACTGGTAAACCATTTGGATTTGGATGTATTGTTGGGTTGGGTGTTCTGGACACCCACAATGGTTTGTTTATTTCTGACTTGGTTTGATGATGTTCTAGTGTTAACCAGAGGTGATTCCTAGTTGGTGGCTGCTGAGCCTGATGTGAGGCATCTTTCTTATTTTTTGGGATTCCTACTTTTCCTTGTGTGCCTGAGTAGTAGGTGGTCTGGTGTTTATTTACAACTGTTGAGTTGAATTTGTGTACTGTTGTGCTACGAACCAATGTTTGGGGTGTCATATGGCTGAGGTATTTGCTGAAAAGATATCTAGAATTGCATAAATAATCTAATGATAATTTAAAACTATTGTTTGGGATTGATTCTTGGATCTAGGACGACCCCGGGGGTGCGTTCCTCTGTTTACCCATTTGGCTAGGATACCAGAGGGTATGCCATGATTATTTTGTGTAATGTTTTTTTATTGAGAGAAAATTTATATAAATTGATTATTAGCATTGGGCTCGGCCTAGTTACTTGCACCTGGGAGCAGTGTTTTACTTTAGCCTGAGGGTGTTGTTCTTATTATCCCGAGGGAGTGGTTATATTTAGCCTGAGTGTGTGGTTATATTTCCCTTAGGGCATGATGATATTTAGCCTGAGGTCATGGTTATATTAGCATGAGGGCATGTTGATATTTATCCTAAGGGCATGGTTATATTAGAATTAGGGAATGGTGATATTTAGCCTAAGGGAATGTTGATATTTAACCTAAGGGCATGATTATATTAGCCTGAGGGCATGGTTAAATTTAGCCTGAGGGCAGGGTTCTGATTAGCCTGAGGGCATGGTTCTGTTTAACTTGTTCAGAGATATATTTCCGGCGTTGGCCAAAGAATGTATATGTCGATGAGATTACAGACCCATATATCAACTTAATGATACAAATCTTGAGTGGAATGATGTCCATCTGAATGCCCTTGCAAATGATGTCTAGGAGATCGGGCTTATGGTCCCAAGGATCGACTGCTGATGTGGTTTCTTATTATTTGAATCACCTAATCAGGAATATTCATATTTATGTATATATGTATAGGTATGGGACTATAAATGTGTACATATATAGATATGGACATCCATGATGGAAATTTCCGAGTTGACAGGGATTACATACCCTAAGTTTGACTGTGGTTGCACATTTGGTTTACATCATTTTGTTGTGTTCCAGCTAGGCTGAGCACATTGCTGTTGCATACACTTTTAGCAGCATAGTTATAGGTTGCTTGTCGAGGTTCCGTAGTAAGATAATTTCTCACCCCTTTACGTACACCTCAGTGTACTTGTAGACCCTATTTATAATTTTCAGGTTTAGCACAAGTTGCATGGTGGATAGAGTTGAGGCCCAGTGTTGCATAATCGAGAAGAGATTCTCGAGTGGTTCTACTGATCGGGCTACTACAGTTCGACTTTGTCTGGAGATCAGGTACGTGGTTTGGCTCTGAGTTGGTAGAAGAGACCTGTAATTTTACATTCAGTTTCTTTTGTACTTGTATCTGTATGGTCGGTCCGGTGGGTGACCAGTGTTGTATTGTATTTCATATCTGTTCGGGATTTTACATCATTTTACTATTACAACTTATTTTATTTCAGCTGTTTATTGCTTCCACACTCTGTTTACTTTCCATTGTGTGTGATACTTACTTATTTCCACTATTTGAATACTCTGGTATGAGGTCATAGTCTCCCCACTATCACACCCTAGGCCCTCGCTACTAGTCCGCAGCCTCTGGTGTATGGGGAGGCGCACTTGAGGCCTTATGGAGAATCGGCTCGGAGCACCGGTTAAGTGGCTTCCGGGTTGGGATGTTAAATGTTGGTCAAAAATTTCCTAGAAATATATGTTCTTTTATTTTTTAGAGTCTAATAAAAATTATTAGAATTTGCCAAATTGATTTACTAACATGCCTCAGATCACCCAAGTATGAAATATTAAACCATGTTATAACTAGAAATGATGAAATTATATAAAACACATATCATTCACCAAAGAATATACTAGAAAATATTGATCACCATCACATGGGTTGAATAAAGATCACTAATGTGGAAGCTAGGTGAAATCCTACCTCTGATGTTATCCACAAGTCAAGAATAATCTTGCAATGATCAGACAGAATATAATATTTCACCATAGAATTCTAGTAACTTTGGAATAATTGAGAAATATGAAGTGAGCATTAGTTTCTTGTTAATATTGTATAGGAACTTTTGAAACACCCATATACATTTACATACACCACTTCCATCCCAAGGTAATGATTTATATATCTATAAGGATACCCCCATGGTTAATGTATGAATTAACCCATGCATTTATATAAATTTTTTAAATTTTCGGTCAATTCATTTATTATATGTATGAATTAATTTCCTTTCATGTTTCTTCATGTAAAGAAGACTTTAAATGATATATAGTATAGAGATGATTTACCCAAATGGTTACTATTTATCATTCATCCATAATAGCTCAAATCATAAGTGGCATGGAATTATATACCCCATTATTCATGAAAATAATAATTCTCATGTGATAAAATTTTTCTTATATATATCAGATAAACATGAGTCTTTATGTCATATATCCTTTAATATCCCACTTTCACTAAAGGCTAACAAAAATTGTGCACTGCCCCATAATATTTTATCATATACAATGACTTGTGAAATTATTTCCAAAACACTTTTGGATTTCACCCAAAACACTTTTGGAAATCCATAATTAAGTTCACATTGTATCACATCATATATAATAACTTGTGAATACCTATCCAAAAAATCATTTTAGATTTTCTCTAAATTAATTTTTAGAGGAGTTCCCTAAGTGAAGCTCAATCTCTATTCAATCAACCACAAAGTATGAACCCATTAGTATTTTACGGAATTGAAAATAAATACGAATTTATGGATATATAAATTTAATAAAAGAGTGTCCTTTAGAAATGAATCAATGCTACCAAAGATAGAAAGTGATCTATCATAATCATCATTAAACACATGTATCACTATACCTATGTCCTCTTGTTACATCACATGTGTGTGCATTATCAAATTTACCCTTTTTCTATGACATCTAATAACCTTCTCACACTAAGTATACTAATCTCATATATTTTACTAACAAATTTTCAATTATAAAATTTTACATTGGTTTGGTTAATGAATACATCACATGTAATACACCTTTCATGGATGATAACATCACATCCCCCTATCCAAATAGATAAAAACATCACATGGGACTTCTAGGTGTGGCCTCACACTTATAGTCTATCTCAATTGTGATCCCATATGTCATACTCATAATATTATAAGGTAAATACCATCATGATTATGCTCCAATCAACAACATTTTTAGAAACATACCTAATCAGCCCTAATTATCTATGTTCATATTTTGACTTGTGTAAGTTTGGTATCAAAGAATAATGGTTATCATTCTAGGTATCTCACTGAACATAGTTTGTAGGGACCCAAATATGATCCATTCACCACTAATATAATAAATACGTAATGTATTGAACTCTATATGGTATACTTAATGGGTCCTCAAGTACAAAAACCCCTTTTTATACCTCATGAGAATATTTCGTATCCCTATATGATAATCCTACTTATGCTAACCATAAAATTTCAGCATAACCTATAAAAATCATACTTTTAGTGGTTAATTATCATTAAAATTCATAGAATATATATCTATATATACATTTATACAACCAATGTGAAAGTCTAATATAATAAACATTGATTTATTTATATGTGATACATTTTATATTCTTTAAATATTTTGATATTATTTAACAAACCATACATAAGAGTCTTTCTAACACATCATATATGATAGACTGGTAGAACATTCTTATTTTTTCTTTAATTTATGGGTTGGGTTAAATCATTATATATATATATAATTACCATAATATTTTTCTATATCTATTTGATAAAACCCTCCCACTAAAATCTTTTATCCAATTAAATCTATGAATAAACAAAGTTTGAATAATGGAGAGATGTAGGAATCATATTCCTAATGTTTATCTTCATGAAAATATTCAAACTTCTTAACTTCAAAACATAAAATTTTATTATGTAAACTAATATTTCTTAATTAGAATTGTTATTAAGTTTGTCATCATCATCCCTGAAACCAATTCCATTAAATATTTTCCTGATATGTTTTCAAAGATAATATACATATTTACACTATTAATTTACCTGTACATCCTAAACTTTTTTATGATAAAGTGATGTAATAATTTGTTATTATAACAAAATGTAACTATTTCTACTTCTCTTTACTATCATACCTTAAAACAACTTTAAGATATCAACAGTATCTAACTTTTCATTCTAACATTCATAATCCTTTAATAAATAGTGGTATTCACATTCTCATTGAAATTAAATATAACTATTTACATTTTTCCTCATCCCCCAATATCCTAAACCTCTTTTGGATATTAATTGAATATTCATTTAAATCATGGACACCAGTAATCCTTTATTTATTAACTTTAAATTTCTAAAGTCCAAACATACTCCCACTAGACACTTAAACACTATATTATTTTTAGAATATCATTGTAAGATACACAAATTTCTTTGGGTTTAGAAAAAATCACTTATTTACTTTTAGTTATAATATTTTAAAAATAAACTATTATTACATATCATATATGGTATTGTTTTAATTTTAAGCATTTCACTTAAAAAGAATAATTTATTAAAATTTACCATTGATGGGCAGTAGGAACACATTCCCAATCACCAGGATAAAAAATTTAACCAGGATACAATATTTCTACCATAGTCTCCATTTTAAACATGTTAAATAATTAGATGAATAATAAATCATGTGTATACAATTAGTCATCAAATTTTTTAAGAATATTTTTTTTGAAAAATAAATCCGTTTAAGCGAAATAATTTGAAAATACACACCCTTTATTTAGATTCATCTAATATTGATTTGTTATTTTGAAATTCAAATCCTTAAAATAGAAAATATTTTCTTCATCACTTGAATATAAAATATAAGCTCAATTAATTATTACTTTTATTTTTAACTCCTTTATATTTACATGTCTTCTAAAATATATATATTTTTATCACATACACTTTAAAATTGAAGTAAAAGTTCAATAAAATTGATACCTTATATATAAATTCCATGGATTTTGAAAAAACTCATTCAGGTGTTTAGGATAATACCATCATAAGTAATTATATATTCATAATTATAAATTATAGTTTTATTGATATTTATTTTTATAATTGAATAAACACTATTTAAATCTCAAAATTTTCTTCTTCCAATCAGAATTTTTATCCACATGAATAGTTTACACAATACCATAACATAAACATCACATGCCTAGTTCATCTATGGTGACCCAATAATTTCATACATAAATATTATATCATTAGATATGAATATTAAATACATTTTACAATAATACATATTCAAGGATCATAAAGGTTCAGTATCTTTGGAGACTAGATACATTATATTTTTATTTCATGAAATATATTCAACATATCCCAAACATTTCTTCTCACATTGTACACTTCTTAGACATACCCTGATTAAAAATTTCCTTTATAACCCAGGGAAAGGAAATATAAAAAAGGGAAAGCTTAGATGCTCAGTAAGGGTAAACATAAAAGATATCAATCAAGGATTATAACTAAGTATAAGTTAATCATATATGTATGATAATATAAACATATCTTATGAAAATCATACCCAATTAGTCAAATATAATTAATCACAAATCAGGGAATAATTATTTTTCATAGTGAAATAAATAATTCATAAGAGGTAGGAATCATCAATAATCAATCATGATAAATGAGAACATATAATAATAATAATAAATATTTTTTTTGAATACACATTAGTATAGAAAATCATTTCCTTAGTCAAAGTGCGCTTCCAAGAATATCATAGTGGATTTGGTTCACTCCTAATTACATCATTTCCTTAGTCAAGGTTTAATACCAAGATCATTAGTGTGAAAAGATTCTCTTACTCAACTATTTTCACTTCCCATTTTAGTCCTTATTATCTCATGAGATATCTATCTTTACCCTATTCATTATAGGGAAATATAATTATGGGATAATTCATCACATAATGAAAACCATACATATGCATGCCATAAGATGATTGAAAATTCTTCATATAATTATATCATTACCTATGGCAAGGAAACATGTTTCATAAACATTTTATCATTTCATCATTGTATAATTTTTTGAAAGGAAACTGGTTTATTAAAGGTTTCACCATAACTTTTTTAACCCATGGAGAAAAATGGTTTCATAGAATTATCCATTAATCATATTTATCATAATACATATAGAGGAAGAAATTAGATAGTATCATAATATAATATCCCTAGGGAAACATAAAAACCCTTAAAGGATGTTTATATAGATGAAAAAAAACTTTAAAGGAACACTCAAACCATTCTTTGAAAATATAGGAAAATATCATTTTCTTTTGATAAAATTTTCTAAAAATTCCCAAAATATGGACAAAATAATTTTATTCGAAAATATACATGAAAAAATGTAATGGAATATACAATTAAAATAATTTCCATGATGGTGGGTAAATATGTTCATACCATATATGTTAAAAGAGAACATTTTTTTTCACACATATGAATAAAATAAAAAAAATCATTTGGAAAATGTTTATTTAAAATGATTCATTTTAAAAATTTGTAAATAGAGTAAAGGGTAATTAAATTAAAATTTAAAAACATTTCATTTATAGGTTAAAACTTCCATAAACCTTTTTAAGAACATGGTAATGGAAGACAATGTTCGACAACCAAAGAAGAAACTAGGTTGAATTTTCATTAAAAAACATTTCTTGGTCATTTTAAGTAAAAAATATAAGAAAATATTACTAATAAATAAATTCTAGGAATAAATTGATGAGAATAAAATTATTTTTTTAATGTATAATAGAGATTTAATTTCTATGAACATAATTTTAGCATAGATAATCCCAAAAATAAATGATATTGTAACATAAATCCCTTACTTCAAGTCATTCCTTGCTTCATAAACATTAAAATAACTTTTATAATAAATATATATTTATTAAAAATATAATCCATAACCATATTCATAAAAAACTTACTATAAATGATTCCTTTATAATATCCAATTGTCCTTTTATTATCAATTTTCAATTTAAATTGACATTCTTGTGAAAAATGGTCTATTTTCCATGAATGTTTCGGTTTGATAGTTCTTGTACTTGAACCTTGTTCATGGTTTCATGATATACAGAATACTAATCATGATATAATTATCATATTTATTCATAATATACACCCTTTAAATTATTTATATTAACCAGTGATGAAAAATGAATTACATCACTTCATGGAGATGGTAGCCTGTATGTATGCTGGAGTGAAGTTTACAATTTTTAATAGATGGAATGAAAGAAAGGTAAAAAATAATTCCCCTTTATTAAATAATTATTATATAATAAATACAATTTTTTTATTTAAATATATCCTTATTACCATCCATGTAAAATGGAAATGAAAAACAAATCACATCACTTTGTGGAGGTGGCAGTCAACACGTACGCACGAGCGGTGTCATCATTTTTCAACTGATGGGAAGGTAAGAAGGTAGATAATATATTATAATTACAAAATAGTAATTATTTCATAAATATAATATATAAACATTAAATCTATAATAATTTACATCCATTAATGGTGGTTATGAAAAACAAAATATGTAGCTTCAGGAGGCGGTAGTCCTCACGAACACACAAATGATGTTGTTATTTCTAATTTGATTGATAAAGATAAGAATAAAGGTTTATCCATAAACATAATAACAAGTAATTATATGTTATATAAATATATTATTAAAACATAAAGGTTGTAATATAATTTAAGGACTTATATGAAAAAAAAAATGAAAACACTCGGTAAAGAGTTATACTTATTCTTCAAACAACTTCATTATTTTTACACCTTAATCCTTATAGTGATGGTATTTTGATCAAATGAGTATGTATAAAACATGGTTAATGACTTTAATAATGTATTTATCTAGGTATTTTTTTCATATAAATGGATCTTAAATTTTTAGGAATAGAGGGTAGGTGGTGTTCTTTTATAAGGGGAGAGAGAACACACTTGAATGTTTTCAGAATATTAAAATATATTAATATCTTATTCAAGAAAAATGGATAAAAAATCACTCATATTATAATATTAAATTATATAGGTTCTAAATATTATGAAACAATAGTATTTATAATTTTTTTTAAATCATTTTAATCCTTATCATTTTAATTTTAACCCTTTTAACCTTTTTCCATAATAATGAATTTTTACATCGGTTACATTTCACAATGAACAAAAATTCAGTTAACATTATTATATAATATTAATTATCCCAATTCCAAATATTTAATCCATTTTATAAATTTCAATTTCAATAAGGCATAAAATAGAGTTTACCTTTATTCTTTTCCATTTAAAAAATATTATATGAATATTAAAACAATTTATTCAATATATAATCTGTAAATTTAATTAAAATAAAGCATAAATAATAATTAATTTTATTTATTCAGATAAAAATATAATACAGGGATGAAAACTATTTTTTTTAAAAAAACATCTCTTTTTTACGATTAAATGCTTTTATTTTTATTTATAAAAAATAGGTAACCAATGAATTAATTTTGTAAATGAGTAAAAAATAATTTTTCCTAATTTAGTTATTTCTATTAATACCCACTAATCAAATATCTAAGTTATAACCATCAAATTAAATAATAAAAATTCAATAGTATATCCTGGTTCATTTAAACTCGGTGTTGCGTGTAAAGCAATCTATCAAAGAAATTAAATTTTTATAAAGAGAAATGTACTGTAAAGTATTATAGTATTACATTACACCACATAATAATAATTTCACACATGAAATTTCATCACTCTAATGAAAAAATAAAGGTTTCTTTGGCCTCATCACATATTCAGGTTCCCATGTAGCTTCCACAAATTTATGATTGCTCCAAAGAACTTTAACCAGGTGAGTAGTCTTGTTATGCAGCAATTTATCACAATGATCTAATATTTAAACCATAATTTATTTAAATTAAATATCATTCTCCATTAGTGTGACCTATAAGTTTAGTACATGTGAAGGATCAGGTATGTACTTTCTGAGGAGAGATACATGGAACCCATCTTGAATTTGAGAGAGATTTAGTAGAAGAAACAAGAGATAAGAAATAATATCGACATGATAAAGAAATTATAAGGTATAAATATATCTATGGAATAGTTTTAACTTTTTTATATATCTCATAACCTTTTTCAATGTCTATATTCATACAAATACCTTTTCACTAACTTCAAACTCTATATATCACCTATGATTGTCAACATAATTTTTATGTTGACTGTAAGCTTATCAATGGTGCTAATAAAAAAATAAAACCTTTACTTCCATTTCCTTATCTATCTTAGGTCCCAATAAATTTCTCTCTCAAACTTCATCCTAGCACATTGTATCTATACACTTACTTCCATATAGGTATTCGTAAGGATCCATCTAAATACTCAGTTGAAAGCTACTATTTAAAAAAATCAATTAAAGGTATGTATTGATCCCAAACAACTTTTAAATCCATTGAAAATGATATAAATGTATCCCATATTTTTTAAATGGTCCTCTTGGACTGAACATCTATTTGAGGATAATATGAAATGGTAAAGTTTAACTATATAAATAATGTATATTGAATATTTACTCTAAATTTCCAGGTAAACCTTGGATCCTAATAAGATAAAATAGAATGTGGTACTCCATACAACCTTAAAAATTGCTTAATTTATATCTTATCAAGTTTAGTAATATATAAATCTTATCTAATGGATTTTTTTTACTTTATAGGATAGTAGACCACAACCCAAATAAATTTTTGGCCTATATTTGTTTTGGGGACTCCTACGACAAAATACATGGTGATGTTTTCCCAATTCCATTCTATTATGGGTAATAGTGGTTGAAGAATACCCTTAGACTTCTGTCTCTGAACCATAACTTTCTAATATATGAAGAATCTAGATACATACTCTACAATATCTCTTTTAATTTTATCCCACTAGAAACACTCTTTCATGTCTCCATAAATCTTCATACTTCTAGGATGAATATATAATGATATACTATGTGAATCATACAAATACTCCTTATTCATGTCAAGTATTTATGGGATACATACTCAATTACTAAACCTTACCATTCTATCATAATCATGGCTTAACATGGTATCATTTTTGACCTTCTTATAGAGTTCCACATCCTCATTTTATTCCGCTCTAATCCTCACATGGATGTATGGTTAAATATTCATATGAGAAATATATGATATATCACATTTTCTCACGATTTAAAGATTCATATTTTACAAATACATAAATATTAGATCTCTTTAAATCCCCTTCATGAAAAAACTAGCATGATCTTTACAAATCAGGGTATCAACCACCTTGTTCACCTTCCAAGGGTGCTAATGTATTGAACATTCATAAAATTTTATCAACACCAATCACCTCCTTGGGTAAATATTCAAATATTTGTGTATGAATAAATACTTAAATATTTTATCATCAGTATATATATATATATATATACTATTTCACCATAAATATAATGCCTTAATATTTTCATTGAAAACATTATTTATAATAACTCTAAATCACGTGTCAAATAATGTTTCTCAAAAAAAATCAATTAACTTGAGGCATAAGTTATCACCAAATATTTTTTCATGAGGATGCATCCTAGTCCCTTATTTGATGAATCGATATAGATCATAAATTATTCTCCAAAATAGGGTAGTGTAATAATTAGTGCGCTGACCAACCTTATTTTCAAATCCTTGAAATTTCCCTCACATTCATCTATCTAAAGCAACTTGTATCCTTTATAAATAAACTTGGTTATTGGATTAGATGTAACAACCTCGGTATTTATAGAATAATAATTTTTAATTTCTATTAATATTTATGAATAAGATATTTTTTTTAAAATAATGTGGTTTCTTTGTCTGATAGAATACTCAACACGCAACAATGGGTTTCTTTGAAATCTTATGTTTAACACAACTTTGAGTTATACCAAAAAATATTATAATAATATTATTATTTTAAATGGTAGTTAACGCCTAGACGTTGTATTGGAAGGAATGAATAGAAATAATTACAATATGATTATAAATTTTTGTTAAATGTCATTACATTTATCCAAAAAAATTTAGAGGCTTAAAATAAGAATGAATCTGATTTTATGCATGAAATACTCTTATATTTTTTAAAGGTCGTTTTACAGCCTTTTGACGGTGAACCCTTTTTAAATCAAGTTTTTGTCACTTTTATATATTCTATTTGAAAAAAAATAAAATTCTTCTGTATAATGTTGACATCAAAATTTACTTTGGATAAATATTTCATAAGTTTCCGATAAAGTTCATTTTTTACTGAATAGTAAAAAATACCGCATTTTAAGTCAAAACTATATTTTCATGTAGTTTATTTATATAGTTATATTGTACTTTTAATTGGTTTTAAAGTAAAATTGGATTATATGTTTATTATTTAATCCAATTTTGGTCATTTAATGTAATTTCAATTTGAAATTGCACATAAACACATGTCAATCTTTTGATAGTTACCACTTCTTAAAAACCCTCTTTTGGGTTTTGACAGTGGGAATTAATTTTAAAATAATTACTAAAACATATGTTTTTTGAATTTGGAAAAATGGAATCTATATTTGTAATCGGGACGTCCAAATTTGGTAAATATTTTCCTTATATTTTTAGAAATTATGAATAATAACTTCAGTAATTATTTTATTTACCACAGTTAAAGGGTAAATATGGTAAATAAGGGTAACAAATACGATTATAATAATATTAAAATACCCTGAAATGTGTCCTAGTACTATTTTATGATATATTTCTTGACATGGTCATCCTTGGGTCTATTTTAAGACCCCATGGAGCCATTATGATTTGAAAATGACAGTTTATAAGAATTTTTTTAAAGTAAGAAAAAATATAACATAAACACGTCCTTTTTACTAAAACAACTTTTATATGGGGTTATATAAGTGATGTATTTGACTATAAATATTAATTAGAAATCTAAAAATATTTCCAAAATTATGGTATTTTTTTTTACCATTTTTAGACATCAAATAAATAAATATATTTATGACACAATGATGATGTAGTGATTACCTTATTAATGAATGATTTAAATAAATGGGATTATAAATATTAAAATAAATTTATTTTAAAACTTTCTATGACATACACTAATTTTATGAATTATTATGACTTGGTATATTTTAATTAATGAAGCTTTTTCTAAATAATAACGTTTTTATGAATTTTTAAAAAGTCATGATATGAATAGTATAAAAATTGACATAAATGACTTTTTCAAACAAATACTATTTTATTAAATGATATAATAGTCCTAAAAATATAATATTTGGAAAAATTACTTAAATAATGTTTAAAATTCCATTAATTAACCACTTTAGGTTACATTGGAATTTTATAGTAACTATATTAACCAAATAGTATGAATATACAAGAAGACATAGTGAGAGTTAAATTAGTTAACTAAGGGATAAAGCTAAAAGATAAGGTTAAATTCGTGACCTAGACTTGTCTAAAACATATTGGCTTAGGTTTTTTCGACCTAAAATCATTTTAACTTTAAAATAAATGAATTTAGGACCTTTTTAGAATAAAAATATTTTTATAATAAAATAATACTTCAAAACATTCCTAAGGTGCCCCTCCTCCATCTTATAAAAGGGCATCAACCCTACCCATTTAATCACACATGTCAATCCCCTTTATTTTACCATAAACTACCCAAATAATCTCCCAATATTACTATATTACTAATATAAGCCTTACATTAGAAAAAAGGCAATTCAAGAAAGAATTTTGGCTTAAATCAGAGGGAGTTATAGGTTTTAAGAGTAAAAGTCCTCTCTAAAGTTCCTTTCCATTATTTTACTTCTTCACTCTATAGTCTATTATTATTATTTGAGTACAAAACAAAAACAGTATCCTAAATATACTAGTATTTTTTTATGATAATTATTTGAGCTATAATTACAAACACCACCATCTAATGGATACAAATATACTGTTTCGATGTATGATGAATTGCTGCCTCACGAAATGGTGATTGTTCGATTTTCCCCTACAACCTCTCATGGTGGACATTATGATGGATATATATTTATATATGATATATTATATATATATATATCATATATATTCTTATTTTTTTATTTAAATAATACCTTTACTCTTTCCATAATATTTAAATATGATAATTTCATTTGAGGAAGTGCGGACTACCGCCCCCTCAAAGTGATATGAATCATTCATTCCATACATGGAATGTATAAAGGATGGTGTTAATGAACTTATGTAATGTATAAAAAATATTATATTATAATATAATTATAATATACCTTGGTATCATTTAGTTTACATTCCTTTAAATATGAAAAAGAAATGAAAGTAGTGTTCATGTGTACGTACGACTTACCATCTCCACGAACGGTGCATTTCATTTCTTATATACAAATGTTATGAACTATTCTAAATACATATATGTACTGGATATATATGATATTTAAATCCTGAATATAATTATGGAGATAATGGACTTTTGACCACATGTACAATCTATAGTTATAACAAGTTCACAAGTACTGAATATCAACAAAACGACCGATATCAACAAAAATAATTATTTATTGGTTATAATGTTGTAATAAGTGATATAAAAATAATAATAAACTTGAAAAAGGTTATTCAGAAATTATAAATTAACATAAGTTTATTATTCATGAAGAACAAGGAACATATGTGACGATTCAGACTCAAGGTAAGGGAACTTCTTTACCCAATTTCAATTCTTAGGGTTAAACTTCCCCTTCTTGATAATTTCGTGCTATGATTATGTGATAAATAACTTTTGATATCATATACTATATTTATAATTGATTTATGTGTAATTATATTCAATACACATAATAAATCTATTTTATTTACAAAATGATCTTCGTAAGGGAACCTTTCGCCCTCCTCTTTTAGTCAAAGAATTATTTAATGTTATATCTTTTAATTTCTATTTTATTATGTTGGGATATGTTCTTTTATACCTCTATTGGTTTAAATTTTATGTAAAAGTGATGATAGAACCTTTTATCTCTCATGAACTCATTTTCTGAATTTTTATGTGATGCTGTTAGGCTACCAAATTTTCGTAAGGGAATTTCTAAATTCAAATTCAACTCATTGGGTTTTACACATAATTAGTTGATTATATTATAAAAATATTATGTGTGGAATAAAAATTTATTTTTTTATGTCATAATTTACACTCACCTTTGCATGGATATACTTTTTCAACACAGAATCACCCCATTGATAAATTCTTATGTCATTTATATGAACTTTGTAGGGGAATTCATCTCAATATCCTTTCATTGAGGCACATTTTGGTTTATACATGACCTTATTTTATACGCTGTATAATTATACCAATTTATTTTAATTTCATTCAATGGTTTCCAAAAGTAATATTATGTTTTATGAACCATTTTACTAAATGACAAAGGTAATGTTTCTTTCCAACATACTTAGTGACAACGACCTTTCTGACACCATTAGTATTATTTGATATTTGGCTTCATTAGCAAGTCATAATGTTTTTAAAAGGAAAATAAATACGATATACTCTGTTTAAATATTTTGGTATTGAAAATGGTTTTGAGAATGGATTAATTATGTCAATATATTGAAGTTATATATTGTGATTTAAATGTTGAAATGTTATCATTCCATTATGATTGTTTTATGTGTTATGAATATGTTATGGTTCTTGGGCATTGTTTATATATACGGGTAGTTCCATGATAAAATAGGGGTGGGTGAGCTCGAGATAGCTCTCCAATGCATTAGGTAATGTGATGGATGTTAAAGTTAATGTTTCTCTTAAGATATTTAGGGAATATACTATGATGGGTATTCCAAACATAACTCCCTATATAGTTGTCAAAGCTACAATGCTAGTTTATTACAAATGACAAAAGTTAACTTTATGATTTATGATTTCTATGTGTTATTCATAAATCTTATGATTTCATGAGGAATGTTATATAGATTATGTTTTATGATTGAAAGGTATGATTTTATTGATTTTTATGTATTGATGGAATAATGTTTCAATTCCTTATATTATAACCCTTAATTAGATTTTTATACTCATCCCAAGTGTTTGAAATATTTTTCAAAGGGTATATGGAAGGGTAAGAGAAAGGAATAATTAAAGAATATTTATATCTAGATAATAATTATAGTTTTATTTTAAGGAGTTTTATTTTTGTGAAAAAATTAGATAGAGAAAAAGTGTCTATTTTGTAAATTGTGAGATGAAATGTAATAGTTGTGGAATAATTATCTAAAACTCTAAACTTGAAAAGATCCTTAATGTCAAATTCTTGACTTAACGCAAAATTATGTAATGTTTAAGGCTAGATCCATATAGTTGGTTTCAAATGTTGGTTTAGACAACTTTAGGAGTTAGCATATTGTCAAATGAAAATATATAAATTATTTTTACTTTATGGTAATATTGAAATGATAAAGAATTTGAAGATAACTATGTTTCTTCGTGTAAGATATGTTTGTTCTGAATGGTTTTACATAGAGGAAATATGGAAGATGTGCTGGGAAGGAATAAAGAGGGAAATAACCTTCCAAATCAGCATCATGAGATGTTCAGAATCCGAACTGAATAGATTTTTGGAGTGATAACTCAGTTGACTAAGGTGATAAATGGTGGTTGTCTTTATAGATGATATTTTGGTTTATTCTAAAAGCTGAGAGGAACATGAAAGTCACATAAGTATTGTTTTAAAAACCTTAATACAAAAGAAACTATATGGAATGTTTAGTAAGAGTGAATTTTTGTTGCAAAAAACTTCTTTCCTTGGTCATAATGTTTCTAAAGATGGAATAACTATTGACCCTTCTAAAACAAAATTTTCTAAAAAATTTCATAGACCAAAAATATAACCTTGATTAATAGTTTTCTTGGTTTAGCAGGTTATTACTAGTGTTTTGTTGAACATTTTCCACAGTTATCTAGCCCACTAACTAAGTAAACTCGAAAAGGTGTTAAGTTCATCTGGACAAAAGAATGCGATTAATGTTTTTAGAAATTGAAAAGATGATTGGTGAATTCCCCAGTTTTGGCACCGCCTTCCAGAAATGGAGAATTTGTTATCTATAGTGATTCTTCATTGAAAGGCCTTATAGATGTCCTTATGTAGAATGATCAGGTAATTGCTTATGCTTTATGTCAGTTAACAACACATGATTTAAATATCCCTTTACATTATATAGAATTAGTTGTTGTTGTTTTGGAATTAAAAATTTACAGGAATCATTTTTTGGCATAAAGAGTGAACTATATACTAATCACAATAGTTTGAAGTATATATTCACTCAGAAGGAATTAATCATGAGACATAGGATATGTCTATAATTAAATAGGGATTATGATTGCGTTATCCATTACCATCCGGGAAATGAAAATAAAGTTGCTGACACTTTGAGTCGAAAGAGTAATTCTATATTAACTATCCTACATTTGGAATGAGATCGTTTGGTTTCTGATTTTTTTATTTTTGGGTTGGAAGTTGTTGGTGCAGGGAATTAATCTATTTTGTATCAGGTGGCAGTGAAATCATTTATACTAGATAGAATTAATCAAGAACATAAAGAAGATAGTGAGTTATAGAAAAAAGGTAGAATTGGTTCATAAGGGAAATTTACCTAAATTTAACATTGATAAAGATTGTGTTTTGAGGTTTGAAGGAGGTCATGAGTGACTCGTGATTCACAATTGAAGATAGAGTTGTTTTGTGAAGCTTATAGTTCTCTGTTTTCAGTTTATCATGGCATTAAAAAAATGTACATAGATCTTAGAAAGTATTACTAGTGGGATGGAATGAAAATAGATATTGCTGACTTTACTGTGATGTGTTTAACTATTCAATAGTTTAAAGAAGAATGGATCTTTCTGAAAGGGATGCTCCAGCCTTTACTATTGCCATAGTAGAAATAGGAAATTTTTTCCATGGATTTCATAGTGGGATTACCAAAGACTACTCAAGGTAACAATGAAAATTGGGTTATTGTTGATCAATTGAAAAACTATTTTCATTTTATTCCTATTCGAGATACTCTGTATCTAGATCAAATTTATTGATTGTATATTAAAGAGATAGTCTGGTTACATGGAGTTCCCCTCTCCATTTTATCTGATTGTGATCCTAGGATCACTTATAACTTATGGAAAGGCCTTCAGAAGTCATTGGGAACTGAATAAAATTTTAGTATAACTTTTCATTCTCAATCAGATAGATAATCATAATGAACAATTAATACATTAGAAGATATTATATGTGCTTATTCAATGGATTACTAGGGATGTTAGAACCAACATATTTCTTTGTTTGATTTTTCTTATAATAACAGTTTTCATTCCCTTATACAGGTGACACTATTTGAGTCATTATATTGAAATTATTATCGAACTCCATATTTTTTTGGATAAAGTAGGTGAAAGGGTATTGATGGGACCAGAATTGGTAGAAGAGATGGCAGAAAAAGTTCAGTTGATTTAGAATCACATGAGAACTACTCAGAGTAGGCATAAAAGTTATGTAGACAACTAGAGGAAGGATCTTCTTTTTTGAGGTTAGTGATAATGTCTTTCTCAAAGTTTCTCCATGGAAAAGTGTGACAGATTTTGGAAAGAAGGGAAAGCTGAGTCTGAGGATCATTAGACCCTATGAAATCTTAGAGAAAGTTGGATAAATTTCTTACATAGTGGATTTACCTCCAATTTTTTCCTAGGTACACAATTCCTCTCATGTTTCAATGTTGAGAATATATATGTTGGATAAATCTCATGTTTTGAGTCCAGAGGTAGTTTAGTTGGAAGAGAATATTTCATATGAGGAACAACCAGTCAAAATTCTTGACCGAAGAGAAAAAGTATTGTGGAATAAGTTAATTTATTAGGTAAAGGTTATTTGAAAAGTCTATATGGTTTAAGAGGTAACATGGGAATCTAAAAATGATATAAGGGACAAATACCCCCACTTATTTGATAAGTGAATAGAATTGTGGGGACACAATTCTCAAAAGGGGGAAGGCTTTAACAACCTATGTATTTATAGAATAATAATTTTTTCAGTTCTATTAATAGTTATGAATAAGATATTATCTTTTCATTAATGTGGATTCTTTTTCTGATAGTGTACTCAACACACAACAATGGGTTTCTTTGATATCTTACGTTGCACACAACTTTGAGTTATGCCGAAAAATAATATAATAACATTATTATTTTAAATGGTAGTGAATTCCTAGATGTTATATTAGAGGTAATGAATAGAAATAAACAAAATATGATTATACATTTTTTTTAAATGTCTTTATATTTATCAGATAAATTTAAGAGTCTTTAAATAAGAATGAATCTGATTTTAAGCATGAAATACTGTAATATTTCTAAAAGGTCATTTTACTGCCATTTGACGGAGAAAACTTTTTAAATCTAGTTTTTGTCACTTTTATATGTTCTATATAAAAAATAAACTTCTTCAATAGAATTGGGACATCAAAATTTACTTTGGATATTTTTTTGGTAATTTTCTAATAGAGTTCGTTTTTAATGAATAGTGAAAATACCACATTTTAAGTCAAAACTGCCTTTTCATCTAATTTATTTATATAGTTAGATTGTAAATATATTTAGTTTTAAAGTGAAATTTTATTATATTTTTATCATTTATACCAATATTTTTCATTTAATGTAACTTTACTTTGAAATTAAACATAAACACACGTCAATATTTTGTTAGTTATTACGTTTTAAAAACCTGGTTTTGGTTTTGACAACGAGAATTAATGTTAAATTAATTACTGCAAATTCGGTGTTTTAAATTTGGAAAAATGGAATCCATATTTGATATCCGTAGGTTGAATTTTTTTAAAAATTTACCTTTTATTTTTAGACATTATGAATAGTAACTTAAGTAATTATTTTATTTACCATGGTTAAAGGGTAATTCTGGTAAATAAGGGTAAAAAATAATATTATAATAATATCAAAATACCACAAAACATGTCATAATACTATTGGATGAGATATTTCCAACCATGGTAATCCTTGTGTCAATTTTTTTACCCCATGGATCCACTGTGATGTGAACATGACATTTTATAAGAATTAATTTAATGTAGAGAAAAATATAACATATACATGTCCATTTTACTAAAAAAAAATTCAGATGTGGTTATATAAGTGATCTCTTAGACTATAAATATTATTTAAAAATCTAAAACATTTTCCTACATATTTTAATTTTATTTATAAATTTTAGGAATCAAATAAATAAATATATTTATTACACAATGATGATGTAGTGATTACCTTATTAATGAATGATTTAAGTAAATGAGAATATAAATATTTAAATAAATTTATTTTAAAACTTTTTATGCCATAAAAGAATTTTATAGATTATTATGACTTTTTATCTTTGAATTAATGATGTTTTTTATAAATAATAAAGTTTTTATTGATTTTTAAAAATTCGTGATATGAATAGTATAAAATTGACATAAATGAGATTTTAAAACAAATAATATTTAATTAAATGATATAATAGTCCTAAAAATATAATATTTCAAAAAATTACTTATATAATGTTTAAAATATCATTAATGAAGCAATTTAGGTTCAATTCCTATTTTATAGTAACCATATTAACCATATAGTATTAATATACAAGAAGACATGGTAAGAATTAAATTAGTTAACTAAGAGTTAAAGCTAAACGATAAGGTTAACATTGTGACATATACATGTATAAAACCTATTTGATGATATTTTTTTTAAAAATATTATCTTTGAAATAAATTACATTGGGTCCTTTTGAAACCGAAATTCATTTTAGAATAAAATAATACTTCATAACATTCATAAAGTGCCCACCCTCCCTCTTATAAAAGGGCATCATCCCTACCCATTTAATAACATCTCTCAAGAAACATGGATCATCAAAAATCTTCCCAAATAAGCTCCCAATATCCCTATATTACTCTTATAATCCTTAAATTAGGCATAAATAAATTCAAGAAATCCTTTTGGATCAAATCAAAGGGAGTAACACGTTTTAAGAGGTAGCGTCTTCTCTAAAGTTCCTTTAAATTATTTTAATTATTAACTATCTATTATATTATTATTATTTGATTAAATAAAAACACCAATATCCTAAATATACTATGATTTTGTTTTTATAAGGATTATAACTACACTTACACACACCTCCATCTAATGGATACAAACATATTGTTTCTGTGTACAACGAACTGCTGCCTCACAAAACAATGATTATTTGATTTCGCCCTAACACCTCTCATAGTGGCCATTATGATGGAAATATATTTATATATGATATATATTATATTTATATTGTGTCCATTCTTATGTTATTTTATTTAAATCATACTTTTATTCTTTTCATAATGAGTAAATACGATAATTTCATTTGAGGAAGTGCGGACTACATCCCCCTCAAAGTGACATGACTCATTCATTCCATACATGGAAAATTTAATAGATAGAGTTAATGAACTTATATAAAATATATAAAATATTATATTATACAGTAATTATAACATACCTATGTTTCATTTAGTTTTCATTCTAGTAAATATGAAAAAGAAATGAATGTAGTGTTCATGCGTACATACAACTTACCGTCTTCATGAACGGTGAATTTCATTTCTTATTTCCAAATGTTATATACAATTATAAAAAAAATATATAATGGTTATATATTATATTTAAATATTTAATATATTTCTATAGATAATAAACATTTGACCACATGGAAAATTTGTAATTGTAACATGTTCATTTTTGACTCAAGTAATGAATATCGAAAAAAACGATCGATATTAACTTAAATAATTATGTAATGTTTATAACATGGTAATAAATGATATAAAAAGAATAAAAAAATTGAAAAAGGTTTTGAATCAAGCAGAAATTAACTTAATTTTATTATTTTAGAGGAACAAGGAACATATGTGATGAGTCAGACTCAAGGTAAGGGAACTTTTTAACCAAATTTCCATTCTTTGGGTTAAACTTCAACTTCATGATTATGTCATGATATGATTATGTGAGAAATAAATTTTGATATCCTATATTGTATTCATACTTTATTTATGTATACTTATAGTTAATATACATAATCAATCTATTTTATTTACAAAATGATCTTTGTAAGGGAATTTTTCACCCTCTTCATTTAGTAAAATAATTAATTTACGTTATATCTTTAAATTTCCATTATATTATGTTGGGATATGTTATTTTATATCCTTATTGCTGTAAATTTTATTTCCAAGTGATGATAGACCCTTTTATATCTCATTAAATCTATTTTTTTTTGAATTTTTAAGTGACGTAGTTAGGCTGCCGAATTTTCATAATAGAATTTCTAATCTCAATTTACACACATCGAGTTTTACAAATACTTAGTTGATTATATTATGAAAAAATTATGTGTAGAATCATGATTTATTTATTTATGTTCTAATTTTCAATTCCCTTTGCGTGGATATAGTTTGGAAATGCATAATCAACCTATTGATAAATTCTTACATCATTTATAAGAACTTTGTAAGTGACTTCATCTCAATATCCTTTCATTGAGGCATATTTTGGTTTATACATGACCATAGTTAATACGAAGTATAATTATACCCTATTTATTTTAATTTCATTCATTGGTTTTCAAAAGGAAATTTTTTTTACAAAGAAGTTTACTAAACCTTAAAGAGAATGTTTCTTTTTAATGTATGTGGTGACAATGACCTTTCTGCCACTATAATAATTATTTGATATTTGGCTTCCTTAACAAGACGTAATGTTTTAAAAGGAAAATAAATACCATATAATAATTTTACATATTTTGGTATTGAAAATGGTTTTGATAGTGGATTAATTATGTCAATATATTGAAATGATATATTGTAATTGTATTGTGGAAACATTATATTTCCTTTATGCTTGTTTTATGTGTTATGAATATGTTATGGTTCTGGGGAATTTTTATGTATACAAGTGGTTTCATGATAAACCAAGGGTGGGTGAGCCTGAGATATATCTCCAATGAATTGGGTAATGTGATGGAGGTAAAAGTTAATGTTTCTCCTAAGATATTTAGGGAATATACTGTGATGGGTATTCCTAATGTAACTCCCTATGTTTTTGTGAATGCTATATTGCAAGTATGCTATTAATGTCACAAGTTACCTCTATGAATTATGATTTCTATGTTTTATTCATAAATATTATGATTTCATGAGGAATATTAAAGAGATTATGTTTTATTATTGAAAAGTAATTTTTCATTGATTCATATGTATTGATGCACTAAGGCTTCTTTTCTTATTTTATTACCATTACTGAGATTTTTATGTATATCCCATGTTTTTGAAAAAAAATTCACAGGTTATATGGAAGGGTAAGAGAAATGAATAATTAAAGAATATTTATATCAAGAAAATAGTTCTTGTTTTACTTTAAGGAGTTTTATTTTTTTGAAAAAATTGGATAGATAAGAAGTGTCTACAAAGTAACATGTGTGATGTAATGTAATAGTTATGGCCTAATTCTATAAAACTCTAAACCTAAAAATATCCTCAATGTATAATTCTTTACTTAACACAATATTTTGTAATGTTTATGGTTGAGGCCATACATAAGATATCCGAGATAAATTTCTCAAAAAGTTAGAGTAGTATCTAGAAACCCGTGAAAATTATGTGTCTCTATTATCATGGTTGGTCGAGGTCATTGTTAAATAAATTAAATCTTTCAATGGTCCAAACATATACCTTCTCTTGAAATTATATGAACCCAGAATGAAACTTTTTTATTCCAGAATACATACTGGATGAATTTTGGAATTCAAATTCTCCTTCCTCATAGACTTAAATACAATCCTCAAATGATCATTATTATCTTACCAAATATTAAAATATATAAGAATATAATCTATAAAGAATACCAAAAACTGAATGAGGTAATATCTAAAGACTTCATTCATTATATTTATGAAGATATTTAGGGAATTTGTGAGTCTAAATGGAATTAAAATAAATTCATAATGACCATAACTTGTATGAAATGTTATATTTGGTATATCCTCCTTATTGACCCTCAAATGATTTTATCCATAAGGAACTTCTATCATTGAAAAATAATTAGCTCCACATAGTTGATCAAATAATTAACAAATATATGTTATAGGATACAAGTTCTTGATAGTGATCTTTTTATGTGCCCGGTAATCAATTCAATATATCATTTACTCGTCTTTATTCTTAACAAAAGAATCAGTGCAACCCATAATTATGAATTTGATATATGAATCCATTATCAAGATTCTCAAAGAGTTAGTTCTTCAATTCCTATAACTCAATCAGTTATATTTTGTAGAGAGTCATTGAAATAAGTTTAGCACTTGGTATAAGTTTTTTTGAAAACTAAACTTCATGGTTTGAGGGTAAAATAAGAAATAATTTAGAAAATACATAAATATAATCCCAAAAAGAGTTATGTATTTAATTTTGTGTTTCTCCCCAACTATTGGAGATAAATAACCCCCATGAATAGGTAGTAAGGCCCATATAATGGATGTACCTTTCATTGGAAGTCAATATTCATCATCAGATCGAAATATAATCATTGGTTGATTTGATATATATAAATTGATTTCATTATTCTATCCATTTACAAGGAATCTATATAGATATAGTTAATAAATTCTCAAAGAACATCAAATTATACTAACATAAGAATAATAATATTTTCATAGGACATAATGTTAGAAAGCTTAATATGAAATACCCAACTCTAGAGTGTAGGATATGTGTTCCTTATCCATCATTATATACTTCAATGATTAACATATCATAAGAAGTTCCATGTTCTAGGATTTATCCCTTAGATTAGGGAATCAACACAAATAATACCTATGTTCCCCACATATAATAAATTGAAATATAAATGGTAATTTAGGATGTAATTTATTTACCTCCATAAAAATATTCATTTTACCTTGATAATTACATGACATGATTCATTATTTTCCAATAATAAACATCTTCCCATTACTTTGGGATATTTTCTTGAGTTCCTTGACCCACATTCACAATATATAGGAAGATGAATCTTCTTTACTCAATAGTATTCATCAACTGAGCTCCCAAAAACTCAATTTTTCTATTATTAGGTGTGTTAGGAAACTCACCATAGTTGATATGGTTAATCATATAATGAGATAGTTGGTTAGGCATAATTCAATGGTTTTATATTCTAGATCCCATTTCATTTGGTTTCTCATTAGGATGATAATTTCATTGGATTCCACATTAGTTTTTCCCCAGATTCCACCTGGTTCCATCCATTGAATAAAACCATAAAAAAATTAGCGTGAGAAACCAAAATTGTAGTTTGAAATCATGTACTCATGAAAAATCACTCATAGTATGTCTAAATCATGACACCCACTTTTCAATACACGACACCTTAGTTTTAACCTATGCAATTAATGAAAATCATATATTCAAATCCTTTTATAATGGTCTATAAAGAAAACATAAATTAACCCAACCATATCCTTTAGGTGTTACTAGCCAAGAGTGTAGTCTTATTACAACTCATTGTGCACCAGGGATGATTGAGTTAATACAAAATATTACCCTTTCAAAATTTTTACCCCTAGGTGAATCTATGTAAAAGTTGTATCCACTACCCAATTTCCAAAAAAGTATGTAATTATAGGTAATACCACACAATATCTACATTAACAAATATTCACGATGTTATCCTATATTTACATTTATCCTCAGGGTTTTCAAAAAAGTTAACTAATTCTAATCTCTAAAAATAACTAAACCCAACTCTGATACAAACCTAGGTGAACTGGGCATTTCATATATAAATATTACATCATTATAGAAGAATATTCATTACATTTTACAATAATACATGCCTAAGGACCATAAAGGTTTACTTTATTTGGATACTAGATACATTATCATCTTATTTCAGGAAATATATTCAATTTAACATACAAATTTATTTTTATATAGTACACTTTTTATATATACCCTACATAAAACATTTGTTCATAACCCAAGGAAAGGAAACATAAGAAAGGGTGAGCTAAGATGTTCCTTAAGTGTAAACATATGATATATCAATCAGAGATCATAAGTGAGAATAAGTGAATCATAATTTTATGAGAAAATGATAAAAAATTATGGATATCATACTCAATCAGTTCAAGATTATGGATCATAAATTAGGGAATCCAGATTATTCATAATAAAATAAATATGCCATAAGAGTGTAGAATAATTAATAATCATTCATGGCCCATTATAACATATCATAATCATAAGACATAAGTTTCTAGAATTTTAATAAGCTTAGAAAAATATTTTAATTAGTAAAGGATTGATACCAAGATGATCATTGTGGATTGTTTTCAATTATCGTTCCATCATTTCCTTAGCCAGGGTTCACTCCCTAGACCATTATAGTAGAAATATTCCTTTAATAAATTATCCTCACATTCCATTATAGTACTTATTATCTCATGAAATATCCATCTTTAACCAATGAAATGAAGGTATATATAATTTTTGTCTCACCGGTCACATAATAAAAACCATACATATGTGTTCCACAAGATCATAAAAATTTCATCATATCATTATATCAAAACTCATGGAAAGGAAATTGTTTTCAGAAAAATTTCATTATTTCATGATAGCATAACTAGTGGAAAAGAGAGGTTTTTACAAAAGGTTTCATCGTAACTTATTTAACCCATGGGAAAGAAAAAAGTTCCATAAAATCATCCTTAAATCATCATCATCATACTACATCAATAGAAAGAAAGTGTATGGTATCATAAAATCGTACCACTAGTGAAATATAAAAATCCTTAAAGGATGGTGACATAGATGAAAAAAAAACATAAAAAAAACATTCAAAACTTCCTTAGATGACATGAGAAAAATATCCTTTTATTTGGATAAAAAAATAACAAAAAATTCTCAGAATATTGGGAAAATTATTTTATTTTAAAATAACCATGGAAACTATTAAATTAACCTTAAACTAAAAGAATAGTCATCATCATTGGAAAAACCATTCATACCATATATGTTAAAAGAGAACATTGAAGTCAAAAATGATTTAATCCAAAAATGATTCTTTAAAAAGATTAATTTTAAACCATTTTAAATAAATTAAAAGCTAATGAAAATGTCCATTTTGAAAAAATTTCATTATAGTTAAAAACATTCATAAAATAATTTTTAAAAGCATGAATAAGGAAGAAAATGTTGGATGACCAAATAGAAAATAACAAAAACTTTTATTTAAAAACATTTTCTCAGTAATTTAAAGTGAAAAAGAGAGGGAAATGTTTCTAATACATAAAAATTATAGAAATAAAAATAATAGAATAAAACATAATGGGTTTAAATGATAATATGTATATAATTTACCTCAATGGAAATTAATTAAAGACAACCCCTAAAATAAATGAGATTGTAATATAAATCCACTACCTCAAGTCACATATTTCATTATATGTGATCAAATATCTTATATAATAAATATATTATAATTATAAATATATTCCTAAATAATATTCATATATAAGATACTATATATCATATCTTTATAATTTTTAATTATCCTTTTTATTAGAAATTCTTCCTTAAAGTGGACATTCAGGTGAAAACACGTTTGTTTCCATGCATGTCTCAGTTAAATGGTTCCAGCAATTGAATCTTGGTCATGGTTTCATAATATATAGAATATGAATCATGAAATTATTATTATATTTATTTATTATATAATCCTTTATAATTATTCATATAATGTGAAAATGAAAAATGAATTATATCACTTGATGAAGACGGTAGTCCGTCCGTACGCATGAGTGATGTTTTCACTTTTCAGTGGATGGAGAAAAAGAGTGTTAAATAATAATTAAATTATATATAATAATTATCACATCATTAATATCATATATAATCATTAAATATATCCTTATTACCATGTATGTAAAATAGAAATGGAAAATGAATCACATCACGTCGTGCCAACGAGCCCGTACCCGAGTGGTAAGGGCTCCTGCTTGGAATCCAAGAGACCCAGGTTAAAAAACTTGGTGGAGGCAAATTTACGGGGGTAATGTAGCAGAACTGTAGTAGGCACTATAGTAGTACTGTAGCAGGCACTTTTCGGTACTGTAGCAGTCAGACTATTCACCCGATTTGGGCTTTCGGGCCACCAGTTTGGGCCTACGGGTCTCAAGGGCCTTAAGGCCATCAAAGGCCTTTAGGACACAGGGCCTTCGGGCCATTCAAGACCATAAAGTAGCCCAAGTTCACATAGATAATTCCCTAGAAGAGGATCAGAGCACTAATAGCAGTCACCAGAAGCATAGCTAACCAGATTAGAAGAATGAGAGGGTATGGAAGCCGCCATCGGGACCAGGCACCGTGAAGCTTTGTATGGGGCAATGCTAGCTGATCAGCAATGCAGGTGGGTAGCTAAAGGCAATCAATATTACAGAAGCTGAGGAGGGGAAGTTCAAGTGTGCTGGGCCTAAGGGTCATGTTATGGGCATGGTATGCCTCTGAGCCTTTGGGTCATGTATTACGAGTTATGTCGGGCCTTGTGCCTTGGGCCTATGGGTCATGTACGAGTTTCCCTTCAACCCTTAAAAGGGTGATTATCTATAATAAAATAAAAAATAAGTCCCTCAAGCCATTCGGAGTAAATCACATCACTTCGTGGAGAGGGTAATCCACATATACTCATGAGAGACATTATTATTTTAAAATAGATGGGAAGGTAAAAATATAGATAATATTTTTTAATTATATAATAATAATTATTTCATAAATATCATATATAAACATTAAAACATCATAATAAACTTCTATGAATTTTGGTGTTGAAAAAAAAATATCGCTTCGCGAGGCAGTACTCTGCATGTATGCATGAATGATACTTTCCTTTCCCATTTGATGGAGAAGATGATAAATAAATGTTTTAACACAAACATAATAATATATTTTAATATTTTTGAATATTATTTTACTATATCTTCATTTTTATAACATAATTAATTTTTTTATAATAAAAATTAAAATGAAAACACTCGGTTAAGAGCTATACCTCTTTTTAAGACATCCTTATTATGTTTACACCTAAAGACTTCAAATGATGTAATTTTTATCAAAATTGGACCCATATTAAATGGGGAGGTATGTTCGGAATATATATTTTTAGGGATATTCAGATATATTAGGCTCTTAAAGTGTTATCAAGAGAGGAAAGATGGCGTCCTTTTATAAGGGAGGGAGAGGACACACTTGGAATTTTTCAAAAGATTAAAATATATTAATGTATTACTCAAGATAAATGGATCCAAAATGACTCAAGTTAAAATATGAGATTATATATGGTTGAAATAAACAATAAAATAATATTTATAAAGTTTTATGGGTCATTTTAGCCCTTATTATTTTATTTTTAACCCTTTTGGCTTGTTACCGTAGTAATGAATTTTTACCTCGGTTACTATTCATAATGACAAAAAATTATGTCATAATTATCATATAATATTAATTATTATGATTAAAAATATTAAATCCAATTTATCAATTTCATTATTTATGATTTTCTAAATTTTATTTTAAAAAAAGTTCACAAAACACAACAAAACCATTTAAAAATATTAATTTGTTGGTATGAAACTAAGTTTAAATTCATTACATTCCTTGTAAAAACTATTATATGAATTATAAAAAATTTATTTAATATATAATATATAAATTTAATTAAAATTAATACTAATATTAATTAATTTAATATATTAATATAAAATCACCTTGCACACATAAAAACTTTTTTTTCAGAAAAAACCTCTATTTTTTCCTTCAAATGGTTTTATTTTCATTTCTAAAAAATTAGAAACAAAATAATTCATTTTATACATGAGTAAAAAATAATTTTCCAAATTTAGTTATTCGTATTAATACCCTATAATCCATTTTATAGTCACTAACTATCAATTTAAAAAATAATAATGCTATAATATATCATTGTTCATTTAAACTCAATGTTGCATTTAAAGAAAGATATCAAAGAAATTAAATTTATATAAAGATTAATATATCATAAAATCTCGTAGTTATACATAATATATTCTAAAAAAATGAGAATATCATGTAGACGTTTTATCAACTTTGTCATACTTTCATAGGATTTCTGTTGATGATAGCAGAATGAATTCCTTAACCAAAACAAGCTATATAGAAATATTTATTCTCACTGAGTCATTATCACACTTAATAATATTAAGTGTCATTTAATATAACTAATAATATTGATTATATAAAACATAAATTCCTTAAGTTATTTATCATATAATTCCTTTTAAACCTTAAATGAATCGTTTTATGCTTCGATAACCATCTATATTCACTTTTTGAACAATTTAAATGCTTGGTTACTTTAGAAGGAAATGTTTTAACAAAAAAAATTCCTTATGACATTTTCTTAAGATACTGGTATTATGAGGTTTTTACATTAATATTATTACTTCAAGTATTGATATTATTTTTTAGTTTGATTATGATGCTTCAATACATCTTTAATAGAATATTTTATTAGATATGTATCATGTTTTATTACCATTTAATAAGGTCTTTTATTAAATGAAATATCACTAAAATAATAACCTATTTTAAATTTATATCATGTGTTAATATTCAATGATATATATTTCACTAAGTTAATGTACCCTCTTTGGTGTGAAAATCACCGCTTAGTTATTTTGGTAGGGAATTATCCCAATCATATAATATATGACCCCTGAATAGTTAAGTGAGTAACTATTTACCAAATCCATCATATGGATAAAATAAACATTTCTATTATCCTAACCCTTAGGGTTTCCTAGATATGTTTAACCCAAATAAATCACCAATAATAGGCTAACACAAGATAATCCCGAGAAACCCTGATTTAGAGCGACTATGCAAGGATAATCAAGTGTCACCCATTATTTTCATGACTTACACAAGAGAATCTAGAGGTGATCCACTTTAGAATCATACTACCCAATTACAAGATCAATGTCATAAAATTTTCTTCTTTTGAAGCAATCAAACACTTAGTATTATCAGGGGATTTAATCTCACCATATTATTTCATGTTATTCCCTTATATATGCATGCCTATAACGATTTAGATTGAAAGAAAACTTCTTCCACCAAATAAATATGTTCAAACCATATTGATTTGTAACTTTTTAAACAAATCATAAATTATTTTACTCACCCAAAAGTATAAGTCAAGTATATTTACAAATATCCAAATATTTCTAGTTAATTAGGTACATGAACACTTCAAGTAAAGGTTTAGAAATACCTAAGATTGAAAATATCCATATGAGTAAGCTTGAAACGATATATTTCCTACCCCTGTAATTTTTAGAACATGTAATAATACTCCATGATAAAGGTTTAGAATTACAAGAGATTGAAAATATCCTCATGAATAAGACTTAAGTGATTGATATCCAACCCCTCACCTTTTTAGAACAAGGAATAATCCTCCAATATTGTAGGTATTTCGATCTAAGGTCCCTCAACCTAGATATACCTTATGAAATAGATAATGCAACTCATTATAATTCTAACACCTAATATCTATAAATTATTTTCTACAAATAAATTCAAGCTCATAAAACCAATTACAAACTAAAGTCAGGTAGATCGACACTAAAATCTTTTATCATACATAGCATGTAACTACTTAGATGCATGTTTGATAATTATATAAAAACAATTTAACTTTTAAACCAAATCAAATATAGTTCCTAATATATATATATTTAAATATGAATAATGCATGGAATGGTATTTTAAAAATTTATGTATTCAAATATTTACACTTGAGATATCTGTTTACGAATAATTCATAAATAAAATATAACTATAAACACTTTTATAAATTATCTAAAATTATGTAAATTGAATAATTTTGAATGTAAAAACTTTTATAATAAATCCATTATGAATTATTTCATATTATTTATTATATGTAGTTTTCAAATTAAATACAATACATTTTAATTAATTATAAAAATTTTATAATTCAATTTATATTATGTTAACATTTTAAATAATATAAGTATGATTTATTTATTGATTTATTGATTTATTTATTATAGGTATATGTAATTACAAGAAATCAAATAACACACACACACTCTGGCACCCCATTTGGTCAAGCCTCATCTCTCCTCACAAGTAATGGAAAGAACATACCAGGCCTATTTTATTACATATGATAGACCAAATGCCTATTTTCATAAAACATATTAAAAAAACTAATGGCCCAATGACTTAAATTACAAGTATGCGACTCAAAGGCCCAATGAAAGATCTGATATCATTCCATGTCACCAGTCGAATGCCTTGTTGCCCCGTACCAGTAGTCACCGAACCATGTCACCAATATGCATTAATAGCCACTCCCATACTAAGAATCAATGCATCATGATTCCCTAAAAACATCATGGTAATGAGAACCTCCAACCATAGAAACTGTACATGAATATGGTCCGATGATAGGCTTTAGCAAACTCATCTAAATATCAAGCTACCACCTGCTGATGCCTTATATGACACCCACAACATCACCTTCATGTCATGTCATATTATATGAATAGTTCCACTACATGTTAGTAATTATAAGGTAACTAATATATCCCATATTTTAAATATGTGGGGATAAGAATATGGTTTATAGGCTTTAGAACACCCATCCCTCTTTCGAGGCTGCCCACCCATCAACGCCTACATGTCACCATGCTTCATCACCTTCCTATTACATCAATCCATTTTTCTAGTCCCACCAAGTCAATAGTTTTCAAAAAAATGGTGGTAAAATTCCATGTATCCCATGAGCCCAAGTTTTTGTGCCAAAATCCCAATTCCGATGAGTAGTTCTATTACTAATGTACTGTTATAGTATCCTTGGAAATGATCGCCACCAAGATTTCAACCCGGGTCTCCGATACTGGATGATTGGGTTTTTTGCCACTCGAGAACCACCCTAGATGCATCATATATTTAAATATTATTTAAAAAAATATCATATCTTTCATCAAATTTCATTTGAAGTGGTTTAAATAATATTCAAAATAAGGTTCTTAATTATTACAATTCAAAATAATTAATTTAGAAGATTTCAAAACTAATAAGATAAAATCATTTATATTTTCTCTTTATCTTTTTATGTTATAAATATTTATAAATTATTCTTATCATATAATTATAATTACTTAAACAATTATCAAATCAATCATTAAAACCATTTTTTATGTTTTCTAAATAATATCCAAATAAGGCCCTTTTAATTTAAATTTATAAAATCAAATATTTTCATCAATTCATAAGATAACAAATTTTTATTTTTGAGCCTTAATTCATAAATTATATACCCATTATAAATTATCCATTATGATAAAAAAAAATTATTTCTTAATCATAAGGCATGCTATTTAATTTGGTAAAAGATATATTAAATATTAAAAATTAATATTTTTTTGAATATTTAATAAATACATGTATCATTAAAAAATTATAATTAATTAATTTATAAATTCTTCATAAATCAAAATATTCAAAAAATAATAGTTTCTATGATTTATAAACAATTTATAAATTATAAGAAAACTTAATTTTTTTTATGTTTTTCACTTTACCCTTACATAAGAGAGATAACCAACATGATGGTAAAATCCTATAACTTTATGAAATCCACATGCATAAAGGTAATGTAAGAGTTTTATATTTCATAATTGTAACACATAGATTACCTTTACTCAACCTCCTTCATGAAAGGGTAGAACGAGAGTTACCTCCTATGTATAGGTATTATAGAAACTACTTTTATACAACTCCATTATGTGAAGGTATTAATGATTACCTTTAAATACACCCCCAAAGTATAAAGATATGTTTTTATTACCTTTACATAGAAAATTATGTGTGAAGGTAAATAATGATCACTTTTACATAGAATCATCTATATAAAGGTACACTAGGATAACCCTTACGCGAGTTGGGATTTTTATGTGAAAGTAAAAAAATGGCAGTAAATGAAAAATGTAGAGAAAAAAAAATCTATGATTTTTATGTTTTCTTCATTTAATTCCTGATTTTAAAAATCTAAAAAACTTGGGTTACTCAAACACTACTATTGGGATTTATTAGATTCTAATAAAAATTATTAGAATGTGTGGATGTGATTTAAACCCATTCCAAATATCACCCAAATAAGAAATATGAAATCAAGCTATAACTAGAAATCAGTAAGTATTGTAAAACATGTACAATCCACTGAATAACCACCGAAAAATCTCAGTCATCATTGTATATTTATTGAACCACCCCAAGTTGACCTGACACATCACCCGATCCAACTCACCATAAGGACACATGTTCCCCCACCCCGATATGATAGAGGTGGTTGAATAGAAGTTAGGTTCTAAGAGTTACTATGGGGAGACCTACCCTCAGTTAGAGTACCATAAATGAGAAAATAACAAAAAAAAACATCCACAATGAAATCATCAGGGTATGAAATATAAAAAAATGAAATATAAGTATGTTTAAATAAAATGGAAAGTGGAATACATTTATACAATCTAATAAGAAAGCTAAAATAAACAACATCTGGTCACTCACCATGTCGATCATATATACATGAATTATAAATAATGAAAACAAAATTCTATGTCTTTACTGCTCACCCTATGCCAAACCTTATACCTGATCTCCAAGTATCATGCTTCTCCCATCTGATCAATAAACTCCACATGAGTGGTCCAACTCAATCATGTAATGATAATACCCAACTTTAAGCACTACCCACCTTGTGATCCCACCTTAAATCATGATTAAGGGTATACATCTAAACCAAGGTTCATGTAATTGGGGTGATATAAATCTCAGTAGGCCACCCCAAGTGTGAACCTATAATATGTTATCATAAAAAGGCTATACACCACATGGTATTCCTAGAAAATTATAAAAAAATAAAAAATTGAATTAAACCATAAAAAGTATAGTAAAATAAATAAATACAGTAAATAAATGGGGCTAAAACAAAAATAAAATAGCCAACCATGGTATCTTGTATATCACTAGAGGTAAATCTAACCCTTATTTGACCAATTATGAAAGAATTATAACACATGGCTCACCCATCCACATAACATCAAGTGTGTCTTACCAAAATCTAGAAGATATACAAGACATATAACAATGCAATAAGAATGAATTCTATATTCCTTGGCATAGATGTCAACATCCATGACAACACACATCTCTTTCGAGCTCTAGGAATCCAATGTAACATTCTGAACTGGTGACAGAAACTCTACAATCATTGAGATAACCTTCCTAGGTTTTGATATTCCTATAGAAATAACCATCTCAATAAAAGAAAATTGGGGAAAGGAATATCCCACAATCTGGGTCCATCCAAAATGTCTCAAACCAAGGAAACCCAATCCCTAACAATGGTAATACATATATTGGCCTAGTGAGGGCCTACACTCCTCCAAATTGTTCATTAGATCCATATTCCTCTCTAACAAGTATCCATCCAATGGAGGAGATAACTAAATCATTATTAGGTTCAATTCTAGATCTATGATATCCTAAAGGTCCCCTACTACATCCAATCCCTGCCTCAATATTCTGAAAAAATGATATAAAAACAAGGGTTGTTCAACTTCAAAACCTATCATCTAAAAATAAAACATCTTAGAATCAATCAACTCTTATAGAACAAAGGTCATGGGGATCCCATTATCTATGGATTACATCCTTGTCAAAATATAGCCAATGCGCGATGCAAGAATCATCAAACAATGACTTGCCACCCAACACACTTCAAGAACACCACTTTCCCCTAAGGGAGTCTAAAAGGATAGGAATGGAAAACCCTATAAAATATCAAATATAAAGCACAGTACATTCATAGTATGAGAAAAATATTCATACATCCTTTGATGGACAACCACAAATCCTCGATCATCAATGCACCCAAAGGGGAATCTAAAGTGTATCTCGTAGTGACGTAAAAAAAATAGAAAAATTGATCCTAACTATGAATGAAACCCAATCATGTCATATAAGACCAAATATTTCTCATCGAGATCCAAAACTAAAACAAAATTATCATCCCACCCATAAGGGAATCCTCTCAGCTCCCTCAAAACCATCTGAAACTCTACTTAGTAGCACCCTATCATGAACATAATCCCATGGTTCCATCTTATCCAAATATCTCTAAAATATATAATCCACAATAGCTATCTAGAAATCAATACAATAAACCTAAAAAAACTACGCTATAATCTAGGATACATCCCAATAGGCTCATTCTAGACATCTCTTGTCCTAGAATTCTGAGAACTATATAAGAATCCCAAAAAACAAAGCCCTTGGTACTCTAAGACAAACATACCACCTATATTTTGAACCTAAAAAGGTCTCATCCATCATATCTCACATAGAGGGTTTTAAATCCAAATCCATGTGATGAGTCTCCTATCTACCTCAGTTCTTTCAAAGAATCACATTACTACCTGAATGCCCCTACAAGCCTTACTATCATATTATAATCAATAGGAAACACTATATAAGGAATATTAACAAGGCCAAAATCAGTTTTATGATGAAGAGGTAACCCAAGAACCATCTCATCTTCACAAAATTTTATCACCATTAGACACATGAGGTATTACCTCAGAACCGTTCCAAGAAATAACGTTCTCTGAATAAATATCCCACTTTAAGGCACTCAAATCCCAAAAATTTCTAAAAAAAATACTCAATTGGTTCTAAAAAACCAATGAAATAATTTAAATTAAAATAAATGACTATAAAATGGAAAAAAACTAAATATTAAATCATGGTCCAATATCACAACATAAATACCAATGATTTTAGCCCACACCCATGATCTTTAAGAAACCAATGCTCCAAAATCACGTCATACAAAGTTATTAAATTAATTAAAACAATGAATGATAGAATTAACAAGAAAGGAAAGATGGGTATTAGAAATAAATTTGACCATGAAGATTCTTTAGAACCCTAGATCTGGATCATTGATTTTTTCTTCTTGGGTCAATGGATTATTTTGATATAGAATGGGAGTTTTCATCAGCGATGGGTAATGAAGTGAATTAAAAACCTTCAGTGGATCATGTGCCTTTTAGTTTTCTTGGTGCAAAAGGGGTTTCTTTCACTGATGCGTTGAGGGGTTCCTCTCAATCTGATAAATTAAATTCATAACTTATGGTTCCTCTTAGAAAATCATAAGATGAAATATTCATAGTGGAGACAGATCTAGTTTCTCTATATTAAAGAGTTTATTTATAAACTTTTTAGTTATTGGTCATATCTCATATATCCAGGGAGAAAGTCAATGGAATAATAGGGATATGATGGCAAATTGTGGCCAATGATGGGGTTCAATCAATTTAAGAGTTATCCTAATTGGAAGGGAATATTTCCACATTGTGTTCAAAATTATGTACAATATCTGTAATACATAGAAGGTATAGAATGTTATTATCTAGCTATGGGTTCTTAGGTTATCTTAGTGAGACCCTAGATTTAATACTTTCACATAAAGGAAACTTTTTGAACAAAATTGGGTGATACTTCATAGATTTAATTGGGTCTTCTGGCATCCCAGGATCCTTAATAACCAAGCTATATGTGTGGGCACACTACTAAGTACGGATCAACACACTATGGATAGTGAACTAGGTTTATCTTCACGTATTCTGATTGAATTCAATATAGGGACCTAACTACGAAAGGTTCTAATTTTTTGGTGAAGGATATAAATCTTGAGAAAAAATTTGAGTATGAGTATCATCAACCATTTTCTAAGGTATGTAAAATGGAGGGGAATTCTATAGATAACTGTTGAATCATACATAAATAAGTCAAGAGTCCCACTGGTGATAACTACATGGCATGGAAAGAAGTGGGAAGATCCAAAAAAGATAATTTTTTTAATCTTGATAAGGGGAAACAATCGGGTGAGGAAAGTGATAATAAGGATCTAATATCTACACATCAAAAAAATCATCAATATTCAAGTGATAAAAAATCATCTGATCCCATCTCGAAAGAAGCATTATTAACTGGAATTGATTCTAGGGAATATATTAATTCAATTGAAAATGAAAAGGGGGATTCAGAGAATTTAGTTGATGACACACAAAAATAAAATGAAATTAAACCCTCACAGGTTCTCATAGGAGAAGTACAGGTGTAATCTGAGAAGGAAGTGGATGACATAGTGAAATAAATAGTGATTCTGCCTACTCATGTTTATCCCAAAGCCCTAGTAGTATAGGTAATTGAAGATGAGAATGGATATGTTGAACAAAATTTCATTAAATATCAGTTTTCTTCCCACTCAGTTGATACTTTAATGTGATATACTCACCATAAAGTGATGGTTCTAAGAAAATTATTTAACCATATTCTTCTTGTTATGACTCTAAATATAATCCAAATAATCTTTGAAGTAAAATGGTTAAAGAGGAAGAGAATGAGGAGGCCCTCCTGGATTCTCTATATGAGACACATGACCCTACAAGAGTCGTTATCACCCCTATGAGATATTCTTTGGTTACCTCTTCTCCCAGTTCAAGAACTACACTGGATAGTGGAGATAGGATTAAGGATGTTAATGTTAGAAATATCCAAACAAGGAGCATTATAAGGTTGGTTGATGGTGAAAAAACGACTACAAGAAATAAGAAATAAATATTCAATAAAAATAAAGGATACTCAAAATCCAAAATTCCTTTAAGATGAATGCGTTGTTCTAGAATTTCCATGGGTTGGATAATCCTCAAATATTCAACTCCTTGCATAGGTAAATACATAACCATAAACTCAAGATATTGGATATTTCTTAACCAAAGGATATACACTCTCAAGTAAATGTTTTATTGAATAAAATTGGTTACCTGCTTCTTAACACAAATGGTGTTATTTCATCAACGAACTCATTGTTGGTGTTTTCTATTTTTAAAATTGGAAAGGTTCATACTTCCAACAATGAATAGAAATGTTATCATGTGAGGTTTAAATTCATGATGGTAATTTTACATGTTCTTATATTTATAAAAATATATATATTAATATTGAAGAATATTATGGAAATAAATTGAAAAACTCATATACTACATTTATGTATCTTTGATTCATGTGGGTGATTTCAATACCATTCTTTATCCCAATGAGAAAGTTGATGCAATTCACTCCCCCATTGACCATAAGGAATTTAGGGACACTATTCAATATATTGAGTTGGTTGAAATTAATCACGTGGGTGAAAAATTTACTTGGTGTAGAATAAATATTTGAAGCATGTTTACAAGAAATATTTAAAAATCCTTTTCCAATAAAAATTATCTTGGTAATTAGGTTTTAGTCTCCCACATTTCTCTTCATAGGATTAATTCCGACCATCATCCTATTGTCGTTTGTCTTAAATTAGGGGTGAAAAGAATTTCTCTTCCCTTTAGATTCAATAATTCATGGACCACTCATATTGATTGAGATAAAATCATACCATATTTTTAGAATACAATGAATTATGGTTAGGATGATACAATATGTATTTTAAATCATAATATCCTAAAGTTAAATTTAAAGGGATGGAGTAAATGAAGCTTTCTGTAGTATTGATAAGAAAATTACATCCCTTGGGAATTCACTTAATAAAACATAAGTGGAATCCACTAATAATGATTTTATACTTTTCCACTCTTGAGTGGTGGATGTTTCTACTAGACTAAATCATTTTCTATCAATGAAGTAAAATATGAAAAAAGAAACATTTAAATTAAGATGGCTTAAAGAGGGTAATAGAAACTCAATGTTTTTTAACTCTTTAGAAAGTGAAAGGAAAGCTCATAGAAATCTATATTTACTAAAATAAGGGGATTAAATCATTCATGATCAGGAGAGGCTCTCATATCATATTGTTAAATATATTTTAGGAATTTTAAATTGACTTAAAATATAGTGGGAGATTATGGAGGGTATCATTCCAAACCTTGTGAAGCCTGAAGACAACATCCTGAATACTAATGTCCCTATTGAATTTAAGATCATGGGAAATATTTTTTGTCTGAACTCTGGTAGTGCTCCTGGACTGGATGGATTCAAGAATTGTTTCTTCTATAAGTATTGGTATATTATTCATGTGGATTTCTAGAGGTTGGTTTCATCATTATTTACTATAGGAAGCATTCCGTAGGGGATTAATGATAAATTTATCTCATTGATTCCCAAGGATTAAAATTATTGTGAGATTCATATTTTCAGGAAAGTTGATCTTGTTTTCTATATCTATAAGATCATTAGTAACATTCTTTCTATCAGGTTTTATTCCATCAGTAAAAAAATAATCTCATGGAATCAATTTGGTTTTGTCGAAGGAAGATGTATTAAAGAGTGCATTTCCACTACTTTAGAGTGTGTTAATCTTCTCAAAAATTCAACCAGAGGTGGTAACCTAGCCCTCAAAATTGAAATAAGGAAAGAATTTGAAACCAAAAATTTGAATTTCATCATTAATGTGTTATCTAGATTTGTGTTACAGTGCACTTTTATTAACTGGATAAAATTTATTTTTGTCTCTTCTCATATTTTGGTTCTGATTAATGGATCTCCAAAAGGTTATTTCAATTGTTCTAGAGGGGTCATATAGGGGGATTCTATTTCAGATATTCTTTTTTCTATTACTGAGGTTTACCTCAGATGGCTTATCACTCATATGGTTGAAAATTTTACTCAATCCCATACAAGACTCTAGGTCTCTTACTTATCCATCTCAGCTTTTATATGATGATGATGTGATTATTTTTTTCAATGTAGTAAGAGAAACATCAGAGTTCTCAAATAGATTATTAATCATTATGAGAGAATTTTAGGGTAATTTATAAGCTGGGAGATGTCTTTTCATTATTTTGGGAAGGTATTCTCTCTGTCCAGAAAAAAATGTATTATATGATTTGGAGATCAGATAAGGGACTCATCCCTTTAATTTTCTTCATATCCCTATATAATTGGGAAGACCAAAATATCATTATTTCAATGGCATTATTGATTAAATTAAAATTCAACTCTCATCCTAGAAAGGGAAGCCTCTATATTTAGTAGGAAGTGTTTTTCTTGTCGAATACATAATTGTTTCTAAACTGCTTTATTAGTTTATGGTTTATAAATTTCCTAGGGGGATGATTAAAAATATCAATGCTTTCATTAGAAATTTTGTTCGGAATGTTAATATTCTTGAAAGTAAGATGATGACGATCCCCTAGAAAAAATTTTGTTAGCCGATTGATAATGGTGGCATTGAAATAATTTTTTTTAATGAATCTTTGCAAGAATGGATCAAATGGAACCTCATCAACAACAATTCTGATTCCATTTTTTCTTCAAATATTGACTTTTCATAGGATGAATTAGGGAAAGAATTCCTAATTGGGATAATCTATATAGCTTAAAATCAAATATACCTACAATAAGACCATGAATCAATATCAAAGGATTTCCAAAAAAATACTCTCTCAAATTTTGGATTGACAACTGGATAATATCACCACATATAGAATAATTTAATCTACTAGAATCCTCCTTGGGTTTACACTATAAAATTAAGTATTATTTTGATACTCAGTCATACTTGTTGAAGGAGGTCAAAAATATCATCAGAGGATATACCTTTGTTTTAGGTTTGAAAATTTTGATATGGGAATCAGACATGAAGGGTATTATCCACATTAAGCTTTTATAACACAACTTTTTTAAAAGATAAAATAGGTACTTTTCATGGTTAATAATTTTAACAAAGAATGAATTAAGCCCTCAAATTTGATATTAATCTGGAGGATGGATCATAATCAATTACCCTTGGATAAATATTTACAGTGTTTTGGTATCTCGTTGTGCACAATATGATCCCTCTATAACCAATAAAGGGAATACCCTAATAATATATTACTAAGCTGTGCAATGGCTTCAACACTATGGAAGGTCTTGTTTGATATTTTTGAAATTATAAGAATAATATTAGAATCATAAGTTTATCTTTATCAATATATTATGTAAGTGGAAATGTAATCCAAATAAAAAAAAATTGTAGGTTGTAGTGCTCGAGCTCTTTCATTCCATCTGGATTAGTAGGAACTCTGCTAGGAACAACAATACTACCTTCAGAGTTCAATATTCAATGGTTAGGATAATTATCTCAATTAGAGAAGATAATGTGTTACAAAATAATTATTGTGATGATAGTGTACATGATTTAACTATTCTGAAAATATTGGGGGTTAATTGTAAGTATAAGCCACTGGATGAACCTTTTAGGTTATTTGAAAACCTCTTTTCTAAAATTGGATAAAAATTGTCATAGATGGGGAATCAAATTTGAAACCAGACCTTGTGGTTTGTAGGTATATCTCTCATGATAATGATGGAAGGATTAATGGATGTTTTTATAGTTCATGTGGTCTAGAATTGACTATTGAAGTAGAAATGAAATGTGTAATCAATGTAGTCTCTTTTTCTTGTTTAAAGATTTGGAACAATTTATGATTATAGTGAGATTCTACTTCCATAATCCATGAAATTGGAAATGATGCACTACATTTATCATGGAAACATACTTCTAAATATATAGAATGCAAGGAAATATTGATCCCTACATATTTCATCATCACTCATAACTACCAGGAAGAAAAAAAGGTGGCAGATGCACTGACCAATAAAGAGATTGGGGTGGATACCACTTGGTTAGATAACCTACCTTTAGACTTGGGTGATTTTCATGAAAGGGATTGTAATAAAACTCCTCTTTTCATATTTTTTTAACAATTTTTATATATTTTATGCTTTATCCTTTCCAGGTAAGGGACCTTTTAAAAAAATAAATAAAAAATTAAAATATATAAATCAATTTAGTTCCAATTAGGTATAAGGATTTAAAACTCACCAGGGAGCTTCCGTATTCTGAAGACTCTACTAACCACCCATAGAAGACCTGTAACACACTCTTGACACCAATATGGAAAACATATCTAACATGTGATTCCCAATTAATTATAAATTCCACTCAATTTAATTGAAATCCAAGGAAAAATACACTCGATATAATACCTCCATAGAAAGAATGAGCAACGACATGCAGACACCATCTTAAGATTTAATCTCTCCAATCTAGACTAAATCCCCATTATCCTTGGTCTATTTCACCATGATAATGTGAAATTGAAATAAAAAACATAATAAGAGGACATAAAAATTAAAAACTATGCAAGGAAATGAAGAAGGGGGATATAAGGAAGATATTCTTACTTAAAGTCACTGAATAACACATCCAAAAACCACCCTAAATGAAAGGGGATTTGAAGGAAGAAATATGGGAGAAAGCATAATGGTTATTACATGAAAAAAGGAGGAAGAGGGTGGGAGATGGATAAAATACAAAGGGGGAATTTTGGTAATTTCCCCCTTTATTAACCAACAAAGAAAGACGCACAGTTTTCCAAATAGTGTTACATTCAAGATAATGGAACAACTAAGATAAAACCACCCTGCACGGTTTGGATACCCAATTTACTAAACATGTCAAACCATTCCAAGTTTCTTTGGAACCCCTCTACAACTTTCATATAGTTTATTTTCAATCGTTTATAATTTGTTCACCCTAGACCCAAGCCAAGCTATTCCCACACTATTTCCTATGAAACTCACATGGTTACCTCTAAACCATGATTAAGTCATAAAACTGAACCATGTGTTTTAGAAACAATTAAAAACACCATGATCCTTATAGTTCCTCATGGTTTTCAATAAATAATTCACACCAAACCTTGTGCCCATCCAAAAACAGCCCAAAAAATCCAACTCACACCTGAAGCTCCTGAGATTCAATCGATCACCCAATCTACCTCTTGAGCCTAAAAACATGCCTAAAACACTTCCAAAAAGAGTCTATAATGCATAGAAGTAAAATCTCAATATTAATTCACCAAATGACCCCTTGACTGTCTAAAAATTAAAATTCCCTTTGAATTTTATAACCTCTAATGATGAGGATCATTAAGAACTCTCCACCCTAAATGATTTCTACCCTTGAGAGTCCTTAATGGTCACTAAACTGACAATACCAGCCTACCTCAGTCACCAGCTCACTGATGTTCTAGATCCAAACATAAAGCATCATTTCACCACATAGCTTTAACTACTCGGACCAAACACACCATCCCTTCCTCAAAAAGTCCAGGTTCCATCCCTGAACCACCTAGACCACATCTCAAATGATATTCCCAATATAGTTTGTAAATATACATGTCAACATCTATATAAAAACACCAATTGTACCCCTTCATGTTTACTCCTCCCAGAATTCTCAGCGTCAGCTACTAAGACACCACCAACCCTTTTGAACATGAGGGTCACACCAAAACCACCTCAATCCTAATAAAAACATCCAAACTCTCACCAATTTTACATCCAAATATTAATATTTTATTTCCACACACAATAATATCAATCTTGATACAACCACATGCCAGTACTCTAAAGCCACAATAGGTATCCCATGACTAGGAGGTTGCTCCACACCATAAGAGTACCCTCCTCATTTCCTTGTAATAGAAAACTAAACTCCTCATCCCTTTCTCCATACCCCACTAATTATGATGATTAGATGTGGCCAAACTACTCATATCTAAGTACCAAACCAAAAATACATCCATTTAACCTTCCCGACTCACTAGGAATAACATCATACAATGGTGACGTAATCCTTTTATGCAAGAATATTTTGATATGAAATGTATAATTTTACATGATAACAGATTAATATTTCCAGTATTTTTTTATGTTTTATATAAGGATGTGGAGTTTGATAAAAAATGAACAAAAAGAGATAAATTTATTGAGACATGACACTGAATTTTCGAATATAAATTGATGATATATTATGTTTATGGAAGAAATCGATGTCCTTTAAGTGAAGAATTGGGATGAAACTTGGAATAATATACTGGAAGTCAACATTACATGTTGTAAATAACATTCAAAAACATGAAACATGAAGGATTATAAGAATACATGAAGATATTTCATGAGAATTTTTAACCCACAGATTACACCTCATGTAATTCATTTACACTCCATTAACCATAAAGAATACATAGCATAAAAAATAATCATGGTCTCACATGTTACACATCATGCAACTTTTACAGTACATGAAATTTAGAACACTAATTCCTATATAGAAGATTTAATGATAATTAATGTGATAACCACACATTTATATTCACTGTAATGACTTAGGATGACCATTAATATCCATTTATGATTCCATGAAGGCTATAAAAACAAATAAATAATATTCCATGGGAATTTTATTGAGGATAAATTGGTGAGGGAAGCTCTAGATGACAACCTTCTACTCATTGTGGTACTATTTTATTTTATTTTCTTTTATTTACTTTATTTCTTGTGATTTCTACCCTCTCCTAAATCAACTTAACTTCCCTATATATAGAGGGGTATTTTATGTGATTGATCTAGAAATGAGGAAGTTGGATCTATGTTTTTATTCTTGAGTTTTTGTGCCTAAGTGAAAAGAAATAATTTCTCTTTTCATCACTCTAGTTTAAATTATTTATAGTATTAATTACCTCATGTGATTTTGTAGGGTTTTAAAATCTATTTCAGTTAATTTCCCTAGTCAATGATCCAAATCACCTTCCACCCAATTATGATCTGTATATGGTGGAACGTATTAGGGTTGGGTGTTGAGTGCTCGATGATTGATATTAAATGAATAAAATTACACTAGGAACTATTAGTTGATAAAGGAATAAAAAAACTCAGTCAGGGATTACTCTAATTAATCAATTGGACCCACTGTAAAAAAATTCACTTATGAAGGAGAGTACACCAATCTGTGATTTTAGTGGGGGTTATTCTGACAATCGTCATCTGGCCAAGGGAGTAAGAGGAATCAATATATACTTCTCTCTCTTACCAGTGATAAGAAGAGGAATTGGTAATATTTTAAAAATTGTGATTAAATTGCTCTTGGTTGATCAAAATGCACTATGCTCATCATATTTATCATTTGTTTGTGAATAGAACTAATTAAACAATTTTCTACCTTCAATTTCATAAACCAAAATAAAAAATCATGTTTTCTTAGACAAACCAAAAGTGAAAAACTATTTTCTGTGTACTCCTATTCGAAAGACTAACTAGTGTTAACCACTAGACTATACATAGGAAATTTAAAAAATGTTTTTCTATGACCCATGATAGGTGTCAATAAAACATGGCACCATTATTGGGGAGGTTGTGCCTCTTAACAACACAAAAAATTAACATTTCCTAAAATGTTATTTTGAAATCCAATGGATTTATTTTCACTAGAAATTAAAATAATACCAAACTAATTAAGAAAAATAAATTTTCATATAAAAAATTTGATGAAATTAATTTTTAGATTCAATTAATGTTTCTAGTGTTTAATCTGAACCATAATTACTGGATGGTAATCCTAAACGAACATTGAGAGACATCTGCACTCCAAAATTCACTAATCCACATAACCAACTCATTGCTCCTAATTTAGAGAATTATTTTTTGTTTTGAAATAAATTGGTTAAAATTCTACCAAAACTCAATGGTATTATAGGAGAAGACCTGAAGAAACATATTTCGGAATTTAATTAGGTATTATCTAGATTATAGCTAATAGGATCACCTAAAGACCAATTTAGGTGGAGGGAATTCCCCTTCTCACTCGATGGAGAGGCTAAAGAATGGTTGTTAAATATACAACTAGAAGAGGTCAATGATTGGTAAGAACTAAAGAGATAATTCATGTAGAATTTTTTCCCACATACTTAGTTATAGTAATAAAAAATAGATCTACACTCTATGGAAGTCAACTAGAGAGGCTCTCTTTAAATACTCGAAGAGGTTCAAGAATATCTATGCAAGACTCCTATGTTAACCCATAGAGGAACATTGATTCATCATATTCTTATAAAAATGATTTCTCAAAATGATCGTCACCTACTCAATACCTTGTCTGGAGGGGCCATGATTGAAAAATCACTATCATAAGGCTAAGGTCTAATTGGAATGATTTCTCAAAACTCACAAAAAATAGAACTAGATGTAAAAGAACCATACACATTCTTGAGGTAAGGGTTAATAATTCATCATCACCTTTAATATGAGACACACCTATGAAAATGACCAGTGTGCTGAGAAAAATCATTATGACGAATGAAACTAGACAACATGCTCACCTTAGGTATGTGGCCTATGCTCTTTCACTTATCATTACACTGATCATTGTCCTGATATTCAATGGACTTTAAGTTTCACTACAGCCTTCCAGCCAAGGTAGTTCTAGTAGAATCAGCCATGCCATCAATAGAATCAACTAGGATATATAAAACAATAAAACCAAGATATATCTTTCTAACCTAAAAAATACCCAATAAACATTTTTCTTGTAGAAACCATACTATAAGCCACCATTCCAACATGAATCCCTTAAAACATCAACAAGTTCCCAATGTAACCAATATGGGGAAGACTATGAAGAGTTGAAGAACAAGGTATATAAACTAAAATACCAAGTTGGAAATATTCTTAATTTTATAACCAAGAATCCAGATAACCTACCGACATAAACAATATTAAATCCCAATGTTAGTGTACGTGTTATCACAACATGAACCAGAAAAGATATTTACCCCTAGATAAAGTGAGGATGATGATTCATAGGAACCTTATGAATCTCAATCCATCCATATAATATAAGGGGACTAGAAAAACAAAAGAACTAGAATATGTTTCTGAAATAAGAGTCCATAAACACCCTTATAATTATATAAGAGAAAAAAGAAGAAGAATAAGTAATAATTTCCATTTTATTTAATTTGTTTTTCAAATATTGTAGATGATGAACTACAAAAATAAATTCGAGAGACCTTTAATAATGTTGAAATCAATATCCCACTCTTAGAAGAAATATGAATGATCCAAAAAATGTAAAATTTCTAAAGGAACTATGCACCAAGAGAAGACTAATGGATGGAAATGAGCGAATCAGATTGGGAAGAAGCTTCTCATCCCTTATCAAACCACTTATTCCATAAAAATGTCATGATCCAAGGAAATAATATATTCTATTCACTATGGGATCCATGAATTTTTTTAATTATTTGTATGTTCTGGGTTCTTCAATAAATGTCTTAACTCATTTTGTATTTACATCCTTGCATATTGGAAAATTAAATCAATATTGAGTGGTGGTCCATCTCAAATATAGATCCATTATTTCCCAACAGGTGTTTTGGAAGATGTTCTTTTGAAATTAAAATATCTATTATTCCTAGCTGACTTCTATATATTAACCATGGATAAATATAAGACTTCATCACACTCACCCATCATATTGGGGAGACCATTCTTAAAGAAAACATGGAACATCATCAAAGTACATGAGGGTACAATTTCATTGGAACATGGAGTTAGTTGATTGTATTTCAATATAAATGACTCCATGGAGAATCTGTAAAATGATCATTGACTAAATGAAATCTCTCTCAATGAAATTACGAAACCAATTGAATAATCATGTATGATTTTGAAAATCTTATCCATATAAGATCATTTTTTTCATTAAAAATACCACAGAATAGGTATGTGCCCAAAATTCTGGTAATTATCAATTCAATTGTGAAGATGAGATAACATTATACTTCTTTGATAGTTAATTATAAGAGACTAAATATTATAAATGAAGAGAATATGATAATATCGATATGTAAAAAATAAAATAGGATGAATATGAGAATATTATCATAGATATAAAAAATGAACTTGCTATAAATGTAGAAGAGCTAGCCGAGAAAGATTCGATATTTCTCACTATGAAACATGAGTTGAACAAGATCATAGAGAACCCTATTAACCCTAAAGGTGAAAGTAAAGGGTATTCAAAAACTAATGAGAGGAAAATATCATAAGAAAAAGGAAATTATCTACTTAATAAATTTCAAAATAGACTAATTTTACTCAATAGCGTAGATATGAAAATAAAAACCAAGTCTATATGAGTTAAGAGAACGGAGGGGAAATATTCCTCCATGAGGGAAGGGAATAATCACAACTAGAAAAATGGGCTACTTCCACAGATCTAAAGTAGTAGTTTTGAAAACCATGTATATAGGTAGGATATAGACATGGTTTTGGTAAAATCGTGGCCATATCCATTTCATTAATATCCTATTGCCAAGATTCTATAGAACCATGGCTATAGGTCTCCCGCACTTCTGCCAAAGAAAACTTTTCCCACCAAAAAAAGAGCAGGAAACTCTTTTTCCATGGCTTCTAGGCTATTTTAAATTTTTTTAATAATATATATAGCATTATATATATATATATCCAAATTTCTCTCTGGTGTAGTGGTTAGGTGGATGAATCATAAAGGTAAGGTGTGGGGATCAGATCTAGCAGCATACACATTTTTTTAGGTTATAGCCACAATTTTCCACCGTGGAAATAGAACTTGTGGCCATTTTTTAAACCGTGGATATAAGTCAACTTCCATGGTTGAAAACTACAGGACCTATTTTCATGGAAATAGCACCCATGGTTGGGAAAAACTATGGCAGTAGGCTATGACCATGGTTGTCACCCGTGGTAATAACCCATTTTTTTAATTGTGAATATTCCAAAAAGACTGCAAAACCTTACAAAAATATAAGAGTGGAAGGCAACAAGACAGAAAAAAACATCTGAAAAATTTATAAACTAACCTGTATGAAAAAAACTCAAGGGTTATTCTAGTGATATGGTAACCATGGTCATAAATCCTATTCATATTGGATTAACTTGTATTAACTTGTAAAGAGACAAGAATAAAATGGGAAATACCATGATGTGTGAACGTTAAAGATATAAAGAGAGGTAACCTGTGTTGAGAAAGGAAATATGTTCAAAATTACTAAAATGGAAAGAATGTATTAAAAGAGTTCCTATCTGTTTGGACACACCAATTGAAATTGGCCAAACAAATATATTAATCTGATGAAAGTTTAAGCACTAGTGGTAGATATTACTTTTCTTCAACCATATTATCAATGAAGACCCACTAGGTTGTTTCTTTCCTTTATATTTTCTTAAATGTGTTAATTTCATTTTATATCTACATTTCTAAATAAAAAAATTTGAATACATTGAGTTCACTTCATAATTTAAGTGTGGGGGAGGAAAAAATGTATTCTAGTAAATTTTTCATTTTTTTAAAAAATCTTTATTCAATCGAGCTAACAATGTTAAAAAAAAGAACTTCTGGGAGGTAACTCAAATTTTTTTAACTTATTTCACTCTTTCACTTAGTTCTATTTTATCATGATTGAACACTCATGCACCATAATTTGTTTTTAGTCATATTTTATAGGACCATTAATAAAGTTTATTCAATAATTGGGAACCTAGACTAAATACACAGTGTAAAATGAAAACATGTCATGAATGTGCTGCAGCATATAAATAAAGAATATAACCTACGCAACCGAACTGAGGAATATTTTCTAAATGAAGTTTTCTTTTACAGTCATTATAATTTTAATTCATTTTTTTGAAAATATATTATTTAACTTTAAAAGAAAATTCCATACTCACAATTATCTTTCTTTCATTAAATGGATGATTTAGGAGACATGCAGGAATACCATTACTCCATGTTTTAGATATTTAAGTTAAAGAAATTTAATGAATAAGATGGGTAATTTACTGATTAGAATGAATCATGGATATTGAATTAATGACTCTTGATTTTATGAAATTGCTTGATTTATGTAAACAAAATTTCCATACCATTTTCACACATGGAATATATAAAATTTATTTGGATTGATTTATTATTTTCATTACATGCCATGAGTGATTTTCAAAAACTAAATGGTCCATTCTTGAGATTATTTATATAAAAATAATTTCTATTTGTATCTTCATCAAATTTCTTATGTGATATTGGGGAATTCCACCTACTAGAACTTACATTGGAAGTTTTCAAAGATACGACTGTGCAAAACCACATTTAAAATGATCTAGAATTTTTTTTGTTAATTCATTATCCATGGAACCAATATGAAATTTATCCTTTTAGCCCAAATAATCCATAAATAACATCCCTAGGAATAAACCACATTAAAATCTAATTATATCTATTCCTACCCTCTTTTATTTATATTGCATGATATTTTCTGGTTTAAGTGTGAGGGATGAAGGAAATATTTGAAGAATGGATATATTATGTTGTATGAAAAAAGTGCGAGGGTTTTATTTTGGGTATTTGGAAGTTAACATGTTTCATTAATTATGCTTAATATTTTTCCATTCTTGAAAAAAAATGAAAATAAAAAAGGTAAAATGTGGGTTGTGACTTGGGAGTAACAAAAATCACTGTCATCTGACCAATGGTTTTTATCATACGTGGTTAGGTGGTTTATGTGAGATAAATTTTAATCATAAATTTAAAAATGTAAATATATATGTATATAATTCAAGAAGGTGAATGTAATTTATTATTAATTATTTTATCATGACCTTTATGTTGAGTTTGGGGAAAATTGGATTTCCTACTTTTAAGGGGAGAATATCAATACACTTTTAAATTTCATATAATGATTTATAATTTATGGATAAACCTCATCCATTAAGCCCTAATTTTCTAAAAACCATTCCTCCCAAAATTATGCCTTAGATTCATTATAACCCTTATTGAAAATTCCACTTTATTTTATGTGAATTATGTCTTTATATAAAAGAGAAAGTATTTCATTTGAAAGGATATAGAAAAAGATAATGTACTCATGATACGATCATAACTCTACTTTAATTTATATCATGAGTTTTGATAGAAAAGAATCCTTTGGGAGGTAAATCATGACATGGTATGTGTGATAATAATAAATTGTTATATATAATTGAATGAGAGGAGAAGACCCATCATTTATCAATGGGCAAAAAGTAAATACTTGGGTTGATTATATTGATTGAGTAATGTGAAGTTGAATTGATGTTTTATCTAAATATTGAAAGGCTGAACCCCCTTGATAATAATTTGATTTAATTTCATGGGAATTTAAATATATCTAACATGTTTTCTTCTTTTATTTATTCTAAGAATACATTCTTGAGAACATGAAATTTATAAGTGTGGGGGAATTGACATAAACATTTTATGCACATAGGTTTTTATATAAAATGTCCCATTTTTAAATAATAAATTATTAATCATGCCAATATTTAATTATTATTTTTCCTTTTGTGATAGGATAAAGAGTTTGATCAAAAATGAAAAAAAGATATGAATATATTGAGGCATGAAACTAGATTTTGGAAGATAAATCAATGCTATAACAAGGTTAAGGAATAGATAGATGGATTTAAAGTTATAAAATTGAGATGAAACTGGGAAAAGTCTGATAGAATTCAGCATTACACCTCGTGAATATCATTCATGATGTGACATAATAAGAATTATAAGAATATGTAAATATATTCCATCATATGTTTGATCCCACACATTAGACATCATGTAATTCATTTAACTATCATGAACAATTAATAATAAAAAATGTAAAAAATAATCATGAATCTACATGATATACATCATACAAAATTTACCTGACATGAAACCCATGATGCTAACAAAGAAACAGTAGATTTAATGAGATTTAATATAGTCACCTCCCTATTTAATAAACCAATCCCACTAGGGATGAACATTATTAGCCATTTATGAAACCCCAAAGGCTTTCCATGCCTGTATATAAGATGTCATGTTGGTTTTATTGAGGATGTATCAGTGAGGGAAGCTCTGGATAATGGCATGCTGCTACACTATTCTACTGTTGTCATTTCTTTTCATTAATTTAATTTCATTCCAATGATGTATCCCCTCTCCCGAATCAACTTTATTTCCCCACCCATGGAGTGGTAGTTTCTGTTAGTGATTTTTAAAGGGGGAGGCTAAACCTATTTCATTATGATTTAGTTTTTATTCCTAAATGAATAGATTTTTTCCCCTTTGTTCATTCTAGTTTCAATTATTTATAATATTAATTACCTCATACGATTATGTAAGGTTTTAAAATATCATTAAGATCATTTCCCTGGTTGATGCTCCAAATCTCCCTCCATCCAATTCTGATATGTATACAATGGAACATATTAGGGTTGGGTGTCAAGTTCTCAGTAATCATTAGTACATTAATGGAAATATGGTAGAAACAATTGGTTTATAAGGGAATAAAAACACCCGGTCAAGGATTACCCTAATTAAAAAATTCGACCCACTGAAACGAAACACACATAGAAAGGAACGTAGAACAATTTTATATATTTTTTATATTTATTATCACACTCACTATATTTCCAAGGGATCAATAGTAATCTATAGATACTTCTTGCTCATACTAGTTATTGGAATGGGAATTGTTAATATTTGAACAACTATGATTTCATTGCTCTAGGTATAGAAAAACCTACTCTAATCACCATATTTCTCAATTTTTTTTAGAATTTATCAAATTAAAATGTTTTCTACTTTCAATTTCTTAACCTAGAATTTAAAAACAAATTCTATTAATCAAAACAAAATTGAAAAAATATTTTTTATGCACTCCCCTTTAAGATAATACATGGAGTCAACCACTAGTCTATTCTAATGTAATTATTTGTTGTCATACCCCATAGCAGGCATACCTCAAATAACATGTGGTTGTCTCCCATCCATAGAGCTCTCCTACTCCACTCCTAATGAATTGACCTCAACATGTCCACCATAACTTCACCAATTAGGTTTGTTAATACTCAAACAAAACCCATATGATCATTACTTCATGCATTATTCCAAACAATCATAAAACCATACTCATGCTCATATTAGTCATGTACTATCAAACCTAGGATAACAACCTTAAAATTGATGACCATTCTCCTCATGAAGGTTAGTCCAAATCATTCAAAGATAACCACACAACCACCCATCTCCCAAGAATCATTTAAAATATTAGAGTACGACCACACTCCCTATGCTTCACTAGAAGCACAACCAAAAACTAATAGGGACAAGAATCAAACCAAAACTTCCTTCCCAAGAATACAAAATTCCATGGGAACTACTAGAAATCAAACTAAAAAAGAGAAAAACAATATTGATATGAAACATCTCATAATCATTTCCCTCATCGAGCTAAAACTAAGGCCTCTAGAGCCTACTCTAACCCACTAGGGTCTCTAGTAATCCATCGGTGAAAGGAATGTACAATCATCATTGGTAAACACCACACTAAAGAATCCACATGAACTATAAATAGAATAAAAATACATGAGTTTTAGTTGAGTATAATTCCACTAATGAGATATATAGAGTAACATCATATAGGTTCTTGTCAACACATTAAAAAATTGAACCTCCAATGTTAGTAAAATAAAAAAATAATGGAATATGTCATTTGTACCCTATGAGCTTCAAATTATGTAGGAACATTGGCCTCTTTCTAACTAGAAAAGATAAAAAAATAAATAAAACCATAAATCCACATACCCAAGTGCATCACCCAAGGTGAAATCATACAATCACAAAAATGAAAGAAAAAATATCAATACATTCACCCTAGTAACCTATAATATCCATCATAAAAGGTGTTCACAACACACTAGTACAAGGACCATCATAGGCTCTGACACCTACCTCCATATATTTTTTAAATTCCCTAAACATAAGGCTCTATCAACTCTTGAACAAAACATCCAAAAAGCTAAAGGATAATCACTAATCAAATCTCAATCAAAAAATCTTGTGCGGGCTCCCTCATCCCTCTTATCACCCCAATACAACCACACTAGGCTCAAATAGCAATTATTCTTGGTTATAAGGGGACAACCAATGTTGCCAATACTGGGAAGAAACTGACCTCTCACCAGGTAAACCAAACGAAATAGGATCATATGGTCCCCTAGATGACATTCATCTCAAAATGTGGGCCACTCCATATTTAAGAACCACAACCATGGACTTATAACCTAACCCACATTAATACCACGACTCACCCACAAGGGTGTCTAAAATGACAGGACAATATGATGGTTCCAAGAATAGTGAAATCATGTAGTGTGGGTGATATATATTTTTTAAATATTTTGATTCCCTAAACCCCAATAGAGGACCATGCATGTTAAATTTAAAATCAATTTTTTTAGATTAGAAGGAAGAAAATACCTTAGATTGGGATCTCTCTTCAATTTGGTTATTGATCCCCTCAAAAATATCCATTCAAATTTCATTCATTGTGCTATGAGGATCAAAGGATATAATCCATATATTAGTGATCTACTCATGCAACTTTTATCCCCAAGAAATGAAAATCAATCTTCAGGTGTTAACATAGTGAATAAATTGCCTTGTTTTTTTTGTGTTTGTAAATTTTCTTCTAGTATTGAAGGAATATATCTTGTGTTTCTTATTCTTGAGAGAGAGAGAGAGAATAAGGATTCAAGAGAGAATTATTTATGCATAACAATTCTTTATTTTCAATTTCACGCCCAATACAATATAAAAAACTATATATTTATAGAGATATGGTTCAGGTTAAAATATTATTTAATTTCATGTAGGCCCTTAAAAATATTATAATAATTAATAAACCCCATGTCACATAATAATAATGATAATAATAATAATAATATTATTATTTTGTGATTAGAGAGATCTTGTAAAATAATAAATATTATTTAATCAGCTTGTTAATTAATATTTTTCATTGGACATAGTCTTGGTCCTTTCAAACTCCTCCTAAATTTATTTTTTATCAAAATAAATATTAAAAATGAAATTCATTAATAAATATTTTTTAGGGATAAAACATTAATAACATTATTACTCTATTTTGAGAATGATATTTATTATATGAGTTAAATTCAAGTATAACTTAATATAGATCAATGGAAACACTTAGTGTGTGACCCTATAGGATTATTTCTCATTTCTATTAGGTGAATTTATTAAAATCCATGACTAATTTCTAGAAATGGTTTAAGGAACCTAATATAAATAACTTATTATTGCAAAAATGAAGACCAAATATGAATGTTCACTATGTAATTTAATTTCTTTATTACAATATCTAATCAATAAAGTTTCACATTTGTATCACCAACCAATATGATCGATACATCTTTCATTGACTATCTGAAATAAAATAATTGATGCACCATGGACATGGATTTTAGGGAAAAGGTTCAATTCCAACAAAATGATGAAGATGTCATCTTCCATAAAGATATAAGGTAATATAATTCCTTGAATTATCCATTAATAACATGTCATTCATGATGCACCCAATAATCCATACTTCTCACCAACATATTGCATGATGGTTTTCATCAACAAATCTAAGTGCATGAGTCATTTAATTAATTAATGATAATATTAATGTCTATGGAACATTACACATGCACACAAATAGGAATATACAATGACACCGAAACATGTTGAATTCCTATTGGTGGGTCTATTCACATAATCTCCCATCTTAGAGATTACTATGTGTGGAATATATAAAATGTTGCATCATCCACTTATAATTATTTTCACCTAAAAGTCTATGTACTATTTCTCCCATCATTGTACGTTTTCTAACCATATAAAATTATTTAATAATATCATCGTAACACATCAAATTTCTCAACATAGTAGGGAACTACTATGACATTATCAATGCTATGTATACTCTAGAACATTATTATATTAGAGTTATGAAAAACAATAAAAATTATGTAATAAGTTGTTTTATTAATATTCACTACATCTAATATAAATTTAAAAAATACAAAAAACTCTCCCTTTGACATAAACTCCGAAAAACTCCCACTTAGACTAAAGACAACCACCATTGACTTTCAGTCTTCTAGACCTCACTTGATAAACATTTTTTGTTGATTCAAGGATTTATTAAATGGGTTATCCATGTTTTAATTCATGTAAATACTAATCCCTACAACATTGCCTCTATGAGAAAAATCAATCAAAAGATGATACATCCAAAGTATGTGATTCATCTACTAATGTGGCCTTTTATCTTTCTTGAGGGCCACTGCTATAGTGTTATGAAAATAAATTGAGATAGAATCATAAATTATAGGTACCATATCATTCTCTTTGATGATGTTACAAGTCCATACCGCTTCATTGGATACCTAAAAAGCTAATACGTACTCATAATATACTATAAAATCTTTAATAATAGCCTAATTTGAGATCTTATATCTCATAGAACCTCCTTTCAAAGTGAATATGTATCCCATTTCTAACACCATATCATCATGATAAAATTAGAAACTAGAATCTACAGAGCCTCTAATGAATAGTTCCTCATACCCTTCATAAACCAAGATGTTATCCTTAGTATGCCTTAGATACATAAGGATAGCCTTGAATTCCATCCAATTGAATTCACTTGGGTTATAATGATATCTTTATACCACACTTACTGAGTAGGTGTCATCTAGACCAGTACATATTATATCATACATGACTAAAAGAATCACTGATGTGTATGGTATCTTTTCTATTTTATTTATTTCATAAAGTGTCTAAGGACACATTTTCCAAGGAAGATGAATTACATGTGAAGTTGTTAATAATGACCTCTTAGATTGTTCTATACTGAATATCTTTACTATCTTGTCAATGTTTTTAACTTTGATAGAGTCTTATAGGCCTCTTAGATCTACCACAATAGATCATAATCCGAAGAATATATACCACCTCTCCCAATTCCTTCATAGAAAATAATTAATTCCACCATTTCTTAACATACTATAAGACTTTTATTTCACTTATAATTAGTAATATGTTATCAACATATACTATTAAGAAAATGACTTCACTCCCACTAAACCATTTATTGACACAAGGCTCACCCTCATTCTTGATGAAACCAAATTCCTTTAATGCTTCATGTAAATGAATGTAACTTGACCTAGATTATTTAATTAATCTATAAATGTATTTTTTTTTCAATTTTCCTATCTTATTGGAATCATTTCGAGTCACAAACCCTTCGGGTTGTGTCATATAGACATATTGCAGAAGATTCCCATTAAGGAAGTATGTTTTGAAATCACTTTTCCCAATCTAATTGTCATCATTACCTATAATAGAAAGTATAATTATAATGAATTTCATAAATGAAAATAATGAAAATGTTTTTTTATAGTCAATACCTTGATTTTATTTAAACATTTTTAAAACCAGTCATACTTTAGAGGTACTAACATATCCTTCCAAGTCCACATTATTATTTAATCCCATTTGCAACCAAGAAGATTTACATCTACTGGGGGATCTACCAAAATTCAGAAATGGTTTTGGAACATTCAATCCATTTAAGAATTCATGGCTTCTTGCCACTTAGAAATTTATGTTTCACTTACTTCTTCCTTGTAGGTTATAGGATCACTATTATCAACTAATAATTATCCAACACCCTCGATGACTATAAAAACATATAGTTCGGGTTCTCTAACCTCTTTAGTACTCTTACATAGTACTCGTGTCTCTAGAATAGTTTCTTCTTTCATGAGGCTTTGTGTAATCTGTTCCTATACTAACCCTTGTGTACCTTAATCTTCAACTTCATCAAAGTCTATACTATTCCAACTATCACTTTTATATATTTTATCCTTCACAAAATATATGAAATGTCTCTCCACTATTACCTTTTTTAATGAAGGTTCAAATAGGTAATTTTATTTATGTTCTTGGGGTATCAGATTAAGGTACACTTTTTTCCTCGAGGTGCATGTTTGTTACTTGAAGAGGACATAAAAAATTATTCACTTCCCAAAACATGTAAATTAAACAACATAATTTTTCTTCCACTCCAAAAGTTAAATGGAATGACATTTATTAATTTAGATGGTACTTGTTTTAGTAGGTGTGTTTCTATTTATAACATGTATCCCAAAAAGGATGATGGAATACTTTCATAACAGATCATTCATATAACCATGCCCATTAAGGTGTGATTCCTCCTTTCTCTTACACAATTACACTAATGCATATAAGGAAGAGTGAGTTGGTATAGGATCCTAATATTCTGAAAGTAACCAATAATTTCTTGATTAAGCTATTATCCACTATTATCTATGAAAAGTTTCTTAATATTCTAACCATATTGGTTATTAACTTAATTATTATATTACTTGAATTTATCAAAATAATCCAACTTATAACTCCTTAAATAGACATACCCATATTTACTAAAATCATTGGTAAAAGTTATGATTTATGAGTAATAACCCCTTTATTCAACAATAAATGTCACATACGCATCGATATAAACAAATTCAGGAATCTCTTCAGCCCTTTCAAAATTCCCACTAAACAAAACTTCAATCATTTTTTCATATAAACATGTTTGAATTAACTCACATGGTTTTAGATCAAAATAATCAAAAAATCCATATTGATGATTTTTTATCAAGTTCTTGTCATTTATATGACCTAGATGGTGATGCCAAATTTTGGTGTGGTGTGCGTCATGTGAAGTAAATTTGTTATTGATTTCGAATACTTAGTTTATGTAATACAACACATAAAGACCATTATTTAAATATGAATTTCCATAAAAATGAAATCTTTATAAAAGAAACAATGTTTATTCCTAAATTTGAAAATAAATCCACCTATATCGTTTTTGGATACAGAAATAATTTTTTTGGTAATGGATGTCACATAATAAAAACCCTTCAAAACTAAGATCATTCTATTCGAAAAAATGAGGTGTTAGTCCCCAGTAGATTCCAAAGAAAGTTTAGATCCATTTTCTACTCGTAGATCTACCCCCTCATTCAATCATTCTGAATTTACTTAGTTCCTATATTTGAATAAATACGTGAGCACCAAAAATTTTATCTATTACCAAATTTGTATAAATAGTGAAGTTTCACTCGATAAAAAATGAACAAGAAACTTCCCCCTTATTATTTTTTTGGGATCATTTTTTCTTCCAATGGCCCTTCTTGTAACATGATAAATAGACAACATCTTGTTCCCTTTAATTCCCCTTGATCTTCCTCTTCTTTTATGGGCACAACAAAGAATACTTGAACTTAGGGTTTTTTTCTTGGCCTTTCCATTTTGTCACCATAAGTATGGAATTATTTTCACACTTTTTGACCCTATATACTCGGTGAAGGAGTGTAATTATATTTTTAAGAGACTTATAAATTTTTTTCATATTAAAATTTACTAAAAAAACATGGGATGCTCTAAGGGAGTGAAACAAGAATTAGATCAATGCCCAATTCTTCAGGGATTTTATACCCTAGAACTTCTAGGAACTCAATGTACCTAATGAGATTGACTGCATGAGACCCAACTAGAGAACACTCTCCATGATTTCTCTAAAAAATATCCATATAGATATCAAACTATTCTTGTTTATATATTTCCTGATAAAAGCCATAAAGTTTATTTATCATTCTATGATCATCAATGTTTTTGTGATACATCATGATTTCACTAGACATACATGTTAAAATAAAAACTTGAACATTGACTACATCACTTAAATTTTTTTCATAAAAAAATAACTCTTTATCACTTACCTAATTAGCAAGTGGATCGAGTTGTGAGGTTTCTAGCACGTAAGAATTACGTTCATGTATAACACTGCCTGAAGGCATCTAAACCACTCTGAGAAATTATTGCTAGTGAGGAGGTTTCCTTTCTACAATATTGATCATAGAGATAGTGTGAACGAAGAGATTTTAATTTTATTCTAAAATTCAACGATCATATTATTAATAATTTTTCTTGATTAAAACTTATGTAATAAATAATATATTAATTTATTTTATTAATTCTCCCACTATTTGTCAAGTCCAAATAGCCCTCACTATTGAACTCGTAATGTATAGTTTCTCAGAAATTATAGTTGTAAGGATCTATATTCCCCTTCTCATTACCCCATCAAGGGTTTTTCAATATATTAGGAGTTATTTAGGTAGGAAGTTATTTTACAACAATAGGCTTGCATCTCCTTTATATTTTCAGTAGATTATCCAATCCTAAAATATTAACTTGTATTTTTCAAAACGTTCCTCCAATGTATATAAAGTCTGCCAAGGGATACTCCTCTGGTAAAAAAATTTTATCTCAATAAAAAATCATAATAATAACTCCCCTTATAAAATTATGTTTTCTAATAAGGGTTCGTCAAGAAATTAGTTCTATTAGTTAAATTCTAATTAAGTAATAGAAGCAGAAGTCTAACATGATATTTAGTTAATGGAATTTATTTTTTTATAATGCATTAATTTTATCTTGTTTTATCCTTTACATGTCTTTTAAATATCAAGTTTAAATTACAAAATTAATTAACCATGTTGGATAAAATATTTACACATAATCCATTTATTTAAATTCCATCTTTTCACACTATTTCATTTATTTTTAAGATCACAATATTTTTTCCATAAAATAACTTATTTGTAGAAATGAATGAATAAATAAATAAATGAACCGATCATGAGACTATTTTATGGCTGATTTAATGAGTGGAAATTAAATCAACCTATGACATATGAGAAATAACTCTATATGCTATACGTGTCATGAGCTACAACATTCCACCTATCCACCTATGTATCACCGAAGTTTGTTAAGGGGAACCAAAGGATTGGTTAAGGTATATTAAATAAATAACCATGGAAATATAGGTCTTGATAATAATGGAATACAGGTTGACTCATAGGCCATAAAATTTAATTTTAAAATAAATAATTTCAAACCCATGAAAAAAAATAAATCCAAACATCCAACACATACACATGTATTTATCAAGGTCACAAACAGTCATACAAGAAAAGTATATGAAAAACTAAATGTTGAATAATCATTTATTATTTTTTATTTATTATTAAGATAAACCCATTTGCATTAAATAATTAATTATCTTTCATCTTAATTTCCATCTTAATCCTCTTGGAGATAACCTTTAAAAATTCATTAATGTGAAATAAACTGAAAAAACCAATAGTTAAAAATTTATTATAATAAATTAATTGAGAATATAATTTTTTTTAAAAAACACAATACATTTTCAAACTATTAATGTGGAAATCAAAAAAAAATAATCATTTAATGATGCAATTTTTAATTTAATTTAATTTTTAATTCTACTATTAATTGGGATACCACGCATCATGTACTATCTAGTTACACATGGTGTATCTCAATTGTCATGTATCCATTTACATGTTTGGGGATTCAGTATATTGACTCGGACAGACTAATCAACGTGAACATACCAGCTACATGGCATGTATCCACTTGTTGCGTTCCCAATATACTCATCTGGGTCTTCATAATGTATCTTATTGGGATCAAATGACATTTAAAATCCAGTTACATGTCATGTATCCCTCATATCGTGTGCCCTTTATTCTCTCCAAATGGATCGATGCGTATTTTAGAGATGGAAATTGATGAACTACATGGATTATAAACTGTATAAAAATTATGTATATCATAAATTCTCCATATTTTCAGTCTCACATGTTTTAACCATGTATAATGACCACATGGATTTCATGAGTTATTCCATTAACATATACTGACTACATAATGTGTATACAAGCTACACACCATGTAATTTGACATCTAGTGTGCCAGGTTGAACCAATTTACATTTTGTGTGTAATAAATTCACCATGTGTAAATAACATCTTGGCATGTCATGTATCCCTTGAAAAATCTAGATATAGTTTACATGGTTACAAATCTTTTAGTCCAACTACACACCATGTAACCCTTTTTTTACAAACATACAAATTTCCACTTCCTAATGGCATATCTTGTCTTTTTTTATTTATTATTAGACCACTACGAAAATTAAACACTAATTGAACACGATTAATATTATGATAAAATATTAATTAAAATCAATTTAAAGAATGAATAATATGAAATGAAATCATTTTTCCATGATTTATACAGATCAAAAATCAAATAAATAATTCAATATTTAAAATGTGGCCACTCTAATACCACTTTTAGGTTCTAAGAACAACATAATCATGTTGTGTGGGTGATATATTAAAATATCTTTTAAAATTATGATTCTATAAACCCTAATTTATGATATTTATTGTTAAATTTATAATCATTTTATTTATATTCAATGAAATAAAATACCTTAGCTTATAATCTTTCTTCAATGTGGATGTTGATCATCCAAAAATGTCCTTTTTGGATTTTATTCGTTGTGCTATAAGGATCCAAGGATAAAATACCACTAGTTGTGATCCAAAAAGGATCCTTAGATATATAATAAATTATAATCAATATCTGGGTGCTATCATGTAAGATCAACTATCTTTCATTGTTTATGTTGGTCACTTGTCTTTCAGTCTTGAAAGAATCCCTTTTTAGTTTATTGTTCATGATAGGGAGAGAGAAAGAGATGCTGATCGAGAATTTCATGTGTGAAAAATAATCTATTTTTATTTCACACCCTATAAAATATACACAACCATATATTTATAGATCTCGGTTTTAAGTTAAAATATTATTTACTTTCATGTTATCCCTGAAAAAATATTATTACCTTTAATAAAATTCATGTATCTTAGTAATAATAATAATAATATTATTATTATAATTATTTTTTGGTGCATGACAACTTGAACGATAACAAATATTATTTAACTGGATTGTTAAATAATATTTTTCACAAAACACAATCTTGTTCATTTTAAACTCCTCTAGAATTTAGTGAACATCCAAATAAATATTAATTATTTTAATCATCAATAAATATTTGGGATTAATAAAACGTAAATAAAATTATTCCTTATTCCTTAGAGTAATATTTATTCTATTAATGAAATTCAATTATCATTTAATCATGATCAACTGAAACATGTAGTGTGTGACCAAATAAAAGTTTTTCTCATTATAATTATGTGTTATTTCCTAAAGTCCTTGATTATTATATAGTAATGGGTCACTGAACCCAAGATAAAGAAATTAATGTCACAAAAATGAAAACCACATATGAATGTTCACTGTGTAATTTAATCCCTTTATCACAATATCTCATCAAGCAGGTTACATATCCATGTCACCAACCAATATTCTTGATACATATTTCTTTGACTATCTAAAATAAACTCACTGTTACACTATAGACATGTAATATTGGGCATAAATTATATTCTAATCAAAGGGCCAAGATTATAGCTTCCAAAAATATGGAATGGAAAAATCCTTCCTTGACTTATCCATTAATAACATGTCATTTGTGACTCTTCCAATGTACCATATTTCCTTCCAATATATTGTGTGATGGTTTTCTTTATTAAATCTAAATTCATGAGTCATGAAATGTACTAACGATTATCTTAAAATTTCTAAGAACCATTACACACACTTGTAGATTGTAATATCTGATGATACCAAAATAGAAGGAAATATTAACAGAGTTTCTATTATTATAATATACGATCATGGAGATTAATAAGTGTGAACTTCATGAGAATAATCCTTATATTCATAGGAGTGATCACAATAGACTGTTTATGTACTATGTGCTCCATCATAGTTCAATATCCAACTGTAGAACATTGTTTATCAATATCATCATAGAACCATAATGTTATCATCATTGAAGGTAACTTTTGTGAACTTATCAATGTGATTTATACCCTAGGAAAATGTTACATTAGATTCATACATAATAATGAACAATATATAATAAGATGCTTTATTAATATTCAATAAATCAAATATACATATAATCAAAATACAAATAGTTAGTCTAAAGACAAAACTCTATCATAATACAACCTATGATGGGATCCCCTATCACATACAAATCATAGGAAAATATTGGTTTAATTAACATCTCTAATCATCCATTGATGCTAGACCACTAATCTTTGAACAAAAATTTACCAACAGGGGCATCCAAATAGGTCTCTCAGACTCACATCTAAAAATAGACTAATGGATACCAACCATTCTCGACACCCCATGGTGTCATATCAACCTAAAAAGGGTTCCTCCATATCCAAAACTCAAATGAAATTATTATACTCCCTATAAGGGAATCCTCATGGATCCCTCATACCCATCTCAAGCTATACTCGATGACACCTTATCGAGCTTGGAACCCCATGTTTCTATCATAACCTGAAGGTTATAGAGAACTAAACCTAGATAAAATTACCACAAACCCAACTCATGATGCCCTATGAAATATGATTGTCATCTAGGATATATACCAATAGGAAAATCCAAGACATATCTTATAATCAACTTTGGAGAACTATCCAAGAATCCCAAAAAAAGGACCCCCTTGGAACTCCATGAAAAAGTTACCATCCACCCATGACCTTCTCTAGGTATCATCCTACACCTCCCACCTAGGGAGTTATAAATATAAATTCATGAAGGGAAACTTATATCCAAACTCAGATCACTCAAAGAATGTCATTGTATCCCCTTCACACCTACAAACCACATTGTTGCATTCCTCTCAGGAGGCAAAACTTTAAAGGGACTATGAAAAAGGCTAGGATGGGTCAAAGGGTATGTAAGGCACTCAAGAACCTCCTCATATCTAGAATTATACATCACCCTAGGACACATGAAGTGTTCACTTAGAACTAAGATAAGAATGAGGATCACCATAAGGAAATACCTACTTTAAGGCACCCGAAGCCCAAGGCTTTACCAAACTAAAACAAAAAAAAACCCTCAAGGGGTTCTCAAAAACAAAGTAAATCATTTAAATTAAATTAAATGACTATAAAATGGGAAATAACACAAAACTAAACCATCTTCCCCCCTCAATTCATAAATTCTATATCTCTCCACTTGAACCCATGCTCCACCAACAACAAATGAACCTAAATTGAACCAAAAAAAATTAAATTAATTAAAATGATTCTAATGAATCAATCAATTTAATTCCAAAAAGGTATAAGGAATTAAAACCCATTGAAGGGATTATACCTTATAAAACCTTGACCATACACCCATAGAAGTACCAAAACACACCCTCAAAACAAATTTTGTTAAAATACCTAACACAATATTCCCAATTAATAATAAATTCTATTCAATTTAACATGAATTAATAGAAAAAATACATCGAGAATCATACATCCTCCAAAATTTTGAGTGAAAACATGAAGACACTATCTTCACACATCCTCTCAACAATAATTTCCAAGATAACACCATCCTTGGATAATTACACCATTCTAAGGTGGAATAGGATCCAAAACACTATGTGGAGGATACCAAAATTAAAAACTAAACAATTAAAGGATGAACTGTGAAGGAGGAAAATATTACTAACACAAATCCCCTAAAAATTCACTTGGAAACCACCCTAAATCGAAGGGGATTTAAGGGGAGAAATGGGAGATACCCTCTTATCCCATGCGTGTATATGGGAGTAAGTGGGGTGGGAGATATCTAAAATCCAGAGGCGGAATTTCAGTCATCTCCCACTTTTTAATGAAAACTATAAAGCTGCACATTTTTTCCACGTGGTTTTTCAAACTATGTTCCAACTGTTCATAAGGAACTACCTAGAACCAACAACACATTATGGTTTCGTTAAAAAATTTACTAACCATGTTCCAATCATGACAAATGTCTTATGGAATCCTTTGTAACTTCTACAAAATTTTTCGACAGTCATGCAGAAGTTGTGAACCTTGGATTGAGGAAAATCCAATCCCACATGGTTCCTCTTAATCTTACACATTTTCATCTAAACCATGCACTAGGAATGAACATAGACTGACAAATTTAGAAATAGAACTAAAAAACCTTAATCCATATCGGTCCACATAGTTTTCACTAAACCATGCACACCAAACCATGTGCTTGGCCAAAAATAGCCAAAAAACTCCAAGTCACACCTAAAGTTCCATGAACCCAAGCTATATCTTAGGCATCAAACCATACCTAAAATAAATCCAAAAATAATCTTCAACTACTTGAAATTGAATCTGACTCCTTATTCACCAAAAAACCCCTTAAATGGACATAAAAATCAAATTTCTTCTGAAGTTTACAACCTAAAATGATGAGAGTCATTACAACATTGGTTTATGAGATACAACTGAAGTGGAATCCAAAACACATCCCACCTCCAGAGGTATCTATAGGTGAATATAAAATATCCAACATTTATATGGGATTTAATCTTCTTCTATAGTATTCTAATAACTTTAACGTAAAAGAGAATGATGGATGGATCTTTGGGTTCTAGGGAATATCATCCAGGAATCCTGAAAATACCCACACATGTCTATAAACACCATTTCCTTATTTGTGTAGTGATTTATATTGTGATGAAGGTTCCCCATGGTTAATGCATACATTAACACTTTCCTTCATTGTTTATGTGTAAATTATTGGTTAAAACATTCATAATATGAATTTATTCATATCCTTATGAATTTATCATATAAAAATCACTTTAAATGATTTACAACTGAGTGATTATTTACTTGAAGGACAATAACTTATCATTTGGATACAACAACTGGAATCATAGGTTTTATGGAAAAATATACCCCATTATTCTTGATAATGATAATTTTCATGCAATATGATATATCTTATATATATAACGTGAACATAATGGTTTAGATAAAAGATATATATTAATATGGTTTCATAAAAGTGTGTTTTATGGTTTAGATCATAGCGATGGTTATCCAAAGTTTCCATTGAGTTCTAAAGAAGGTGATTTCGATTAGTAGAACCCTCATTGATATATTATTCCATAAATTATATTTATACAACCTTCATATTTGTATAATAAGGGAAGATGAAATATAGTAAATTTTCAGTTGGTTTGGTGATATCCATGTCAAAAATAATATCATGTCCACAAGGGGGAAAGATGATTGATGATGGATACATTTCATGATGTGTTAGAAAAATTTGTGCAATTGTAAATACATGTGGCTTGCACTGCCAAGCATGTCCTCACTCAACATCACTTAGAAGATGATTAATATGTGTAATAAATTAAACATTGGGAATAGTTTTCAAATATCTAACCATTTTATATAAATAATTTGATAGTTTGGGTTAAAATCCTGAAAAATGAAATATAATAAAAAGGAATTTTAGGGTGAAAGAATGAAACACCATGTGAAAGTAGAAAAAAATTCACAATTTGTGAATTTTCACCCAACGATTATTTCCCCTAGGTGATCATGTATAGTATCATGTGCCCAAGTGCTCACACTCAATGGATCATTCCCTATCACTTGTGATCGGTCCCTCACAACTAGTGAAAAGTGATAAGGTGACCATAGTTTCAAGTACTAACCATTGGAATTGGGTAAAAAAGAGAGATTAATCTATAGGATTCACCTAGTTCATCATTATACATTAATAAGTTGGCCACTACTATTTATAAAAGAAGATTTTGTGCACTTATATCCAACATTGGATATTAGTTCACAAAAAAGGGTGTTAAACTACATCCAAACCTATGTGCGCACCTATATTTCTACATCCACAAACTTTCCTCTTCAATAAGAGTGCATATTCTTAGACAAGTTCACGATTAAATCATATTTACCTAATAAATTCCATATCTCCCAACTATATAGATTTATACTAGATTGTAACCAACTAGTGAGTGGGGAGATGGATAACCTCTAATAACTATAGATATCTAACCTCTAATATATATATATATATATATTCAAATTGATGCATTTTATTGATTGATCAGTTTTATAAAAAACTAACTCGTATTGTTTTTAGGAATGATTACATGAATATGTCTTAAATTAAAAATATAATCTCAGACTAGGATGTACGACCCTTCACGGGATGAGCCTACTTCCCATCCTCTCGACCTCAATTCATAATATGAAGCACTATTAGTTCATTCTAATGACCTCCCACCTTTGGAATGTGAGTCTACAACCAACAAAAAAACACAGGTTCTAACACATGAGAGAGAAATCCCATGTGATAGGTTATGATACGATATATCATTTTTTATGATATATTGTAGTTAAAAAATCATAAAAATTTATTATTTTAAATTTATTTTTACAAGCATGATATTATAAAAATACATGACTTTAAATAACGTAAATTTTTCATATTACTATATATTAATAGATTTTATTCATAATTTTTATATTTTAATAAATATGAAGGAGTTCATACATACCATATAATTATTGCATGAAAAATATGAAAATTTATGATATTAATATTGAATTTTCATATATTATTTTCTTAAAATATGAAATATTTTAAAAAAAGTATGTTTTAATTTATGAATTTTATATTTATCTATAATATATTATGAGATATTCTTATCATATGATGTGTTCATATGGACACTTGTATGCTAAAATTTAAGTTTTTTATTTTTTTATCTACATGTCATACACTATAAGAACATAATTTTTTGTATTTTTTTTTTACATTTTCCAAATTTATAAACATGGATAATGTATTTACATTAATTTTTTCCAATACAAATAAATTGATAAACACTTACCCATGCTAATATAAACATGTAAAGACCAAACCAAAACACCATATTGATGTTCTGGTATAATAATATATCACGTTACATATATTTACATTTTAACAAAAATCAATTTATAAATATATATGTAAATATAATATAATAATGTATTAACATAGACACACATTAATAGATAATCAAATACACATAAAATAATGTTAATATTTTATAATTAATGAATTAATTACTAATATATGTGAATTTCTATATGTGTAATTAATTATTAAATATTTATTATTATTTAGGTATTAATTGTTATCAAAATTATTATAATTAAAATTAATAATATTTAGTGTAATTATATATATGTGAATATAATATATTGAATGTTATGTAATATTATTATATGTGTACTAGATACACACACACACACACACAGATATATATATATATATATCTGTCAATGTGTGTGTGTGTGTTTATAAGATAATATAATAGTATTATATGTGTGTATTTATAAATTAATATAATTATACTTACAAATTTATATATATATATATATTTGTGTGTAAAATTATATATATGTATGTGTTAATTTATATATTAATGGTCATTTATTTAAATTACCATTAATTAATGTGTGTGTGTATTTTTGTATTAGTTTATATATTAATGGTCATTTATATAATAGTATTATATGTGTGTATTTATGTATTAATTTTTTCTGTGATTAATATAAATGTATATATATATATAATAATCTATATATATAAATGAATCTATATACATATAAATTGATATCAATATGCTTATATATATATATATATAATATTTATTTATGATGTTAGGTAAAAATTTTATATATATGTAATATTATCAATACATTTATATATGTATTAATATATAAATTAACATATATATATATATATAATTTAATAGAAACTTATATAAATATACTTATAAATTTATATATATATATACACACATAAATATATGTATGTATATTAATTTATATATTAGTGATCATTTATTAAATTATCATTAATTAATTATGCATTAAATTTTGTTTCTTTATGTTTATATGTATGTTTTTATGTGTATATTAAATTTATAAATATAAAATTTATTTTTATTATTATCTAATATAATAATCATATGATTTTATTTATAAATATATATATATATATATATATATATATTATGTCAATATATTTATTTATATACTAAAACATTTAGTTACATTCACACACACACACATATTAATATATATATATGTGTGAGTGTGTATATATGTTATTTAATATATATATAATTATAAATTAATATACAGTCACACACACACAAAGAGTGATATATATAATTTAATATTGTATATGTGTTTATATATATATTTATAAATATACATACATGTATATAATTAGTATTTTTTAATATTATTACATATATAGTCACATTTTTAATCATATATTTTTAATAATCATTTATTTAGTTATTATTAATTAATTGCAATATCATTTAGAAAGTGTGGGTGTGGCAAGTTTATATGTTTGTATCTACATATGTATGTATATATATATGTATATATCTTTGTGTGTGTATCTATATTAGTTTTATATGAACAACATTTGTTTTAAATTTTATATAAAACTATTATAAATATATACACATATATTATCTATTAATATCTCATTTAATATTCTCAAATTTAAAACAAAATTAAAACAAAATTTAGTCGTGTTTTTGAAAAAAATATGGCTAATTAAAAACTAGAATCATTTTTAGAAAATATGGCTAAATAAACATGGCTAAACTAAAATTTAGCCACATAAGGGATGATTTTTTGTTTTTTAATAGTGATGCCTTAAATTTAATGAGTTTCATGGTTAGTATAATGTTAAATTAAATTTAATTCCTTAAATGTTAATGATTTATTAGTTAAAATTCCAAAGTAATAATTTTTTATATATATTTTGAGTTACAATTAAATGAAAATTTAAATCACTCCTGGGCAATGATATATGGATAGTGGGACTTTGGGTCAAAATTCTCAATGAAATAAGGACTGAGGCTCTATTAGGAAAATTATAGGTTGGTTATTTGTTGCGCTATATATACTCTTTAGTGAGGATTAAATTTGATACGATTTTAATCATTTAAATGGTAAATCTTTATATACCATTTTATTATGATGTAAATTGATATGGATTGAATATTATAATTAAATTTTATAGTGGATACATAACACAAATCATTGTTTGTATAAATATTTATACATTAATGTGATTGGAATGTGTTATTTTTTTTGAAAAATATAAGATGTTTAAATTAAATCATTATAAATGTATATAAATATAAGAAATTAATGAGATGTAATATACAAGAGACATATATAGAAATATTATATAGTTATTATTTTAAAAACCCCTTATAGTTTTATGTGTTAGATTCATTATAAATTAAAAACTTGAAAAGACCTTGATCATTCATTATGGGTGATTCTACAAATATTTATTAACCATGGATTATCTTGTGTATGGAATGATACATATGAATATGTATAAAATTTTGGTAACTATACCTAATAAGGAGCATTGTGATACACACATCTAGAAATGAGATAAGAATATAGTTTTTCATCCCGGGATACTACTTTTTAGTAGAGTGTTGGTTGGATCAACATGATCGATGATGGATAATTCAGGAATGGTAAACTCTTACAACCAAAATATCAATTACATAGTGTTGTTAAGTAGTGTAGGAAGATCATATCAATGAATATACATAGATGGGTAGTGGGCCTCTGATTTCCACATTATTGATAGGAAAGTCAGTGAAACTAGAAGTTATATAAAAGAATAATTAAGTAATGTTTGAATAATATTTAATCCATGTGTTAAATGGTGATTAACCATATTTTTTTTATGTTTTTTTAAAAATAGGTGGTCCTCGTGAAGATTTTGGTTATTATATAACACTATTAATTACTTTATTTAAGTAGTGGTTAATGAGATAACCTATAAATCAAGAGTTTATCTCTCTTCTCCCTTTAATGTATTACATGTTTTCTACATGGAGTCATATAATTTCCCAAACCACATTAAATTAATTTTTTATGGTGTTGTATTTGTGGATCTTCCATTATTCTCCAATTGATCTTCTATCTTATTGGAGTATTTTTTGGTTAATATTGATAAATGTGAGAGGATTCTTATTTATATACTCGACTATCGAGTGTGTTCCCATATGTTATATTTACTACATGTGTTGAAACCTAAAGTTAGGATATATGTCATGGATATAATAAATGGTATCAAAGCTCTATACATGTTCTTAAATGAGTGAATATTTATAATAAATGTTTTATATTTGTGTCTGATATTTTATTCATTGTTTTACATAATGGATATAATATTGGAATATATAATTTCAAGCATTAAAAACTTTTATGGGAAACATTTTTGGTTTTTAATAGATATAAATTGAGGATTATTTGAATTTGTGAGATCTGAATCAACCATTATCCAGTATCAATATAAAGTTGATGGGGAAATATTAATGGAAGAAGATTAACTATATGTCACGTAGAGTTGTGTGGAAGACACTAAGACAAAAGTTTTCCTTCAATATTCAATATATAAACGCCACTAGTAAATTTTGGTATACACTTTTAAATATATATTCATAGATGAATATAATGAATGAGGTATATCAGATACAGAAAATCTATTCTAAATATTATTGAATTAAATTTGATGGATAATGTTGTGAATAAATCCAATATAATTGGAATACAATTTTATTATATAAAAGTAAAATTCATTGGAGGAGTGTAGCTATTGATATTTTTATTTTCATTGTTATATTAATGGGTTATTATGGTTACTAATGTGAGCAGCTCAAGATGTAAGATTTAGTTTTTGTTTAATGATATTCATGTTGATAAGAAATCAATGGGATGTTTCCAATACTTAAAGGGGTGAATTATTTTTGGTTTATTTTTATCCAATTTAATCCTTTCCCCTCATTTCATATTCACTTGTTCAATGACTGAATTTGTCTCTCCGTATCATTCTTTATCAGATACATTGTTGGTATTCATATGATTTATGAGATATCTCATGAAAAATAACCCCATGTTTTGAAATGACCCCCCCAATATAAATAAATAGCTGGTATACCATGTTTTTTATCCCACTATCACATAGCTTCATATTTATTATCATAAAAAGATCAAATAATGGTATGAACTTAGGACATGTGCAACACTGGCACTAAGAAATTACATAGAAAGATTAATCTTACCTATCTAGATTCACAGTGGCACTAAATCAATCCATAGTAAGATTCATCTTACTCCTCTAGATTCATTAAAAGGCTCATAGAAACTCAAAATATATAAGAATATAATTGAGTGTATCTCCTAGAAAATTATGATACGCTTCCACATATAGTAGCTACCTCAAATACTACCTCAATAATCTTATGTTCTTGCAATATCATAATATTGCATGTTTCGATCACTCATATTATTCTTCAGTCTTTTTGAATATATGATATATTTGATCCATGATATTTCTCTTATTCTTTTTTCTTATTATTTAGTTCATAGTAATAGCACTAGGTATATATTACTACCTTCCATAAACAGTATCTAAAACTATATATTGTATTAATTGTCACCCATAATATTATTTGATACATGGGTAATATACTTGAACATAATATCATAACCCCTATTCTTCTTGTTCACTGAATATATATTGCATATATCATGCCAATATTATTTCCATAATATTTTCACATTTAATCTCCATTAAAATCAACCTTTTTTACTTCCTATATTTTTTATTCAAAAACATTATCATAGTCATATTTCAGTAAATTCAACTTGGGGACTCAACTCTAATTTTCCCAATGATTCCAAAATAGATCATGGCTTCCTCTATGATTAACTAATTCCAAAAATGTTGTTTATGATTAAAATCTATAAAACTATATGTAATAATGCAGTGAAAATGATATGGTGACACTCCTTCTTTTTCAATGTGTACTTCTCCTTATTCATTATATTGTTCCATGTGAAGATCCTATCATTTATTTTTCTCAATTGAAACACAAATTGAATCACAATTATTTCATCGTATTTTGATTTTTGATCATTTATTACATATCCTATAATTGGTATATTATACTTCTTTCTTCAGAATAATTCATATTATAGAAACTTATATTTTTTATACAATAGAACCCCCAAATTTTTTTTGCAGTTTCAAAGTCATATGATGTAGCAAGAAGTTTTAAGAAATACATTTTGATGACATTGAAGTCATATGAAACTCAAGAAGTTTTAAGAAATCCATTTTGATGACATTGAAGTCATATGAAACTCAAGAAGTTATATGAAACTCATGAAGTCATATGAAACTCATAAAGTCATACGAAACTCATAAATTATTATGAAAATAAATAATTCATACTAAATACCTTTTGAATTCATATGAAACTAAAATTCATATAGTAGGATCAATGGATTACAACCAGATTGAAGTTATATAATAATAAATACAAAGACATATGATGTACAAATGTATGCATTGAATCAAATTCATACACTCAAATCTACCTTTTACCACCACCATAGGCTCTTCTATGGTGTGTAGAAATCCCGAGGAAATTGATCCAACTTGAGGTTATATATCAGTCATCTTTAATCTCACCATTTAATTACATTTCAAGAATCATGAATAACTCATAATAGAATCATGATATTTGAAAAATGTGTAATTGTATAGAATCACCGTATTTGACTTATATTTAATCATGATTTTCATTATAATATTTCTCAACATTTTATTCATCTTGAAATATAATTATAGAAATTTTAGAATAACTTTATGAAACATCATAAAGACCCTTAGGCAGGTCTTAGAGACCTTTAAGTAACTCATTTTACTTGGTAATAAACATTACATGGTCTAATGTAAGAATTAATTACCTTTATATAGCATAAGTTTGACATTATGTGGCACCTTAGTACCTTTACATGAGGGGTTTTACCCACCCATAGTTCATGTTTACCTTCATATAGATCACTGAATTTTTGATTTACCTTAATATAGAGTCCAAATGAACCTTATGTATCCTATTATATTTTAGTATCCCTCTTATGAAAGTCATTGATTTTAGAGTACTGTTATGTAGAGTTCTAGTTACCTTTAGACAACTAGTGTAGTTTATATATTACCTTTATGTAGCCTTTATAATTTCCTCCCTACCTTTATGTAGATACCAGTCTTCAGAGTGCCTTTATGTAGAACTTCAATATCCTAACATATTTCATTTAACTTCAACATTAATTTTAGGTAGAGTCTAGTTTAACCATATATAGAATTCTGAAATTAGCATGCACCCTTACAAGAAAAGAATAATTCTACATGTACTTTTATGTACCTACTCAACTTCTCTAAATGAACTATATTCACCTCAAAAATCTTAAGAACCTATTAAAATCATGTAATGTAATTATAAATAGCTTAAAATTTTCTTAAATCATATCAAGAACTTAATAGAGATATATAATTCAGCATTAGTCTGACAATATGGACTAATCCCTTGTAATAATTCTTCTTAAAACAAATTTTCATATGAAATACCAATTAGTATCTTCAATAAGCTTAGTAACTTCCAATTGCCTTGAATTCTGTCTAACTTATCATATTATTTACCCATGATATATGAGAATCTTTAACTTTATACATTGGTTGGATTATAAATTCATCACCTTTATATTAATCCAAGTATCAAGGTAGTTATTCAATCCTTATATAGAATTCATAACTCAAAACATAATAATGATACCTTTATTCAGAACTCTTCATCTTGTCAACTAGCTTAGGAACTCAAACATTCTTATAAGTTGTTCCCCATAAAAATAATTAATTCAAGTATTCATAGTCATTAAAATACTTTAACAAGAAATAAAAAAACAAAATTTAGGAACAATAACTCCCACTTTATATTTGTTGTCAATACCCACTTAAAATTATACATCATTAGGCATAGTCAGACTAAACATTTCTTCTCTCCCATTTTTTGTAATATTCTTTATTTTCATAACTCCCCTAATGATTGAATATAAATGAAAATCATATGGAATAGGATGGTATCACCTTATATTTAAGTATCATTTTATCAATAATTCATCTCTAATTCTATTTGATATATTCTCTATGTAGAAAACAAGATATATTTATTTAGGAAACAAAAATAACCATTAAAAATTTTATACCATACTAGTTAATTATTATTACCTTTACTCATTAATATATTGTTTTTATGTGCTCATGATGAAACAAAATGATGATAATTGATGATTTTATTCCTTTTGTAATAAAAGCATGAGACCTCACAGTTAACTAAATACACATATTATAAACATTAAATCACATATATTAGGGTTAAGAAATTATCCCTGATACCTCCTTAAATTCCTCAACTTCTTCTCATTGATCAAATAAATTTACCGATCTTAATATCAAAAATAATTATTGAGAAAACAAGTATGATAAAATAAGAATACATACATTTTAAATGAACCTTTCAAGCACTTTATATAAATTCCAAATTTTCACAGAATGAATAAATAAAGTAAATTCTTGGAATTATTCTCCACTTGTCTCTCACTCAAGGATATTCATATCATCATATTCATAAATATATAACTATCAATTAAATTTTATTTAGTATTATAAATAATTAATCAATCCAATATGGTGGATTCTTTGGATCTGGAATATTTATTCCATCATACTTCACTTCATTAGTTATCAATTCAAAAAAAACCATAATAACCTTCAATTCCCCATATGGTTTGCACAAAAATACAATAAAATTATAAAGGAATAACATGGAACCTCATTTACTACTTAAGGGGAGAAAAATGATAATAATAACTTCTTAACCATTATATTTCTGTCTTTTCAACTCTATATTTATTAATGTTCATCATAATTATTTTCCTATATTTCATTGAAATAATGGATTACATGGATACTTTGTCCCTTTTATCTTTGTCATTATGTGGGAAACTATTATTTTTTCATGCCAAAAAGGAACGAGGATCACTTATTGAAATTTCCATATTCTTTAGAATCTTTTTTGGGTTAGAGTGATTGTTAAAAAATACATTTAGTTTTTTACCGCCACCTCAAACCCCCCAAACATCTCTTCATGAGATCTTGGGATGTTATTTATTAACAAAAACATAGTAAATTCATATTCATATTCATGTAGAATACTTTATTTACATTTATAAAATTATTCCATTTGTTCTTACACTATGTTTTTTCTTTCTATAATAGCTATACAGATAACTAGACATTCTCTATTAACATGAAAATCTTTCATGGACCTTCCAGATAGATTCTCCTAAGGGTATTTCACCAAACCAGTATCTTTATTCTAGAACGATTCCTTTTTTTCTTCATCTTTATCACATTGATGTTGATAAACAAGGATTATTTTCTATGCTCCAAGGTTTATCCTCTTATCTCAAAAAAATTAGCATTTTTATTTGGCTGTGACACCCTAATTGGTCTTCTTGGGTACTCCTGATTATGATTTTTTATTATCTCCAAAGGAAAACTCAATAAAAATATTGGAAGATTTATTTAAAATATTATTTTTAGAATTTAATTCTAGATTTATCCCTACGGTATAATTATCTATGTTCATAAAAATCTATGTCCATCACTTTTTATTGACTTTTGATATATACTAAGATGAGCATGCCCAAATCTTGTGAGAAAAATAGTTGAAAACATCACAAATGTCATCAGGATTTTCAAATCTGTTTGAATTGGACATATTGTTCTTAATATTTGGATATTTATTCTCTTTGGGATTTATTCCCCCTGATTTGGAAGTTCTTTTTTACTTATGAATTTGATACATTGTAAAAACAATCCAATTATATATTCCTTAATCTATTGCAATACTATCATTACCCTATAAATATGGTTTTTCTTCCTTTAACTGCTTATCATCCAAAATTTCTAGATCAAGGAGAATTATATTTTGGTATTTCAATAATTGGTTATGATTTATTTGGGGATAATATTCTCATATACAAAATTCAAACAACCATAGATGTAGTGGTGGATTTGTCATCATTTTTCCTCAACCACATTTGTGAACAATTTAATTGTAAGAAATCCTATAAATAAAAATATATTTAGAAGCAACATAATTTTCTAATGATAATGGTGAATTTTCTATTATGAATATTATATATTGATCATTAGATGATCTCATAATATTTTCGTCATTATATAAAGATTAATTTGTAAAAGAATCCCTATTTTAATGGAATGTTGAAGTAATACAATTTTTAGCTTGTTTGGAAGACATTACTTTAATCATTTCTAGACTCTTTAACTTAATTTAAAGATATAATAATTTCATATTGAGAATGATTTTCTCACACAATAATGATTTTAATTATTCTTCCTATTACATTCTCAAATATTCAAATTTATCTTCATGATTTTTTATTTTATGTTAAATATTTTTGTTCAGCTATTTAATCTTATCTCATTTCCGCATCAATTGAGAATTATTGATGATAGTAACATCTTCTAATTCATGGGTCATTTCTTTTACAATTTTAAATGATTATTATTTCTCTTTGAATACTTTCAGGAAATCCTTCTCAAGACTAGATCATTTTACTACATGCTCTAAATTCCTTGTTCTTTTGACCTCTATTTGATTAGTAATGTTTTTTCATTCAAAATCATTTTTGGTCAAGGATCTATTAATAAAATCTAGTTCATTTTCAAGATGATTGATTTTTTCTTACAATTTTTTAAGGGAGACAAAAATAAAATCCATAATTTCTTTGGTCATACCTTATATGATTAGTTTAAAGTAACCAAACATTTCGACATATGCCCCATAAAACAGATAGTAAGAGTTATGTCTCTCACACTTGTACTTTTTTCATGAGAGGAACTATCATAAATAAATTTCTATTTACCTCAACTTCGTAGAAAAAAATTTATGTACAAAAAGTATAGGAGCTGTCAATATTATTTCATTGTACTTGTCATACAATTATTCAATATTCATGATTGATTAGAAATAATCATGATCCAAGAGAGTTAAAGTTGGATTTTCTTCTTCTTTTCTCAAGGGGGAAATCTTCTAATTACCAATATCATTAAAAGGGATTTTTTATTAGAAATGTGACATCCTATGGCTATATACCTCTAACATATGTATTAGATGATGGTTCCACATGACCTCAGGTGCACCTCCCTATATTCTAGATGCTTACAACTAGTAGTGAGGGTTTAAGGAGGTATGATGGGGAGACTATGACCTCAAATCAGAGTGAAATAATGACAGAAATAATAAAAATCATAAACATACAAATAAATCGGTAAACATACATCATATGACGTGATGGTAGATGAAAATAACTCATTTTATATAAAAATTGATTGTAAAACATTTCTGGGCAGTCATAAAACCAAATAAGATTATATACATCATTAACCCACAAGAAACAAAAGGTAAAAATTGGGAAATTCCCCCAAAACTAGTCCTAAGTCCAAGACTGATCTCATCATCCATACTCTATCCAAATAAAAAAATAAAGTATTAGTCAAATGAAACTTTTCCTTATACTATCTTACAACCATAAATGCTTCTCGAGTACCCAACGATAGCCCATGAAAAGTGTTAGTATGTAACAAAAGACCACAATCAACAATATCCAAATTATATCCAATTTGAGTATGTAGTCCATGATAATTTGTATAATTAAACTATGTCACAATATGAATAAATAAATATTTTTAATCCTCATATTCCATAGTGAAACTCAATATTAAACATGCCTACTTTAGCCTAAGACAGTTGTCTCTAATTATAGTGCCCATAGGGATGCATCTGAATCCAAGGAGTGTATCAAAGTCATTCCAAATCAATAGTCATAATATGAATCCAAAGATTATGTCTAAGTAATTATAAAATATTATTCATGATAAGAATCCAAGGATAATGTCTATGTAATTGAAAAAATATAGTCATAATACGAATCCAAGGTGTGTTTTAAAGTAATTATGAACCATTAATCATAATGTGAATCCAAGGACCTCGTCTAAGGAATTCTGAACCAGTCATCCTAACTCCAGTACATAGTTAATTAATCTATTAAATTACATTTTCTCTCACATAATAAACATGTACACTATATCCTAGTTCACATCTTAGGCATCCCCGGTGACACCCACAGTCATTTCTTAAGTCCTTGGTACCCCTAGGGTCACTGCTAAAATTATCCATTTAATTCCCAAATTCAACACACCTCATGGGAGGATAAATTATCTATCTAACTCACAAATGGACTACTTTCAGATAATGACATGGATTAATTTAATGATTTATGCCTACAAAATATTTAATTATATTTTAGGTCAGTTAAGGTATAGATTTAGGACCACCTTACTTATACTCATAGATGGTAACTCATCCCATATCATCCTTTGATTCAATATCAAATAGAGAGAATCAGAGAACAAAAATAAAACTCTAAAAATATGTCATAATTGTTGAAACCATCATGATACCATTTCACAATAAAATATATCAATGAAGTAAGAGAGTAGAGGGATAAAATCATCTCCAGCTTCTTATCACAATGAATAGGTGTTTATTTCATTAACCAACGTTGGATAAAACCACTTGTAAGGGAAGAAACCCAAAGGTTCATAGGGGTTCGTGTACTAGATAGGAGGGTAACCTATTTATATTTCAAACAACCCATTAATTTATTAAATATCTAATCAATGAAAATAATAAAAAAGTGTCAATGAATGGTTAATGGTGTGGATATTTGGTTCATGACATGAATAGTGAAGGTTTGGGGGACCTCCCCCTCTATTTTATATTTTTATGGCATGAATATCACATTCACTCCACAAATACTACATCCCCAATAATTCACACCATGAATCACAAGAATCATGATGTGAATGATTTTAATTTATATATTATCAGCTATAGACATATCCAATAATCCAAAAACCTTAACAAATCCATTTAAAACACACAAAACACTGAGATAAAGGGAAAATACTGGAGTTTTATAAACAATTTAAAGTAAATACACCATGTAAATGGCTCTTTATTTACAATACAAGATAGAAATAATTGCAATTTGATTACATTAAAATATAAGAGCCTGATTTCAATTAATGAGTCCTTTATCAACTTATTTACACCTCTTTTCATCATGTTATTCATTTCCTTACAAGAAACATATTCTAGGTTTATTAATAGAAAATTCAAATTCTTAAAAAGATATACACTTTATATAGATTTTGTAAAGAGAAACTCAATTCATAAAACAATTCATTTATGAGAATCCAATAGAGCTGTAACTGTAGCTCTGATACTAATTTATAGGATCTCAATGGGATTCTTCCAACACCAAGGATGGTCAATGTGGTGTATTTTTATATAATTTAAACCTTTTACCTTGTTACCTACTCACTTGTTGAGTTAATGGATTTATATTGATATATTTATTTATCACATATTTGGTTGGTACACATATGATGTAAGTAGAAATGTGGGTAAAATAACACCATAGTTTGTTATTGAGGTTTGTCTCCCTAAGTATTATTATATCCCCAAAGTATTTTTTATCCCAATCACACATAGCTTCCTATTTAATATCATAAATTTTCTGAGAAAGACTATGAACTTTGGACCCATACCACACTGGAACCAACCAACCCACCACAATATTCATCCTGCTTCTCTAGATATATGAATAGACTTGTATCACCACAAATTAGAATAAATTATAAGTGATATCCTCTCCTAGAAAAATATTATCTACTTACTCAAATATTGGAAACCTCAAAAAATACCTAGATCATGTTCAATTATTACAATATCAAGATATTAGAATATGGGATCAAACATCTTTATCTTCATTATATTTTAATATCTAATAAAATTGAGTTTATCTCTTTCTCTTCCTCTTATTTTGTCCTCATCAGTGCATAAGAATAGAACTTGGTCTCCCTTCCCAACTTTGACGCACAAGATATATAAGTAGGTGTTAATTTTTTCTCAATCATAACATTCATTGATACACAAGTATTATCCTTGAACATAGTATTAAAACTCACTCTTCTTCTTCTTATTCCCAAAATATATATTCCTTGAATAATTTCAATATTATTTCAAAAATATTTACAGTTTTAATATCTAAGGAATCAAACATTTTTACTTCCTCAATTTTATGGACTCTAACTCTATCATAGGTATATTTAATTAAATTATACTTAAAGACTCGGATCTAATTTTTCCCATGATTTTAGAATATATATTTCCTTCTTCTTTAATTTTATACTTTCAAATATACCATATATAATTTATATATTTGAAATTTCATGCGATCATATAGTAAAATTGATGTGACGAGCTGGTTTCTTTTCAGTGTGAACTTATCCTTCTTCATCATAGAGATACATGTGAAGATCCTCTCATTTATTTTTCTTAATCTTAAAACATATTTAATTTATATCCTCGTGATGTTTCATCTTTTACCACATATCCTTTCATCATCATATTTTTCATATAGTAGCACCACCAAAATTTCAAAAGATTTAAAGTTATACATGTAAACGATAATTTATAAAAAATCCATTTCGCATGACTTTGAATTCATATGAAACTCAAAAATTTATACAAAATTTTTGAAGATGTACAAAAATTAGAAAGTCATATGAAATGCCTTTTGAATTCATATGAAACACAAATTCATATAGTCATATCAATGAATAACATTCAACTTGAATTCATACAATTCAAACTCTAAATAAATGAAACGGAAAAACTCATATGATGAATAACATTCAAAGATTCATATCTACCTTTTACCACCACTATAAATTATTTTATGATGTGGTTTAATCCTCAAGAAATTGTACCTACTCCGATTGATATATCTTTTATCTTCATTCTATATAACTAAATTCCTTTGGAGGAATCATGGATAACTCATAATGATGTTATTATATTTAAACAATGTTGAATAGAATAAAACCTCCTAATTGAACTTTCAATTAATCTTATTTTTTATTCTCATATTTCTATGTATTTCATTTATCTCAAAATATTATTTTGGAAATTCCATAATACCTTTACACAACATCACAGAGACCCCTGTAAAGATATTTATGGCCATTAACTTGAAACTTTTTCTCTGTAATAACTTTTTTATATCCAATTTAAGCTCTAATTAAATTTATATAGAATAGGGTTACCCTCATGTAGCTCATTGGTACTATTACATGAGTGGTTTTACCCTTATTTTGTTAAATATTACCTTCATGCACTCCATAAATATTTTATTTATCTTGATATATAGTCTAGACAACCCTGATTTATCCTCTTATATTTCCATATTAATCCTACATGCATTATTACTATTCATATTGCCATTACTTATAGGTCATGTTACCTTTATCCATGTAGTGTATCTTATAGATTAACTTTACATAGCCTTCAAAATTTCGCCCTTACCTTTACATAGATTTAAATCTTCAGAGTACCTTCACACATGAATTCATTACCCATATACTTCTCAATAAACCTCAAAATTAACTTCTTGTAGAGTCGAGTGTACCATTTCATAGAAATTATAAATTGGGATTAAACCTTATACAAAATATAGATTTTAAGATTTATCTTTACCCAGCTACCCAACTTCTTCAAATCAAATCTATTCTCCTCATACATCTTTTAAACATATCCAAATCAACTGAAGGAATTTTACACATCCTAAAATATTCATTAACCATCTAAAAAACTTCATAGAGGCATAACATTCTTCATTCACCTAACTTCATAGAAGAATATATTCTTTTAATAAATTATCTTACAATTTTTCTACATGAGAAATACTAAGAAACACCTTCATCAAGCTTGATAAGTACCAATTACCTTCAATTTTATCCAACTTCTCATCTTATTTATCCATTATAAAGGGTTATAATTATCTTTATACATTAATTAGATGATATCATCATCACCCATCTCTTCATGTAATTCTCGAGAAATTTATTCAATCCTCGTTTAGAATTCATAATAAATAACATAATAATGATACATTTCTTGGAAACTATTATTCTTGTCAATAATCTTGAAAAATCCATCATTATTCTCAGATACTCTCCATAAACATATTAAAACATGCATCCATAATCATTGACATCCTTTGACAATAAATTAAAAACACACAAAGTCAGATCAACACATGGTCTAGCTCTAAATAAATATATTATAAGGAAGGAATTATATATACTTACAAAAAAAATATTGTGTGGAGAGTAGATGACGATCAACAAAGTTAATAATTCCTAAAAATAGGCGGTTATTGAGATAAATAGTCCAATAAAATCAATATTTCTACGATATACATGTTGGACATGTGATACTCAAAGAAATATGAAGAAAATTAAAATGAGTGGAATCAAAATTCTAGAGCATTTTCCACAAATACTATAATTGGGGAAGGAAAAACAATTTTTTTTTTGAGTGTCAATTTTATATTAGAGTCACAGATAAATGACTAGATAATCTTTTCACTCAATATTAAAGTAAGGATATATTAAAAATTATATGTATAGAATTTTCCAAAAGTTATATCTTATCTATGATTATGCTTTTGAGATTGTAGGAAAGTATTATGTAAATTCTAGGACAAATAATGGATTCTTGTAAAAGTTATAATGGGTTATATACATGACAAGATTAAGAAAAAATCTAATTTTAGAAGGTCATCTAGATGATGTGGGTTTTTTAAAAATATTTAAAGATGGGATGCTGAATATCACTAAGGGTACCATGGTTGTGGAAATAGGTGTGAATTATGAGTAATTTTTTAATGGAAATTTTTAATAGGAATATGATTTCTAGATTATCTACCAAAGATTCCCAACTAAAAAATTACCATCTTAGTCACTTTAGTGAGAATGGAATGAGAGTATTTGATATGAAAGGTATATTTAAAATTAATCAAATAGAGTATAAAACATGTGAAGAGTGTATCCTGGTAATGTATAATGTGTTATCTCTAACTATCCAAGGATAAACACCCCTGTCTCAAAATCTAGAGCTTGTATTTGAAAAATTTGTGGGGACCAACTCTAGTATATTATCACGGTGGTTCATTGTACTATTTTACCTTAATAGATAATGATATATAGAAATTTTCGGTGAACTTTCTAAATAACTAGTTAGAATTCTTCATAACATTCATGAGATGGAGATATATGTTATAGAATAATATCAGTTTAGAGATGAAAGTATTTAGGTCTAAAAATGGAAGTGAGTAAAATAGTAATAAATCCAAGAAATTATACTAGATGAAATATATTGTGTTGGAAAAGACCATACCTATGAATCTATAATAGAATGGTGTGAGGAAAAAATTAACAATACAATGAATGAGAGATCTCAGAGTATTTTCATGCATTATAATTTTTAAAGGATTTTTTTGTAGAATCAGTGAATATCATAACATATATGATCAACAATAGTTTGTCCATATTGATATAGAAAAACACATTTGAGTAAATATGGATCTGTAAGCCAATGTATGTCTCATAATTTAAATCTATTATATGTATCTCCTATTTTAATATTAATTACAATGAAAGGGAAAAACTTAAATATAATTCCATTATATGTTTATTTGTGGGGTATAGTGATAAATACTTTGAATTTTTCATTTGGTGTAAAGATAAATGAAAAGTTAATAGAATTTGGAATATCATATTCAATGAAGGTATAAATTATATGGATCAACACTTAATGAAAGATTATTTTAATAATAATTAATCTAAAAAGTGTAACAAGGTGAAACTTATCATAATTCAAAAAATACAAGTTAGTTCATGGAATACTGATTATCCAGAGATTCTAAAAAATACAGGAAGACCAATAGGTGCTTATATTTCCAAGAAATTTTAATGTTATTAAATCTTTAAAGACCAATGAAATATGGATGATATTTCGAGAATAATTAGTTGAACCATATATTTGGTTGATAAGGTTTTCTTACGTTAAAATATCAGAGTAAAGGCTTGAATCAAAAATTAACTATATACTATGAATACTAATACTACTTCCACTACTACCACTATTGTTTCTACCAAGGCTATTAATACTACTACTACTACTACTATTATGACTAATATCTACTCTACCACTATGTCTATTACTACTAATACAACTACCACTACCACTACCACTACTATTACTACTATGACTACCACTACTATGACTACTTCTGCTACCACCACCACCACCACCACAACAACAACAACAGACAAAAACCACAACACCACTATGACTAATACCACCACCACCACCACTAATACTCCTACTCCTACTCCTACTCCTATTTTTAATGATACTATGACAACAACTACTATTACTCCTCCTACTGCTACTGCTTCTACTACTAAATATTATTACTATGAAAAAAATTACTATTACTACTCTACTAATACTCCTCATCCTACTGCTATTGCCACTTTACACCTTTTACTATTACTAAAACTACTACTACTAGAACACACATATATATAGTACTTGTGTTCATTATTTATATAACTTATGCTACTTAGTTTTAACTGTTTTTTATTTTTAAAACCATGAAGAACTGATTTATCATCCCCTTCTATGGGACTCTAGAAAATCCTACCAAAGGGTTGTCACATGAGCTTGCAGTAGTGGGATCCTCTAAAAATCACCACCACCATCAATTAGTGGTATCCATCATCATAATTATCAATTTTCAGTAAATGGTTACCTTCAATAATTAATCTCATCATCGTCAGTAGCCTACAACACACACCTAGCGGCCATTGAACCATGACCTTACTATTTTCATGTTTCCCTTTGGTCAGCTATCATCACCTTCACCGTCCCTCATCATCCAAAACACCTCCACTCCCAGGTGTGTAGATCACTCATCACTAACCTACACCATTAATGAGAACCCATTCAGTAAACACCTCTCCACCCAAGCCTACAAATTTATCTATTGGTGACTTGGAAAAACCATATCATCATCCCGCTATACTATTTGGTTTTATAGCCTGATCCACCCAACATTACCATACAATACATTATTATCAAACCCCATCTATACATTAATTAATTATTAATTAAAAATTCACTAACAAATTTACTTCCATTCTGATTTTCAATATACCATGGCTCTAACCAAACTGCCAAAAACTACCCATCCATCCAACACCGACAACATCTTGTAAACACTCGACCAATCCCTAGACTATTTTTTCTAAGAGGAATCATAAAGAAAATAAATTGTAGTGTTCTTTTTTAGTGGGTTTATGATGTAGTAATTTAATAAATAATTTGGTGTTAGATTCAAGATCGACAGTTGTACATAAATTGATAAAAATATTTGAATATATTTTCATCATGATTCTCATTAGTAAATGAAATTATTATTACAAAATTTATATAATTTTTTTATTTATATTTGGATGAATCTTGGGGAATATTTTGGATATGTTTGGACAATTTTGAGGAAAAATTGAACAAATTTCATTGAAACACATATCATTATAACATTTTTATTTTGAGAGGAATTTAAACATAAATTCATAAAGGAATCATGACACAATATTTAACACACCATTTGATGTATTTATTTTTTATTGTTAATTTTTTAAGATATAAATATTTTTGAGTTTTTTTTAATCAAATTATATGGGTTTTTGAAGGTTTTGAAGTGTTATTGAAGTGCATAAGGTTACCAAATGGTTAGTGGGAACTGAGTGCAATCCGGATGAAAATATGTATTGATTAATGGGTCATCTAATAAAGTTCATAGTTGGCATATAGTTTGGGTAAACCATGTGATAATTTTAAGATCATAGAATGTTTTTGAGAAATGTGTTTTTGATGTCTAGTTCATGGTTTGAAAACCCTTATAACAAAACAATGAAACCTGGGTTATATAGGATAACACCCACACATTTTACACATGATTTTTTAAAGCATGAAACCAAACCAAATGAAAAATTAAAAATACATAAATATTAAATATTATCAGGATGTCCCACTGAAACACTCATATTTTCCCTCATTTCTTAGGGTCTAACACTTAAGGGCTTACTTGGGTGATTTTGGTGATCCTATTCATTCCATAGATCCATCTCTTTGAATCGTAGAGTGTTTCTTATATAGGTCAATGGTATGGATTTTATCCCTCATTGTCCTCTCATATATTCTCATTTACCTTTTTGAAAACACTATTCTAGGGATTCTATGTTTTTATATTGTGCTTAGGGTTTTTTTGGTTAGGGATTTGGTTGTGTACCATCATAGGAGGATTTTGAGAGCCTATATATACAAGGGTGTGGTGTGGTTTCATCTTGGATAACTTTTTTAGGAATGGTTATTCTCTCTCTCTGCAATTTCAATAACATAATTTATTTTTGTTTTAAAAAATCAATGCTTGTGTTTGTAGATGCTAAATGATTTTTATAAATCTTGGTTGGATACTATATTATTGTAAAATTGTTTTAAACAATGGTTATGGATCCCATGATTTGGTTGATAAATTTCCTATTTGAAGATTTGGTTTTAAAAATAATGATTTTTGGTATGTGATGAACTGGGTTTTGATGTAGAGTTTACGTGAGTGTGTGTGTTCACTCATGGTGTTTATGAAATTTTTATTTGGGAAAGTGAATTAGGAAATATGGATTTTAGATTAATTGTGATATTATATTATATATATTTGGTGTGTTTTCATGATTGATATTCAAGGTTACTTGTTGGGGTAAACCTGGATGTCAATATCACTTAGTTGGGAACATGGATTTTATCTCCAAGTGACAAATTGGGTCAAGGAGGATGGGTTTATTCTCGTGAGTTTGGGTTGTTCAGTTTGTCCTTGTTTTATAGAGGATGCATTGGATTGATATCATGGCTCCTATTAGGGATGAATTAGTGTATTTAATGGGTTAGTGAGTTCATGTCATGAGTTTTTGAGTTGTCGCATGATTTTATTTGAGAAAACGTTGTGCTATAAATAGTTTATTTTTTGGTGATTTTTTATATGATTTATTGTTTCCTTGTTTATTCATATTATGCTTCACTATTATTTTTTATAATATGCGAGCTATTTGTTTTTGTTTATATGGAATTTGTGGGTCGTTTTGGATATTTTTCTTCTGGGTTTATATGCTTCCCTTGTATATGCATCTTAGATCATTTAGTTAATATTGTTTTGATGAGGTATTCATTGGGTTGGTTACATGGCTCCAAGATGGTAGGTATTGGTTCATTTTATGGGTGAGTGAGTTCAAGGCATGGGTGTTTGAATAATGACATGAGTTTCTTTATGAAAACAATGGGTTAAAATTAGTGGATTTTTAATCTGGGTTATTTATATTGCATAATTTGTTCTTGTTTATTTGAATTATATTTCCCACTTGTTTTATATAAAATGTGGGAAAAATTGTTTCTTTTTATGTTTCATTTTTGGGAAGTCTTAGTGGTTGGTCTACTTGGTTTGTATACTCACCCCCACATATGCATCTTGGTCTATATACAGATGTTGTTCGACATGGTGTAGGTAAGAGGAAGAAAAATAACTTTATTACTGATTCATCTTGATATTATGGTTATGTAGCTAGGATATTGGAGATATTGTTTGTGTTGAGATTTAGAGAGTTCCATGTTTGACACCTTATATTTTTATTGAGTTATTTGGTCTTTTACCCTTACTCATAGATGTTGTTGGTTATTGTTATTTTGAATTTGTATTATTGTGTTATCATTATTTTTTATCATGAATCATATTTATATATTTCCTTAGAGTTAATAAGTTGTGGGTTATATCATATACATGGGAAAATTTACCCTTGTTAATATTGCAAACTCTAGGCATTTATTTCCAACTTTTGGTGTCTAAGGGATGAAACTAAGGCTAGTGGAATTCTGATCCAATCTATAGTGATGTGATATTACATAGCATATCAATATAATACCCTAACTTTAATGTATGAGTAACACTTTAATATTAATGGAAGGATCCTTTTCATTATAAAGACATACACTAAACCATAGTGAAGCTATATAATAATTAAATTGGAAAATTTGATGATCATTACACCATGATATGTTCCCCAATTTCGTAACATGAGAACCGGGATTTAACTAGTGTAGCACTGAAATATTGTGACACAATAATGACCACTTTGATGTCATTATCATTTAGAGACAGATAAGTATAAATTTTAAACTATGACCAAAGATATTGGGATTGTGTCGTAATCCTAAGGGATTCAAGAATTCAAAGATATTGGAGTATTACAGAGAAATGAAATTCAAAACACCATAAATAAGGGGATATTTTTTGTAAATAAATGTCAAAATAATTTTTGATCGATGTAAGATTTTTAGACTCCATGAGAACTATCTATAATGATCTATGAAAAGTAATCACACTATGATTTCATTTAAGGAAAGGAAAAAATGGGTGTAAATTGATTATTTTTGTAGTTGGATCAAATTTAATGTTTAGGAGATTAAGGGAATTCCTTTTATTTGATAGATTTTTTGTATAGAGTTTAGTTTAATTAAATATATATTATGAAAGTTGTGATTATTTTTGTCTGACATGGGGTGCTTTATGGGAACAAATATAATTAATAATGTTTTATATCTATTCTTCCTAAAGACTATTTTCTGTGACCCCCACTATTATAGTGTGGAACTACTAGAAATGATAATTTTCAACATATAAAATCTCAAATTTTAAGGGGAACACTTATATATATATGTATATACCTAAGAGGAGTACAACGATACATAGAAGATCCAACAACCAACCAGGATAATATAGTTCAACGTTCATCTTCTACTAAATAAGGAGTTGGTGTGGTTATTTTGATGAGTTGAGGGTGGATTACACGATCTATTTATCTAGATAGTATTTTTTATTTCCTTTATTTATATTTATTTTCTATCTTTAATCATTGTATTCATTCTTTGGATTATTATTTTTTTAAGTATCTTTTTTATTATTACTCAAATTCTTCTTAGTTATTTTAATTTCATTCTCTCTTATATGATTTTTGTATCACTCATGATCAATGAACATTAAATTATGGGATCTTAACTTCATATAATATGGTTAGATCTATGGACAAGGATAAGTATGAAATCCCTTAAATTAATCTCTATATATGTTTTAGTTTTATTAAAAAGTATCATGTTGTGATTTATCTTTTTTTATCTCATTTGTTATCAAGTTATTGAGAGATGTACTTCTTAATGAAAAAACCAAACTTGGTAGTAGATATTACTTCATGGAATTGAATTGGATTGATATTTTGAATCTAAAATTTGGAATAAATTAACATTATTTATTTTTATTCTTATAAATATTTAGAGTTAAGATACTGAAGTATTATTGATTGAAATTGATCATATAGATTTTAATTACATTTCTAATTGTAAATATATTTATTTAATTAATCTAATGAGTGAAGTTTTATTTTTTTCAATGAATATAAACCATCCTTATAATTTTATTACCCTCTATTCATTCTCATTGTTTATAGTAACTCACTAATATATTTTAGTTTATTTTAGTTTTATTTAGATTCTAATTCATAACCAAAATATCATTGTGAATATCTGATGATTGGTTATAAATAAAAAATAGGATTCATTATTATATGTGGTATCAATATATTATGCACACTATACTATGACGTTTTAGTAAGTGTTGATTTTAGAATAAAAAATTTATAAACTTTTTCCACCATTATAGGTAATGACACTCATGGCTAGTTAGGTGTTTAGAATCATTATTAGTGAACAATATAAAATAGTAACAATCAATGAATTTTTTATTAGATTAATATGTATTATTACCTAAATCTATTTTGTGATTTGATCATAGGTATTTTTTATCCTTTTTACATTCTTGGGTATTTTTTACAATGGTTATAGATTTCGATGATGGAGTCGTGTATAAACATGGCTATACAACTTGATATTCCTTGTCAATAAATCATACCACAAAGGATGTTCTAAATACTACCCATGTTAATTAGATTAATCTATCACTTTTATGAAAAGAATGATATAAGGGTAGAAAAATATAAATAATGATGAAAAAGAGTTAGTAAATTCAATGTAATTCCTAAAACATATTGCTGGATTCATGTTTAAACCAGATTAGTGATAAGATGACGATACCATTTTTAAGGATGAATCTAAGGAGTTTTATAAGGAAAAAAACTGAATTTGAGATACAATATGGGAAGAAATAAACTCCTAAAAATTTTGGATTTAAAGAAGAGTAGTTATTAGAAGAAGAAAAAAATAATAAAAGAGAATAGATTTAGAAGATAAAGATGTTGAAATTAAGAGATTCATTTATGAATTTGAAGAAGTGTAGTGAGAATAATTGGCGAGTAAGAAATACTACAAGGTTTGTTCAGTCCATGAGTTAATTTTCCATTATTTTATACTTTCTAAACAATTTTTTCCCCTATAGAATGTGGAAATATACTTTCAGGTAAGAGAATGAAAACTATCTCCCCATATGATAAGAAATTCAAGACATGGTTAAATCTAGACCAGGAAATTCATTCTATTCATCAATTATGTGATATAATGAGGTAACAATTTGATTAAATATTATAAAAAAGTTATTATAGGAGGAAACATGCATTATTTATTGTATTCGTATACATTTTTTGAATAATTATGTTATGAACTTTCTTAGTGGTTGATGTCAACTCCCTTATCATTTTTTTGTGAAAGTGGGTTCCCTAGACCCAACTTGGGAGAAATTTTTTATTACAATATCATTCATAGATCGAGTTATGAATGATGTATTCTTACCATGATACTGTTTATACTTATGAATCTACTATTTACATTGTAATTTCCTTAGATTATTTTTCATATGAAAAGTTTATACCACTTCTTGACCATAATGAGATATAAAGATATTATGATCATAATCTTAAAACATATGTCCTATGGTTTAGATACATCATAATGATAGTGAATAGATGATGTTTGAATATTAGTTTTATATGGATAATAAGAACTGAGGCTTCTTATCATGACTTTCTGAGTTGATGTTCTTAAATAGAGGAGATCATGAGGATTTATCCACAAATAATAGTACTACATCTTTTTGAGTTTCATGAATGTTCTTATAAAAAAACATGTGTATTTTCTCTTGACAGTAGCTTATTATAAGTGTATACCATTTGATCATGTACTATGATGCAATAAGAAAACCATGACATCTATGTGGTGGTGAGGCTTCTTACATTGGGTACTTCATTGGAGGTATGACATTTATTGAATGACAAATGAAAAATTTATCACTTCTGTAAGGAAGAGATATATCGAGCTTTGTTTTCCAGGATGTAAATACGTTTATTAAATATATATCCATGATAGACGAAGGTAATTCAGTCTAAACTAATCATTAAGAGAATAAATAAAATAAGTAAGGATGATGATATAGAGTATGAATCCCTCTTTATGAGTTATCACAGGACAAAGAGATTATATTACACAAAGAGTTCTTGTAGAATATTAACATAGTTATAACAAATTCTTATCTCTTTATGGGATATGATGTGTTTCTAGATACCACTCTTGGTCTATGGGTATGACTCACTAATATTTAGATAAGTGTCTGGTGGTCCTCACATAAATTTAATCCACATGTTTCACCTATTTGGATGAATAAGAGTTTTGGATGAAGTGTCCCCCATGTGCAAGGGACCGTGAACATATTAGAGTGAATGATACTAAGTAAAATAATTCATTTAAATTATTTGAGTTTATAAAAATAATAATTGATTTCATTTCTTAAGGTATACACATGTAATTTAAATATAAATGTGAATATGAGAAAATATTATTTTTCAAACGAATATTGTGCTTTCAAGTTTCATTAAAAAATTACGAGAGGAACAAGCTAAGATAATGGAAAATGTTTCCCTCACATGACACCAAAGAGTTCTATAAGTGATTTATGAAATATTTCATATACTAATGACATGTTAAGAAATTTCTTAATAATGTTATGTATTTTTTTGGTTAACTCTTTTTAATGTGATAATATGATATTTTTAAAAAGTAAAAACCTAATTATAAAAATCAATTTAAGACCCAAATGGTGGAAGTGGGTAGATTTATCGAATTTTTACCCAACTCTATCCTCTCAATCTATCTCTAAAGTTTAAGAGAGAAAAAATAATGGTATAAAAATATTCATTTGATTTTATCTTTGGAATTGATCATCTATTATTAACATGATAAAAAATTAATTGTAAATCACATTGATTTATCTGGCTAGAAACCCGGAATCAAATAACGGATATCTTGGATCTATTATGATTATTTTTAATATCTATAGGAGACATCTCTTGGTGAATTCAGGCTATAACATGCTGAAAAATAGCCGATCAAATCAACATTAATGAACGTAAAATTTACCATTTATGATTTCCATCATTTTGTTTAATCAAAATTAAATTAAATTTCACATAAACTGTGGGACAATCTTGGATCTAGTATAGAAAATTAAAAATTATGAAACTAATATGGTTGATTTTTTTTTGAAAATACCAATATTAAACATTTTTATAAATACTAAGTTATTAAAAGTGGTATCAGAGCATTCATGTAATTATATATGTCAAAATTTCAATTGAATTTTCTGAGACTCAGATAAAGGGTTTTGATATAGGCCCAACTCCCAAGATAGTGCATTGATCAGAGTTCAAATGGCCAGAAAACACTCATTAAAAGATCAATTACTATTATTAATAATTAAAAAAACTAATATATATATATATATATATATATAACCACATGGAGGATGGGAAGTGTGTTGGTGGATATTAGTGGGACAATGGATAGAGAGAAGTTAGATGGGGGGGGTGTCATGTCTAGGTGAATACTATGGTGAAATTACAAGGAGAAAAAAGGTAACATTAATTTATTTCATTTCTTAGTAAAATTCACAGGCGAAAACAATGTTAGTCATGTTTTTATAAAAAATTACACATAGATTAATGGGGTGGTTCTAGCTGAAGAAGATTCATTCCAGCTGGAATGAGTGATTATAAAAAAATAAAATTTTTTTATTAAGAGAGTTTTCATGTGGCAGATCATGTCAATGCAGAATGATATGATGTCAATGATCTCCTAGGAACACATTGTGCATGGCCCAATATGTCATTCTGACACAACCATACATGTTCTAGCCCTAATTCAACCTAGTTTGTCCTAAACCTTTTCTAAACCCACCAAGGGATCATTTTGGGTCTAAACGGACCCAAACAAATTTATAAGAATTTAAAAAAAAAATATATCTATAATTTTTTGGAAATGAATAAGGAGCCACAAGATGTATCCATTTAAATTTAAAATTATTTTAATGAAAGTTTAATGGATTAAATATACACTCAAACTGCATTCTAGATTATTTAATTTTATTATTTCAATTGAGAACACATTATGAATAGCCCAACATGTCAGTCTGACCCAACCATAGAAAAAATGGACTGAATTCAACCTATTTTGTTATAAATATTTTCTAAAACCACAAAGGGATCATTTTGGGTCTAAAAGGACCCAAATAAATTCATAATAATTTTTAAAAAATATAACTATTATTTTTTGGAAATGAATAAGCAGCTACAAGAAGTATCAATTTTAATTCAAAATTATTTTAATTCAAGTTTAATGGATTAAATATTCCCTCAAGATGAATTCTAGTTTATTTAATTTTATTATTTCAGTTTATTTCATTTTGAGAAATCATGATCTGAGACTAACTCATGATTGTTTTAGTATTTATTTATTTAATTTAATCATTGTAATATGTGATAGTTTGTAATAATTAATTATTAAATATTATTTTTAGATGATTTAAGGACTATACCTCCATATTTAAATGTATAGGGGATTTTATATCCATGTTATGAGTGATACAAACTTATTCTCACATCCTGAGTATCCCACCACCTACATATGATTATAAATTATAAAATAGGGTAGTTCTCTTTGATTTTTTTCAATTCAAGAGACATCATGGAACCAAGAAAGATAAATTCTTGCATGGTTGTTTTATAGGGGATACAACTTGACCAAGTACATAGATAAAAAAGGACTCTTACAATCTTGGTGGATCTATCATTCATTTGATGAATCAAAAAATAGAAACAACTCATGATCATGTCATTGTTAATTTTATTTTCTATGTTTAGTTATTTGTGAATGTTTGGATGATTCATGATCATATAGTATATTTAAAAAGCATGAATAGATAAAATAAATTAACATGTTTGATGAATTATTTATATTTATATATGGATAATTATTTGAGCATGATCAAATAGTATCACGAATAATAAATAGAATCAAATTTATATCACAAAAAAATAAAATAATTAAAATCCCTTAAAGTAAATATTATGTCATTATCTCCTTTCATCACTTGAGTTTGAAAAAAAACGTACCGTTTAGGTTCTCATCATCCCTATTTACGAGTACCTATTACTTATAGGGTTTTATTATGAATGTGTTCAGTCAACTAAACTAAAGTTAGCAACAAAGAATTTTTTATATCTAGATTATTGAAACTTTATAGGCAAAGAGTTGAGTAAATCAATGTGAAGATTTATAGAAGATGAGAATCCACTCAAAAGATCAAAGAGTTGTGTGTTAATGTGGTTTTCTAGCCAAAATAATATCCTAGACTCTTGGAGTAGTGGAGAATCCATAGATCGAGATATAAGGAGGGGTTTAAGGATCCTAAATAATAGAATACTCAATCAACTGAGTATTCTAAATCTATTAGTTAAGGGATAATGGGATTTGATAAAATAATGGATGAAATTTAAGATAAATAAATCTATAATGCATAATAATTAGTAGTCAAGTATAATTACTAATCTAGTAATGATTATTTTATTTGAAAATGGAAATTAAAAATAAATAAACACTACAATAAATACTTGATAATGAACACATCCTTTTTGGTACTAATTCAAAGTGTGGCATATTCCCCTATTAATAGTGTTATTATATTAATGTAAATTATATATTTCAGAGTCCTTGCTTATTTTGAGACACCTGAAGAAGTGTGGGTGTAAAGGAATATTATAAGAGACTCATAAATGATTCATTTGTTGTTTAAATCATAATTTTACCATTAATTTTTAGTGAGTTGTGAAAGAATACTTAGGAAAATGATGCTTATACCATGACGTCTCTTCTCAAATGTGTTTTCAAAGAGAATGTAAAGAAATAAATAAATTTGATTATCATTATATTATCCTTATCACTCAATAACCCTAGTTTCATTGTGAATTATAATGTGGATAGTATTTATAAATTTCTTTGATATGTTTGGGGTAAGGGTCTCCATGTTAACAATAGCATAAAGAAAGCTAAATATTTTGTTATTATGGTGAAAAATAAAAAAGACAAGGTGAAAATTATAATGTAAAATTGAATGACAAGGTCACCTTTGAAACTTCCTTCTATGAAACCAAAGATAAATAGTGAGATCATAGAACATGAGGCTATTTTATTTTCATGTGTTAATAAAGGTCACTAGAAGACAAATTTCACTGAATTGAAGAAGAATCAAGTAGTAGCTTTTACTTTAGGTATATTAATCATTGAAATTAATGTTTTTGATTTACTTCTTGGGTATTTAATTTTATATATTCATTCAAATTAATGTACCAAGAAATTTAATAAAATTTATAAAAAGTAAGTTTTAATTTCTTAATAGCTGAGAAACGGTGATTATTATATATTTGGTGAGAATAACATGACTTTTATTTTTATGAGTTTATTATTTATAGATGAAATTTTATTGAGTATTACCAAAACCTTTATCTCATGTGTCCACTGGATACAATGGGACAATATTTATTCTTTGAAATTAATATTTTCTTGTGTTTCTTCTTACTAAAATAAAAGTGTAGTAACACTTGAATCATCAGAAATAAATGATGAATATAAAATTTAAGTCTTAGTGATACCCAGATGTGGAAAGAAAATTATTTATAAAGTTAAAAAAAGTAGTTTTCAATCATATAATTATTATAATATTCTTAATATTTAGAGATAAAATCCTTAAGTATTGGAAATATAGTAATTAATTTTTAGATAAAGAAACCTTATGAAATAAAGGTTAGACATAATGCCTTTATATATAATTTGGCTTGATCATGTGAACAATTATATGGAGAAAGTAGAGGTGAATTTATATACATCATGATATTTCATTAAGATATTTGAGGAATATAAAATTAAAGTAATTAAAATTCATGGTTTAAATATACCCCTTTATTCAGTCCTATGAGTGAAGAATATATTAACTAAGTATTCATTGATCATGAATGTGTAGAGTAAATTTGTTCCAAATCTGACATTTACTTATACAAAAAAACCTATGCTATTGGTAAAAGGGGATCAATGATGAGTTTTAAAAGTTTTCAATGATTATTAAAATGGAGAGTGGATGTATTCATACACTCACATTTTCTTATACACATCTAATCCATGATGTATATATAAGTAGGATCAATGATGATACTAATAATTTATGCGATGTATTCCATTTTCTTTCAGAGATATGTTTTACAAATAGGGAAATTAATCCAATACCATATGCAAACTATAATGATAAATGTATATCAAATAATTTATTGTATATTTTATATCAACTATTCCATAAACCATGTGTTTATATATAAACTGTTTATTAAGCCTAATTTAGTAAAAAACATCCATAAAAAACACAAACTGCATCTATGCAATTATCTTGATGTTTATATAGGATATTACATAAATTCAATAAACTGGAATGGTTATAGTTGAGTGATATAATATATTTCTATAAATGGGTCTCATATCTATTTGATATAGTGGGATAAAAATTTACTTGGATAATGGAAAGGCTCAGAATGCACAAATAGTTGGCATAGGAACAGGTTCCATAAGAGCTCCTGGAAGATATGTTTTTCTAGACTCACATACTACATATAAAAGATAAAACCAAAGTAAGATGGATTTTTGATCATTTATTCTGGTGAAATATTATATGATAATAATAATAAATCCATTAGGGAATAGTAAATTGACATAAACTAAAATTAAAAGTGAATATGAATTAAGAAAAAATGGATTTCATGTACAAATTATTCCTTGTATTCTTATAGATTCTCTAATTTATTTATGGTCCTTAGTGCGTATTCAAGAGAAACCATACTTGGGTGGTACAAAAATAGTAACATCAAATCATTATTGGTTATACAATTTTTCATTCTTAAATCCATTTGAGTTCTATTTTTCATAGAAACATTCTATGAACATTATATTGGGAATTGGATTTCAATTCCAATTTTCATTGAAGGTGTCTATATGATGTTACCAAAAATGGTGGGTGAAAAAATAAAATTAATATAAGTGGCGAAAGTTATAGATATCCAATTTTATATAAAATCATCATTGTCCTAGAATATCTATTTTTAATAAAATTTTCCATGTGTCTATAAGAGGTTAGTGGGAGAGATATTGTTTCATAAGTTAAATATATAAAAAATAGTTATTAATATTATAATTAATTAAGATTATATCGAAAGAAACTGTCTAAAGATTGAATTAAATTAGTAACCCAAATTATAGGGAATGGGATCTACTGAGGAAGATCCAAGGGTTTCTTGGACTAACTCAAAGTACCTATAATAATAAATTCTTGAAAGAAATTATTTTAGAACAATTCAAGAGGTAATTTTTTTCTAACATCACTTCGAATAAATCTATACAATAAGACATGTACAATACATATAAGGAGATTAAAATGGTGATAATAACTCCATATGCTTCATCGATGGATCTATCACATATTCCATGATGCATATTAGATATTATATTCTTAACATATATATTACGGTAGGAAAATATCAAATAAATCTGGAAGAATTATATGAGAAAAAGTTAATGATATATAATAGTAATTGATAATGTACTATGGATATGTTACTAGTACACAGAGAGGAAGGAAATTTGGTTGTAGAGGGGACATAAACTTGTCTCCATATAGATTATTTAATATAATATCACATTTAGGCTAAGGTAATGAGAAATAGTCCCTCATTAAATATAGTGGTTTTCATATCTATAAACACTGAGTAAGTTGTGGATTTTTATACATATAAATAATCTATATAAAATATGTCATGATTTTTTTAATTCTTGGAATCTTACTAAAGAAACTAAATAATACATCAAGATTATGATAGAGAACAAAATGAATATACTCAATGAAATCATCTCATGATGTATTTTAACCCAAGGAAGTGAATTCTTGGATAGAAGGGTATCTATATAGGAAAATGTGGTTGTCCTAATAAAAAAATCCATAACTCAACAAAATCATGATCTTATCAGGTGAGAGCTAGCAGATTTATTATTATAAATTTAGCTATAGTTTAAGTGGGAGTGTTGTGAAAGTGGGTACCATAGATCAAACATGAGTAGTACTTTTAGATTAGTATATCATGTATATAGAGTGTTATACAAGGTATATTCTTACCATAACAGTTTTGATACTTATTCATCCATTATTTATATGGTACTATTTTGAGATTATTTTTCATATCAAAAGGTTAAAATAGTTCTAAGCTATAAGGAGAACCTTTATATACTACGAAAATAATCTTAAAACATATTTCATATGGTCTAGATACATTATAATGATGGTAAATAGATGATGTACTACTATCAGGTGTTGGAGGCTCATGGGCATTGAGACTTATTCACATGATGTTTTTACACGGTGATCTCAAGTATAAGAGATCACGAGGTCATGATGTCTAATTGGAACACCACATTATTTGAGTTTCATTGGATGTTCCTCTATATAAACATGTGTATTGGTCTCTTAAATTTTCATCACAATCTGTGTGTAGTATTTGATATTGTACTTTTTTGTAAGATGAAAACCATGACATTTTTGTTTGGTGAGATATCCTACTTGGGGTGTATAATTGGTGGTGGGTAATTGATTTAATGATCAAGACAATATTTTTAAATTATGAATGGAAGAGATATATTGAGATTAGATGACCAGAATGGTGTTACCTTTATTAAATTAATGCTCATGGTAGGAGAAAATATGTTTTCCAAAAAATTTCATTTAATAAATAAATAAATCAATTAAGTATAATGACACAAATTGTTCATATTTTATTCTGAGATATCGTGATACAAAGAGATTATATTACATACAACATGCTCATATGAGGTTATCATAGCTATAGATTATCCTTATCTCCTTAGGGGACATAATGTGTTTCTAAATTCCACTATTGGTCTATGGGTTTGAATAATTTGTATTGAGATAAGGTCCATTAGGGTCACACACATAGTTCACCCTCATGCTCCACCTACTAAAATAAATAGGAGTTATCGATGAAGTGGGCCCACATTTAGTGGCTAGTGAATGTATAATAGTTAATAATCACAATTAAAATAATTAAATTATTTTATTTTATTTTATAATTACAATAATTTAATTAATTTCTCATGTTATACATAAATAATTTAATTATAATACTGAATATGAAAAAATATTATTTTTTGAATGAGCGTTGATTGTTCAAGGTTCATTAAATAACTAGCATATGAACTAACCAAAGTAATAGATTTTTATTCATCATGTGAAACATGAGAGTATCACAAGGGAGTTATTAAATATATGTAACACTAATTAAACATTAAATAAGTTATTAGAATTGTCACGTGTTGGTTTCTGGGTTAACTCTTCTTAAGTGGAAAAAATGAAATTTATAAAGAGTTAATGCCTAATTATAAAAAGAATTTTAAGAGAAAAATAGTATTGTTGAGAGGTTTTCTTTAATTTTATACCCATTAACTCCTCTCATTTTCTTACTCAAGGTTTTTAGGGATAAACTAAAGCAAGAAAAAAAATTTGATCGATTTCATCTCAGGAATTGATTATATGTTATTTATGTGAATGATGAGATATTATAAAGCAATATAAATCCCAATTCTATCACTTTGAAATCACATAACTGTAATTTAAATGATGTAGTGAATGTGTGGATTATCCATAGGATACCTCTATTGGCACCTTAAATCTAATACATACCAATAATGAGCAGATCAAACCAGTGTTGATAAAGGTATATGGTACCATTTATGGTTCTGTTTAATTTTTTTCTTCATGCTTAACTTAAATTACATGTGATCCAAAGGATAATTTTTGGACTAGTATAATAGATTAGATTTCAAGACACTACTAATTTTTTTTAAAATAACTTTATCCCACTCTCCCACAGTTCTCAAGTTCCTATAATTTCAAAATTTAATAGAATAGATATTTCACTGAACTTGGTTATTTTGATTATATTGGTTTAAAAAAACATAGATCCTTAAATAAAAGAAGAAAGTAACAATACATAAAAAATATTTTTTAATTAATTAAAATTGATTCCATCCAAGTATAAAGTAAAATAATCTTCATTAAACAAATATTAATTTTAGTTTTCATTATTTTTAGCCATTCCTTTACTAGTTTTTTATTTTTTTTGGAATCTCTCCCACTATGGGATAAGCATTAGGGGAAGTGTACAATTTAAATATTGTAAAGGTATCTTTAGAAACCATTTTAGTCCCTTAACCTTGTTGATCTAGGATATATCATCAATTAGGAGAAATGGTTTTTTCTTGTTGGAACATTTTAATTGATCATGATCATAAATAGTAGACACAGGTGATTTTTTTTGAATATTGCATACACATTACAATTTTTATTTCTCTTTAAATAAATCACTGATATAATATTTTTTTATTATAATTATCAAAAAATATCATAATGTAGAAAAATCATTATTGTTCCTAAAATAAATTAATTGACCAATGTTTTGATTCTCATTCCAAATAAGTACCCTAATCCCCTTTGAAAAATCATTTCTAAAGAGATTATTTTGGTATACATCACTACTATAACTTTATTTTTAATCTTTATTTAAGAATGATAATTCTGAACCACATTAAAATAATTAAGACCGCTTATTTTATATTTTTTATCCTATTTTAGCGTGGTACCAATCCTATATTTGATTCTTTATAAAGCCTATAAAGACCTTGTATTTCCTTATATGAAGCCTCATCACAAGATGATTTATCCTCATTACCCTAATTATTTAATATAATTTCACAATTTTAGTTGATATTAAAGAGGGGGTGTCAGGTATTTTATGGAGCTACTGGGAATTTATTTCCAAAATGAAGAATTTATGGACTGATATCTTTATTATTTGAAGGATTAGTTTACAATTTTATTTTGATATTATAAACATTAATACTGAATTACTCTAAGAATAAAAATTGAGTAATGGGATACCTTGGATTTACCTTTTTCTATCCATATTAACCTTCCTTATTTTAACTATTAAAAATAGTTTCTAATTGAGATTTATATTATATATAAAGGAGATAGTTTGGTTGAATTCCAAGGGTGTTCTATTTTTTCCTTACACACATTCATTTGAAAAAAAAGTAATGATAAATTGAAAAAATTGATGAATTTTCATCAAGTATTTGAATTTTTAATGTTGTGATCCTATAATGAAGAGGAGATAGGTAAGTGGTGAATAATGAGTTTTTAAAGGAGGTAAAAGATAAAATACCTTTAATTTATCTCAATTTAATATAAAAAATTATGCTTTAAGAATTAATCTATCAATTTCCAATCATTTTTTTACATTATGAACCACCAATATTAATCGTCAGAATTGACCTTTAAAAAATACTCTTGATTAGTGTGGTTTTATTTCTATATGGGTATTTAGATAACTTCCAAATTTATATAAAATTTGATGGTTCATAACTCCAATTAGATTTCCTTGAGTGATGAATGAATTATTTTTCTCGTAAGATAGATCATAAGTGTCTGGGGTAATAATAAAATATTGAGTAATGTGAGTGTAAGATGAAATAAATATTGAATTGGAATAATAAATGAAGCATTATTGACACAATTTTAATTGGAATAGTTCTATGCTTTCGAAATCTTCAATTATGACTTTATGTTTATTTTTATAATAAATTTAATGTTTTCCTGTTTTGTTATGGATTATTGTTTATTGAATTTTGATATTTTTTTGGGCAAAAAATTCATGTATGGAGGAATCTAATAACCTATATTTTTCACATATTTCGTTATAATTTTCTTTATTAAATGGTTTATTACTACCTGATTCCTATATTTTATAATTTATATTAGGATGAATCATAAGGATAAATTTGGAGTGTTTGGACTATTTTGAAGGAAAATTTCCAAAAACTTTTCATACACATACCATTTCGACATAGTTATTTTCAGAGAAATTTAAGGAAAAATACTTAAAGGAATCATGAAACTACACATCATGATCATGTTATAATTATCAAGTATAAGTAACTCTCGATGATCTAAGGAAGGATCATTTTCTACATGATTATTTAAAGTGAATTATAATGAAGTTTCATTAATAATATCTTTAGAAAACCTCAAGGCCATTACACTATGATATATTCCTCTATACTATTACCTCATAAAGAAAAGTTAACCAGGGTAGCATCAAAATTTAACACTAAAATAATAACACATTTCACGATATAAATAATCAGATAAAGATACACATAAAATTAAAACAACATCCAATGATCCTAGTATTTCCCTATGATCCTCTAGGTTTCAAGGATTAGAAGATATCATGGTATTACGGTGTAATGACATGAATTACACCACAAAAAAGGGGAGATTATTTTGAAAATGAAGGTATAAATGATAAATAGTCAATATAGTAATGTATGTTATAATGAGATATACACATCAAGGTAAAATAAAAGATTTTATACTTTGATTTCCCTAAATATTGATAAAAAAGGAGTGGAAAATGATGATTTATGAGCTTCAAAAATTTTAGAGTTTTAAGAGATTGAGTAAATTCATTAGTATATTTTAAGATGCATTGTGTGCACAATGATATGTCATATTTTGTGTGTGTCAAAACAACTTGAGGACTATTTTCATGTGACCGCCACTATTGTAGAATTTCACTACTTGAAATAGGCATTTTGGACTTATAAAAGATAAAATTTTAAGGAGAACACTTCAATATTTTGGGGATGAAATGTGGTGGATCCCAAGTTAATTTTATGTAATATATTATGTAGTATTGGGACCTAGTTAAAAGAACATGAGTTGAAAAATGATTTTAAAAGATTATATATATAAAGAGTATCATGTAATATATAATAACATTATATGGTTCAAGGTTATTACTCTACCAACCAACGAGTTATAGTGGGCATTTTTATGAGTCAAGGGATGAGAAAAATATATAAATAACTAAATAGGTTTTCATTTATTTTGTTTTTTTCATTGGGTATTCATGGTATTCATGCTTTGGGTAATTCTTATGTTTATTATGCTTTAATTTGTTACTCAATTATTTCTTTGTTCTTTTAATTATATTTTTTCTTCTGTATTGGGTGGATAACTCATGACTAGTGAAAAACAACCGTGAGTTACTAACTTTATAGAAGAGGGTGTTATTGATGAAAAATGATTCATATTAAAATTCTTAAATCCTTATGCAATCATTATTTAGTATTATTAAATATTGTTATTTTGTGAATAAACATCATTTATCTCACTCGTTATTAAGTCATAGATAGATATATTTATTAGTGAATGAAACTAATCATAGTGGAGGTAATTATTTAATAATAGTTAAATGGATTATAACATTTCAATTTCATTTTGAACATAATAAACATTAATTATTTTGTTTTTTGGGATGTTAATGAATTATAAAAATTTATATACTTCTCTTATTATTAATTAATTTTTCTAACTAGTTTTCAAATTAAATTTAAATAATTGTATTTTTATAAATTTTATATGTGATAAAATTAAAAAAAAACGAATCAATCCAATTTAATACTTATTTATTTAAGTTATACCATATGTGAAAACCCAAACCCACACTCCCTGATTTTGTTCTAATAAGCACGTCCTCTAAATATCATCTTTGAAACCAATCAAATTGAACCAAACATAACAATCCATAATTTAAATATCGAAAAAAACTATGACACTTACACACCCAATACCATGTAGGTTTTTAATTTTAAATTTTTAAGAAAAATAATTAACTAACAAAACCCATATAATTCACATCAAAAGTATAGTTTTTTCAACTAAACCAAGGATTTCTTATTTTTAATAAGTTTTCAACAACTTCTAAAAATTTCTCCTTTAATGAATCCCTCTATACATGTCATAATTAATATTCTTATTTATAACCTGAGGGAAAATAAATAAATATGAAGAGCGATCTCAAATGATCAATAAGGGGTAGCTTATAATTGAATCTATCATGGACTAAACATGGCATGAATAAAATAGAAGGAACAAATAATATCATATAACTAATATCATGATCATGTAATATTTACATTGATAACATAAAAATGTAAATAATTACAAGGATAAAAATAATTGATTTATTAATTATGGAATTCATAATTTTGAACATCATAAACATATCATCAAGTCCTCATGACAAAACATCATACATAAACTGTAATGGTTTACACCTAGTACCCAAGCTAGTTTGTCTCAAGAGACATATCGATTCATCAAGGGAATATAAAATTGTAGGGTCTATCCATTAGTAAATAGGTCTAATTAATTCATAATATTAAATGGAAGAATAAAAAATACATAATCAATATTCTTAGTAATCAATACTTATCTATATTGAAATAATTACGTATTGTCAATAATTCCCCATCCAATAAATTTAATATCACCATTAGTAAACATCTTTAAATAGTTATATTATTCACACCATATATTTTAATGTATTTTTGGTTAATTATACAATGATAATGATATATCATTCATCCATGTTATTAAAGAATATGTACATGAAGGATAAAAAAAGTAAAGAGAGGGAAGAAGAGTAACAGGGAACATAACCCATATGAACAAGGTGGAGTATAAATTAAAATTTAATAAGATAATTTAGAGGGTAAAAAATGAAACATAAATATAAGGGAGATATATCCTTTATAGTTTTATTTTAAAATGAAATTTAAATCATAAAAATTAATTATTAATTCATTTTAACATTATTAGAAAATGACATAGTTACGAGTCACTTTCAAAGGTTATTCTTGAGAAGTTGATATGAAGACCATTTTAATAATTATTTTTTTGAAATTACGAATAATAAATCCCAAAAATTTAATAAAGGTTAATTAAAAAATGTGTAGTGTGTGATAAAATATATTACTGTGAAAGGAAAATCCTTTTATTATTTTAAAATACCTTTCTTGAAACCCACAATGAAGTAAAATAAGAAATTAATATTAATTAATATGTATTGTGTTTATATGATACCCAGGGGTACTATTATTTTTAACATTATATAATTATGGACCAATTTTTTAATTTGGGTATTTTAGGTTTGATTTTTGAGTTTTTAGCAGTTTCCCCTATGTTTCATGGTTAGTTACACTATATTGAGGAAACTATGTGGGAAGGCATGCATATGTGTTTTTTAAATTAGTTTTGGTCTTTAAATGGTTATGTTTCTTGTAAAATGGATGGATTATTCTAAATTGTGATAAACATTTTGAAAATGTGAAATTACAATGGTGCTTAGGGAGTTGGCACATGGTCTGTGCATGGTTAGGGAAAACTATATAATGAAACCATGAAATTTTCGTTATTTTGAGTAGTGGATACCACATTATTAGTTCACAATTTAATAAACCATGATGTAAAATATTGTAGTGTTCCCACGTGGGGAAAACTCCATTGGCATGTTTGGTGAAATTTTGGAAAATTATACTGCCAAAACATGTGGTCTGCCTAGATTCACATAAAAATTGAATTTACCGTGTTTTCACTTTCATTTTTAGGCTTATCACCCCTTAACCTCTCCCATTTCATGTGGTCAAACCTCTTTTAATACTAGGGGAGTTTTTTTCTCCCTTCTTCTTTCAATTTGGGATCTTTCCTTTTGATTTTAAGTGATATTCAATTAAATATCTTCTCCATATTCCACTTATCTTCTTACCTCTAACTTTATCCCATTTATTATAGGTTTCTCCTGACTCTATGAACCCTAACTCATGGTTCATGTGATATATAGGGTTAATTTTGGCTTTAACTTATATTTGTAATCTTTTAGGGCTTAATAAGGGAGCATCATTTGTTATTTAAGAGTTCATCATAAAGGGTGACAAATTTCATCTGTGTTTTAATTTTTTTCAGGTAGGTGTTTCAATGAAATTACTTTTTAAAAAAGTCATGTGTTTTTTGGGTTATAAAATTAGTTTTCTCTAATTTTTTAATCACATATAACATCAATCATTAATTTAAAGAGTGTTTCTATGGATCTTTGTCTAGATATAAAGATTTTTACTTATGGATTTAAATTGTATATTTGAATTTTCAGTAGTTAAGCTTTCTTAGAAACTCAAAAATTCCAATTGATCCCTTGTTAAATGTTTTGTAATGAAAACGATAGAAAATTTTCCAATTCTATATTTTCTAGAAAATATTCCATATTTTAAAAAATAGTTTTTGGTATAAAGGGATGGTTTATTTTAAAAATGGTTTCTAAATATTATTTTAAACATGTGGTATCAAAAAAATGAAAATTACTTGGCATTATGGGTGTAATTTTGTGGAAGGACCATTTAGAATTTTATAAAACAAATGGTTTATTTCTCATGAGACCCTCTTTTTTTACCATTTTATTATTTCACCTATTATGGTTAATTTATTATCTTTATGGTGGATATTGATGTGAAAAGATATTGTTCTATATAAGGGTTCTAGAGGTGATATATGGTATATTTATTATATTAAATTCTTAATTAACTCAGTTTATTTCTCACATTCATAGTTTTTAGTTCATGAAAATGCAAGGTAAATGGGTAGTGTATTGGATGAGTAAAAACTATAGTTGATCTTGTGTTTTATATAGAGTGGGAATCATTGTGGATGAGGGATCCGAGGTAAATTTTTCACCATGGTAGCTTATGGGTATTGGGATAGTTTATAGGGCCCGACTAGTTTAACAGGAATACTGGGATGGGTAAGTTCTTATAGTTTTTCCTAGGGTACCAATATCCAATTCAAGTTCATCTCAGTTAGGACCTTGGGAGTTTAATATGAAAATTGTTCATTTACTGGTGGTTTAGGTAGATTATTTCCCCTATATGTATCCCCTTGACATTATTTTCCTATATCACCATATATATTTTCTACTATTTATATACATATTTTATATAGTGGTTCATGATTTTTTTGTTCATTAATTGTTTGATAGTAGGTTTAGTTTGTAAAATGGATTAAAAAAAATTCAAACTGTTTTTTAAATGGAAATCCAATAAGTTGGTCTTTATTTGGTACTTTTATGAATGGTTGAAAATAAGGGTAAATGGTTTCATCTTGTTTCATTTTAAATAAAAGGTCATCATTTGGGGTTTTTAATGTGTTTTGATAATAAATGTATATTTTACTTGATTTTGGTTTTAAAAAGAATTTTTCATTCTATAAAGTGGAAATTTTTTTGGTTTTATTTCACTACTTCCTCATTTATGGTTTTTATTAATCATATATTTATTTTTTTCCTAAGTTCTAATTATCTATTTTTGCATGAGTATCCAAAATATGAATTAAATTTTCCACATTTTTGAGAAAAAAAATGTTATCTATTTATTTTTATTTGATGATGAAAAAATTCTCAAAGTTGATTTCATTGATACACAAGAAGTAGTTTTAGTCTGTGGGGATCAAGGATGACCCTCAGGCTAAGTGGCAAGCCGGATCATGTGATGTGGTTGGTCAGCGCTAGCTGGTTCATTAAAAATAGTATCAAAGATTATATTCTTAATAATGGTCTAGGTTCTTGAAAATATATGTTTATATTTGGGATGTTTCAGGTTATTATGAATATAAGGACCTCAAGACTTGAGTGGTGGGTTTATGAAAAGTCCAGCTAGCTCTTTCTCACTCATAACTTCAAGTTACTATCGGTATTTGGGACTTGAGTCTTTGATATTTATTTCATTATTGAATGGTTTTGTTGAGTTTATATTCTTTATAATGGTATTTTAATCCCTTATGAGCTATACATGTTATTATGGAGATTGTTTTAAATTTTTTGGTGAAATTTGATGATGAAAATGAGTTTCACAGTTAGCTCACATGGCCTAGTAAACCATGTAGAACCCATATAGAATGGTTTTGAGATATTTAAATATCCTAAATCATGGTTATATCATTGTCTACCAAATTGTTTTTTCAAACCATTCACAACTCTACATCCCTCATTGTTTTGTTTTTTTAGATTATTTTGTTTTCATATTTCTCCTAGAGTGGTTCCCACTTTTTATATATGAGTTAAATAATATCTTGATTGTGATTTTATATTTTTGAAGTGTATTTTATTAGGTGTGTTATATTTTTCTATGTTTGTGTGTTGTGTTTAAGGGTTTTTTGAATGTGAATGGTAACTTCGTGAAATGATTAATTTAAATATATTTTGTTTCTATGGGTTTTCAGGAAAATAAATTCTTGGATTCTTGTAAAACATTTTAAAAAATCATTGATTTTATTATGGTATTTGGAGAATGTTTTGGAAAACATGAGATTTTTTAGTAAATTGTTCAAAAATGGATTTTTTGTTTTTGGGATTGATTTAAAATTATAATCAAGTTATCAAATTTCTTAGATGGAATTAAAATGACATGATGTATTTTTCCATGGTTAGTTTATTTTATATAAATAAATGTTATTTATTTTTTGAGTGAATGCCTTGGTAATTTTTTTTAAATATTCTCTTGAATATGTGTTCTATTTATTAATTTTTCCTTGTGTGGTAAGGAGGATTTAAAAAAACATTTTAGTTTTAACAACTAGATTTTTTGGTTATTTGGAAAATGATTTTTTTTATTTTATTTATAGTTTGAAGTGTTTGTTTGGGGTGGTTTTTTTTGAAGTATGTTTCCCTTCATTGAAAAAAATTTTAAATGGGAAAATATCTCACAAAATTTTAAATTTTAGAAAGTATTAATTTGGATTTATCCCATGGTTATAAATAAAAATGTTTTTTAATTGATAGGTATGAATTAGTTCAGGTTTATGTCTTCAGTTATTTGGTATATGGATCCTATAAGGTCTTTATGGAAGTAGAGGGTTATTTTATAAAGGTGTTTCCTATTTTGTTTTACTTTGGCCTTTTAAGTAGTTAACTCTGGACAGACCCCCAGTAGATTGGTAGAGTTAGAACCTTATCTTTCCTCAGACCCTAACCAAGGTGTTATTGTTTCTTAGATTTATCTCATGGTCTTATCCTGATTTTTACCACATGTTCCAACCTAATAAGATTTGTGAGGGTAATTTTTAAAAGAAATCTCGGAATTAGTTTGATTTTGTGTTATTTTATATTTTAAGGTTACCTATCTTGTGGTTTCCTTTTTTTATTTTGGGTATATTGAAGCTTTTGGATAACATTTTAGAGATGGGTATTCTTAAATGCTCCCTTTTTTTGGTACAACCAAATCCATATGTGTGGAATGTTACTACTAGTTTTATGGTTTTACTTTTTCATGGTTGGTGGGATCTTATTTCTCAAGATTTTTATGTGTGGGTTTTTTCATTTTGAGGATTATTTGTTTATGCATTTTCATGGGAATAACCTAGGGTACATGTTTCAGTATCTAGGGAATAATATATACTCATTCAAATTGTCTACTTACTGGTGTATTCCTTGGATTTATTTTGGTTTTCTATGGGAATGTGTTCTAGGTGTGGGGTCCTAGGGTATCCATTTCTCATCTATTTTATTTGAGGTTTCAGATATGTCTCTTTTTTAAGACTATAGTGTATTTTGGTGGTTTTTTATTTCGATTGAAGCTATATTAGTGTTTTTATTATATTTACTCATTTTGTGGTTGTTTTTTCAAATATCCTTATAGATTTGACAGGTTATTTTTTAGTAGTATTATATTATTTTTTAAATAATGTTCTTTATAGTAGTCTCTTCTTGGGAGTTTTTTCTATGGGTATCACTATTTTAGATGAATTATATATTGTGGGGATACTTATGTTAAGCCTCCTTTCTCTTAGTTCTCTTAGTTTATTGAATATGGTTTGGTTTTTGATAGTTGATGATCACCATTTTTTGAGTTTGGACTAGTCATCTCTAGTTTTTTTCAAACCATCCACCTCAAGCATTGAGGTGTGGATGTTTTAATATTTGTTTGATATCTACTTTGACTATGGAATTTATATGGGAGAAAGTGGTATGGTTGGGGAGAAGTGTGACAATTTAGTCCCACTGTTGGTTTTAATATTATTTCATTATGGGATTATTTAGATTTTTGGGGTTTTGGGTTTTATTTTTGAGTTTTTTGTAGTTTTTCCCTCTATTTCACATTAATATGAACCATTTAGGGTAAATTGTGTTGGAAGGTAAAAATATGGGTATTTTAAATTCTTTTTATTCAGTTCATAGTTGGGTAACATGGGAAGAACATGGTTTAGTTTAAACCATGTGAAACTTAGTGAAAACTATACAAGTCTTATGGTGCTTAGTGAGTTGGTTCATGGTTAGGTAAAATTGTGAGTGTAAAGTTTGTTATTTGCAATAATTTTTAGTAGGGGATGTTGTTTGGTTGTCACATGGTTTAGAAAACAATGAAACAAAACTATAATGCAATTTACCTTAATCAATATATAATTATAATATTTATAACAAGGTTTTCAATGTATTACATTTTTATGATCTTTTAGGATTTAATTTTTCATTTATTAGGAAAAAAATTACATTACAAGTGGTACAAATAAATACAGTGCCCAATTTTTTAGCAAATAGGATCCCTAAATTTTAGATTTTGTTTCTTTCAAAACATTTATTCATATTTTATTATGATTCACCATAGAAAAAAATAATTACTATTATATATTTCATACACATCATTAGGTCCTTAGAAAAATTGAATATGAGGGATGAGAAAACAAATCTCTATAAAGGATATAAAAATAAAGGAATCTTGTTAGTTCGATGAAAAACATAAAATACCGTGAAAATGTTTAGCCTTTTCATAATAAAACTTGATAACATAAATAAAAAATATATGCAGGAGAAACTTACACTTTTACAAAATAAAACCATGTAAACCCATTAGAAATGATAGTAAATACATGAAAGAATCAAGAGAAAATTTCTTTGAAAAATAAAACATTCATATCTAAAAGTTCACAAACAATACTTACCTTATGAAATTATAATCTCACTATAAAAACCTTTAAAAAGATTTAAAAAATAGGTATATTAGATAATCGTATTTATGACCCATGGTTACTAATTTTTATCACATGTAAAACGTAATAGAATCTCAATTAATTCCATATGAGTAATCATCTAGGTTATCTCCCTCATTTTTCACATGTAAAGACTAAATCACCACCCAATAAATTAGAGATCTATATTGGGAACACCCATCATTACGAGTTATATCATTCTCACCTATCATCATATGTAATTCTAAATTACCATATCATGAAAAAACTTAATCTTTAACTTTTTTATCATAAAACCTGTGAAAAAATAATTTAAACCCATAAACAAAGAAAGTTCCATTTTTTTCTAAAAATATGGAGAAATATCCCATTTTTCGAAATGGTTTCATATGATAAATTACACAAAACAAAGATAATTGAATTTTATTTATAAAACATGAAAAATTTAAGATTTATAGTTATAAAAAGGAAGTATGTGATAGTGGGAGGTTTCACTTATGCCATATATGTTAGAAAAACATTGTTTTAACTTTGGTAAATAAAATCAAAATTACCCATATAGAAAATGTCAAAAAAATCCCCTTTTTAAAATATTTATATAAAAGAAAATGTTGTTGAAAAAATTATTTAAAATCCTTTGAATTATAAATAATAATAGGCAGGAATTATTTAAAATAACGTAAACATGGAGGAATTTGTTTAATGTAACACATTAAAACATGGTTTTATAGGAAAATCCATTATATATTTGGTAACTTTTAAAAGAAAAGAAAATTGAATAAGAGTAATTAAAATATATTTTTAAACCAATTTAATTTAATTAAATTAATGATAAGATAAAATTCATGTTGTAGTTCATACACCACAAAAAAGAAAACATGTGGTGAAAATGGCATAAGTCTTAATGAAAGGAAATTGAGATAAGATGTCCCTTACCTCATCTCATAACGTGGCACATAAGTTATTTTACTCTTTTATAATGAACATATATTAATTATTAAATTTATTAAGAAAACTTTTCAGGTTTACTAACTTATCATAATACCTTTTACTTCACTTATTACCATGTATTATATATTTATTAAATTGATTAAGTTCATGTTGGACGTTTTGAGGGCATTTAGTTCATAATCCCTAAAAAACATTGATAGCATGAACATATTAAAAGGGTTAAATGTAACATTATCTCAAAAATATTAATCATGACTTATTTATAATGTTTTTATCTTAAATAACATTTTATAAACATCTATGTTATTCAAACATGAAATATGAATCACATCGCTTTACAAAGGTGATATTCTATACATATGCATGAGCAACATAATCATTTTTTAACGGGTGGAAGGGTAATAAGGTAAGTAATATATTATATTTACATAATAATAAATATTTCATTAATATAATATATATTTATTAAATCCATCATAATAACTATCCTTCATATGTGGTGATGAAAAATGAAACACATCGCTTCGGGAATGTGGTGGTCCACACAAACAATAAAAAGATGTTTTTATTCCCCATAGGATGGGAAAAAAATTATAAAAGGATTTTATATCATTATAATAAAATTTAAATATAAAAAAGATACTTATTTTATCATCACAAAATGGTTATATAAAAATTTATAGAGGTGGAAGAATGAATAAATATGAAAATACTCGGTTAAGTGTAACACCTTTTCTTTAGAAATTATCCTTTTGATTGAACCTTAATCATTCATTGGTTGGTCTTTTAGTGAGAAAAAAAATATATAACATGGTGAGGAATTTTGGGAAGGTTCTTTTTTAAGGTATTTTATGAACAATATGGCTCATTAATTGTAAGGAATAGGGGATATGTGGTTCATGTTTTTATGTGAGGGAAAGGATATACATGGAGTTACATAAATTATTTAAATATAATATACATTATAATCATGCCAAGTGACACCAATATGGAAATAATTTAAAATTTAAAAAATTATAAGGTTAAAAAATATTCAACCAATAAAATTTATAAGGTTTTTTTGATAATTTTAATCCTTATATTTTGGTTTAACCACATCATTAACATTTTTTTATGATTGAGTCTAGTAACACATTTCTTATCTTTTTAAGGTTATAAATTTACTTATAAGGTGAAAAGTGGATAAAAATTGAATATGGATGAAATTATAGATCATTTTAAAATAGAGTTGTCCTGTTTAAATATTTTTATTATTTTTATACAATTTAATAAAATATTTTTTGCAAAAAATATCAATAAATTCGTTTTTGGAACTATCCATTTTATTTGACATAAATGATATCAATACAAAATTATAATTTGAATATAAACCCATTTAAAATCATTAATAATTAATAATTTATTTTTAAATCTATGAAATCCTATAATTCATCCAAAATAAATTAATTTTATTGTTTTTAAAATCATTAACATTGATTTTTCTACTACTTGAAAAAACAATATATTAGTGTTGGGTAAGCATTTAATGTAATTATATCATCATTAAAAATTTAAAATAAAATAATATAATAAATGTTTTTTATTTATGTTCAAAATAACCTTTTATATTCATTAATAACTTTTTCTATCCTTGTCAAAACATAAAATAAAAAATTAAATTAATAAAGTGACATTTTGTATTTATCTTTTTCTTTAAATAATATAAATGTTATAATCAATGTAAAGTGGAAATAAATACGAATACATTCATTTATAGGATGTATTTTCAAAAAAACTAATCTAATAGGATAGGAAAAAGGAATGTGTTATAGATATATTAAATCCTTTCCCCATAGTTTTGACCATGTTTTACCTATTTTACCCTTAACTAAAGAGACAAATATTTACAATGGTTACTATTCAAAATGTCTATAAATAAAAGGTAACTATTTAAAAAACTTGAACCCCATGATTCCAAATATGGAATCTATTTTTCTGGATTCAATTTATAGAATTGGTATAAATAAATTCTAATAAAAATATATAAATCACAATGAAAAAGCTTTTAGAAAATTGTGTTTTTAAGAAAAAAATGAAAATATACCAAAATAATATTTAATATTTATTAATATGAAAATATATATATTATTTTTTATAAAATTTATCTTATGATACATTAAAATAAAATACAAAGTATAATTTTACTTTTGTATAATTTTTTTAAGAATTAAATGACATTTTTACAAAAAATAGTATTTTTCAATTTTCACCAAAAAAATATATATTTTTAGAATAAAATACCCAAATTTCATCCTAATACAATTATGAAATTAATATTTAAAAAATTATATATATTATTTTCAAATAAAATTTATAAAAATATCAGAAAATAGTTATAATATATGTACACAAAATGCAATAAAAACCATTTTTGAAGAATAAAATGACATTGTTCTAAAACTTTTATGATAACCATAATTAAATTAATGATAATTAATTAAATTCGATATATAATTTACTTATTATAATCATTTATCAATGATGATTAATTTAATCTATTATGATCAAAATACATTATACACATAAAATCAATTTTATGAAAAATATATCTTTTAACTTTAAAATATTGTATCTTCATTTCCAACCAATTAATAATCAATGAATGGTGGATTATTAATTTTACTAATGAAAAAATTTATAAATATATTTCATAATGTCATTATTTCTATTTATTACCACCAAACCGATAGCTTGGTCAAAATGATCATATTTAAATAAAAATATTTTAATAATTAATCACAGTTCATTTTATGATCAGTATTGTGTATACAACAAAATATCTAATATACATAAAGAAAATAAATTATAAAATATTTGCATATTATATTATACCCCACATAATGAAATTTCATCCTTTTAATTTTATCTCATGTCCCATAAAAAGGGTTTCGAACATTATTTTAACATCAATTCCAAGGATTGGATGATAGAGCGTAAAGTCACGAAAGGAAACCCATTTTAAATATTTAAAAATAAATTTTTAATAAACCAATTAATAAAAAAGAATAATAAATTATCCTTTTGACAATATGAGGAGGGAAATATTAAGTTCACCTAAAATAAATCATAATTATGTTCCCACATAAGGAGAATAGTAGCAGGAACTCAAAATACGGACTTATAGGTGAAAAACAATATCTAGGAAACAATAGAGAGTGGTAAATAACATTATCATCAGAATTTTATTGAACATAAAACCATAAATAAATTAGGTATAAGTAATAACATCAATTCATCATAAATGAAGGTTAAACGATAATAATTTTATTTTAAGATCATTTAATAGAATTGAGGGTATCTTTTACTATCAAGATAGAGAACACAAGAAAATACAATTACTTAATTTTTTTCTATTTAATTAGAATACTTTACGCAATTTTTTGTTCTTTGAAAAACAATTCCACATATACCTCATCTCTCAATCTGTGTAATGAAAATTCAAGATGATTTTTTCCTTCCAAAATAACTAAAATAAACTTTTAACTAATCAAATGATCCATAAGAGGAAAAAAATTTATTCCACATTTATTTAGACATTAACAAAAAACGAAAATATTTATAACAAGGTAATAAATTATTTAATATGAATAAATACTATACCAATATCTAAATTCTAAATAATAACACCAAATGTTAAACTATAAGCATTCCATAAATAACTAACCTTAAAAATCATTGCAATATGATTATCCAAATTCAAAACCCAAAAATTAGATAAATTTGAACTCATATTCTTCCGATATAAACTTAAAATTAATCACCAAACAACATTAATGACTCAAAAATTCATATATTCTAAAATCTATATGGACTAATCATATAGTATCTAAAATATTAGAATATTTTACAAAAATAACCTCAATCACCATAAAAAATCATATATACATAAAAAAATTTATCCTTTATTCCTAAAATTAATATAACATTTCCATTTACCTTAATCATATATTTTTCCCAAAATAGTGAACATTTTCAAAAATAATATCAATCACTTAGTCACGAAATCACTTTTAAAACCAATGGTTATCCATATGATTAGACATATATTCCCACAACGTATTAACCATTTTATCTCAACTAACCATGATTATATCAACAAAAAATATCATATTAAACATAAAGGTTATCAATTATATTCAACTTAGGTCCATAGAATATAAAATAATTATTCCAAAAATAACCTCTTCAACAGAACACATGAAAAACCTACGGGTTGTATTACTATAAATTTCTCTCAAAACATATGTAATAATATTAAAATATCATCACATAAAACCTCAAAAGGGTTATTAATTACTTTAAACTTATGATCAAATAAAGACTTATAATACCATAATGGTATCTAGAACTTTTAAATTATCCTCATTTGAACCATCATAACCTCTAAAGTTATATAAACCTTTACTTTTATACCTTTTATAACACCATATACCTAAAAAAGACTATAATTAAATGATTTATAATAATTTTTGAAATTTATTTAACATATAGTATTATTTAGTTATATATTTTAATAGAAATAGGAAAAAATTAAATTACACAATTTACACCAAAACATAGTGCCCATTTTTTCCACAAAACAATATTCATAAATTCAGAATATTGTTTCATTCAAAACACTTGTTAATATTTTAAGAGGATTCATAATATATGAATTATTCAACTTGATATAGTTTTTATACATTATTAGATCTAGGGTAAAACATTTGAAATATGGGATGATAAAAACAAATCTTTTTAAGTGAAATAAAAATAAATAAATCTTGTTATTTTAGTGAAAAACTTGAAAACCCATGAAAATTATTACCTTTTTGTAATAAAACATTGATCACCTAAATAAAACACATACACATGATAAATTAATACTTTTCTTAAATAAAACCTTTTAATACAATTAGAAATCAAAGTAAAACCATTATATAATCATGAAAAAAATTCTTTGAAAAAAAACATTTTATCTTTAAATGTTCACAAGATTTCATTACATTATTATATCATGAGATTTCCATAAAAATATTTAGAAATCATAAAATATAGAAATCTTAGAACATCATATACAGAACTCATATTAACTCAGGATAATCCCACGCCATAAATAATTAGTTCCCAGTTAATTCCATAAAATTAATTATCCTATTTATCTCCCTCATTATTTCTCTTCGAAGACTAAATTAAATCCGAATGCATTGATGAGCTATATCGGGCTCACCCATCACCATATATAATTCTAAAGTAATATATAAAGAAAAATATAATTTTAATCTTACAAATTTTTATCATAAAACCATTTTAATACTCATTTGAACCCATAAGAAAAGAACTTCAATTTTTTAAAAATAGGGAGAAATATATCACTCTTTTTGAAACACTTTAAAAAATAATTCCACAAAAATTTGGGAATTGAATTTAATTTATAAAACCATTAAAACAATAACAGTAAAATTTGTAAAAAAATAATAATATGGTATGAAATTCCATCTATTCTATATATAATAAAAACATTATCTTTACAGTTTGGTAAGTAAACATTAAAATGACCAATATAGTAAACGTTAAAAACATTCCATTTAAATAATTTATAAATAAATTAAAAATTATTTTGAAAATTAAATTTAATAGACTTTTAATTATAAATAATAAAACCCTTAAAACATTTCAAAGAATATAAATATGGAGGATAAAAATTCAAAAGGAATATTTTAAAACATGGTTTTAACGAAAAATATCTTGTATCTTTCATATCGTTTGAAAAAAAAGGAAAATAAATAATATAAAATTGAATGGATTTGTAAATAACATTAATTTTAGTAAATAAATTATTAAATAAATCCATAATTCACTTCACAAATCACACAAAATAATGAATGGCGTGAAAATGGAATAAGTACCAATGAAAGGAACTTGAGATGAGAAATCTGTTACCTCATCATACAACATGACATATAATACTTTATAATAAACTTATATTAATTATTTAAATTACTAAGAACCTTTTTTAGTTTTATTACCATATAATATTATCTTTTATTTTATTTAATATCATGTCTTATGTAGTTACAAAATTGATTAATTTCATGATAGATGTTTTGGGGGTGTTCGATTCGTTATCCCCAAAACAAGTTTGGAAGGCTGATTATGGTAAATGAGGACACTTACCCATAATATATATAATATTAATCATGAAATATTTATAATTTTTATAATATAAATATATTTTTATAATCATACATACGAGAAAAACACAAAATATTATTCACATCACTTCATGGAGGTGATATTCCGCACATACACACGAGCAACATTATAATTTTTAATGTGTGTATGGTTAAGAAAGTATGTAATATATTATATTTACATAATAATAATTATGTATTTAATAACATGTTTTTTTAAATCCATCATAATAACCAACCTTCTGAGATGGTGATAAAAAATGAGACACGTCGTTTCAAAGAGTCGGTAGTTCACATGTCCGCATGATAGATGTTTTCATTCTCTATTGAATGAAAAAAGGGATGAAAAATGGGATTTTATCATCATAATAAAATTTTATTATATTTAATATACTTATTTTATCATATAATCATGGTTTTACAAAATTTTAACGATTTCAAGAAGAAATAAACATAAAAACACTCAGTTAAGAGTCATATATCTTTATTGGAAAACCTCCCTTAACTTACACATTAAGCCTTTATTAGTTGGGTTTTTACTAATAAAAATATCTATATGACCATAGGAGGATAGTTTTTAAAGTGTTTGGGTAGATATTGGACAAAATTAAAGGCTCATAATGTGTGAGGAAGATAGGATATGTGGTTCCCTTTTATAACTAAAGGAAATAACACACTTGGAATTACTTAATGGATTTAAATATAATATATATCATAGTCATGTAAATTGGAAACAAATTGGAAAATTTTTTATTTTAGGATATTATAATTTGAAATAAATTTAATTAAAAAAAATTATACAAGTTTTGGTATTATTTTAAACCATATATTTTGATTTGACCCCATCATTATCCATTTTAATCCTTAACTGTGGTAACACATTTATTAGCCTTGGAGGGTCATAAATTTACTTATTAGGATACAATTGGACTAAAAATGGTAAATGGATAAAATTTTAGACCATTTAATATCCATATTTTCTTATATATATATATATATACTTTTTCAAATCATATAATAAAATATCATTAATGTCATTTTTTTGGTCTATTCATTTAATTTGACTTTAATAACATCAATGAAACTATGTAATTTTAATATAATAAAATTTAAAATTATTTATAATTTAAAATTACATATTAAATTATTTAAATTCCACAATTCATTTAATAGATATTAATTTTGTTTTTGTTTTTGAAATCAATTACCTCGATTTTTCTACTACTTGGATTAGAATTTTATCAACATTCTGTAAGAGTTTGAGGTAATTATATATTCTCTAAAAATTAATAATAAATTAATATCATAAAAATAATTTATTTATTATAAAATATACTTTTATATTTATTAAAAAATTCTTTTTATCACTTTTATAACAAATAAGAAAAATTAAAATCAAGAAAAGGGACTTTTCATAATTATCCCATTCCTAAAACAACATAAATGTTATAATCAATGTTATGTGGTATGAAATTGAAATATTTTCATATATATGATGTATTTGGTATAAAAAACTCTTAAAATATGGTAAAGGGAAGTTTTATAGATATTTTAAAGTCGCATCCCATAGTTTTAACTTTGTTTTAGCTATTTAACACTTATAGAGATAACAAATATTTACCACAATTACTATTCATAATGAAAAAAATAAAAGGTAAATATTTACCAAATTTGAAACTAGTGATTTTAAATATGTAATAAATTTTCCATAATTCAATTTATATACTTTTTATAGATTAATTTAAATATAATTTCATAAAACAGAATAAAAGCAGTTCTTAGAAAATTGCTTTTTGAAGCATAAAAAATAACTTATACGAAAATCAAATATAATTTTTATTACTATGGAATTGTTTAAATTATTTAAAAAAAATGGATATTATGTTACTCAAAAAAAATTCAATTTATAATTTGACTTTTAAATTACATTATTTAAATAAAAGAAATAAAAGTTTTATAAAAATCAATATTTTGAAAATTCATTGAAAATTTAATATTTTTAGAAAAAGAACAAAAAATCATAATAAGAATATTATGAAATTATGATTGAAAAAATCATATCCATTAATTTAAATAAAATTTATATAAATTTCAGAAATTAATTATATTATTAATGCATAAAATTCTATAAAAACTATTTTTGAAGAAAATGAATTTTTGAAGCATAAAATTAATCTATTAAGATCAAAATAAATTGCACATATAAAAATGGTTTTATGAAATAGATTTATTTTACCATTAAAATATTTGATCTTCATTTTCAACCAATTTATCTTCAATTTGTGATTGATTATTCATTTTATTAAATAAAAACTTTCTAAAAAAACATAATATGTTTATTCCTATTTATACCTATCAAACCAACACCTTGTTTATAAAAATAATATTTAAATAATTGTAGTTTAATACTATATCAAAGTTAGTTTAAATCATAGAATTATGTATAAAACTATCTACAAAATATATTACTTAAATAAAATAAATTCTAAAATCATGGGGTGTTATACAAACTATATAATGTGCCTAAGTCATGATAGTTCCATCTATAAGATTTGGTACAGGTTTTGGAATACAGCACATCCAAACCATGTGATCTACCTAGATGCACTTAAAGATAAAATTTACCTTGTCTCTCCCATCATTTTTATGTCTCGTAACCCCTACTCTTCAATTTAGTGTTGTTAATCCTCCTTGAATCCTAGGGTGAGTTTATTATCCCTTCCCCTTTTATTTTTTCTCATTATATCAAATTTCAAGTGAAATTCAAGGTAGTTTCTCCTCCATAATTCCTTTATTTTCTCCACTCTTTCCATTATTAAATTTATCCTATGTTTCTTTTTCATTCAGGATCCCTAATCCATTATGCATGTGATATGTCGGATTTGGGCTGGTTCTAACCTTGGGGTTTGTCTTTTAAGTCTTGATAAGGGTGATTCATTACTTGTTTTAGTTATTTCCATTGAGGGTGGAATATTTCTACTTCATTTCAATTGTTTTGAGGTAGGGTTTTCTATGTTCTTCCTTTTTATTTTCAATTTACCAGATAATTGGGTTTTGAAATTCATTTTCTATGACTTTATAATTATATATGATATCCGCGATAAATTTATATAGTGCTTCTATGGATTTTTTTCAATGGAATAAATAGTTTTACTTATGGATTTAAATTTTATATTTAAATTTTAAATAATTAAGCATGACAATACCCTAGAAAATTTTGATGAGGCCCTTCCTTAACATTTTGAATGAAAAATGACATGCATTTTCCCCTTTCAATTTTTTTATAAAATAAAACTTGTTTAAAATGATTATTTGGGGATAAAGGGAGAGGTTATTTTCAAAATAGTCTATAAATATTATTTTAAGTGAAGGGTTACCATGAAATGAAAATGGATTGGTTCCTCGAGTCCAATTTCATATGAAGGCTCATTTGTAATTTTATAAAACAATTGTTTTATTTTTCGTGAGACACTATTTGTTTATCCTTGTGTTTATTCACTTCTTATGGGTCATTTATTATCATTATGATATATGTTGATGTGAAAAGGGGTTGTTATATATGAGTTTATTGGAAGTGATATGTGATACATTTCTTGTGATAATTTTTTAGTTACCTTGATTTCTTTCTCACCTAAATACTTGTTTGGTTATAAAACTACTAGGTAAGTGAGTAGTGGTCTGGATGAGAGAAAATTGTAGTTTAGCATATGTTCTAGATAAACTATGAATTGTGGTATCTATGTTCCCCTAGATTGATTGTTCCCCATGGTACCTCTGGGATCCTGAAGTGGTTTATAGGCCCTGACTATTTTGAAAGGACTTCCAGGATAGACATGTTCTTAGAGGTCAACAACCCTTAGTTTCAATATCAATTTCATGTTTATAACACTTAAGACCAATGGTGTTTCACATGAAACTTTTTCATTGATTAGTGTTTTAATTACGGGAATCCCTCGTTATATTCAACCCCTTGAGATTATTTTCTTATCGTACCAATTTCATTTTGTAATTTTGTTATCCTCCTTTAATAATGGTGCCAAATTTTGTTCTTATTTTATTATTTATAGTGGGTTTGGTTTTTAAAATTTTTAAAAAATATGTTTTCAATGTGTTTTTAAATGGAAATCCAAATGGTTGGTTTTTATTTGTTTTTTTATAAAAGGATTAAAATTATGGGAATCATTTTTATCGTATTTGATTTAAAATCAATATATATCATTTATAATTTATAATGTATTTCTCTATTAATTTTATATTTCACTTGATTTTGATTTAAAAATGATCTTTCATTATTTAAATGTGAAATTATTTTGGTTTGATTGTGACTTCTTCCTTGATTTAAAATAAAATACATAAATTCTATTATATTGTAAACTAGAATTTAAAAATTTTTTATTTAAAGGAAGATCATATAATCCTTGGTGAGATCCTACTAGACCAGTTAGCTCATGTCCTGTATACACACTCAAGTGTGTGTATAAAACCATTATATTTTAGTCAGGCTCCACGTTCTTTTCTATATTAGATTAGTGGTAAGAACCCCTTAATACTACATGAAAAATGGGGGTTCAAAAGCCGTTGGGTGTAGGCACTATAGCGACTGTAGCAGTGGTGGCACTATAGAAACGACGGTACTATAGTGGACGCAGGTCACTGTAGAGACGAAAGATCACTATAGTAGTGGTAGGAACTATGTGGTACTGTAACAACATGGAACTGTAGCAGTACTATTCACAGAATGGACCTTGGGCCAAAAATTTGGGCATACGGGCCATTTCAGGGGATAAATGCCCACTGGGCCTTCAGGTTATGTATGAGGTCTCCCTCCGCCTAGTTAAAAGAGGTATTTGATTTGCATTAATAATACATGAGGCTTCGACCCCAACCTTTAAAAAAATTATCAACCAATATGGGATAGACATATTTTATTTATGTTCTTCTTATGGTATGATAGTTTTATATTTATTTTTTTATGATATATGCATGTTTATACAAGTGTGTTAAATTATAATTATGGGTTATTACTCATATGTTCCATGTTTTTATTAGTTCTACTTATTTAGTTGTGTACATACATCTGTTATATGGATTCCCCATGATAGATTTTTTGATAAAGTAATATGTTGTCTTTTTTACTATGATTTGAGGGTGAAACCATTCCCAAATGTGATTTCCTTAATACATTGGCACTAGTTTTCAGTTCGTCAAGATGAAGAACACCCTTCGATCCTAGTGGCGAGTTGGTTTGGGTGACTAAGAGGGTTATATCAGGTTTATTTCTTACACTTTCAAAATAAGGAAATTAAATAGTTGTGAAAATAAAGAATATGGACATGGGAGAGAAAAATATTATGGGAAAGGATGATAATTATGCATAAAAATAACATTTTTTATTTAAAAAATAAATTCTTCAAATAAAAAGATTTATATGAAAAAATTTGAATTTCTGAAATAGAAATCAAATGTACCATATGATATAAAGAAAATTAATATTATAATAAACATATATGAACATGGTCAAGGAACAAAAATAATGACTTAATGAAAAAGAGGTTGTGTCAAAAAACCGATAAAAATATCATACTATTTTAAGTAGAAATTATTCATAAAGAGGTTTATGAGAAATAATTATATATCTATATATATTTAAGTGAAAATACAATTTTCTATAATCATGGTAAAAATTAATCAAATGTAGAATAATGGGGTTAAAAAAGGAACATTATAACTCAAAAAAAAGGAAATTGAGATTTAAGAACCCTTATCCCTTTGGAAACATTTGACTAGAAATACATTGAAGAATAGAACCTGATATTGATGTTTAAATTCATTAAATTGAATTAAAATTATTATAATAACATCAATATGTTATTATATATACCATACAAAATAAAACAAGTTATGATTATTGAATATGTCTTAATGAAACAAAATTTATATGAGAAACCCTTCTGGCCTAGGTAACATATGATTCCAATGGAAAATAGAGATCTTAAATTAAAGTGAAACTCTTTTGAATAATAAATTATTTAAAATATTTAATTAAATAGGTCAGTATTAACCCTATATAAAAGTAAAATGATGAATAATAAGAATCATGTCTCATGGAGTTTAAATTGAGAAAAAAACGCTTACCTTTATTCATAACTTCCATGAAAGTGATTTAGCATCCTGTATAATAAATATAGCAATCTTAATACATTATTTTTTAGCCTTATTAAAATATATAACCTTTTATACTCTTAAATTATAACCATTTATTATATATTAATTATTTATTTTCGTTTATTTTCATCATCAGCTGTTAGTATATTTGATTGTTTCATACAAGTTTGGTAATGGAAATTTTGATAATAATTCTTTCATAATAATTTCATAATTCCATAATTACTCAAGGTAGTTTAATAATTTTATTTTAATGGTTTATGTAGTTTTACTTTCATTTGATATAATGAATGGATATGTGTTGTGATAATGGAATCCATGGAGAACATGTTTTGTGTAGTTTATCGATAATAATGACTTATTTTGAATTGATCATTCATTTTTTCCCTTAGAGAATTGTATTCATAACATAAATTCCCATTCAAGGTTTTATAATTTAAATCCCATAATTATTTATAATGTTCTAATTTTATAGTCTAATATTTTTAGTTCGATTCATGAAGATCAAATCAGTGGTGAGAATGTTTCGATAATTTTTAATAAAAAATGGTATATTAATAATGGGTTAGATGTTAATAGAAAACCAAATTCAACTTTATAGAGTATTCGTCTTTTAAAAAATATAATTTTTATTCAATAAATAAATTTTATAACCACCCATTTATGGTAGTGATGAAAAATTAAATATGACATTCATTGACATGGAAGTCCTTACATAACACAGACTGCATTTTAAATTCCCAATGGATGGAAGGGAGATAAATAATAGTTCCTCTATAAACATTATAAAATTTAATTATACTAATATTTATTATTTTTTATATTATTATAGATATAATATGATTTTCAAAGTTTTTAATGAGAAATATAGAGAATATAATTTTAGGGAGTAGATAATATTAATGTTGTGGACTTGAATCTTCTCTCAAAAGGTCACATGGAAATGGAGGAATTGATTCAATTTATTGTGACCAAGGTATTCAAAATGTGGAAGAGGATCCTATCAGAGGTAAAATGGATAGCGGTTTGAGTTAAATTTATAGGTTATGTTTGACTTGATGTGGGTGGAAGTGAGCTCATTTTATAGGTGAAAACATGGTACTTTTCCTTGGAATGCAATGTTAGGTGAGGGGTAAAGATTAAATCACATAGTATTTGGGTGATTCAGGTGGGTAAATGTTGGTGAAACATGAATTATTAAATTTCCTACTGAAAAAGGACTTCTATAAAGTCTAAGTGTCAAGTTGATTTGGTAAAATCCACACCACGACGGATTACCTTGACGTTTATATTTAATCTTATTAAATGTTTACCGTGGTAATTATATTTTCATTAAAAATATAATATGATCCTTCTTCCAAAATTTATAGGTTCTTATTAAAAATCTGGATTCCATTTAATCTATTTAAATTTCTAAAAATTAGAAAATTTTCTATTAAATTAAAACATAAGATATGTTAATTGTATTGTTGAAATATGAATGCTTAAACATAAATGTTCTTATTCATATTTCCTATAAATTGTTAATTAATTTTTTTTAATATATTTGTTTATAAATTGAAATATTATATTAGATTAATCATTTCAAATTGAACAATTTAATTTATTATAACAAAAATACACAATACTCAAAAAAATTAATTATTTAAAAAATAATTGTTTTACTGTGGTACTAATATTTATCTTGGTAACATACTTTATTTTAAAAAAAGAAAAATAACTTACTACCCAATTTAGATATGAATATTCAAAATATTATATTCATTTTAATTAATTCAATTTATGAAATTTTTTGAAATAAAAATTAATATAAAAACACATATAACATAAAAACAACTTTTCGTAAAATAAATTCATTTAATCATAAAAAGATTTTCTAAATATTACATGCTAATGGAGGATATTCAGAAGAAAAATAATTTATTTTTTAATATATTTCAAATTATTCAATAGTGATCAACTGGGTTTATTAAGATAAAAATAAACCATATATAGAAAAAGTATAATTATATAATTTGATGAATTTTTATCATTAAATTATTTTATTCCTAATTAATTTAGATTAGTCACTTTTTTAATAAGTATTAAATTTCATAAATATATTTATATTAAATACATCCTTCATTATTTAAATAAATTAATTCTTTCAAAGTAAATTTAATGGAAACGAAAAATACATAAAATAATGTAATAACAAAAATTATAGGTATAGGGGATTACAAGAAACTAAAAAACACTCATACTCTGGCACCCTAGTGGGTTAAACCTCATCCCCACACATAATGAATTGAAATAACCCACTAGAACAGTTTTATTAAAATACATTTCTTGAAGGTCTATATGAACAGATTCCTTAGAACATGGGTAGACCTAAGGCCCAATGACCAGAAGTTTGAATACATGGTTTCCCCTAAATGAGCAGTCTGTTTCATTTCATGTCATTAGTCTTATGCCTCACTACCCCCTGTTATTAGTCATCACACCATGTTACCCATATGAAAGATTCATTTCCCCTTAACAAGAATCATTACTTCATGTCGGCCGCTAGCATAACATGTTTGGGTATGTCTCAATCTCACATCGGAGAACCATGTAGGTAGTGTCAAATTATAGGTTCTAGCACACTCATCTCTATTTTAAGCTACCCACCCAGTGATACATATGTGGCACTCCATTAAATCACCTTCCTATTGTGTTTCACTATTTAATTAGTCCCATTATATTAATAGTCACATGGATGGGCACCCATCTATCCCATATCATAAATCTATGGAGATATATGGTTTATTGATACACTCTAGTGAAACAATCCCTATTTTGAGGCTACCAAACTAACAGTTCATGAATGTCTCTAAGATGCAATGCCTACCTATTATGTCAAGTTGTTCATTAGATCTCACTATGTCACCTATTGCACACTAATCATGGATCAGAAGCCATGTGGTTTGAATACATTATTGATGATGGCCTAAAGGACCTATGGATCAAAGTAAATTAATTTTTTAGAATCCTTATTAATCATAGGCCTAATTTAGTGGCCTGAAATCCCAATTTAGGTGAATAGTACTTCTTCTATAGTACTGCTATATAACATGCTCCCATAACATCATAAAAAATCCCCTTCCTGGTTTTGATGAAAATTTACATGGTGTTTACCACTTGAGAACCACCCCAACAACATTAAATGAAAGTAATAAAAAATATATAAAAGTTTTTAAAAATCATAGGATTTTATCATCCTAATTTCTACTTATATAAAACCTCAAAAGTTTTGTATAATACATAAGGATAAGATAAGTATTTGTGTTAGTCATGGGTATTGATTCAACAAGCATAGATCTCATAATGATTTCAATGAGGTTGAATTTTCTCCACAAAAAATTCCACTCAAGATACACTTATTTGAGTTTGGCTTGGGCTTGGTCTGGGGAAAACCTTAGTGAAGTTTGTACCCTTCCATGCTTGGAAATATTTGCCTCATATGGAAAGATTCTACTATTTTATTCTATTTCATCTTCTTTATGTATTGATTTCATAATATGGTTACTTCTATTTATATCCACTAATTCAATGGTGAAATTACAATGGTTATATTTTAATTATAATGTAGTTAATTTTGGTTTAGTATTATATGTAAAAAAAGATATAATAAATTTAAAATATTATAATTTATGAGGTTTCTCATTCTAACAACCTTAAATGGATTTCATCTCCTCAATCATAATTTATTTCACTAATGAAAATAAATGTGGTTTTTATTCATATAGTTATTACTCAATATTTAAAAATCTATTTAAATCCTTCTTAATATTTCGTAAATAAATAATGAATTATAAAAAATAAAATCCCCTAATAGTTTCAAAATATATGTTCAATTAGGATCATTCGTTGTGCGTTGAGTAAAGATCGAGTTAATACTCAACCAAACTTTTTAGTGTTATTACCCCTAGTTTTATCTGAACAAGAGCCTGAATCCACTTATTTTATCCATACGGGGATTTTATTGTTAGGAAATCATAGACTCTATTTTTTACAAAAAATTTAGGATATTTTCATATTTTCGGATTTATCTACAGGATTTTCACTAATGTATTCTAGTGTTAATTTCTAATATAAGTCAAATAAAATCTTTCTTACTATATCCTAAACCCATAATTCATGGAAACCTATGCTCCCTTAACTTAATATATCCCTTATCCCCCAACAACATGAAATATCATGAAAATTACTATATACCATAATCATGTATACTCAAAAAATGTATTAATATTTTCCAAAAACAACCTAAATTTATTTGACATCAAATTTATTACCAACCATAAAGGATACCTACATCTTGATCATATAATTTTCTTAACCTATAAGGTTTTCTAAACACTGATTTGATTCCAAGTGTGATCATCCAAACTTTCACTCCCAAATCTTATACTACTAAGCATATTATATACATACTAACTTTGAAATGAATTAAAGCAACCTATACTTAACCGTATATAATTACAATATCAACCAAAAATATTGATACACATACATGTCCAAGACATTTTAGGTTTCCCACATTAAACAATTATGAAAAACCTTTTACTAAGAAAAGTCATATCTTTCTCATCTAAAATACATTTTTCCAACTAAACCAGGTATTTATTACTTTATAATAAGTCTTCAGAATCTCCCATAAATTTCTCCACACATAAATACATTGATACATATCATACCTGAGACTCTTGTCCATAACCTTGTGGGAAGGAAAAAAAAAGTTGTGATCAAATTCTTAATAAGGGGTTACATATAACAGAATCTATCATGGAATAAATATGTCAGGAATAATATATAAGGAACAAATAATATTAAAACAACTCTATATATCTTATAACATGAGAATATAATATATCCATGGATAATATAGAAATTTAAATAATTGCATGGATAATAATAACTGATTTCATGGTGATGGAATTAATAACATCAGATATGATAAACATATCATCAAGAACTTATAGTTATACATCATACATAAATGGGGATCTTTACACCAATTATCCCAGCTAGTTTCTCTCATGAGACCTAATAATGCATACATGGGTTATATAATTCTAGGTACCACCATTAATTAATTAATTCCAATGAGTTCATCATATAAATTGTATGAATAATCAATATATGAAAAATATTCCTTAGTAATAAATTATTTTTTTATTTAAATAAATAGTATTCATATTTTATATAATTCCACAGGAAAAAATGGAATAACTTTCTTAGTAAACAACATTAAAATTTTAAGGTATTCACACCATATATACTAATGGATATATAGTGATGTTCATAATTGAAATAATATAGCATACATGCATGATATTAAATAATATTTATATGAAGGAGAAAAATAATGTAAAGAGAGGTATGAATATTGATAGAGAACATAACTTTTAAAATAATTGTTGGTAATGAACTATAAATTAGTAAGAAAAGTTAGAGGGTAATAAAGGAAACAAAAATATAAAGAATATATATATTTTATATTTTTATATGAAAGTATAAGTGAAATCCCAAAAAATATATTTCATAATACATTTTAGCGTTACCATAAAAAGATATCGTTTTTAGTCACTTTCTAAATTTATGTTTGAGAACTTTATATGAAGAAATTTTTAATAATTATTTAGATGTAAATATCAATAAATTAACCTTGAAATGTAATATAGTTTTCAAAAAAATATAGAGAAGGAGATAAAATATATAAATGTGAAAGGAAAACTATTTTTATTATTATAAAATCCTTTATTGAAACCCACATCATAAAATGGATAATAAAACATCCTTTTGAAAATAGTTAAAGATAAATAAAAAGTTCACATGTGATAATATGTATTTTGGTTTCAAAATAAGAAAATAAAACATTAATTTAAATATATAATATGGAAATGAAAGAGAAAGAGCTAATTGGAGAGGATGAAAATTATTCATAACAATAAATTTTTTTATTTAATAAGGAAATACATCAAATAATAATATTTTGATGAAAAAATGTAAATTAATTAGAGATAAATAGAATGTACCATATGATATAATGAAATGTAAGAATATAGTTGACCTAGAAGAACATATTCAATAGAGAAAAATCAAAATGCAATGAAAAGGTTGTTGAGTTGACAAAACCGATACAAATATAATAAAATTTGAGGTAGGAGTCCTTTGTAAAGAATTTTTTGAGAGATAATTGTAAATAAATATAAAATAAATTATAAATAAATTTTCATATAATCATAGGAAAAATAAATCAAATTTATAAGAATGGGTTTTAAGAAGAAACATTACAACTTAATAAAAAAATAGTTTTTAAAAACCCTTATGGCCTTCAAAAGTTTAGAATCAAAATAAATTAAAGGAAGAAACATGAAATTTAATTTTTAAATACCTTTAAACTATGAAAAAAAATCCATTAGGTAATTATGTATACTAAATGAAATAAAACAATTTATAAATACAACATAATCCTTAAATAATTAAAATTGAGGTGGGAAACCCTTACGACTTAGGTAACATATGATTCTAAGATAAGAAAAAAGGGAGAACATAAATTAAAGTGAAAATCCCATTAATAAAAAATTATTTAAGATATATAACTCAATATGTATTATTTACATCACATTAAAGTAAATTGGCTCATTATAAGAATCATGTCTCAATAAATTTAAATTGAGATAATAACCCATTACATTTATTTCAGACTTCTATTAAATTGTTTTATACTTCAGTAAAATAAACATAATGATATTAATCTCATATTTTTGGAACATGTTCAAATATATAACCATTCATACTCTTTAATTATAATAATTTTCAACATATTTATTAGTTAGTTATTGTTTATTTTAATCCTCAGATGTTATTAACATTAATTGTTTCATATAAGTTTCATAATGGTGACGGTGATCCTCATTATTAGATACCATGTTCATTATTACCAAATTATTAAAGTTAGTGGAATAATTTTATTTTAATGGTTTATATAGACTCTATTTAATTTTAGGGAAGGAATGGATATAGTTTGCGATAATGGAATTTATGAGGAACAAGTTTGGGGTAGTTTACTGATAATAATGTGTTATTTTATATTGATCGTTAATTTTCTTTGTTACCATTATATAAGCATATTCATAACATAAATTATCATTCAAGGTAATTTAGTAGAATTAAATAAAAATTTATAATGTTATAATTTCATTCCATTGTATTTTTAGATATGATTCATGAATATGAAATAAAAAATGAACTTGTTTCAATAATTTTTACTGAACAAAAGGTTTTATATTAATAATGGGTTAGACATTAATAGAATCTAACCTCCTAAAAATTTCCCTAATAAAAGAACTATTGTATTAAAATGACTATTTTATTATGTTTTAAAATAGAATCACATAAAAGGACATTCACATTTCATTATATATCTTAAATTATTATTGACTATAACAACTAGAAACAATATAATGAGGCAAATGAAAATTAATAATTCACAAACTAATGTATATTCCATTAGAAGGAATTATATAATGAGGGTCACTCCTATAAAAATTGTAAAAATAAGTAGAAGAGTTATGAATGTGACATATATTATCAAGGGATGTGTATATCCTTTAACTGTGTTGTAGTGAATGATGAAGTATGAGAATGGGGGAGTATATATATAGTGTGTAATGGCCAAAATGACTATTAGGATCTAACTGTTACCCGACCATTGGTCAAAAGAAACATTGGTCAATATGACTATTAGAAATTATGTCCATTTTTAATAATGTTAATACTATAATTAGTGTATATAAAGGGTAATGAAATAAGATAATTGATTCATAAGGGAGAAACAATTTCCTCAACAATTAGGATCTTGCATGTTATGACCATTTATCAAAACTTGGGTGGGAGGTAGAATCATTGGGGATCTCCCTTGAACAATCCCAAGAAGATCCTCAAAAAGTAAGGCTCGATCGAAATTAACTATAGGAGAAGTTCCAATTAGTGGATATCACTACTAGATCAATGTTAGTTGTGCCCCCCCCCCCCATGAAAGTACCATTATCACACACCTTAGACTTAGGGTATCTACTAGTGTAATATGTGGTTATTTATCTAGACATTAGTATTATAAATGTGTAATTTTATTTTTATAAATGAAAAAGTGGGTTCTTGAATTAAATTTATATTATTATTTTATTCAACAAAATAAACATGAATATAAGATAAATATAATAAAAAGGTTTTTAGATAAAAATAAATCATAACTGTATTTTTATAAAATCTGTAATTAAAATATAATTTTATGATAAATTCATGTATTCTAAATAAAATTTATTTCCATGAAATGGTATTATAAATTATTATTTATTTAAATATAGATGATAATATAATTTTATAATATCATAAGTAATTTTTATAACGGTCTAAAGGATGATTATGTTAGAAAAACTGCAATTTATTAATTAATAAGGATTTTATAAATGTTAAAATTATAATATTTATAAAATTATTTTGATAAAATGGATATTATATTTTAAATCAACATGTCAAAATTAGGTTATGGTGAAAATTTGAGACTTTTCTAAAATACTATATTTTTCAGTGAATAGAAAAAATATAGTTTTGTGTTCTTAGTATGTTTTATGATATCATAGATATGTAAAAATTGTTTGATAATTAAAATAGGTAAACCCAAGAGAATTTTTTTTATATAATAAATTTTAATGAATTAAAATAATTTTCCAAACCTATAAGTTACTTTCTAAAGTCTAAAATGGAATTAATATTTGTTTTCAATATATTAAGGGAATATTAATTTATCATAACCAAAGTATTATTAAAATTTTGATTTCATTTCAAAAATGGATAAAATTAATAAAACATTAAATTTATAAAACCATGATTGAAAACCATGGGTAAGCCAATGGTTTTCCATTTTCACAACCTTGTTTTCCAAGACCTACATTTAGAAATTAATAAACATTCCTACCACATTTTCATTATATACCCACCTTTCCACACCATTTAATTAATTCAAAATCTATTAATAAAGAAGTTGCCCCAATTTTACCTCTTTATATCCATCCCAAGTATTTTATAAGTATACAAGTAAATCTCTATAAGCTTTAAGAACATATCTCGTTAGGTAAGGGATTCTCTTCCTCTCCGTTTTTATTCAAGTACTTCCACTGTAGTATGGCCTATAATTTCATAGTTATTATGTTTTCATGAACTAATTATAATTTTATTTCTATAATAATACCATCTTATCGTTTGTAGACTTATATTATATTTCATTAAACTTCATTATATAAACCACCTTTTATATCTATTATGTTGTTGAAATTGTGTTTTAATTTTCCATGACCCAATTTTATGTTATTAATAACTAACCCTATTTTTATTTAAGATAATTAATATATATGTATTTATAATTATTTTATTTTATTTCCATGTATGAAACCCACATTCCCTTATCTTGGGTTAAAAATTATGAAAATTTCAAGTCTTTAATCACATGTGTAATTAATATTTTTATATTCCACTCATTATTTATTCTACATGGGTTATTGAAGAAACGATTTATTATTATATATGTGGAAAAAATGAATTAATTAGTATTATGGGTTCACCTTGATAATACTACAATTAATTAGTTAAATAATTAATCTCTAGAGATGGCAGGTTTCACAATACCTTAGTGAATAACCTTGATAATATGTTTTATGAAACCATGGTATTAAACCTTTGTTAAATTATTATGAATTCCATGTTTTTTTATTTTAGACACATTTCTAGATTATTTACCACATATTTAGGCTCTCATGTTATGCCTCTAGTTTTATCCCTGTAACACCCCAAGCTTCTACGGTACGTTTCCCTTTGAATAATGCGATAGCGTGTGTTGTACGCAACCTCGAGTTCTAACACACACCACAACTAATTAAACTAGCCGTTGTGAATAGTTATACCTACTTTTTGAAATCATATATATTTTATATTTCAAAATGGACTTCATTTTTGGATACGGAATATCGAAATTATCCTAGGGTGAAATTTTGGTACTTTTCGGATAACTTTCATATTTTGATGAATAGTGAAAATTACAAAATTTTAATTAAAAACAACTTTTTTAATCAAAAATAATTAATAGTGATAAATTATGAATTTTAGTAGTTTTAAAGTATATTTAGAATATATTTTTACCATTTAATATAATGTTGGACATAATTTTACAATTAAACCGAACATAAACAAGTGTCAATCTTTTGATAGTTATTATCTCTTAAAAACACGCTTTTTGTTTTGACAGCGGGAATTAATTTTAAATTAATTTCTGCCACTTCTGTGTTTTGAATTTAGGAAAATGGATTCCATATTTGGAATCAGGATGTTCAAATTTTGTAAATAGGTAACTTTTATTTTTAGACATTTTGAATAGTTACTGTGGTAAATATTTTATTTACCATGGTTAAAGGGTAAATCCGGTAAATAAGGGTTAAAAAATAATATTATAATAATACTAAATTACCCTAAAACGTGTCTTAACCCTATTGTTTGATACATGGTCGACCATGGGCATCTTTGGGTCTATTTTGGGACCCCATGGATCCACTTGTATGTGATAATGACACTTTATTTTAATTTAGATAAAATGAATACAAAAATGACAGAAGCATATAGCTTTTAGAACAACAATTTGTACATAGGGTTATATATGTTGGATTTTAGATTATAAATATTCATTAGAAAGCTAACAAGATTTCCTACATAATGATATTTTATTTATAATTTTTAGACATTAAATAATTTATTTTATTTATGACACAATGATGATGCAGTAATTACTAAAATAGTGAAAAATTAAAATAATTGATCTTATAAATACCCAAATAATTATAATATGAAACTTTTAATGAATTAAACTAATTTTCTAGGCTAATATGATATATTAGGATTGATTTAATGGACAGTGTTCGAAGTAATCAATCTTTTATGAGTTTCACAAAAATCAACTATTGAATAGTGTCAAAATTGACATAAAAGAGTTCTTAAAACAAATATTATATTATTAATTGATATTAAATTCCTAAAAATCTAAGGTTCGGCCAAGAGACTTATATCATGATAGGTTCATCATTAATGTACCACTTGGGGGTCGCTTGGATGTATATAGTAAGTTTATTAACCATATTATATAAAAATACAAAGAGACATTGTAAAAGTGAAACTAATTAACTTAGAGTTAATACTTAAAGATAAGGTTAATATAAGTACCCAAACCTGTCTAAATTCTATTGGATGAATTTTTTTCGACCTATCCCCACCTCATCCTTTGAATATTCAACTTTGGAGCCATTGGAAACCGATTATGAATTTATTATAAATTAATATTTCTAGCTTTTCCAAAGGTGCCCCTCACCCCTCTTATAAAAGGGCACTCCTCCTTCTCATTTCTTCACACCTCTAAAGCCTTTTGGTTCGGCCAAACTCTGCCCAAATACTCTCCCAACATCCCTCAATACAACCTAGAGGCCTTAGTTGGATCAGAAAGCCAACCTAAGGAGCCCTTTTGATCAAAACAAAAGGAAGAACCCGAAGAAGAGGTAATGATTTCACCACCCTTTTCTAAGTTCATTTCTTCTTCCACTTCTTCTTCCTTTGTTCTTACCATTCTAAAATAATAACTCCAGTATCTCACATATACTGTGATGTTATTATAAGTATGGTACAACCATATTCAGTATTCTATCCACCCTTTGAATAACATGTCACCATACGTGCGTACGCACGGCTTACCGTCTCCACGTCGTGGTGTAATTGTTATTCAATATAATATCATTTGGATGGGTATAATAATGATGTGTAACTCATGTAAATAATAAATATAACATATTAATGATTCTGTATATATGATATACCATCCATTTATATATTATTTTAATATCAAAAGAATGATATTGTCGCTCGTGCGTACGTACGGACTACCGTCTCCACGAACGCGATGAGATTCATTCTCCATCGTATCCATTCAAGTATAATTATCATTTTATGATTTAAAAATGATGTTTAAGGACTTGATATCATTCTGGATATGAATAAGATACAACAAACATGTCTTACGTAACAAAACATATAAAAGAAAACAGGTAAGTTAACACCCGAAACGACGATAATACTAAGATATTATTAATAAAGCAATGTTAAAAGATCATATATGATATCATATTAATGTATATGATTCTTGTATAATTTAATAACAATTATTTGACCATTATACAGGAGGTTAACCTACCCCAACCAAGGAAAAGTACAAGGTAAGGGTTATTTCACAATCTCTTCATTATCCGAGGTTGTTTATACGTAATAATCTACTGGGATCTCTTTATCATCCACATCCATGTTTCTTTAAAATGTATTTCAAAACATTTTTACTATTTACTAGAATATGAGTTAAAGTCATTTATACCCTTTTTGACTTTTATAAGTGGTTTATAAAGGAATCTTTCGGTCGTTTTCAAAACAAGGTCCTTTTTAACCTTTTCGACAGAATTAAGGTAAGAATGTTTTTTTAACTTATACGGCGGGTGCGGGTATTTTCTGCCGTTATAAAATCTTCAAAGCTTCCCTTACAAGCTTATAAGAATATTTTCAAAGAAAATGTTTTATTTTATATGGATCTTAAATGATTTCAAATTAAAAGGAGATACTTCTTTAAAAAGAATATTGATTTCATCTATGTCAACATCCTTTGATGGATTTTAAGATTATTTGAAGTTGATTTATTATGATACAAAACTTCTATATTGAATTGAAGTTTTTGTGATATGTTTGACTGTGGATGTGCTATTTTTATACCATTCATAGTTTATGGTGAAATTATTGACATTTCGTATGCTAGTTTTAATACGAATGTTTATGTTATGTTTAAACCTTTTCATATGGGAATGCATTGGACTTAATAAGTGACGGGTGGAGCCCGCTATAGCTCCTCGATGCATCGGTAGGTCTCATGAGACAAACTAGTGTCTTGGCACAAGGCCTTGACAAAATCTTATTTGTAGTCTTGGCACGAGGCCTTGGCTATGTGGTTATGATAGTCTGGCATTATGCATTCCAACATTATGAAAGTGGTTATTGATATTGCATGTGATTATTCGATTAGTAGAATATCCATGTGAATAAGTAAATGGAATTATTTCATTTTTATTTTTGCCATACTATGTTGAAGTTCATTTTTAAAAGGCTTTTGTTTTAGTAATTCATTGCCTTAAATGTTTATGCTTATTATGAATGTTCCGCTATATTGTTATCCTTACTGGGCATTTGAGCTCACCCCTTTTCTATGTTTTATTTTTCCCAGGTAGTGAAGAAGTAAATTATGAATGACTTGCAGGGATATTATGAGGGGTTAATAGTGTGGATATGAAGACTTTGTTGTTGTAGTAGTTTTTCACTTTGAAATGTAATGTAAAACTTTATGATTATATCTAGTGTTTCCAAGGCTACTAAACCAATCGGTCTTTCGAGATTTGATTTTTCTTGTGATCATGCCAATGTTATGTAAATAATGCACCGACTCTGGGTAGCTGGGGTCGGGGCGTTACAGTTGGTATCAGAGGAAGTTTAGTACAAACCTTGGAAACTAGATTTAGATAAACTCTGATTAGAGCACGTAGACCTAAGATGAACTTTGAGGATTAGTATAGAAGAACTTCCTAGAATTTTGGTATTGTAGAGATTTTGTGAGTTTTCCGAGCAATACATCCCTGTCTGGATACGAGCAGGTAGAGGCGGCTCTGGCACAGATGTACCTAGGGGTAAAACCCGAAAACACCGCTTTGAGCTAGACTCGAACGGGAACTGGTGCACGACAACGGGCCTTGCTGCACTCTTGGTTACGACACTCCCGGGGGATATGCTTAGGATAACTCTCATTATCTTTACGAATCATTATGAAGGGTTTATGAGTATATACTTCCTCAAAGAAAACATTTTTATGATTATGGATTATATCCATAAATAGTTCAATTTATGTTAAGTGTTTTATAAGTATGAGATTATGTATTTTGATTCATAAACTGATCTAGTTTATGCCATTGTTTAGAAATGGCGCCTAGTGGAAGAAATGGAAACCGTATCAATGCACGCACTCCATGTAGGGATTGCCCTCCTGCTCAAGATAATTATAGTGGGGCTGGTGATGCAACTGGTGCAGATCAGCTAATCACCATACTGGGACAACTTACTCAGGTTATGAATAATAACCTTACCCGTATGGAGCACCCTGATCCGCAGCGTGGAGGATCAATGTTAGATCGATTCATGAGGCAACAACCACCAACGTTCAATGGGAATACAAATCCCTTAGTAGCTGAGCAATGGATATTTTCCCTAGAGAAAATATTTCAGGCTTTGGGGAGTAGTGAAAGGGAAAAAGTTACCATGGCAGTTTACCGCCTCACTGGAGATGCTGATCAATGGTGGTCATTGATTCAAAACATGAAGGAAGATGATGAAGTATCAAATATGGAATGGAGGGAGTTCAAAGATCTGTTTTTAGAAAAATACTTTCCTCGCGACCATCGAGCAGATATGGAAAGGCAATTTCTGAGTCTGAGACAAAAGGAGGATGATAATGTCACAAAGTATGAGGCTAACTTTACAAGGTTAGCGAGGTATGCTGGAGATTATATTCGCAACCCAAGAAGTAAGATTGATCGTTTCTTTGATGGGTTAAAACCATTTCTCCGTCGAGCATTAGTCTCACAATCCTTTTCATCGTACGAAAACATTGTCTCATGTGCTATCAAGACCGAAAAGGAATTCTCTAAGTCTTATGACTTTAAAGCAAAGCAAGAGAAGAAGAGACCTGCTGATCAATCTGGGAATGGAAATAAGGGGAAGAAGGGAAAGGTTGAATATCCATCTTGTGGTAAATGCGGGAAGAAACATCCTGGTACTTGCTTGAAGGGAATGGGAGTCTGTTACAAGTGTGGTGAAAAAGGCCACCAAGCTCATGATTGCAAGGGGAAGAAGGAAGATACCAATGTTCAGTGCTACAATTGCAGGGAGATGGGACATTATGCAAATGCATGTCCTAAGCGTCAGGAGAACTTACCTCAGAAAAGGCCAAGGGATCAAGGCCAGGCTTATGCTATCACTACTGCTGAGGTAGAAGCTCCGAAAGACGTGGTGGCAGGTAATTTAATGGTTTCCCCAAGTTTAGCAAATGCATTATTTGATTCTGGATCATCGCATTGTTTCATATCTTCCCAGTTTGCTAAGAAAATTAGATATTTCCAATTTGATTTAATAAGGGAGTTGTCAGTTAAAACTCCTAAGGGAAGTATCGTTGCAACAAAGTTTTGTGAATCAGTCCCCATTAGAGCACATAAATTTTCTTTATCTGCTGATTTCATCATCATACCTATGATTGAGTTTGATATAATCCTCGGTATGGACTGGCTTTCGGACTATGATGTGAAGATTTATTGTAAGAAGAAAGAGGTTACGATTTTTGATGATAATGATAAGGAGCACCTTATTTTTAGAGCAGAATCGTCACCACCTAATTCTTATTTAGATCCACCCCCTGTAGCTCAACTTAATTCAATTATCGGGGAGGAAGAGAATGAAATAACTGTCGGTGAGGAAAGGAATGTTCAAATAGAGGACGTACCTATTGTAAAAGAATTTTTAGATGTATTTCCGGAAGATTTACCTGGACATCCTCCAGAACGAGAAGTTGAGTTTTCTATTGATTTGATTCATGGATCAAGGCCTATATCGAAGACCCCTTATAGAATGGCCACTGTAGATTTAGTCGAACTAAAGAAACAACTAGAGGAATTGAGTAATAAGGGATTTATTCGCCCTAGTGTTTCTCCATGGGGAGCCCCTGTTCTTTTTGTTAAAAAGAAAGATGGATCTATGAGGTTATGTATCGACTACAGGGAGATCAATGCTATAACGATAAAGAACAAGTATCCCCTACCTCGTATTGATGATTTATTTGACCAACTGCATGGAGCTCAATACTTTTCAAAGATTGACCTTCGATCTGGATACCATCAGTTGTGTGTAAAGAAGGAAGACATTCCGAAGACAGCATTTCGAACCAGGTACGGGCATTACGAGTTTACTGTAATGCCGTTTGGATTGACTAATGCACCCTCTGTATTCATGGATCTAATGAATAGAGTTTTCAAGGAGTATCTGGATGAATTTGTGGTGGTATTTATTGATGATATCTTGGTATACTCCAAAACCTATGAAGATCATGAAAATCACTTGCGCATTATCTTGAAGACTCTGAGGAGGCATGAATTATATGTGAAGTTTAGCAAGTGTGAATTATGGCTTCAGGAGATTTCTTTTCTTGGCCATATTGTCTCAAAAGATGGAATCTCTGTTGATCCTTCTAAGACCAAGGCAATCCATGAATGGCCAGCACCTACGAGTATAACTGAGGTACGTAGTTTTATTGGCTTGGCAGGTTATTATCGACGTTTCGTCCAGAATTTTGCCCGATTGGCTAACCCATTAACGAAGCTCACACGTAAAGGGGTTAAATTTGTTTGGAAAAAAGAGTGTGAAGAATGTTTCGAAGAACTGAAGAGAAGATTAGTCAATGCTCCTATATTGACTCTACCATCGGGGAATGATGGGTTCGTTATTTATAGTGATGCATCAAAGAAAGGACTTGGATGTGTCCTTATGCGGAATGATAGAGTTATTGCCTATGCATCACGACAGTTGAAAATTCATGAACAAAACTATCCTACTCATGATCTTGAGTTAGCAGCTGTGATCTTTTCTTTGAAGATATGGAGGCACTACCTCTATGGTGAAAAATGTGAGATTTATACTGATCACAAGAGTTTGAAGTATATTTTCTCACAAAAAGAACTCAACATGAGGCAAAGGAGATGGCTTGAATTACTCAAGGATTATGATTGTACGATACACTACCACCCGGGGAAGGCAAACAAGGTGGCAGATGCTTTAAGTAGAAAAGACCATGGAGTTTTTAACAATATGAGAATTGAAAGGGATCCAATTTTCATGGATCTAGTGAAGATGGACATGGGAATAACCAGGGAAGGTGAAACCTCAATGCTTTTTCAAATGGTTGCCAAACCATCTTTACTAGAAAATATTAAGAGTTCTCAGACCGATGATGAAGAATTTCAGAAGAAGATTAAAGCTGTGAATGATGGGAGATTGAGAGACTTTGTGTATGAAGATGGAATTTTGAAATTCGGGAAGAGACTTTGTGTTCCCAATATACCTGATCTAAAAAGGGAATTACTGGATGACGCTCATAGTTCCAATTTCTCTATACACCCTGGGAGCACCAAAATGTATAGAGATTTGAAGGAACATTTTTGGTGGGACAACATGAAGAGGGAGATTGCTGATTTTGTGTCAAGATGTATGGTTTGTCAACAAGTGAAAGCTGGAAGGCAACAGCCTGGAGGAGTCATGCAACCTCTTCCCATACCAGAGTGGAAATGGGACAATATTACGATGGACTTTGTCATGGGGCTACCAAAGACTCCTAGAAGGAACGATGCAATATGGGTTATTGTTGATCGTCTTACCAAGTCAGCACATTTTCTTTCTATAAGAGAAGATCTACCCCTGGAACGTCTAGCAAGACTATACATTAATGAAGTTGCGAGACTTCATGGAGTACCCCTATCGATTGTTTCTGATCGTGATCCCCGTTTTACTTCAAGATTTTGGAAAAGTCTTCAGAAATCCCTGGATACTGAACTTCATTTGAGCACTGCTTACCACCCTCAGACAGACGGACAATCAGAACGGACTATTCAGACCTTAGAAGACATGTTGAGATCTTACTCACTTGATTTTCAGGGTATGTGGGATCAATATTTACCACTAGTAGAATTTTCCTATAACAATAGCTTCCATTCGAGTATTCAGATGGCACCATATGAAGCGTTATACGGAAAGAGATGTCGCACACCAACCTGTTGGGATGACGTTGGTGAAAGAAAACTTGTAGGCCCAGAACTGGTGGAGGAAACGGTGGAAAAGGTGAAGGTAATCCAAAATCACATTAAAGCAGCTCAAAGTAGGCAGAAGAGCTATGCCGATAATCGAAGGAAGGATTTGGAATTTCAAGTCGGTGATCATGTTTTCCTGAAGGTATCTCCATGGAAGGGAGTCATACGTTTTGGTAAGAAAGGTAAATTGAGTCCCAGGTACATCGGACCTTTCGAAATTCTAGAACGAATTGGGGCTGTAGCTTACCGATTGGCAATGCCGCCAAGTCTCTCCAAAGTTCATGATGTGTTCCACGTATCTCTGTTGAGGAAATACATGCCTGACCCAACGCATGTACTCACCTATGAAGATTTAGAACTGGAACCCGATCTGTCTTATTGCGAAGAGCCCATCAAGATTCTTGATACGAGAGAACAAGTGCTGAGAAACCGGACGACGCGTCTGGTAAAAGTTTTGTGGAGGAATCATAAGATGGAAGAGGCAACGTGGGAACCCGAGGAACTTATGATGAAGAACCACCCGAGTATTTTTATGCAGTAATACCCTAGAAATTGCGAGGACGCAATTATTTGAAGGAGGGGAGAATGTAACACCCCAAGCTTCTACGGTACGTTTCCCTTTGAATAATGCGATAGCGTGTGTTGTACGCAACCTCGAGTTCTAACACACACCACAACTAATTAAACTAGCCGTTGTGAATAGTTATACCTACTTTTTGAAATCATATATATTTTATATTTCAAAATGGACTTCATTTTTGGATACGGAATATCGAAATTATCCTAGGGTGAAATTTTGGTACTTTTCGGATAACTTTCATATTTTGATGAATAGTGAAAATTACAAAATTTTAATTAAAAACAACTTTTTTAATAAAAATAATTAATAGTGATAAATTATGAATTTTAGTAGTTTTAAAGTATATTTATAATATATTTTTACCATTTAATATAATGTTGGACATAATTTTACAATTAAACCGAACATAAACAAGTGTCAATCTTTTGATAGTTATTATCTCTTAAAAACACGCTTTTTGTTTTGACAGCGGGAATTAATTTTAAATTAATTTCTGCCACTTCTGTGTTTTGAATTTAGGAAAATGGATTCCATATTTGGAATCAGGATGTTCAAATTGTGTAAATAGGTAACTTTTATTTTTAGACATTTTGAATAGTTACTGTGGTAAATATTTTATTTACCATGGTTAAAGGGTAAATCCGGTAAATAAGGGTTAAAAAATAATATTATAATAATACTAAATTACCCTAAAACGTGTCTTAACCCTATTGGTTGATACATGGTCGACCATGGGCATCTTTGGGTCTATTTTGGGACCCCATGGATCCACTTGTAAGTGATAATGACACTTTATTTTAATTTAGTTAAAATGAATACAAAAATGACACAAGCATATATCTTTTAGAACAACAATTTTTACATAGGGTTATATATGTTGGATTTTAGATTATAAATATTAATTAGAAAGCTAAAAAGATTTCCTACATAATGATATTTTATTTATAATTTTTAGACATTAAATAATTTTTTTTTATTTATGACACAATGATGATGCAGTAATTACTAAAATAGTGAAAAATTAAAATAATTGATCTTATAAATACCCAAATAATTATAATATGAAACTTTTAATGAATTAAACTAATTTTCTAGGCTAATATGATATATTAGGATTGATTTAATGGACTTTGTTCGAAGTAATCAATCTGTTATGAGTTTCACAAAAATCAACTATTGAATAGTGTCAAAATTGACATAAAAGAGTTCTTAAAACAAATATTATATTATTAATTGATATTAAATTCCTAAAAATCTAAGGTTCGGCCAAGAGACTTATATCATGATAGGTTCATCATTAATGTACCACTTGGGGGTCGCTTGGATGTATATAGTAAGTTTATTAACCATATTATATAAAAATACAAAGAGACATTGTAAAAGTGAAACTAATTAACTTAGAGTTAATACTTAAAGATAAGGTTAATATAAGTACCCAAACCTGTCTAAATTCTATTGGATGAATTGTTTTCGACCTATCCCCACCTCATCCTTTCAATATTCAACTTTGTAGCCATTGTAAACCGATTATGAATTTATTATAAATTAATATTTCTAGCTTTTCCAAAGGTGCCCCTCACCCCTCTTATAAAAGGGCACTCCTCCTTCTCATTTCTTCACACCTCTAAAGCCTTTTGGTTCGGCCAAACTCTGCCCAAATACTCTCCCAACATCCCTCAATACAACCTAGAGGCCTTAGTTTGATCCGAAAGCCAACCTAAGGAGCCCTTTTGATCAAAACAAAAGGAAGAACCCGAAGAAGAGGTAATGATTTCACCACCCTTTTCTAAGTTCATTTCTTCTTCCACTTCTTCTTCCTTTGTTCTTACCATTCTAAAATAATAACTCCAGTATCTCACATATACTGTGATGTTATTATAAGTATGGTACAACCATATTCAGTATTCTATCCACCCTTTGAATAACATGTCACCATACGTGCGTACGTACGGCTTACCGTCTCCACGTCGTGGTGTAATTGTTATTCAATATAATATTATTTGGATGGGTATAATAATGATGTGTAACTCATGTGAATAATAAATATAACATATTAATGATTCTGTATATATGATATACCATCCATTTATATATTATTTTAATATCAAAAGAATGATATTGTCGCTCGTGCGTACGTACGGACTACCGTCTCCACGAACGCGATGAGATTCATTCTCCATCGTATCCATTCAAGTATAATTATCATTTTATGATTTAAAAATGATGTTTAAGGACTTGATATCATTCTGGATATGAATAAGATACAACAAACATGGCTTATGTAACAAAACATATAAAAGAAAATGAGTAAGTTAACACCCGAAACGATGATAATTCTAAGATATTATTAATAAATCAATGTTAAAAGATCATATATGATATCATATTAATATATATGATTCTTGTATAATTTAATAACAATTATTTCACCATTATACAGGAGGTTAACCTACCCCAACCAAGGAAAAGTACAAGGTAAGGGTTATTTCACAATCTCTTCATTATCCGAGGTTGTTTATACGTAATAATCTACTGGGATCTCTTTATCATCCACATCCATGATTCTTAAAAATGTATTTCAAAACATTTTTACTATTTACTAAAATATGAGTTAAAGTCATTTATACCCTTTTTGACTTTTATAAGTGGTTTATAAAGGAATCTTTCTGTCATTTTCAAAACAAGGTCCTTTTTAACCTTTTCGACAGAATTGAGGTAAGAATGTTTTTTTTAACTTATACGGCGGGTGCGGTTATTTTCCGCCGTTATAAAATCGTCGAAGCTTTCCATACAAGCTTATAAGAATATTTTCAAAGAAAATGTTTTATTTTATATGGATCTTAAATGATTTCAAAATAAAAGGAGATACTTCTTTAAAAAGAATTTTGATTTCATCTATGTCAACATCCTTTGATGGATTTTAAGATTATTTGAAGTTGATTTATTATGATACAAAACTTCTATATTGTATTGAAGTTTTTGTGATATGTTTGACTGTGGATGTGCTATTTTTATACCATTCATAGTTTATGGTGAAATTATTGACATTTCGTATGCTAGTTTTAATACGAATGTTTATGTTATGTTTAAACCTTTTCATATGGGAATGCATTGGACTTAATAAGTGACGGGTGGAGCCCGCTATAGCTCCTCGATGCATCGGTAGGTCTCATGAGACAAACTAGTGTCTTGGAACAAGGCCTTGAAAAAATCTTATTTGTAGTCTTGGCACGAGGCCTTGGCTATGTGGTTATGATAGTCTGGCATTATGCATTCCAACATTATGAAAGTGGTTATTGATATTGCATGTGATTATTCGATTAGTAGAATATCCATGTGAATAAGTAAATGGCATTATTTCATTTTTATTTTTGCCATACTATGTTGAAGTTCATTTTTAAAAGGCTTTTGTTTTAGTAATTCATTGCCTTAAATGTTTATGCTTATTATGAATGTTCCGCTATATTGTTATCCTTACTGGGCATTTGAGCTCACCCCTTTTCTATGTTTTATTTTTCCCAGGTAGTGAAGAAGTAAATTATGAATGACTTTCAGGGATATTATGAGGGGTTAATAGTGTGGATATGAAGACTTTGTTGTTGTAGTAGTTTTTCACTTTGAAATGTAATGTAAAACTTTATGATTATATCTAGTGTTTCCAAGGATACTAAACCAATCGGTCTTTCGAGATTTGATTTTTCTTGTGATCATGCCAATGTTATGTAAATAATGCACCGACTCTGGGTAGCTGGGGTCGGGGCGTTACAATCCCTGTTAATTTCTAATTATCAATTTTCTTTATTTATCCCTTAATGGGATTTATGCTCACCCATTTATATTCATATATGTTCTGAGCAAATCACTTGCAGTGATGTGACCTTGGATGAAATAATAAAAGAGTGATTAAATGTTATTAAATAAATTTTTTATTTCCCTTTTGTAATTCATGTATTACGTACCTTGTTTACAAGACACTGAACATCAAAAGGTAATTCTAAGTTATTATTGTAGTATTTTTTATGGAATTATATTAAAAATCATGAATTAAGAAGGTGGGTCACAATAGTTGGTATCATAAGAAAGGATTAATTATTTGTGTAAAATAATACTATAAATATTTGTAATAACCCTAGGGATAATTAAAGATATATAAAAGCATTTTAAAATTTGAGACAAGTATAACTTGAGTGGTTTCCAAGCAATTAAATCCCCATTTGGATACTCTATATGGGTGTAAATTTGGAACATATTTACTGAGCTATAACACCCCCCAAAATAGAATATTGGGTATTTACTCAGTATGTTCCGAGGTAATAACAAATTTGTTTTAATGAACACTTGTTTTTATGGTCTTGGGGAATATTATTTGGTTAATCACATTCTTTATTAGAAAATCATAGAGGATTTATAGATAATGTAATTTTTTTTATGATTGAAGTATATGATACTAGAAGAATGATGTTATAAAATTCTAGGATTTAAATTTCATTTATAATTTTTATTATAATATTTACAATATTAAAAAATTTATCAGTTTGGTTTTTTTCCTATAAAAAATAGTTATAGATAGAATGAATCATGTCAATAATGGATGAGATTGAAAATAAAGAGATATTATTCCTAATATGATGTTATATAGAGTTGAAAACTACTTTATGTTGATGAATTAGTTTAATCAATTAATTAATAACAAATTAAACTATTTGTATCATCCAATATTTCCAAGGAAGGAACAAATAACTATTTAATCCTTTATACATCAATGACTACTAATTTTTTGTGGAACCTCTCATCTACTAATCATAAAACAATGGATCAAAACTATAAAAAATATATTTTATCTACTCCATTGTTCTGAGTATGAGAGACTTACACTATGAGTATATCTCTTATAAGGATAAGTTGATCAATGGTGTACATGACCAAGAACACAAATCCAATGGATGAGGTTGAAATCATGGAGTGAAAGGACTTTAAAAAATTATTTTTATACAAGTATTTTCCTTAAAACCTCTAAACTAATATAGAGATGAAATTCCCTAAGATGAAATTGTAAGGGAATGGATTAGTGGGAATTTATGAGATGAAATTCATAAGCCTTTGATGATATTCTTCAAGCATTCTAATTGATTCTTATGGGATGATTTATAGGTTTTTTGGTGGGATAATACCACATCCATATAAATCTCTTATAATCTGAGACTTTGGGAGTTGTAAATAAATAGTTAGATGTGATCTCAAATTAGAAATGGAGTTTGGATATTAATAGTGATCTCATGTAATAAATTATAGGAATAGGATTATAGATCCAAATTTCAAAAATAATTTTGATCTTGAAAGATAATTTAAGAAACAAAACTACATTCTTATTAAAGTGGGAAAAGCATTTAGGGAATTGTCTTTAAGGAAGTGGAAAGTATTTTAAGTGTGGAAGAAATGACTATATAGCTCAAAACTATCATGAAGATTTAAATCCTAAATATATGAATGTTAATGAATAATGGAATATAGTGCAAGTAAAACCTGTAGTATAATGATTCCACCAAAGGGAACATTATAATTTCTCTAATCATTGTCTAAATATATTGATAATGGAGGGAAACCTCCATAACCCCCATTTGAGGCCAAGTGATAAATTTCATGAATTTATAATCATGATAGATTAATTCAACGTTCAAAATTATGTTCTGATAGGTACCCTCATCATAAAATCAAATCTAGAAAGTAAATTATTTGATTTTGATTCTAAGTATTCATTTATTTCCTACATGTTTGTGATGAACATCACGTTAAAACATGAACATTAATAAGTAGAGTTATTGGTTAAAAATCCAAGAGGATATATTTATGAATCAAATATATATATGGATCCCCCTATTAACAATAGTTAGTACAATCTCTCCGCAAACCTAGTTGTCATTTCAATTCCAGAATTTGACATAATACTTGGGTTGGATGGGTTTCCGAGTATAATTCCATGAAGAATTATATAAGAAAGGAAATTTTAGTTATCTTAATGGGACATCCAATAATTATATTCGAAGGATAGATATCTTATCCTATGTCTTATCAATATCCACCTATTATTTCCTTTTTTATAGTAATGATTGTTAAAGAAGGAGAAGAAAGGGTAAATATAAAGATATGAGATGCACTCATATTTCGGGAATATATTGACATATTTCCTAAAGAGTTACTTGGAACTCCTCCAGAAAGAGTGTTATTTTTCTCAACATAACACATAGGTATATCCAAGACGATATCAATTACCCTATATAGAATTTCACATGTGTAGTCAGAGGAATTAAAGAAGCAACTTCCAGATCTTTTTGAGAAGGGTATTTTTTGACTAAGTGTGTCCTAATGGGGATAAAATTTTCACTTTATTAATAAGAATTATGGATCAATGTATTTATTAATTGATTATAGAGATCTAAATGTGGAAATAGTGAAGAACAAATACCCTCATCCAATATCTTGTGATTTGTTCAACCTACTTTATGGTGCTCAATTCTTCTCCAATATTGACATATAATTGAGGTACGATCAGTTGAGGTTGAAGAAAGAAGATATTATAAATACAACCTTGTAAAAAATATATAGAGATTAAAAGTTTGTTTGTTTTTCCATTTGTATTGACTAATAATCTTATCATATTTTTGGATTTGATGAAAATATCCTATAAGGATTACCTTGATAAAATTTTAGTGGTATTCACTGATGATATTTTTATATATTTCAAAAATCATAAGGATCATGAGGATCATCTAAGGTACATATTACAAACTATGAGGAAAATAATATTTTTTGTAAATTTTGAAACATTTAGTTATAGAAACAATAATATATGTTCTTGGGACACATTTTGACCACTAAAGGAATCTTAGTTGATATTGAAAAGAAAAAGGTACTAGGGAAGTGGCCATGTCCTATAATAGTAACTGTGATTATTTATTTACTTTTTATATATGGGTAATATATAAGTTTTGTGAAACAAATTGACATGGATTTGTAATCCATTAAACATGTTAACTTGAAAGGGAGTTATGTTTATCTTGATAATGGAGTGTGAATAAAGTTTCCAATAACTAAAAAAGAAGTTGGTCAGTAAACATGCGATTTTCCATCTAATAGGGATGGATTGTTTATTTATAGTGATGAATCCATGAAAGTAATTGGATGTGAACTCCTGAAAAATGAAAAGGTTATTACCTATGAATCATAGAAGTTGAATCCTTATGAATTGAATCGTCTTACCCATAATTTAGTGTAAACATTATTTATCTTTTTGTTAGATATATGAAGACATAATATTTATGAGGAGAAGTGTGATATATACATTGACCACCCGATTTTGAAGTATACATTGACACAAAATGAACTATAAATGAGATAAATTATATGGTTGTAAATTCCTAAGGGATATGATTGTTCTCCCCATTATCAAGTTGTAAAATTAAACAAATTCCCTGACACAATGAGTAATAAAGATCTAGAAGTTCTTATGATGATGAGGATTAAAGGGGATCCATTGATCAAGGACTCGGTATATATAGAAATCGAATTCATAAGGGAAGGATATCATTAATCATATCCCAAATTACTTCCCAAACATCATTTCTAAGGAATATAATTAAAGAAAAAATAGAATATCCTAAGTTAAAAATGAAGATCGAATATATGAAAAATGATAAGTATTTTGTGTTCAATGTTAATCAAGAGAGAGTATTAAGCTTTTATACTTTTCTATATATCCCATATGTTACAAAGCTAATGAAATATATGATGGATGATTCTCATTTATGTTTATTCTCTATACTTCCTAGAATTGTGAAAATGTATAGGAATATATGACATTATTATTGACAAGAAAACATGAAAATAGAGATTTTTGATTACACTAAAAGATGATTGGTATTTCAGTAAGTTAAGGAGAAGTGAAAACTACCCAAAGGAGTGATACAACCACTACCCATTCCTATATGGATGTGTGGAAGCATCACTATGGGATTTTTACTATCCTTCCTATGACATCCAATGGAAATGATATTATATGTTTAAAAATTTATAGATTAAACAATTCTGTTCATTTTATCACAATAAAATAGGATTTATTGCTTTATCACCTTGAACACATGTATATTCAACAATTTGTGAGCCTTTATGGGGTTTCAATTCCAATTATCGAAGATTGTGATCCAATATTTACTTTTATGTTCCATAAGAGCCTTCCAAAGCCTATTAATACCCAAGTAAACCTTATCCTGGCCTATCATACTCAAACTTTTGGGAATTAAGAGAGGACTACTTAGAAATTATAATACATGTTACGGGATAACTCACATAATTTTCAAGATTTTTGGGATCAACATCTTCCACTTATTGAGTTATCTTATAACAACATTTTTCACTCAAGTATTTAAATAGATTTTTTGAATCACTATATAGAAAGAGGTTTATAACTCCAACAAACCTGGATGATGTTGGATATAGAAAACTTTTGGGACTAGATATTATGAAAGACAAAACATTAAAGATAAAAGTTATCTAAAAGCATATTATAGTTTCTTAGATTTGATAAAATAGTTATTTAACTAAATGATGGACATATATTTTCATGTTAGGGATCATGCATTTCTCAAAATATCACCATGGAAATGGTTTATGACTTTTTGAAAGAAGGGGCAACTTAGTCAAAGTTATATTGGACCATTTGAGATTTTGGATCATGTTGGAGTATTTTTCTATCAGGTAGTACTACCTCAAAATATTTCCAATGTCCATGAAATCTTCCACATTTCCCTATTGTGAAAGTATAAGTTATACCCAACACAAATACTAGGAATAGATGAAATCGAATTGGAAACTGACTTATTCTATAAAGAATAACTAATCCAAATTATGGATGAAATGGGATAACTATTAAGGAACAATAAAACCTGACTCATGAATGTCTTGTAGATAAATTATAGTTTTCAAGAAGAAACATAGGAAGCCAAAGAGGCGATGAAAGAGAAATATAACCATTTATATTATATAAACAAATTTTATGATTGAAATTTCATTATGAGGGATAATTTAATGTCCTAAAAATTTATTTAATAAAATAAATCATGTTTTATAATGACTATTTTATAATGATTTAAAATAAAAATACCAAGAAAAAATTTTATATTACATTATTATCATGAATTTATATTGACTATAAAAACTAGAAATAATATAAGGATGTGAATAAAAAAACAATGGACACACTAATGTAAACTCCATAGTATTGAATTCTATAATAATGATTAATTATACTCTAAAAAATACTAAAAGGAAATAGAATATTTTGGGTTATGATAGATATTATTAAAAAAATTGTAGAACCTTTTTATGTGTTGTGGAGAGTGATCAAGTATGATAATGGTGGATTAAATATGATTATTGGAAAATATTAAACTTAGATAATATGATTGTTGTCCAATATGAGTGTTGGCCAATATGACCGTTGGTCAATATGACCATTGGGAATTATGACCATTAGTTATAATGTTAATATTAGAATTAGTGTATATAAAGGGTAATGAAAAGAGATAATTGATGTCTAAGGGAGAAATAATTGCCTCAACTAGTAGGATTATGAATTTTAAGCCCATTTATCATAACTTGGGAGGGAGGTAGTGTCACTGGGGTTTTTCCTTGATCAATCACAAGAAAATATTTAACAAGTAAGGCTTAAGTGGAATAGGCTATGAGAGACATCCAAATTAGTGGATATCACCACTATATCAATGTCAGTTGAGCCACCCCATGAAAGTACCACCATCACACACCTTACCCTTAGCGAGTATGTTAGTCTAATAATATGTTATGTATCTAAAACATAGTATTATAAATGTGTATTTTTTTAGAAATGAAGTAGTTGTTTCTAGAGTCCAACTTTTGTTATTGTTTTATTTAATATAATACATATGAATATAATATACATATGTGTTGGTCAGAGTAGAAGACTCAAGAGGGGGGGGGGGGTGAATTGAGTGTCTATAAAATTTTGTTAAAATTGGTTCTTTTAAAGAGTATACCCCTATTAAAATAAAATCAAAGTCAGTTTTTAGTGAATTTATATAAGTCCAAAAAGATTAATTAGTTTCTTTGAAGATTGATTAGTTCTCAGTTTTACCAATAAAATTATTAGTAAAAAATTTGAAACTAATATATTGATTCAAAATAGATATAAACACTTGCTAATCTAACTATGAAAGTTCATTTTATCTTAATGCAAGAAATACATAACAAATAAGAATATAATACAAAAAACATAGCGGTTAAAATAAGAGGTTCAGTCTCAAGATGAGACATAGTCCTCTTCATATAGTGATCAACTGCCACCAACAAGTTTATATTAATAAACTTTTGATCCACACCTTGGATCGGGGTTTACAATAGCCCACAGGGCTGTCAAGGTCACACTTTACCTCTACCAAAATTATTCATGGGAAAAACTAATAAATAGATCACATATGATCTCTTCGACATTTCTACATGGGATACAAGAGTAGGAATGGATTGAGTGTGATGATATTTTTGTATCCTTAAGTTAAGCTCAGGAGAAAGTGTGTGTGATACAAAAAAATATACACACAGCTCTAAAAGTAAACACAAGAACACAACAGAGTTATAATAGTAAAACTAGAGTTTATAAATATATTTGTGTTGTGCAGTAAAGCTTTGTAATCATTTGATGTAGAGAAAATGATATTTGAGTCCTCTTCTGGAGGTTGGCTCTAAAACATAGTATATTAGTGTTTATAAAATAGCTTCCAGGTGTGTGGAGGTTCATCTCATCGATGTTAGGATGTTCAGTGAGATTCAGCAAGATGAATCTTGTAATATTAAACTACTTAAGATTCAATTTCATCTATTTGAAATATCTTTCATATTCACAGACCCAGCCTTTTTGATTTTCTAGCGGGTTGAGAGAGCTATTTTTTTAGGTTTATCTTGTAATAATTTTATATTTCAAGGTCTAGTAGCCATGAAGATCTCTACACATTCATATACCTTATATTGTCTATAGATGGAACTAACAACAACATTAAATAACATTAGAAACATTAACTTGTCTAAATATGACCATTATAAATAAATTTGACTTAACAAAAATGAAATAATTATTTATGACTATCAGTGAGTCATTTGTATCGGTCTATATTCTTCGGTCTATTAGCATCTGTCTATCATCTTCGGTGTGTCATATTTGGTGTGTCATCTTTGGTGTGTCATCTTCGGCGTGTAAACTTCGGTGTGTCAACTTTGGTGTGTCATATTCAGGGTTTCATCTTTGGTGTCTCATCTTCAGCATGTCAAATTTGGTTTGTCGAACATATTTCTGTTTAACATTGGTGTGTCAAACATGAGTGTGTCCAACATCAGTGTATCGAACATCAGTGTGTGGAACATTGGTGTGTTGAACATCGGTGTGTCAAATATCGGTGTGTTGAACATCGGCGTGTCGAACATCGGTGTGATGAATATATGTTTCGCACGGAATCCGGGGATGACCTCTTGGACGGGAGATTCAAACGTTCCGATCGGTTTCTAACGGGTTTGTTCGTAGAACCGGAAACATCCAATGATTCCACATCCATTTGGACCTACTTTCCAAAGGCAGGCGCTCATTAACTTGTGTACTAATGAGGCTTAGGAATTTTCATTGGTCGAGAGGATGGGAGGTCGGACTCATCACACCTTTTTGAGGGGAATTATTGTCTACTCTGGGACTCTCTTTATAGATTTAAGTTATGTTCGTGAATCCTTATTACATTACCAAGTATAAAAATGTGCTTTCCTTTAGTTTTAACAATCAATGATTAAATATGCAAGAAATTTAGAGAATCTTTTATATGTATTCGAGGTTCTTCATCAATAGAGAATCATCTATATCTGTTTAGAGATTCTTGGTCAATGGTATCCTTCAAAACATTTATATAAAAGTCTCTTGGTCATTATGATGACCAGGCTGGTTTTAAAGCCACTGAGTGGGGCACTTGAAGTTTATCGTCATTCAGAAGGACAGGGATTATTTCAAAGTTGGGATCGAACCCATAAATGGGCTACCTACGTATCCTTTATTTTGGAAAAGGAATCAGAACCCACGTAGTTCAAGTTATGGAGTATGATTTTTATGATTGATGGCTCAAAGATGAATTTCATAATTACTTTTACACTCTAAGCTCACGTGAGTCACGCTCGGTGTGAGAAACAAGAGGTATTGGTAAAAATTTAGACAATTGTGCCATGAAAGATGCAATCATAAGAATTTGTTTGGGGCTTATGTATGGATGACTGCCCAGATAGATGAAGGTTTAGGATTTACTTTTAGGGAGAAAATCCATGAACAGGGTCCATAAAGTTATATGTGCTTCATGGAGATTTGAATACTCTAATCTTGGGGCTTACTCCTAAGGAGGATGCCCAAGTTAGGAGGGGACTTATGATTGGGTTTTACTCCGGAAAAGGAAACCCAAATCAAAGGTAAATTATGACTGGTTAGGAGAAATTTAAGGGAACTTGGGGCTTATTCCTAAAAAGGAGACCCAAGGTTAAGGGACTTGGGGCTTATTCTTTAAAAGGAAGCCCAAGGTTATGACTGAGTCTTATTCCTGAAAAAAAGGAGACCCAGGTTAGGGATTAGGGTTTGGGGATTATTCCTAAGGAGGATGCCCAGATTAAAGGTTTTATCACTAGGGATTATTCCTGAAAAGGAGACCCAGGTTAAGATTCTCTCATCTTAAAGGAAGAGGTTGAATGAATAAACTCTCCATATTTTAGTGACATAAGGATATTTAAATCACTAGACATTGAGAGAGATTCCACAGAATTCCTTTCAGATAAGAAAATCAAATCAAGAAATCATGCCATAAATGGCTTTGAAGAGTGTCTTGAAGACTGAAACTTGAAAAGGAAAGGTGAAATGGCTTAAGAGGGGAAAAAATGGGCAAGATGGGCACACAAAAAGATAGGGGAACGCAAGTCTTGTAAGGCGCGCAAGTCTTCCGTGGGCGCGCAAGTGTTGGTCGCGCAGGTATACCTGCGCGACACATAGTGTACTTGCGCGATTTTCAACCAGCAATGAAATACTTGAGCGACTCTTTTTTAAACCCTTTAAAATGTTATCGAGGTTCTTCCAGAAAAGGGACGTGCAAGTTATATTGAAGGAAATAAGTCGGCGTGCAAGTGTTTGATAAGTTTCAACACTTAGGCCTTCCTTCTTCTCTTTAGGTCTTCCGTTCTAGGTAAGAAATTACCTTAGAAGTGTTCCGGAAGCTTTGAGAAGAGACTTGGGCATCGGGAGCTTAAATCCGAGTTTCTGGAAAAAGATCCTCTCGAATGGGGGGCCCACAGGGTCTATTTATAGGCAAAAGAAGACCCCGGGCGGTTACCGGGCGGTTACCAATTAGGTCGCGCAAGTCACCTGCGCGACCAAGGTGGCCGCGCAAGTACACTTGCGCGCCAGTTAGATAACTTGCGCGGTGATGCTGCTGTTGATCCTTTCTTCCTTCCTTTGTTGATTTTTGATGTTTTCTTCAAAGGCTGAATCACTTTGAGCTCAGATATTCCCTTTTCCGGTCTTTAGATTCTGTGACGAAAGGAGCATCAACAAAAGTCCCCCCTTAGAGTTGGATCCGGAGAGAAATGAGGATTTGACTCTGAGGAAATCGAATCCTTTCAAAGGAAAAGGGAGGGCGCGCAAGTCTTTTAGTGCGCAGAGGGCGGCGCGCAAGTCTGTGTCACGTAGGCCTTAAGCGTTCTGGGTGTGGCGCGCAGGTAGGCTTCCTGGCCTATAAATACACGGCCTCACCTTCGTACAAGTATCTGGATTTCCGGATTTCTCGAGCTCTCGTCGCGCAAGTCTTCCTCGCCGCGCAAGTCTCTTGTTTTCACTATTTCCTCGCTGCCGCGCTACTCTCAAGGTAATAGGGCTTGCACGGTAATACTTGCATGACAAAAACTTGCGCGGCACATGCATCACTTGCGCGATATCTCCATACTTGCGCGCCTTAATGCCTTAGCCATTTTTTTCAAATTCTTTCACAAATTTTATGAAAAAATAAACCCATTTAAGAGTTTAATTTATTCAACTCCTGTGCAGATTCAATGGCTCTTAGACCTGGATTAATTGATGAACTGGCTAGAAAGCGGATAGATGATATGATGGATATCATTGGCCCTGATTACTATACTGTCAAAGATAGTACTCTTCCAGATTTGGCTAAGTATCTGAAGAAATATCATCGCAACTTTCCTCACTGCACTTATCTACCTTTGTATGGTCATGGTCATCTGCAAGAAGTTATTATTCCAGAAGTAAAGAATTATCTTCCATTTTCGTGGTTTCAGAATTATACCAATTTTGCTTCAGCAAATATCTCAGGCGGAGGAGTATTTCAAACTGCTGGAATAGTGGAGAAGGCTTATGTGATGCATCATAGCCCTTGCACACCAGATCTAAAAAAACATACACCTGAGCTTCAACCACATTGTCATCCTTCAATCTTCCGAAATGCTCAGATGGATCAATCCAAAGGCTGGAAGAAAAGTTGGGATTTCCGTCCTGGGGGAGGTGTGAAGCCAACTTGGATGTGGGCATACTGGGTGCGACAGACTTGCGCAGAGTTTATTGAGGATCTAAAGAGAGCTGCAATATATGAGGCTGTTTGGGTTGGGCAAACATATATTTACAGACATGATAACTTCGTGCCAGAGATACTCTGCCACTGGAGCCCAGCGACTAATTCTTTCCATTTGACTCATGGAGAAGTAGGTATCAGTTTGTGGGATGTCCACAAGATTTTAGGAGCTCCAATTTTGGGTGATATGTATGATGAATTCATTCCTCCCAAGGTGACTTGGAATGATCCAGAGAAGACTCCTGCTTTGGCTCGAGAATTATTTAAAATCTTTCACAGGCTCAAGAGTTCAGAGACCTCATTAACTCATTTTAGAAAAGATATCCATCCGGAAGAATGGATGAATGTATTTCTTACTGAGAAGAAAGGGATGGAGCCAAAAGAAAAAGGATCCAAGAAAAATAAATCCAAGGATACCCGGCCCAGACGTCCTACCACTTGTCCAAAACTTGAGAAGAGAGGAGCTCCTGGCACATTCTGGCCAACTCTAGAAGCAGGAGAGTTTGAAAAATGGGGATATGAAGTGAATCAATGAATTCCAAAGAAAACTCATCTGGCGGGTTTCTTGGGAATGTGGCTCAGTGTTTATCTCTTGCCGGTCAGGGATTCGAAGGGAGGTGTTAGGCCAGGGACCTTCGTCATTGCGGCCAAGTTGGCTGAGGGAAAAATGGTTGGGTTAGCTACCCCCATTTTAGCAAAGATTCACAGGAGTTTACCTCACGTCTTCCAGGGTAAATCTCCTTTAAGAATAGTGGGACCATTCCAGGTTTTGTGGGGATGGATCGCCACTCACTTCAGGACTTACAATGTACAGAATGGATTACAAATCCCTGGAAGCTCTTTCAGACCGTCAGTGCAAGCATTCTCTGGAATTGCTCCATTAGATGTTAATGGTTATGATATGAAAGTAAGACTAAGCATGTATAAGGAATTCAACTTCTTTCCTTATGGAAGTCCGCCATCCGGGCGGTTTGTTGATGATGGGACAGCCCATTTGGATTTGAGGGCATACATGCTAGCTTGCAGGGATGGTGTGTTAGTAGCCAGGATTGATGGAGAAATCATATGTGAGGCCTATGCTTCATATAGATTTGCACGCCAATTAAAATGCTTGTAAAAGATTGTTGTATCCTCTCTAGTACATGTCAGGTTAGAGCAACATCCGATGGTTGCTTGACAACTATGGTTGCTGACATTAAGAGAGAAGACTGGGGCAGTATTTGATCTACCAGTTGAAAAAGAGGCACATTATCTGACTACATTTTATGCCGAACACTGGACAACATCATACCCTAAAGGGATATTGAATCACCCAGTATATCAAGTGGGAAAGGGGAAGAGGACTGTAGAGAAAGAAACCCTTCCTCATGAAGGTGACGCTTCTCCACCTGAAATAGGTTCAACAGACTCCTCTTCTAGAACTGATTCATCGGATTATCACGATGGGGATGATGAGGCACAACCGGCAGCAAAGCAGTTTCGTGCCCGATATAATCCTCCGACCAGAGTTAAAAGACCCACTCCATCAACTCCTGGTGAGTTATTTCATTGTAGAAATTTCAATCACTGCTACTTTATAAAGTAATAAGTCTTACATTCTTATTCTCTATTTGTAGTTGCAGGAGTTGGGAAGAGATTAAAATCAAAAATTGTAGGACCTTCCTCACAGCCTTTATATCTAAGACCAGAGGCTGTTCAGCTATGGCAGAGCTTGTACTGTGATACTGAGACCGCCTGGCTGGATTTATTTGAGGGCCTACAACTTCCTGGAATAGGAAATATTGTAGCTTCTAAAAACCTTCAATACGGAGATAACCCCAATGAAGTGCGAGCTTACATCAGAGAGCTGGAAATGCTCATATATGCCACTGATAATTCGGTTCCTATCACCAGGCGGGTGAAGGAAATGATTGATCATGGCACCACTGAGGGGGCTGGTGGTTCTGGAGATGAGGAATGGCAAGAGTACGTGGCTCCTGAAGATGTAAGTCTTCTTTCCTTATTTTCTTTGCAACTTGATTTTAGTTGAAGCTTTGTTACTTAAGGAAGTTATTTTCTTCATCTTGCTGATTGCAAAGAAAGGAACCGGGGTTCCTTCGCCACAATATAGCCCTGGTGGTACTGTTATTGGGGCTGCTGCTGATTCTCCTCGCGAACCAGGCGAGATATCTCCAGGCCAGCAAGCCATGAATGAGGCACTGGACATAGCCTTTCATTCGCCAATCCAAGTGCCAATAAGGGAGACTACTGATAATCCGAAAAAACAAAAGAATCCAAGGCACCGAAGGAGGAAATCCATAGCTAAACGTTTCATTAGTAGTGGTAATTCCTTCGAACAATCATGAGTTTATACCCATAATCATATGGTTACTCATATTTCTGAGGATTGCAGGGGCTTCTTCAATTTCCCCCTTGAGGGAAGGGACTGATCCTTCTTCAAAGGTCGTGGAAGGTGCTGTAGAACAATCACAGACCCAGGATGACTTGGTTGCTCCTGGAGAAGAGCTACCATCCAATCCCAGTATCCCTCCTATTACTGAAGATGCTGTCCAAGGTCAGGGGTTGCAGGACATAAGTCGGCAAGAAGACGTAGCAAATGTTCCCACTGGTGAGACTAACCAAGATTCTGAAGTATCATTGGATGAAATGATGAATCAAGGAATGACTTTTGAAGAATTTTATGATCATGCTAAGTTGTCATGTGATTTAGAAGACCTTGGGCGTGAGTGCTACCCTTCGCCCAAATTTGTTTTTAAAAATATACTTCTAACCATGATGGAAAATAATATGCAGTTTCTTCCGTAGAAGCCGCTGAACTGCCAATGCCCGAAGAGGGTGTGGACACTGATGTCAACCCTATCATTGTAGAAACATTAGCTCAAGTAGAGAAAAATCCAATAAACTCTCCTGAGACCCATCTTGAAAATCCTGTTGAAACTGGGAAAAATAGGGAGAAGTCTTCTCAGGTTGCTGAACCACCATTGGGTAATGGATAACAATATTAGTGATTGTACTTTATTCGCAAGACAATCCATTCTTTTGTTATCCTTTGAAGCTGACTAAACCTTTCAATTAATCATGCAGGACCATCAACTGCAATGACTAGATCCGAAGATGAGGCCTCAGCCTCTGCCCCAACGGGAATTGAAAGTGAAGAAGCACAAGTCAGAGGGGAAAGAGCAGGACAAGGCACCTCCCTAAGCGCGCTAATTCGAGATTACATACCCCCTTCTGACGATGATATTGAATCAGATCCAGATATGCTTAAAGAATTCATCTTTTCATGACGTAAGGCATGGAATAACATATGGAACATCATATCGGGGGTGCCTTTAGAAGAGCTACCATAAAAAATTTCTTGATTGTCATCCCAATTTGTTATAATTGGACTTGGTGGTTTTGGGTATGAAAAGATCCATGCTGCGGTGAAACAGATTATTTTCAGGAGGGAGCAAGTGCAGACAAGTCACGAAGATTTGACCAGAGTGAAATTGTCAGTCAACATAGGCGAATTTGAGGCTGCGATATCCCAAGCTGAAGCTGATTATGCAGTCAAGATGAAGGATCTGAAGCAAAAAATCAAAGAAAAGGTCATCCAACAGGTGCAACTCCAGCAACAGTTAGATGCTGTTACTGGGGAACTTGATCAGCTTAATAAATCATTGGATGAAACTCATATGAATGGCATGAAAGCCATTGTAGATGCTAAGAAGGCACTTCAGCAAGCTGAAAAGAGTGAAGCTGGTCAAGTGCACGAGCTTCAGGTAACTGCTGATAAGGCTCAAGATGCTATACATCAAATGAAGACTTATGTTGACAATCTTCTATAATTCTTGAAAGAGAGAAGAGACTCCAGTCTGTGGATGTCCTTCTAACTCTTGTGTATCAATGAAAAAAAATACTTTTGTCTTCAATCATTTGTACCTGCATTCTTCCATTACCTACTTCAATTTTACTTAAACCAATGGTCTTAGTATTCATAGTTTGATTTTTACTAGGATTATTACAAATAACCCTACAAACTTTGAATCTTTTAACTGCTCAATATTACCTAAATCATACAAAAAATGTATATTTAGTGAGCTGGAACTTGACTTTTATTCAGAGTTCCTTTGTCTTTTGTGTGGGCAGTTTAAAGTCATGCACGCCGGACATAAAGGGGCTAATGTTTAAGGTCGAAATAGCTTTGACCGAAATGGATTAAAAATGGATTCACTTCCTTGACAATTTATCTGAAAACATATTACCATACTCAAGTATGAGGGAAAAAAATGTAAACTATGGCTTAAGAATATTTGAATCTGAGGAATGATATGAAAAAGAGCTAAAAGGCATTAGAAGAAGTAGTTTCCAAGAATGAAGTTACTATTATTTAACAAAACCCATTAGGAGGTTGAAATATACAGGGCCACCTATGGGAATTGGCTGCATGGTCAAATAAAATAGCATCTTTTGGCTGACAAGTCTGTTATGTGGACTGTTTATGCAAGGCCACCTATGGGCACGTGCTACAGAGTCAGGAAAAAGAACTCCCAGAAATTTACTTTCCTAGTGCTAAAAGCCAGTGAAAGTTTATGAAGATTCAAATTTTCTAAAGCATAGAGTTTGTTGTATGGAAAGAGGTACTTGAATATGGAGAAGATATTTCCAAACAAGAATATCGAAGAACTGGATGAATATCACTCCTACGAAGGTCTGACCCAAACGTAGGGAAGAAGAATAAACCATAGACTTGAATACTTTCAGATCATGAAAAAGGATATGGGACAAATATGTTAAGGATGGCTATTTTTTCCGGATCCCTACATATTGTCGTTTAAGACAAATAAGGACAAAAGAGGCATTCTTCTCAAGAATGAAGTTACTATTATTTAACAAAACCCGTTAGGGGGTTGAAATATGCAGGGCCACCTATGGGCATTGGCTGCATGGTCAAATGAATATCATCTTTTGGCTGACAAGTCTGTTATGTGGACTGTGTATGCAAGGCCACCTATGGGCACGTGCTGCATAGTCAGGCAAAAGAATTCTCAGAAGTTTGACATTTTTGTGACTAGAAGTCATGAAAAGGGTTATGAAGATCTAAAAATATTTAAGGTTAGGATTATAACACATAAATATGGGTATTGTCCAATGTATATAGAGATACATAGGTCAATGAAAACCATAATCATGTTGTGGCTGGGTCCTGAATTGAAACTTGGACTTCACTACGTATCTCATAAGAATGAGAATCAAGCCATACGTAGTTCTTGAAATGCATTTTAACGTCGTGCAGGACGAAAGTATGAGTGATCTTAGTTTAGGGTCATAGAACTCGGACCATAATAATGAATACACAGTGTGTGTTTTCATGAGGACTTTTTAGCCAAGGGACTGAAAGTGAAAGTTGGGGTTTGGCCCAAAAGACTTGGGACTGGATTCGAGGGACACTCGAATGTTCCTACGTATCCCATAAGGATGGGAATCAAGTCCACGTAGTTCTAGAACTACCCTTTTTACAAATTTGGTTCGTACATGTGAAGGGTGAAAGGGGAATTTAGTGTAATGATGGTTTAACCTGAGATAAAAATTTTAGGCATTACCATGTATGCACGTAGTCTTTTGAAAATGAAAACCATGATTGAAAAATCAATGTAAATAATAGTTCCTTCTCAAATGAGGAAATCAAAGAATATTGTAGTTTATTGTCGTACCGGAAAAAAGTGTTGTATAGTTTAACGTCATATAACAAGGACGAAAGTGAATCAATGTAAAGATGTTGATTCCAGGGGCGGTTTCACAAATCAACATCATATGAGGTTGTGGTGAACCGATGTGAAGAGATTGTTTTTTGGGCTTGAACCCTGGGAGGTTGCCTACATACCCAGCCTGGAGGGCGAGGATCAAAGTCCGTGTAGTTCAATTAAATAATGAATTAATGATCAAGTTGTTCTTGTGGACAATGATCTAATAAAAAAAAAAATATTGTTGGGACTTACACATGGTTAGTGGCCCAAAGGGAATGTTATGGTTGATGTTTGCTCTAAGCTCATGTGAGTCATACTCGGTGTGAGAAACAAGAGGTAATAACAACCTTAACGATGCACAGTTTAATGTCATGTAGGACATAAAAAAAAAGGGACTATGCAATTTAAAGTCTTGCAGTTAGGACTATTGGTGCTGCACAATTTAGTGTCATGTAGCAGAGACAAAATAACAGTTTAATGTCATGTAGGACATATCAAGGACATTCTGTACAGTTTAGCATCATGTAGTTAGGACGATGGGGACAATACAGTTTAACGTCATATTGGACGAAAGGGGGACTGTGCAGTTTAATGTCATGCAGTAAGGACAAAAGAGTGTACCATTTTAACGTCATGTCGGACGAAAGTGCGAATAGTTTAAGGTCATATGCATGGACCGTGAATGGTGCAGTTTAATGTCATACTGAACTTTTGAGATTATATAGTTTAACGTCTTTTCGGACGTGAGGGACTTTTATACAGTTTAGCGTCATGTAGTTAGGACGTCACCGTTTAACGTCTTGCTGGACATAAAGGATTTGAAAATAGTTTATGGTCATATACATGGACCAGGGATGATGCAGTTTAAGGTCATGCTGGACGGTTTTGGGAACTTTTTCATAGTTTAATGTCGTGTGGGACGAAGTTGCAGTTTAAAGTCATACTGGACCATTGCTGTATAGTTTAACGTCATATAGCAAGGATGAACTGGCGTTGTACAGTTTAAAGTCATGTAGCTAGGACTAAGGTGAACCAATATGAGGATATCAGTTTTGGGGACTTTTTACAGTTTATCGTCATGCTGGACGTTGGATGTGCCACACAGTTTAATGTCATGTTGCTAGGACACAATATAGTTTAATGTCATCTCAGACAAAATATAGGATCTTCTGTACAGTTTAATGTCATGTAGATAGGACATCACAGTTTAATGTCTTGCTGGACATTATAATATTTTAATGTCATGTTGGACAATATATAGTTTAATGTCATCTCGGACATAATAGTAACCAATGTGACAGTTTAACGTCATGTTGGACGATAAGGGAACTAACACAGTTTAACGTCATGCTGGACGATGAAAGTGCCACACAGTTTAATGTCATGTTTCCAGGAAAAAATATAGTTTAATGTCATCTCGGACATAATATGAACCAATGTGATTGTTTTGGATCTGGGAACAATATTTTGTGTTTATACAAAATACTTCTTCAGAAATCTGGCATTAGTTGGAGTCGTGATGTGTTCTCCATCCATTGAGATCAGAGAATACGCTCTATTGGAGTAGACCTTATGTATTGAATAAGGTCCTTCCCATTTTGGTTCAAGCTTGGGAGGATTCTTTCCTGGAATCATTGGTGCTCTGAGAACCAATACCAATTCTCCCTGAATGAATGAACGAAGACGAACTTTTTTGTTAAAAGCTCGTGCTATCCGATTCTGATAGATTTCCAAGTGGTGCAAAGTGCACAATCTTTTCTCATCTAACTGTTCCAATTCATTCAACCGCTTTTGGGATTGCTCATCTATTGATAACTGATCACAAATGGCTATTCTGAGTGAGGGCAATTGATCTTCAATTGGCAAGACTGCTTCTGTTCAATATACCAATGAATATGGAGTAGACCGCGTTGCATTACGAGTGGTAGTCCGATAAGCCCATAAAGCATGAAAGAGTTTATCAGGCCATGACCTCTTATCTTTATCCACCATCTTTTGTAGTATATTTGAAAGAGTCTTGTTGAATGCCTCTATCTGGCCATTAGCCGCTGCATGATATCGAGATGAATGGTTGGACTTAATGTTGTATTCTTGATACAATTTCTTTACCTCAGAAGAACAGAAGTTGGTGCCGTTGTCCGTCAATATGGTATGAGGGACACCAAATCTAGTAATGATGTTAGACTTGATGAAGCTAACAATGCATTTAGAACTGACTTCTTTGAGAGGTACTGCCTCTGCCCATTTGGAAAAGAAATCAGTAGCAGTAAGAATGTACTTGAACTGCTTGGCCGTAGTTGAAGGGTAAGGTCCCACCACATCCATTCCCCATGTGGAAAATGGCCATGAGTATTTAGCTGTATGAAGCAACTCTGGAGGTTGATGAATGAAGTTGGAATATACTTGACATGAATGACACTTCTTTGTGAAATTAACACAATCTTGTATCATTGAAGGCCAGAAGTATCCAAGCCTTCGAATTTGATCAGACAGTCTATGTCCAGACTGGTGGGCACCACAGACTCCTGCATGCACTTCTTTTATGACAGCCATTGTCTCTTCACCATCAATACATCTGAAGAGAACTCCATCAAAACCACATTTGTAGAGAATTTTCTCAAGGTGGTTTGGACCATCATAAAGAGTAAAATTGACCACACATCGCTGAATTTGTTCTTTCTCGGCTCTATCAGGTGGAAGTGTTCCATTTTGAAGGTATTCCTTGATAGGTGACATCCATCCTGTAGTATGACCATACAGTTCAGGAATGGGACTAATTTCATTAATTTCCTCTATTCTGACTTGAACATAAGGTGAAATTGCACAACAGTGGGCAATACAGATGGTTGTTTCGTCCCGATTTGGATCTGCTAAAGCTGTGGCTATATTAGCCAGTGCATCAGCTTGAGCATTTTGTGATCTTGGGACATAAGAAAATGTCGGTTCTGAAGGGAATTCCGACATTAACTCTCTGACGTAATCATACAAATGGATTAATTCTTCTTTTCTGATGGTATAATCCCCATTGACTTGTTTGATTACCAGGTCTGAATCACCTTTCACCTTTAAGTGATTCACTTATGCTTGAAGCGCTAACTCCAAGCCTGTAATGAGAGCTTGGTATTCAGCTTCATTATTGGTACCACCTTCCCACAACAAAAAGGAATAAGGTAACACTGCCTTATCTGGAGAAATGAGCACAATTCCTAAACCAACTTTGTTGAATTTAGGATTTTCCATTTTCTTCCCCGTTGGACTTCTAGAAGCACCATCAAAATACATTTCCCATGTTTGAGGACTCTCTTGAATAAGGAAAACTTCCTCATCAGGGAGTTCGATATCTGAATACGTGTCTTCCACTGAAGGATGTTCAGCCAGGAAATCAGCCAGAGCTTGGCCCTTAATTGCCTTTTGAGACACATACTGAATGTCGAACTGCTGTAGAATAACCGCCCATCTTTCCAGACGTCCTGTAAGCATTGGACGACTAAGGATGAATTTGAGCGGATTATTACGAGATACAAATTGGACCTCATGATGTTGCCGGTAGTGTCTCAGTTTCTGAACTGCAAATATTAATGCTAGGCAGCACTTTTCAATACTTGAATACCGGGTTTCTGCTTCAAGCATAGTTCTACTGAGATAGTAGAGACTATTTTCATTCCCAGCATCATTCTTTTGAGCGGGAAAGGCACCCAATGATCGCTCTAAAGCTGTCACGTAGAGGATAAGAGTTCTACCCTCAACAGGTGGCATAAGTACTGGTGGACTCAAGAGGTATTTCTTGAGAACATCAAATGCTTCTTGACATTCTTCAGTCCACTGGTAAGTGACTCCTTTCTTCAATAATTTGGTAAAGGGTAAACTTTTGCCTGTCAAATTGGCGATGAAACTCCGAATATAGGCTAAGTGTCCTTGAAGTCCTCTTAATTCTTTGAAATTCTTAGGAGGTGACATACCAAGGATTGATTTGGTCTTCTCAGGATCGACTTCAATACCACGATGGCGTACAACAAAGCCGAGGAATTTTCCTGAGGTTACCCCAAAAGCACATTTTAAGGGGTTTATCTTCAAATTATGTTGTCGAAGCTTGTGGAATACGACTTCCAAATCAGCCAAGTGATCAAAACGTTGTTTGGATTTAACCACCAAATCATCTACATAGAATTCAACAAACTTCCCTAGAAAAGGTTTGAATATACGATGCATGGCGCATTGATATGTTGCACCTGCATTCTTTAAACCAAAGGGCGTCACCCGATAACAAAACACACCATGAGGAGCTCTGAAAGCTGTATATTCCTCATCTTATGGGGCCATTCGGATCTGATTATATCCAGAATATCCATCCATGAAAGAAAGTACTTCATAGCCAGCCGTCGCATCAATTAAGAGTTCTGTAATCGAAACTGGGAAATCATCTTTAGGACAATACCGATTAAGATCTCTGAAATCGATGCAAACCCTAATTTGTCCGTTCTTCTTCTTTACAGGGACAATATTAGCCAACCACTTGGGATATTGAACTTCTCTGACGAAGTTAGCTTTGATAAGATTATCCACTTCAGCCTCGATTTTGGAAGCATAGGTTGGGTGTGTTCTTCTCGCGGCTTGCTTGAATCCTCGATGTTCTTTTGGCAAACCCAAATGATGGGTGGAAACATCAGGATCAAGGCCAGGTATCTCAGTATAATTCCTAGCAAAAATATCTTTATTTTTCTTTAGAAAAGAAATATACATCTCTTGTTCTTCAAGGGTCATGGCCGCACTAATTAAAGTGGGGCGTGGATCTTTCTCTGTACCCAGATTTACTTCTCTGAGTTCATCCACAGTGGTAGAGATACCCTCTTCAAATGCTGGAGGAGAATCTCTAAGATCTTCCTCTTCCTCTTCATCATGTGTTATTTCTTCCATTTCTACTTGCAACGTAGATGAAAAAACGAAATTATCATGATCATAAGAGATGTCAAAATTTTCACATTTTGAAGAAGAAGCTTCCATTTCCGACCCTATTGATGATAAAGGGTCTTCTTTGGGAAATAAAGAGGAGATGATGGATTGATAATCGACATCAATATTCACCTCTGGTGTTGCTATAACTTCTTCTAGCCTGATTAGCGATGTATAGACTTGTTGGATTTCAGCAGACGAAATGAAAACGTCACCACTTATGCTTTCATCACTGCTTGGTAAGTTACCAATTTCTCCCATGTTGTCTGGCTCGATTGCCGTAATTGACATTATGGATCTTTCCATAAGAGTATTTTTATTTGGGCCTATTTTGTAAATTTGACTGATAGGTAACACATAATCTGTACTCACATGTGAAAATGGATTTATTGGAATTTTTTCCAAACTATATGGAGCATTAACTTTGGTAATTTCCTTCATTGTAGATTTTTCTCTTCCCTTCATGTGATAAAATTCTGCCTCAATGTATTGTGACTCACATGTCTTGAACGGGGCCTTATAACCATACAATGATCCAACATGACCATCGAAACAGTATTTGAGACATTGATGGTATGATGACGGAATAGCTGCATGCTGATGTAGCCAGGGTCTTCCAAGCAAGATATTGAAAGCTGAGTCTTGATCAATAATCATGAAATCCGAATTGGAAACAAGATCTCCAAACTGAGTTCTGAGCGTAACTTCTCCCAGTGGTTCTTGTTCATTTTTATCATATCCTTGCAACATCATGGTAGAAGGAGATAAATCAGATTCCGTGAGGCCCAAGCGACGAAGTGTGCGAATGGGCATGAGGTTGACTCCTGAACCATTGTCAATGAAAGCTCTTCGAACATCTATACCATTGACTTTTCCAGATAAGTACAAAGGTTTTACGTGCCCATGCACAACATCATCTTCATCTTTATCAGTAAAAGATATTACTGCATGACATTCCGCAGGATTATTCTCTATGTGATAGATTTCAGCTGCAGCAATTTCAGCTTCAAACTCCTGAGGACTTGACAAAGCTTCGATGAGTGCTTCCCGAAGATCTCTTGACAGATTCAAAGCATCCAAAATTTATAACTTGGCTGGTACTTGGGCCAAGTGTTTCAATATATCATACTTTTGATCTAGAGGTCTGCGTTTCCCAATAGGAATATGCGGTTTAGCAGGTACCTTGGAAGCAGATGCTTTTGAAGCTGATGCATCTTATATTGAAGTTGGCAACATCCTTGGTTTTCGAAAATTAGACTGATTAGATCCATTTACTTGCTGAGATAAAGAAGATGGAACTTTTAATCGGTCTTCCAAAATAACTGTGCCGAAACTGAGTTGGCCATTGGCAGAAGAACTTGCTTGTTTTTTTGAGCTCGCTGAAGGGCTCTACCACGAGTTTCTTCTGCATATACAGTGCTAGCAGGGGTAGAATTAGAGTAGTGGCTTCGGAAAGATCCACGTCTTCCCCTATATCCTGAACCTCTAGAACATCCTCGGGTTCCCTTATTTGATACAGGGAATTCAGGCTCATCAAGACTGGAATATGAATCTGTTAATTGAATCATATTAACAGAACCAAAGATTAACTCTTCGTCTGATAAAGACTCTGCCTGGTTAGCCTGTTTAGGCTGTGCCGTTTGGTGGGACGGTGCCCGTGGCTTCGAAGTAGATGGCATGAAATCTGCCAGAGTCAAAGACAATTTAGGCTTTGCTACATACTCATCTTCTCCTGATTCCTCTTTCTTCTTTGAATTACGCTGCCCTTTTGAGGATTTGTCTTTTGATGGAGGTTTTACTGCAGCTTTTGTAGGAGACACAATTGGCTTCTTCAATTGTGTTCGTAAAATGGAATGGGTCCGATTGATTGTCTTTCTGACCATCCAATCATCATATTTTTTCGCAGTTTTGCTTTTGACTTCCTGCCACTCGCCTCCTTCCTCTGGATCTGTAGCGGTAATACACGCTACATGAGCTGAAGAACCCTTCAATTTGACTTGTCCCAAGTCTACCATCTTATGCATGAGGTCTTTAAAGACAAAACACTCCTGGATGGGATGCCCCAACATTTGATGAAAGGGACAATAATTGGGACGGTCTTCATCTCCTTCCTTGTTTGGCCTCTTTGGCACTGGTAATTGAACCAAATTATTTTCCAAAGCTGAAATGAAGTAACCAGGAACTTGCTCACTTTGGAAAGACTATGTTTTACTCTTCATATCCTCAAATTGTTTTCGTTGTTGATCTTTTTTATCATTTGGACGAAACAGCCTTTGTTGTTGGTGTTCAGGAGGTGGAGCCCTTCGAGAAGATGAAGATTTTGAAGTAGAAATAGGTACAGGTGCCTGTTTAAGCATAACTGTAGCAGTTTCTGCATTACCCATTCTTCTTCCTGGAGCTGATGGAATTACACGAGATTTAACCTTAGCCTGTATAAGGGATTCTTCAATCTGTTGAGCGATTGAAGTAAGGTCTCGAAACCCTCCTGTGTATTTCACAGGGATCAATGGCGTGCATAATTCGTCACGCAAATTTGCCACACAGATTGGAAATAATTCCTCCTGAGGGAGTGCTAAACTCAAGGAATACGTTAATCCCTTCCAACGAGCAATGAAATCAGAGACTCTTTCATTCTCCCTTTGCTTGCAGTTTGTAAGATCGAAAACTGTCGTTTTTGGCAAAGTTGAGCTAAACTGAAGAAGGAATTTTTGACGAAGATCCTCCCATCCGATGACTGAACGGGATTGTAAGCTTGTATACCAGACAATAGCTGGTCCTTGCAAGGTTCGCACGAAGCATCTGAGTTTCACTGCTTCTTGCTGCTCTGGAGTTCCCATCATAGGATCACAACAAGTCACGTAATGCGTCAAATGTTGTTCAGGGTCACCTGATCCATTGAAAGTAGGGAAAATACGGTTTCCAAAACTGGATGGAGGAGAAATTGAATCTACCCATTCAGGGTAAACTTTCTTTTCAGGTTGAACTTGCGCCTGTTTCCCTTACATAGTTTCTAACCGAGCTGTTAATGACTCAATAGTAGTTATTATCTTTTGAGAAATGTCAGGTTGAACTTGGATTTGGGTAGGTGCAATGAATGGAGCTTGGACAGATGTGGTGGTTGGTGCTGCAACTGATGGTAGTGTTTCCAACCGTTGTTGCGTTTGACCCATAGGATTAGACCTCTGTGGGTGTACTGATAAAGGAGGATATTCTTGATCCATCTCAGTAGTTACAACAAATTCTTTCGGCTGTCGGACTTCAGCATTCTTAAGAAGAAGACTACTCTGAAGTAGTTCTGCATTCAACCTTTTTAATTCTTTCATTTCTTCCTCCTGTTGTGCAAACCTTTTCTCTAATGAGAGCGATTGACCTCCTTCAGAGGAAGGGTGAGAAGTAACCTGATTCTTTCCTTTCCCCTTATTGGATCCTTTTCAGAGAGGGGGAAGTGGGTTACTTGAAGGAATACCCAGATTTTGGGTAAGCCTTTGATTACGTGTGCACACACCTTCTTCATTTAGGTCTGTGTGCGCAACTTCTTGAGCAGGAACCTCTTCGTCTGATCCCTCTGATTGAGCCTCATCTGGTGAATCCGCAGCAACAAAATTGATGACATTAATGGATGCATATTGTATGAAATCCTTTCTATCAGCATTTCTGTGATATTGTCTCCTTCTATGTCCATGATGAGACATGGCATTCCGTTGACTTGATCCCTCAGGAATTTCTTGGAGAACCGTCACTTGGAGAGAATCTCCTAACAGCTTGGCTCTTCGTTCCTCTTGAGTCTTATTCCCTAATCGATAGAATACTGACTTTCTCTGAGGGAGGGATTGAGGATTTGAAAAAGTCCCCAGTCCGGTGGACTGGGGATGTTCCTGCTGCTTCCGCTCAACTCCTCGAATCCCATTTGTTGACTCTGAGGGTTGGTTTAGAGAAGTTCCAAGTCTGACAAGCTGGGGTGTCTCTTGACATGCTATGTCTGAGATCTTCTTAAAATCTCTCTTGATCTTGCGAATCTTAGTTCGGAAATTAGCTGGATGCATTAACCTGTATCCACTTTTATCACCTGGTTCAATAGACCGTTGGATGATTTCCGAAACTTCTGTCATTTGATGACGTGTTTGCTCCAGACGAGAGGCTTGTGCAATATTCTCGCCTGCTTGATGTAGGAGCAATTCAACAACTTGTTCTCTATATACTTGATTTTGAGAGGAACTAGTTGAAGCCTGTTCTTGAGCAAGCTTTTGATTATGAACAAAGCCCATTGACTGTGGCCGGCCATGGGCAATAACATTGCATGAGACCATTTTCGGTGGGCTTTGCTGACCGGAAAGCACTGTGAAATGTAGTGCTCCGTGAACACCCCATCCTCTGATATGAACATCAGATGGAGCATTGGCAATTAACTGACGCAATCTTCTTAGTGCTCTAAGGCATGAACGTTGAAGGGTTCTCTGTTGCTTTTCAGCCTTCGGATACCGAGAGACTGATAGAGATGCCAAATCAATCTGGCGTTGTAACCCTTCTATTATCTTAAGATGATTTTCATATTCATCGTAAGATAATACCTTCTTCTTTAATTGACAAAGAGTTTTCCATATGTTGAGACGAATATCATGGATTCCATCATCCGTCAACATCTTTGGAATGTCGTACTGGGAGTCAGCCAAAGGCCAAAACATGAATGGTACTTCACCTTTTGCCAGTTTTTTCCTCATGTTCAGCATTTCCTCTTTATCATTAAATGAAGATTCTTCTACCTGTTTGGACCAGAGTTGGTGTTTCCTTGTTGCTTCATCGGATTCAACAAGATTGGTAGAGAAATCACTATTCATGCTGGAAGATGAATGACCCAGGGATGGTTCGGAGAATAACCTGAACTCCAGGCTATCTTCTGATGGAGAAAGAGTTTTACCTGCCGATAGTAAAGCATCAGACATGACTGGTTTTACGTTTGCAAGTGCCTCGAGATAGGAGGGCTTTCTCGTCACTACATTGCCTTCTGAAGAATTTTCGAGACAACGTGAATCACTACTGCGGAGAGGGCTTTCGCAGCGAAGTTCATCACCATGAGGAAGACTGTCATGATGGGTTACATAAAAAGATGAGATCTCTTGCTCCTTGGCCTTCTGACCACACAGAGGGTTCCTGCGGCTCTCATCTGAAGAAGAAACTTCAAGATTGAACGAATTTTCATGAAGCAAGTCTTCATGAGGAAGTGTCTGTTGAAGACCTTCAGAATTAATGTTCCCGTTATTGGGAACTGAGGGAGTAGAATCTTGAATTCCGACAGATAAATGTCTGAGGGCTTCAAGAACTCCAGCATCGAGCAAGGCCTTGTTGTAGATTGGCCTTTGATCTCCTGACTGTGCTGGGCGGATCTTTTTCTTACATTCCTTCTTACTCGCTTTAGAAACCACTTGATGACGAAAGTGATTGCTCTGAGCAGGTGTATGTGCCTGATCAGGAAAGATGGTCAGGTTAGGCTGACGATCTCTACTTAAATCAGGTGTATGTGCCTGACTTGGTTGTCTGTATGATATGGGGGAGTATGCCCCATAACCCTCTTGGACTGGAACAGATGTGTGTGTCTGTTCCGGAGTGAATCGTTGATGTGTCACTCCATTGCTAGGGATAGATTTATGTGTCTGTCCCTGAGATGATGCTGAAGCTGTTATGATATCCTGGCAAGCATCCAGAATATGAGCAGGAATTTGCTTCTGCTCTTTCACCACTGACAAAATATGTTTGGTGACTTCAGCCGCCAGAACGAGGATATACGTAAATTCCGGGCTTGGAGTAGGTGTATGTGCCTGCTCCTGTCCTCATTTTCCTGTCAGTGAATCCTGACAGTACTCAAGTGTGGAGGCAGAGAGTTGAGTCTGCCTCCTGTTTGTCGTCGGGACATTCCGACTGACTTCTCCGGGCTCTACCAAGCGAGACTGTTGGTAGGCCTGATTAGTATTAGCAGGTGTATGTGCCTGCTGATTACACTTCGCCAAACGCGGTTGACGAGATCCATCATATGTAGTCAGACGAGCCTGCTGAGTAACTGGTGATGTATAAGCAGGTGTATGTTCCTGCCTACGGTACTCCGCCGGAATTGCCTGGTGGGATAGGCTTGATGCTGTCAGACGAGTCTGCTGGACAGCGGAATTAAAGCGAACAGGTGTGTATGCCTGCTCGTTGTTTGCCACCAAGTTAGGTTGGTGGACTTCTCCGGAGATGGCAGGGATGACAACCTGCTTATTATTAACCAGATTCCATCTCTGGCGGTTCATCTTGCCTGCTCGGGTTCGAGGAACCTGAGCTGAATGCCGGGAGTCGGTACCCTCATCATGTTGAGGGCGCACTACCGCACGAGTCTGGCGTCGATTGTTTATGGGATCCCTTGAGAAGGACTCCTGTTTTTTTGAATTAAGGTCCTTCGGGACCTGATCATTCACTTCCTCAGAGTAAGGGAGTGAATGGAAATTGCGTTCCGGGGATAACGACCCGAAACGGTTGGAGACGGTAGTCAGCACCGCCTACTTCTTGATTGCTGGCCGCCGTTGTCCGGATGACCAGGTAGAGTTGTTAACTTGGAGGGCTTGACGAGCGGCCTCCAGAGTTGGGATAGTACCGTTGCGACGGTACTCCTTAACCAGTGCATTAGAAACACAGCGTTGAAGACGCTGAGTTGGTGATGTAATCCTCAGAGCGGATGACGTTCCAGCAGGAGTAACAACATTGGTTTTCACAGCAGAATACCTCACAGTAGAGGTGTTCACAGCAGCAGTATTCACAGGGGTGAATTTAAGGAAAGCCATTTTTGCAGAAGATCTTGAGAAAAGAGTGTGTGTTCCAGGTAACAGACATGATCAAGATGAATCCGGCCACTGCATCTTTTGGATGATCACATGTCAATGATTTCTTTGTTGGCCCAAGGGGCCTAACAAATAAGAAGAACATCACTTTAACTTGGTTAAGGATTCACGTCGGGTTCACCATTTTTGTTTCGCACGGAATCCGGGGATGACCTCCTGGACGGGAGATTCAAACGTTCTGATCGGTTTCTAACGGGTTTGTTCATAGAACCGGAAACATCCAATGATTCCACATCCATTTGGACCTACTTTCCAAAGGCAGGCGCTCATTAACTTGTGGACTAATGAGGCTTAGGAATTTGCATTGGTCGAGAGGATGGGAGGTCGGACTCATCACACCTTTTTTAGGGGAATTATTGTCTACTCCGAGACTCTCTTTATAGATTTAAGTTATGTTCGTGAATCCTTATTACATTACCAAGTATAAAAATGTGCTTTCCTTTAGTTTTAACAATCAATGATTAAATATGCAAGAAATTTAGAGAATCTTTTATATGTATTCGAGGTTCTTCATCAATAGAGAATCATCTATATCTGTTTAGAGATTCTTGGTCAATGGTATCCTTCAAAACATTTATATAAAAGACTCTTGGTCATTATGATGACCAAGCTGGTTTTAAAGCCACTCAGTGGGGCACTTGAAGTTTATCGTCATTCAGAAGGACAGGGATTATTTCAAAGTTGGGATCGAACCCATAAATGGGCTACCTACGTATCCTTTATTTTGGAAAAGGAATCAGAACCCACGTAGTTCGAGTTATGGAGTATGATGTTTATGATTGATGGCTCAAAGATGAATGTCATAATTACTTTTACACTCTAAGATCACGTGAGTCACGCTCGGTGTGAGAAACAAGAGGTATTGGTAAAAATTTAGACAATTGTGCCATGAAAGATGCAATCATAAGAATTTTTTTGGGGCTTATGTATGGATGAATGCCCAGATAGATGAAGGTTTAGGATTTACTTTTAGGGAGAAAATCCATGAACAGGGTCCATAAAGTTATATGTGATTCATGGAGATTTGAATACTCTAATCTTGGGGCTTACTCCTAAGGAGGATGCCCAAGTTAGGAGGGGACTTATGATTGGGTTTTACTCCTGAAAAGGAAACCCAAATCAATGGTAAATTATGACTGGTTAAGAGAAATTTAAGGGAACTTGGGGCTTATTCCTAAAAAGGAGACCCAAGGTTAAGGGACTTGGGGATTATTCTTTAAAAGGAAGCCCAAGGTTATGACTGAGTCTTATTCCTGAAAAAAAGGAGACCCAGGTTAGGGATTAGGGTTTGGGGCTTATTCCTAAGGAGGATGCCCAGATTAAAGGTTTTATCACTAGGGATTATTCCTGAAAAGGAGACCCAGGTTAAGATTATCTCATCTTAAAGGAAGAGGTTGAATGAATGAACTCTCTGTATTTTAGTGACATAAGGATATTTAAATCATTAGACTTTGAGAGAGATTCCACAGAATTCCTTTCAGATAAGAAAGTCAAATCAAGAAATCATGCCATAAATGGCTTTGAAGAGTGTCTTGAAGACTGAATCTTGAAAAGGAAAGGTGAAATGGCTTAAGAGGGGAAAAATGGGCAAGATGGGCACCCAAAAAGATAGGGGCGCGCAAGTCTTGCAAGGCGCGCAAGTCTTCCGTGGGCGCGCAAGTGTTGGTCGCGCAGGTATACCTGCGCGACACATAGTGTACTTGCGCGATTTTCAACCAGCAATGAAATACTTGAGCGACTCTTTTTTAAACCCTTTAAAATGTTCTCGAGGTTCTTCCAGAAAAGGGACGCGCAAGTTATATTGAAGGAAATAAGTCGGCGCGCAAGTGTTTGATAAGTTTCAACACTTAGGCCTTCCTTCTTCTCTTTAGATCTTCCGTTCTAGGTAAGAAATTACCTTAGAAGTGTTCCGGAATCTTTGAGAAGATACTTGGGAATCGGGAGCTTCAATCCGAGTTTCTGGAAAAAGATCCTCTCGAATGGGGGCCCACAGGGTCTATTTATAGGCAAAAGAAGACCCCGAGCGGTTACCGGGCGGTTACCAATTAGGTCGCGCAAGTCACCTGCGTGACCAAGGTGGCCGCGCAAGTACACTTGCGCGCCAGTTAGATAACTTGCGCGGTGATGCTGCTGTTGATCCTTTCTTCCTTCCTTTGTTGATTTTTGATGTTTTCTTCAAAGGCTGAATCACTTTGAGCTCAGATACTCCCTTTTCCGATCTTTAGATTCTGTGACAAAAGGAGCGTCAACAATATACTATAGGTGATATGGACTCAAAAAACTTATGAAGTTTCTATCTCACACAAAAAACCAAAAGACTAAATGATATCCAAACATACATGTACAAATACACATTTAAACATATTTATTCAATAATATAGTTTATTTACTTTCTAAGTACATATTTTTATATGGAATAACTGATTTACTTTTAGATATTAAATTGCATGAACGAGTAGAATCTATAGGTAGGCATTATTTGTGATTATGAAAACTACCATATCATAGAGGGTTCAATAATCTCCCCCTTTTTGATAATCACGAATTATGGTATACATGTAAATATAAGGAATAATAATAACTGGACTTAGCATAATCTTCACTAAATTTAATTATTCAATATAACTGAAGCCTTCCCAGGTATGAGTTTTTAAAACAAAGATCCCCCTCAATAAAAGGATTATGATGAGTATATTCCATGTGTCCAATACCAGAAATTACCCCCCTTAGATTAATGATGCATGCATTCTCCCCATTAGATTAATAATGTATCCTCTTCTTAGATTAATAATGTATGAATCTTATGAGATTAATAATGTATGCCTCTTCTTTTCACTAACTTTTGGGATTAGAAAAAAAAAAGAAAATAAGGGAAGAAATATCATAAAATAAATACACCATAAATGTTTCCATGAATATGTAGAAAAGTACAATCAAACACAAAGATCAAATCCCTATCAAAAATACAATCCACCACTAAGGGTTTGGCTTCTGTTGGGCTTTAACTTTATCTGAAGGATCCAAAATAGGATGACATGGTTTGAAGGTAACACCAGGAAAGGAAACACCTATAGGGACATTTGTTACAAGGTTAGGACTTCTTTCTGAAAACACACGACTGGGAGGTTTCTCTATGATGACCGGTCGAATCTGAGATAGGGCCAGAGAGATAGTCATATGAGAAGGAGGATGAGAGGTAGTACCAAGGGAAGCAGCAGGTGGGACCACAATTTCTTCATCTTGAACATGTAAATATGGATTAAAGAGGTTGATGAAATCATTAATGATTTCACCACCATATTGCATGGCTTTCTCAAAGTCATCCTTATTCTCCATAAATTTGTCCAGCAAAGGGGTAAAATCTTTTAATTAAGTAACTTGATTCTTGAAGGATTCTGTAATAGGAGGTATTATGAGATTCTCTGCTAGAAATTTGAAGCTATTGATCGGATCATGTTTGGTATAAATTTTAGTGAATTACTTATCCACCATTTATCGGATCTCTTTTTGAGCAGTAGAGGCTTCATTGGTGCACTGCCTAACCATATTGTACACAAGATCTGTATTTAAATGCACCTTGTCAAGAGTTTATTTGTCTAAAATAGTCTGAAGATGTTGGAGTTCCTCTCTCATCATAGCCTTAGGAGACTCGAGATCAGCAACAATGATTTTCCCACTCGTAGAACTGGAGGGGCCAGTTAAAATTTTTCCAAGCTCTTCATTCAACATTTTGTGATCTACACTAAGGAGATGAGTCACCAAGTTCTGAAGAACATCTAGTACACCACTAATTGAGGTCTTGAAGTCAGAGGTTAGAGAATTCAACTCATTGATCATTTTCCTTACTTCTTCTCTCAGTAAAGTATTGTTCCTAATAATGGTTTCTGCTATAGTAATGAGATTCGGTTGAATCTCCTAGATCACTATTATTGAAATCTTCATTATATCAGCATCTGAAATACCTGATGAAGTGGAGGCTTCACTTATGGATCCCACTAAATCTATGACAGACTCACATATATCATTTTTGAATTCCTCAAACTCAGCCTTAGTGACATAGTCACTAGGCACTGACTGTGTTATTGGCTCTACTGGTGGAGGTGCAGCTGGTGGAACATGGGCAATATGTTCTGGTTCAGCTTGGACTTGTGGAGCAAGAAGAGGAGGTATACTCTCCTCATTCGAGTCATAATATAAACCAAAAATAATTTACCTTGGATCATTATTCCACTCTCTAGTACAGGTCTAGTCACTTGGATCAATAGTATAAATCTTGATCCTTCTTCCCTTAGGCTCAGGAACAACATTACCTTCATCAACTTCATCGTCTAGTCCTCTAGCCATAAAAATATTTCTGGGTACATTAACAAACTAAACTTCCTGTTCTAGATGAGCTCTATCCACTTATACTTCTCTAGAAGCTTCCTCAATTTAAGGCACTTCATCTTTAGCCTCTTCCTTATGGGAACCAGCCACAAGTTCATTCAATTCCTAAATTATGTCTTGATTTTTAGCATTAGGATGGAGTGATCTATCTTCATGATCAGAATCCCTATGATTAAAAACCTGTTTCTTAGTATGCTCAATACCATTACCAGCCCCATGAACATATTCCTCACTAGATAATTCGACCACTTGTTGTCCCAATTTTAAAGAATAACATACATTCTCATCATTTCTTCCTTAATCATCATCATCATCATCAGACTCCTCATCTGAGTTACTCACATATCATTCAACTCCAGTAACCTCTGTCTCTTCTTCAACCTCATCCCCTAACATGGATTCTATTGAGGGTAACTCTAAAGGTGGACTAGCAGGTCCAGAAGACATGTCCATGGGGATTTCAGTAATATCCAGATCACTCCTATCATCAAAAGGAGATCCCTATTCCCTTGGAACTTCAATCTCTTCTTACTCATTAGAATAAAAAGGTTCTTCTCCTCATTTGATATCTGGATCAACTTTATTCTTTGGTCTGGTAGGATGGTCAACTGGATTGAAATATTCATATAGCCTTTCCTCATCACCTACCCAACATCTCTTTCAAGGGTTCTAGAAGATCTTTATCCTTTTACAAATGTCTTTTTGAAGACAGAAACCACTACAAGCACTTATTACTTCATCTTCATCTTCCACACAACCTAACCTTTTCAGCATGGAAGAGATGATCCTCGAATAGTATAGAAATGTTTCTTTCTTGGATGGTCTAATCAAATTAGAGACATTCTCCATTAGATACCTACATAGATTCAATTTTATCCCATGTTTCAACAGATAAATCAAGAATACATCCTGATACTTCACTACAGAGAAATATCCATTTCTTGGGCAGATTTGATGTTGTATAAACTTAAACAATAATCTTATTTCTCCTTCAAACTCATTTGAAATATTCTTCCTAGATTCTAGATTTCTAGTTATCTCTTTCAGAGAATCTTCATAAGAGAACAAATCATAGGAAGGTGGAATATTACCCAGATAATCAGAATAGATAGCTTCATGAGGCATCTCCAAGCACTCAACCCATTTATTAGATGAAAAAGCTACTTCATTTCCTTTTACTACTGACTTCATCCTTACTACCTCAGCTTCAACCAGATATATCTTTAAATATTGAAAAAATTCATGCACTAGAAGGAGATAATATGGTATTTCATTGTTAGTGAACCATCTAAGCCACCCTTGAGATTCTAGTGTTTTTAAAAGAAATTATTTTCTTGACAGAAGCCACTATATAGATACTTCTTTTTCAGCCATAATCTCTCGGGTTTCAATGCTTGGTTTTGCAATCCCATTGGACTCACATTTATTTCTCTTGGTAGATGGATATTTTATTGGCTCTTTTAAGGCGTTGGTCCTTACCATGTCGAGGCTTCGGATTTCAAAAGTGTTGAGGAAAAGAGTCGATAGGTATAACAACAACGGGTAGAAGGCTTTACAACAGTGGTAAGGTGGAAGGTCGGGATGGATTGAACTAGATACATTATTTAGGGATTGTAAATTGTGAATCATAAAATTTTTAATTGTGGACAAAAGAATAATACAAACTAGAATCGTTTTATTTTAAAAATAATTCAATTACAAAAAAAACTGTAACTACATCGGTGTCATTGAATCAGTATTACATGATCAGTTTCAAGGATCAGTTTCATGTGATTGGTTTCAGGGATCGGTTTCATGGGATCAGTTTCATGAGATTGGTTTCAGGAGATTGGTTTGAAGAGATCGGTTTCAAGAAATCGGTTTTAGGATACCAGTTTTAGGAGATTGGTTTCAAGAGATCAGTTACAAGAGATCGGTTTCAAGAGATCGGTTTTAGGAGATCAGTTTCAAGAGATTGGTTTCAAGAGATTGGTTTCAAGAAATCAATTTTAGGAGATCGATATCAAGATATTGGATTCAAGAATCATTTTGACAAAATAGGTTTCAATGATCTTAGAGATTTGTCATTCCTAGTTCATCTCTTATGTAGTTCATTCTCTTAGAGTTTAAGGGTTTAGTGAATATATCAGCAAGATGATGCTCAATCCCAATAAACTTAAGAGTTACATAACCTTTTTTATAATGACCTCTCAAAAAGTGATGTCTTTTATCAATATGCTTTGTTCTAGAATGAGGAATTGGATTATTATAAATATTAATATCACTTTTGTTGTCACAATTTATGAGGATATATCTAAATTGAAATCCATAGTCTAATAAGGTGTGTTTCATCCATAAAATATGTGCACAACAACTACTGACAACAATGTTTTCGGCTTCAGCAGTTGATAATGCAACTAAATATTGCTTTTTTACTGCACCATGTTATTACTGACATTCCCAAAAAGTGACATGTTCCGGAGGTACACTTTTTATCTATCTTACATCCTCCAAAATCAGCATCTGAATTGCAAACTAAATCAAAAGGTTTTTCTTTAGGATAGAACAATCCTAAATTAGATGTATATTTGAGGTATTTGAAAGTTATTTTAACAACATTTAAATGTGACTCTTTTGGGGTTGCTTTAAATCTCACACACATACACACACTGAACATGATATCTGTCCCACTAGCAGTTAAGTACAGAAAACTACCAATCATTCTTCTATAAGAATCTTGATCAACTGATTTTACATTTTCATCTGGATCTAACTTACATGTAGAACTCATAGGGGTTTCACTACTCTTAATACTATCAAATCCATATGTTTTCAAAATATCCTTAGTGTACTTACTTTGATTTAAAATAGTACATTCTTTATTTTGAAATATTTCAAATCCAAGATAGTATTTATGTTCGCCCATTAAACTCATTTCAAACTCACTTTGAACTATGTTTGAAAAAACATTACATAGTGAGTTTTTAGAAGATCCAAAAATAATATCATCTACATATATTTGGGCTATTAAAACTTCTTTTGAAATTCATTTTATAAATAAAGTAGGATTTCCAAGTCCTTTTGTAAAACCTTTAGAAATGAGAAAATTACTCATCATTTCATACCAAGCTCTTGAAGCTTGTTTCAAATAATTAAAATCTATAGATAATTTGGACACATTATTTGGAAAAAGTGTATTTGTAAAATCTGGGGGTTTTTCAACAAAAACATCCTCAATTATCTAACTATTTAAGAAAGCACTTTTGACATCCATTTGATAATTTTCAAAATTCAAGTGTTCTGCATAAGAAAGTAAGATCCTAATTGCTTCAAGTCTAGCTACTAGTGTAAAGGTCTCATCATAATCAATTCCCTATTCTTGATTATATCCTTATGCAACTATTCAAGCCGTATTTCTAATTATATTTCCAGCTTCATCGACTTTATTTCTAAACACCCACTTGGTTCCTATGGTCAAAGTATCCTTCAGTCTATCTAGAATTTTCCAAACTTGATTTATTTCAAACTAATTAAGTTCTACTTGCATGGACATTACCCAAAATTCATCATTGATTGCATAATTGATATTTTTAGGTTCATGATATGACAAGAAGGCTTTATGTTCAACCTGGTTTCTCAAAGAAGCTCTCATTTGTGTTCCTCTATCAAAATCTCCAACAATAGCATCAATGGGATTATTCTTAAGGGTCCTGGTTGGTCTAGAGAAGGTAGGGCTTGATATTTTAGATTGGTCAGGTTGATCTGGTTCACTATGGTTAGGATCTAGAAAATCTCCTTAACTGGATGTTTTCACAGCATCCTTCACATGATTATTTGAGGTGTTATCCATAATGTCCAGATTTGACATATCCTCTTTAACATTATGTAGTAAGGTCTTGGGATCATGTGGATATGCTTCATCAAACATGTTATGTATAGATTCCGCCACACATTTGTTTCTCTTATTAAAAACACTATATGTTTTCTTGATGTACAATAACCAAGAAATATTCCTTCATCAATTTTATAGGAAAATTTATCTAAAATAACATTTGTGTTAAGAATATAATCTTTAAATCCAAAAACATTAAAATAACATACTTTGGGTTTCCTATTATTCCACAACTCATAAAGATTTTTATTAAGTATAGGTGTAATTAACACTCTGTTTATTATGTTACAATCTGTATTAATAGCTTTAGCCCCGAAATAAATGGGTAGGTCATATTCATTAATCATAGTCTGAGCAATTTCCTATAAGGTTATATTTCTTCTTTCTACCACACCATTCTGTCAAGGTGTCCTAGTAGTAGAGAAGCTATGATTATAGCCATTCTATTAGCAAAAGGCTTCAAAATCATGATTCTAAAACACACGACCATGATCAATTCTTAAGAATTTTATCTTTATTCCACTAAGATTCTCTATAGTCCTAGAATACTTGGTAAAGTGTGAACACGATTCACTTCTACGGGCTAGGAAGAAGGTCTAGGTGTACCTAGAGAAATCATCTACAAGAACATAAACATAGTGATTCGCATTGAGACATGAAACTCTAGATAGTCCAAACAAGTCCATGTGAACCAACTCCAAATTTTGATATGTAGTTACTTCTTTCTTTGGTTTGAAAGAGATTTTATGTTGATTTCCTTTTTGACAAGGATTACATACTTTGTTTTTTAGAAACACTAATTTGGGTTAGTATCTAACAAAGCCTTTTCTGGTTAGCTTTCTAATAGAGTGAATGTTGCAATGTTCTAGTCTTCTATTATAGAGCCAAGACTCTTTGTGAAATACATTTAGACAAGATACATCTTGTGAGGCCAGTGTGTCTAAATTTATAGCATATACATTATCATTTCTATGAGTGGTGAATTATAAATTATTCTTGGCCTAAAAAACATGTTATGTGTCATTTTTAAATTTAATATTAATTCCATCATCACAAAATTGAGATATGCTGAGCAGGTTATACTTCAATCCATCAACATATAGTACTTTAGAAATTAAAATAGAGTTAGGGTTACAAATCTTGCCTTGGCCGATGATTTCTCCTTTACCATTGTCACCAAATGTGACATGTACTCTATCAATCTTGATAAGACTTTTAATGCATGAAAATACCCTATCATATGTCTTGAACATCCATTATCCAAGTACCATGTATTTTTTAAATAGATATTTAGGCAGTTTACCTAAAAAAAAGTTTATCGAAGAAATGACTTTGGTACCCATATTTTTCTGGGTCCACATACATTAGTAACATAATCTTTAGGAATCCACAACTGTCTTATGGGTTTCCTATATGCAGAATAAAAAGTGTTTGAAATGTAAAATCTATTTGGTCCTAAAGAGTTGGATATATTAAATGAATTTTTAGAACTGGAACTTGTTATAGAATTTTGGTTTTTGAAACAAGTAGAAGATTTTCCAGAATTGGTTACAAAACGTGATTTGAAAAAATTCTTATTACCTGGTTGATATCCTATCCCAGAAGTATACTTAGGAGCTATTTGTTTACCAAGAATATGAATAACAATATTTTTCCCATTATTAAACTTTTCTAAGAACTTTTTTAATTGCTCATTTGACATTTTTAACTCATTGTTTTCCTTGAGTAATTGAGCATTTTTCTCTTTTTCAGTTATAAGTTCCGAATTAGCAGTCATACTAAAAGAATGTTATTTCTTCAACGATTTATACTTATCTTTCAACTCATTACATTTTTCTTCCAAAATGTTGCAATATTAGAATAATTCATCATTATTCATATTCTCATACTCACTTTTGTAATAATAAGAGTTATGTACAAGAGATTATAAGGTACCTCAGTCGTGTTTCTCATAAAACACATATTTTCCACATCATCTTTCTCATACTGAGAAGAGCCAGATTCACTTGAGTTGTCTTTGGAGGCACTCCAGGTGGCCATCAATGATTTCTTATACCTTCTATCATTATTTTCAAATCTTTTATTATATATCATCTTTGGACAGTTATCCATGAAATGTCCTTTCCTTTTACATTCATAGAAAAAGATCTCTTCCAATTTCTCTGTTTTCTTCCAATCCTTTTTCCAATTTCCCTTGTTATCATACTTGACTTTGTAATTGGGATTTTTGAAAAACTTATTTTTACAATAATATTTCTTGAATTGTCTAGCCAACTAAGCCATTTCTTCATCATTTTCTGAAGCTACTTCATCAATTCCTGAGCTTTCAATAGTATCTTGAACTTTCTCCTTGTCTTTACCTTTATATGCAATCCTGAAGGCTATAAAATTTCGTTTTGGTTTATCCTATTCTTTATTTAACTTCAATTACTATTAATACATCATTAATTTTCCAATCAATTCCTTCACTAGCATCTTATCAATACCGCATGATTCTCTAATAGGCACAGATGTTCCATGCCATATTTCTGGTAAGCATCACAGAATCTGCATGATCTGCTCTTGGGTTGTTACTTTTCTTCCTAAAGAAATCATGGTATTCACAATTTCATTGATCCTGAGATACATATCAGAAATTGACTCATTATGATTCATTATAACGTTTTCATATTTAATCATGTAAGTATTTAATCAAATTTCTTTAACATTAGATGTTCCTTCATGATAAAAAGATAAAGTGTCCAGAATTTCATGTGCAGTTTTACAAGAAAAGATATGGCTAAACTCTTCATCTCCTAGTGCACATTACAGAGTATTCCTTACTTTACAATTATTGTTATATGAAGTCATGTGAGGTTCATCCCAAGTGTTTGTAGTAGTTTCAGGAACTGTATATTTACTTTCAATAGTTTTTCATATTTTAAATCCCATGCTTTCTAGATGTATTTTCATCTTAAGCTTCAATTGAGAATAATTAGTTCCATTAAAGAAGGGTGGTCTATTAGTATCAGCCCCTTGTAATCTATTTTCCATAATAATGATTATAGTATTATTTAAATGAAATGAAAATTTATAAATAATAGAAATTTTGAGATCTTTAAAAAACAATTATAATCACAGTTGACAAGATTTAAAAATTAACAAAACTTTTAATCCTCTAGTACCAAATGTTGGTCGGAGTAGAAGAATCAAGAGGGGGGGTGTGAATTGAGTATCTATAAATTTCTTTTGTTAAAATTGGTTCATTAAAATAGTATCCCCCTATTAAAAGAAAATCAAAGTTAGTTTGTAGTGAATTTATATATGTCCTAAATGTTCAATTTGTTTATCTAAAGATTGATTAGTTATCAGTTTTACCAATCTAAATATTAGTAAAACTTTTGAAACTAATATACTAATTAAAAACAGATGTAAACAATTTTTAAACTAACTATCAATGTTCGGTTTATCTTAATTAAAGAAATTCTTAACAGGTAAGAATATAAGACAAATAACACAGTAGTTAAAATAAGAGAGGTTTAGTTTCAAGCTGAGACTTAGTCCTCTTTACTTGGGGATAAAATACCACCAAGAAGTATATATTAATAAACTTTTGATCAACACCCTGGATCGGGGTTCACAACAACTCACAGGGCTGTATAAGTTACACCTGACCTCTACCATAATTATTTGTGGGAAAAAATAATAAATAGATCACACATGATCTCTTCCATAGTTCTACATGGGATACAAGAGTAGGAGGGGATTGAGTGTGAGGATATTTTAGTATCCTTCAGTTAAGCTCAGGATACAGTGTGTGTTATACAAAAATATATACACACAGCTCGAAATGTAATCAAAATAACACAAAAGAGTTATAAAATCAAAACTGGAGTTTAAAAATCTCTATGTATCGTACAGTAATGCTCTGGACTCAGTGGATGTAGAGAAAATGATATTTCATTCCTCTTCTAGAGGTTGGATCCAAAACAGAGTATCATAGTCTCTGCAATCTAGCTTCTAGGTGTGTGGAGGTTCATCTCTTCAATGTCAGGATGTTCAGTGAGCTTCAGTAGGATGCATCTTGTAATATTAAACTTCTTAAGCTTCATGTTCTTCTATCTGCAATATCTTGCATATTCGCACACCCATCATTTTTGTTTTTCTAGTGGGTAAAGAGAGATAATTTTTATGTTGATCTTTTAATCCTTTTATACTTCAAGGTCTTGTAGGCGTAAGGATCCCTGCACATGCATGTACCTTGTACTGTATACAAATAGTCCTACAAACAACATTTAATAATGTCAAAAACATTAATTTGTCTAAATATGACGGTTAGAAATAAATTTGACTTAATAAAAATAAAACAGTTATATATGACTATTGGTGAGTCATTTGCATCGGTCTGTCTTCTTTAGTCTGTTATCATCATTCTATCATCTTTTGTGTGTCATCTTCAGTGTGTCATCTTCGGTGTGTCATCATTAGTGTGTCATCTTCTGTGTGTCATATTCGGTGTGTCAACTACGGTGTGTCATCTTCAGTGTGTCATGTTCGGTATGTCATCTTCAGTGTGTTGAACATCGGTGTGTCAATCATCATTGTGTCGAACATACTATCAGTTCTAGGGACTCAAAAATCTTATTAATTTTCTATCACACACAAATCATCACAAGACTAAATTATATCCAAACATACATGTATGAATACACTTGTAGACATATTTATTCAAGAATATAGGTTATTTACTTATTAAAGAACATTGTTCTATATGGAATAATTAATTTATGTATAGATATTAAAGATCATGAAAGAGTAGAATCTATAGTTAAGAATTATTTGTGATTATGAAAACTACCATATCATAGAGGGTCCAACAATATGATAAAAATATTTTTGGATAAAAATAAAACATAATTGTATTTTTAGAAAATATATAATTTAAATACACATTTATAATAAATTCATGTATTCTAAATGAATTTTATTTTCATGAAATCGTATTGAAAAACAATATTTATTTTAATATAAATTAAATTATAATTTTTTAATATCCCAATTATTTTTTATAAGGGTCAAAAAGTTGATTATGTCATAAAAATATTATTTTTTAATAAATAAGGATTTTATTTAAAATTAGAATTATCATAATAAAAAATTATTATGAGTAAATAAATATTATATTTAAAATTATCATGTCAAAATTAAGTTAAGCTGAAATATTGAGAATTTTCTAAAATACATTATTTTTTAATTAATAGTAAAAATATTGTTTTTTATGTTTTATGACTTCATAAATATGTAATAATGATTTTATTTTTAAAATAAGTCAATTTAAGACAAAAAATAATTTTTTTATTAATATTATTTATTTAATTAGTTATAATTATTTTCTAAACCTATAAGTAACTTTCCAAAGTCTAAAATGGAAAATAAACTTTTTAAAATAATATTTTGTGGAAAAATTACTCTATCCTGTCCAAAATAATAATAATAAAAATATTTAATTAAATCATATATAAAATTAATAAAATTCCTTAAATTTCCAAAACCATGATCTAAAACCATGGATAAGCCAACAATTTTCCATTTTACACATCCAATATATTCAAGGCCTATATTTAGAAATTAATAAACAATACTCCCACATTTTCGACAAATATCCACCTCTATACTCAATTTAATTAATTATTAAACCATTAATCAAAAAATCATCAATCATTTTTTCTCTATAAAAACTTATTAAATTGTTTTTAAGGTTCTAAGTAACTCTCCTCAAGCTTTAAGAGGCTATCTCACAAGGTAACGGAATCCCTTCACCACCATTTATATCCAAATAATTCCTTTATCATTATTGATATAATTTCAATGTTATTATATTCTCAGGTTCTTATTATAATTATATTATTGTACTAATATTTCTCTATAAATTAAATAGTTCTATTTTCTATAATGAAATCTCATTCCATAAACCACTTTGTATACCACTTATATTGTTGAAATCATCCTTTGATATTCCATTCCCAACTTTTTTTATTATGAATACACAAACCTATTTTTATTAAATTTAATTACTATATATATATGTAATTATATTTCATTTATTTATTATTTAAATGTATAAATCCCACATTTTATTCTTGTTGGTAAATATGAAGAAAATTTCAATGTTTTTAAACACCAATGTACTCAGTGATTTTATGTGAAACTTATTATTTATTCCATATAGGTTATTGATGAGATGATTTATTATGATTTATGTTGAACACATGAATTAATACATATTAAGTGTACAACTTTATAGTTCTTCAATGAATTGGGTAAAGAATTAATATCTATTGATGACATTAAAATACCTTACTGAATAGCCTTAGTAATATGATTTATGACACCTTGGTATTGAACCATAGTGATATTCTTATAAATGTATCATTTTTATATTGTAACTATATTTCCATGATATATATCAAATAATTATACTCTAATATTATTCATCACGTTTTATCCATGTTAATCACTCATGTTCAGTTTTATTGTAATCCTTTACTAGACTTCATGATCACCTTTTTCTATCGATGTATGTCTCTAGGAAATCACATTTAATGAGGTAAAATATGATGGAATAATAATGGATTATTTAAATAGAATTAAATAATGATTATCTTTATGTTTTACTTATGTAATTCATGTATTATATTTCCAATTTTCAAGGCACTAAACCTCGAAGTTTCTTTCAAAGTTACTAATGTAATATTTTTTCAAGGAATTATGTTAACAATCGTGAAATAAAAAAGGTCGGTTGCAATATTGAATTCCTAATTTATCTTTACATAATCTTGAAATTTTTATAAATATATTTTTTATTCGTTAAATAAATTCATAGAACCATCCATTCAAGGTGGTGATGAAAAATAAATAGGTCATTCATGGTGGTGGTGGTCTCCACAAAACTCGAGTGATATTTTTATTTCCCAATGGATGGAATGGAGATTGATAATGGTTACTCCATAAGCATAATAACATTATATTTTAATATTTAAACTTATTTTATTATATTAATGTGTTTAGAATGGGGTTTTTGAGGGTTTGGATTATAATTATAGAGAATAAAATGTTAGAGAGAAGATAAGAATCATGTTGAAGACTTGAATCTTCACTTGAAAGACCTTATAGAAATGGAGGACATGAGGCAATTTAATGTAACCATGGGATACCAAAAATGGAGTAGGATTCTAATATAGGTATAATGAATAGGTTTTCAAGGTAAATTTAAGGGATACGTTTCTATTGTAATGGGTATAAGAGGGGTCCTTTTATAAGTGAAAACATAGATTTTTCCTTGGATACCGAAGTTGGATGAAGGGTAAAGATAGGATGAAATGTGAGTTGGGTGAGTTATAAGGGAAATTTTGGATGTAACATATGAGATTGAATTTAATACTTTAACAATATCTTCTATAATGTCTAAGTGTCCAGTTTATTGAGTAAAATTTCCGCCATAACAGATTAGCACATTTTTACCATTTCACCGTAATTAAATATTTACCATGGTAATTATCATTTTACTAAAAATATAATATTATAATACATATAAAATTATAACATAATGATTAAAAATACGGACACCATTTAATCTAATTTAATTTCTAAATATTAGAAAATTATCTTTTATGTTAAAATATAATATATATAGAAAAATCTATTTTTAAAAAAAAATCTATTTTTGTAGAAAGATAATTTTTTAATATAAATTATTCTTAATATTATTTCCTATAAATTACTAATTAAACTAGTGTTAATAAATTTATTTTTGAATTGAAATATTATATTATATTCTTTTTATAAAAGTGATCAGTTTAATTTATGAAGATAAAAAAACACAATATTAGAAAAATGAAATTCGTTGAAAAATAACTATTTTACCATGGTAACTAATATTTAACTAACTGACATACTTATATCATAAAAAATTAAAAGGAAATTATTACCTAATTTGGTTATAAAAATTCCAAACATGAGATATATTTTATTTTATCCAATTTATAAATGTGGTATAAACAAATTTTAATATAAATATACATAACACGCCAAATCAATTTATAGGAAGAACGTTTTTTTAAGAATAAAGAGAATCTATTCATATTATATTCCAATTGAAGATATTTAGTTAAAAATTAATTTATTTGTTAATATATTTAATTTTATTTAATAGTGATAAATTTGATTTTTTAAGATAAAAATTCACCATATATAGAAATAGTATAATTATTTGAAAATTATCTTTTATAATTAAATGATTTTATTCCTAATTATTTAATATTTATCACTTTTTTTATAAAAAATAAATTTAAAAAATAAATTTATATTAAAAGAAATCTTTATTATGTAATTAAATTAATTATTCAAAAGTAAATTTTATTCAAATGAAAAATGTATAAAATACATGTAATAATGAAAATATAATATTTATTAATAATTAAATGATTATATCATCATAATTTCTATTTAAATAACCCCAAATAATCTCCATGTAATACTTAAGGATAATATATGTAGTATTGGTAGTTAAGGTATGTGATTCAGTGAGCATGGATCTCATTGTGATTTCTACAAGATTGAGTTTCACTTAAAAACAATTCTACTCAATCCATTCTTATTTGAATTAAACTTGGGATTGGTCTAGGGAAAACCATCATGAGGCTAACTCCCTTTAATGCCTAGAAAAATAAGTCCCATAAAGAAGACTCCTACTACTATATTTCATTTCTTTTACTTTATTTATTGATTTCATTTTATGGTTACTTCTATTTGGACCTACTAATTAAATGACTATGTTACTATGATAATATTTTAATTATAATGTAGTTCATTTTAATTTTGTGATACATGTAAAAAAAGATATAAAACATTTAAGGTACTGTATTATTTTTGGTGTTATACACCATATATAATCTTATGCAACCAATTATAGTAAAAATAGGTGAATTGGATTTGGGAGAAGTGGATCATGTTAATTTTAATCTTAAATTTAATAATTGAATTAAGCTATTGATTTATTTACAACACTAGAGACCAAGATCCAAATTAAATTTGGAGATAAATATTCATTAAAAAAAGATTACTTTTTAGAATTTACGATAATTAATTAAAATAATTATCCAATCATCAAAACAAATTTATGGAATGCATAGTTACTTATCTATAAAATTTTCATCCCAATCACATGTAATTGATTAAATTTTTTCCTTAAATTTTAAATTACATTTTTTTATCTCTAAATGTTTTATTATTTTGTTTCATTTTGGAATAAAAAATATCTAATGAAGTAATAACATAAAAATTCTTTGAAAAGGATTAAATCTAGTGATTTATGCTCATATTCCATGTAAATGGTACATAACATTTAGTATACACTCTCATAGTGCTCTAAATTTTGAAAAATTAAAGTCCTAAAACAAAAAAAATATTTTCTATACCCATTTCTACTCCACTACGGATGATACTATAAATAAGGTGTTGTATATGCACCCTGCTTCCTCCAACTAATGTATAGAATGGTTAATGGTTTATCAAGACCCATATCACCACATCTAAAGTGGATAGTCATATAATCATATAAATTAACATAATCAATTCATCCCAAATCAAATAAAAATACCTATAGAGAGAAGAGATATACTAACAGTACTATCAAAAGACTCCACACTCATCTTCCCGGTATATTCTCTAATACTGCATAATCTCATATCAATATATAGCTTGACCTAAATGAGAAACATCACAAAACATACATATAAAACCCCCTCATCTGGAAACTATAATAAATGAAATACTTAATTATAAACATTATTATTAATATATATGATGATATATATAGATTACATTTATATTTGTAATTATATTTGTATTTTTAATTATATTGGTAATTATATATATCTGGGTCAATAGTTATGTAACTATTATTAATATTTTTTTATTTGTAATTATTTATATATGTATTTATATTATATTATATATTTATTTATGTAGATTTTATATTTTTAAGTAATTATGTGTGTGTGTGTGTGAATATATTTATAATTTCATTTCGTGACAAAGTAGACTTCTGCAGTTTAGGTAAACAAGTACCAACAATTATAGGGGTTATCTAGGATACTAAGGGCAATGAACAAGGTATTCCTATTCAATTTTTTCATATCCAGTTATAGATTATTCAAAAAATAGATATTAATATAATTAAAGGAAGTTGGGTAATATTGAGGATGATGAGGCTAAGGTCTTCTACTGTGGGGTAACTTCATGAAAATCTAAATTGATTAAAGTAAAGAAAGACATTAGTGGATTAGGAAGGTTTTAAATAATAACTCCTAAAAAATCTAGACATGTGAAAGGGATATTCATACATATATATAAAAAAATGGTTACAAGATCCCATGGTGCTATAAATTATTCAAATTATTGGGAATATTTTGAGTTCAAATTTTATGGAGGTGAACCACCCTATTATGAATGAGTGATGAATTGTTTTTATTTTTTTATTCTTGTTGAATGTAGGGTGATTATAGTGTCGACCCCTATCCTATCATTGTACTTCTAATATTTTTATTTACCAAAAGTGAAATATCCTTGTTCATTGAATTCTTTACTAAACTTATTTTTATCATTATTTTTATCTTTTAAATTGATATATATTTTTTAAAATTAATGCAGCATGTGATGGGGAAATCTAGTTCAATACAGGATCAAGTTATTAAAATTCACAAAACCCCTAATAAGTTACATCATAAAATCACCCCACCTGATCTTCCCATGCTTCTAAACACCTAGGTCACCATCCTCTATAAATGTATCCACAGTCAAAACAATCCAAAACACTCTCCAATGCACTCTCCTCCTGGTTCACAATATACCATCATTATGCCACCCTAATCATTTCGACCACTATGAGCTACCATTATAAACCAGAGCCACATCGAGTTTTTTAAAACATAAATTTTTCTATAATTACTTCTAGATTTTATTAGATTTTTTTTCAAAGTTGGATAAAATATTGTAGTTTCCTTTTTCCATTTTTCTATTACTCCTAATTTAATGGTGTTCAATATGTTTTTATAGTAATAAAGGATGATTGAGCAAGGGATATAATTGAAACTATGTTCTAATTATGTTTTTAACTAGATTATGGTTTTTTCGACTATAATTTTTATTTTTTCATCAATTTAGGTTAAGATTGTTTTAATAATTCTCTCCATTGTAACTAAAAAATTATCTTTAGACATGAAATTCGCCATTGTGTTCCATTAACATGTTGAATAATCATGAGGATTCCCACAGTGTGGAAATTTTTTTAGCTTGAAGCATATAAATCTGCTAAGGTGAAATCAAAGACAATCTGGTTATCATATTGTTACGAACTTTGAATTGAGCATCTATTAATGTCTAAGAGTCAAAGTTATGCACTTTATCTTTCCTCCTAGGAAAGTAATTAGGCCAGAAATATTCTTCTAATTTTTGAATCATTGTGTATAAATATTCCAGATCCATGCCTCATAAATTAAGAGACCTTGGTTGTTTCATGATATCATATAATATCTGAGGTTGTTATTCTGGGAGAGTTATATGATATCTTAGATATAATGTTAACCTCATGCCATCTGGAGTACTTAAATAACTAGGGTTTAGAGAATTAATGATAACCGAAGTCTCCTTGCAAATGGAAGACTGATAAGATATGTATCATGGAGTATTTTTTGTGGGAATTCTCATTATAGTTGAAAAAATTTATACCCCTAATAAATCTATTATCCTTGATAGGGAAGAATATAAGGATATCTAACTCATTTTTGGGATACCATTGTTTTCTTCATACAGTGCTCTCATTTATGTACAATAAGGTAAAATAACTTTATTAGTAGTAGAACAAAGCCAAACATTTGACATCTAAAAATATGTGGAAAAATATTTAGTGTCATACTGTCATTTCCTACACAATATTGATGATTAGGATGAGTTATTAAAGGAATCACTGATTTTAGAGGAATAACATAAGGAAAATTTGGTGATGAAAAAAATCATTCAATGAAATGAAATTCATATAAATCATAGTGATTCCACTTCATATACAAGATTTAACATCATTATCTACATCACATGGAAAACCTATAACACCAAATCATAAAACCCTTTTAACATACTTATAATGAAATAGATTAGGATACTCAATTACGTTTCAATTCATCATCATTGTTGATCATTCTAGTAAATAAAAATGTAAATCTATCAATTTTTTTCACAGAATAAACTAATGATATGTTCCATAATATTGAATTTAAATGGTATAATCCCTACCATTTAAACTCATATAATACATATGGAAGAAGATTACAAACCCTTTATGCGACCACTATAATTACTAAAACATCATATGATGTAATAATAAAAAAATATGATATTAATATTCTATATCTTGGAATAACATTTCATATCTCTAATAATCAATTTTTCATCCCATTATAAGCAGTACCTAAAAAGGGTAGAACCATTGTGGTAGAAAATTTTAAAGGAGAATTGATTCCTTTTATAATAGTGAATGGATGGAGAGTGTGTGTCTATTGACACTCCCACTTATCACATGGGGATGAAAATACTTAATGGAAATTACCCTAAATAAATAAATTTGTGAAGATCACCATATAGAATCAAGAAGGATACCCAGTCGAACCTTTGCGCACATAGCCTTCCCACTAAGAGTCTTATATAGGCCTTGCCTATGCAGCCCGAATGAAAATCCAAACCTAGACTTGGTATTTGCATGAGGAACCTATGTGGACTAACTCATTCATCCAGGGTCCCATTTTTTACAATAAATAGGACCATGGGGATCATTATTTGAATGATGAAAAAATTGAAGAATCCTCGAAGCTCTTTTCACCATATTCCTTCACCCAGTCCCTCAATAATACTTCACATAGATTTCTAATCCCTAAAAAGAAGTGGTAATTAAGGGTAATATTGGGATTCAATTCCTTACAATATGTAAAACACTATAAACCTTCATGAGAAAATACCCCCCCCATTGGTAGATACTAGCGTGAAGGTACCCTCATAAGCTCGTGACCTATGAGAGACCCCTCTAGGAACACCTATGGAGACCCTTAGGACCTATATCAAGGCCTCTCCAATGTTTTGACACCCATGTTGTCCTTCATCCAGAAGTAATCTCTAGATCATGTAGGACTACCCTATAATAAGTAATTTTGGTCTTCCCAGGCCTTAACTTGTGTGTGACCTCTCAAGATTTCTTAGCCTTACCCAATGAGAATCACATCTACTTTCTCACACCTGCCCAGTATGATCCCTCTTTGATCACTCTTTTCATGAAACAAATGGAAAGTCGCCTCCTTCCACAAGACTCCAATATGAGGGAGAAAAAATCAAATCCTTCACTAAAGCCACCATACTTTAAATACCATGGATAATGACACACAAGAGTGTCACCCATTCAGTTATGAATTCCCTCAGTTATGAATTTCTTCGGTCATAGGTGTCCCATTCTTTTCGTGCTTAATGGGTAGGGGCCTCATGTTTTGTGAAGTTATGAGTTCCTTCATTTATGAGGACCCCATCCCTAGTAGTAGTGCATGGGACCCCCTAATTTCATAAATGAGGGCTAGGCCCATTCCCTTCCCATATATTCTCTAAGACCAGAGATCTTCCATTTCAGAAAGTGAGGGGAGGGATCTTGATATCTTTTCCCTTTGATGGTTAGTGGCTTATCCTCCCCTCCTCTCTAGAACCAAGAGCAGGGAATCCCTCCTAGAGTAATCCCATTTACTTTCTTTTTGGGTTATAGATAGATGGGAATCCAGATGTGACTAACCTAGTTATATAAATAAGAGAAGAGATGATTAAATCAATTCCATTTCTCTCCCCTATAGCATTTACCTCATCCACAAATGAACAAAAAAGTGTGCGTAGTTTTCCAAATATCCTTCTTCATCTTATTTCTCACACCGATAATGTATCATGTGGGAATAGAGGCTAGTTACAATCATGGTATCCTCATTTTTAGATGCATGTATCAGTAGATATTCTTATCCCATATTTTCTTCTCATCATCCTTCATAGGGCCTCTATAGGTGAGGATCCCCAAATCCATGTTTCTACTCACTCAGGCATCCTCCAATATGGTGTAATTCCAGAAAACCATTAATTAACCTTTAATGGGGCCATATTCCTGATAAAGAAACCTAAGGTAACCTTATTTGTTTTAATCCTCAACCAAACCTCTAAATCACCATGATTCTAAACACTCCTCATCAAATTAGTCAAATGGGTCTCCTGTTCAATATAAGCATCAATCATGTTATCTCCATCTCAAAGGGACAAATTCGTTATGAGAAAAACCTTCAAAGGGAATACATGGGAATAGTTTCTAACAACCAAACTATGTGGTATATTATTATTATCCAAATGGGATACATAGGAAGCCTCTCCAAGGTTCAAACCCATCACCAAAAAATTACCCTAATTTTCCTTGGCCATATTCCTTGTAGGTTCACATCCAACATGGGAGGCCAAATCCCTTTTCGGGTTCCCTAATCTACTTTCATGTAAGTCCCATGCTAGCCATTTGACTAGGCACATTTTTTCTAGAATTCCTTACTACATGTTTTTAAACTTCACGGTTTGGTACTCATCACATGACTATTAAAGGTATGATGTGTCTTGTTATGTGGAATTGAACTACGTGGTTCCTAATTACTTTCATGATGATACATAGGAATCCCATCTCATAAGCTCAATACAAATATCAAAACAACATCCATCTTCCTAGATGATTACAATTCCAGAGTTCCCCACTATATGTATTAAAACTAACATCGTTATAATAAATTACTAAAGAATCTCTAACTTGTGTGAAAAAAATACCAGTGATGGGGAACCTCATATATATATACATGAATCCATTTATGAAGATCCAGGAATACATAAAGATTATTATAAAGTTCATTCATGCTAATAATGGACTTTTAATTTAAGGGAGACCAGTGATATTCTTTAGATTTAATGAAGGATTAATAAATATATCTTAAATAATTAAGAGTCTCCAAGTAAGAAATAATCCCCCAAAAGGGTGTGCTGATCCAAACCTCCCATCATCTTGAACAATGTGATTCCCTAAGTGTTGTTGGACCATTTCCCAACAATCACCTACCTTAAGAAAGTAATTTCATAAAACATCTAGAATAAATGAAGAATTGGGTGTTTCTGACTCTATGAATAAATCCCATTGGACGATATTAAAAAATGGTGAGCTCAAAATAGATGGTTGTGTATCATTAAAATACCCACAATCAGATATCCAGGGAAAAACAATTTTCATCGAAGAAAAAAATTGTGAACCAAATGTGAATCCTTGACCATGATGACTGTGCCACCCACATTTCAGGACCCTTTCATATCCAAACTAAAATGCGGCCAAACAAAAAAATCAATTGTGAATGATTTTGTTTATTGAGATGATAATTTGATTGGGTTTTCTTGTTTTTGTTTTCCACATATATTTTAGGCACTTTTAAGTAGATATCCATTCGATCCAAATGTTTTTAGTTCAATACTAATATAAATATTCTCCGACCACTGTGCAAGATAGGTCCTCATCCAAATAGAGGACATCATCACCTACCCAACATCTTCAATGACAGGTATTAAATGCACTAGTTAGGGAGTACCACATAAATGGTACCATCCCAACCCTTGAGGTTGCTCAATAGGCCCTATAGCTCATGAATCCCCACCATCCATCCACTCAATAACGGTTTGTGGCCTAAAAGTAGATGACACCAACTTCCATCTAAAATAATTTTAGGCACCTCTCCTAAGAACTTAAAAATCAGCTTCTATATTAGTTTGGTAGATCATAAGGCCCCTTATAGCCTTATAAAGATGACATAGGGGTCCCTCTAATGAGATCCTTGAAAATACCACCACTATCAATATCACACAGTGAAAAACCCTCAACACGATGGTGGTGTTGTCCTTTGGAGTCCAGCCTAAGTCACCCAAACCTAGTAATGCAAGATGGCCCACTGAGGGTAGTAATCCGGAAACAAGGAGTAGGACCACACCTTTATTCACTCTCAAGAGGCCCTTTGGTCAAATTCAGTGGCAAATAGTGAGTAGGAACAAACACCTTCTTGAACCAGCCAAGCCTGTCGTCTCAGCTTGACAACATCCAAAGAATCCCACCAGTAAAATTCTATAGGAAAATGTGAGAAATAAAAAAACACCTACACACATCAGCGAATCCATCAAACCAAATATAGTGGAAATCCATGAGTATGCACACACACCTGATCACCTCTATCAAGCCTTCCAGCCTAACCTGGCAGCATTCAGAGAGATCTATCTGAAATTACTAGCATAAAACAAGGGGTATACACATATCTCTTCCCACACACCTGAGTACTATACATATATACCAATATTAATTGGAGGAAAGTAGCACTCTTAATCCCCTAATCTAGCCATGAAATAGGAATATATCCTCATTCTAGTCACTGTAGTTACTTAGCACATCCTGATAATGGTGAAAGGGCATACACAATTTCATTCCTACATCCTACAAACTCGGAAGGATATATTAACTAGAGTGGTGGTGGTAATGGTGTTTATACACACCTCCATCCTCACTATTGGAGTAAATCATGAGTGAAAAACAAGGGTCTCTCAGGAGGAGATATACATCTCATCTCCCATCCAGGATGGTTTTTGGAAAAATTTCCCTATGATATAAAGAAAACAATATTGGTTCCATATCCCCATTCCAACTAGAGATAATTGTTCTACCCCAACAGCCACTATAGGGAAGGAAAAACCCCCTACCAAAAATCAATAGACATACTAAAAAGTTATGGTAATGATATGGGAGATAATCAAGCATTAATTGATATATGAAAACAAATATCCCCAAAAAGAGTCCCCAGTCTTCTGCATGATATAATCGAAAAGAATCATCACCAATGACATATGTAAAAAAACGTTGATCAATAATCCCAATATTCATGATTCTAGAGTTCTTGAATACCTAATATATTTATATATGACAGCTCAGGATCTTACACTTTTGTAATCAACTTATAGAAATAGTAGTATCAATTATGAAGGTCCTCCCTATAAATCGTATAATGAAAAATTTCTTCATGTCTAGAATCTGATCAATATCAAGATCCAATATTCTGATGAGTGCCACAAAACCCTCCATTTGTTTAAAAGATAAAGTAGAAAGGAGGTCCTCCCCTTACTAACATCAACCCTAAAGGTCCTCCTCCGAGTATACATTATAGAAACTCTTATTATAGTTGGACATCAATCCATGATGGTAGTCCTTCCCATTATAGAAGTCATTGTGAGGGTCCTCTTCACAGTGACACTTCACTTTGAAAATAAGGTCCTACCCTTATAGATCTAATGATGAGAAATCCCTCATTCTTCAAGGAACCTGGTAAAATGAGGCCAGTCATACTGGATGCCTCATCATTGATAAGTGAAATCCTTTCTCTACTGAAAGATAACCTAAGGTTAAAATCACTCTCTAAACCACCCTTGGATGTCCTACCTTCCAATTTGATTGAGGAAGCCCTTAACATTATTTTTTCACAATAATTTAGTAGTTAATCAACCACTTTGGTTAGACTAGCTTGAGGAGCCTCTGGTGAAAGATGAAAAAAAAAATTGAACATGAGGAGATAGTTGTTTGAGGAAAATATTACAGCCATGCCCTATCCTTTATCCACTCTTCAATACAACATTCTAGAGGCATTTTTGGAATATTATATGCATGAAAATAACCTCAATATTTGGAACACTCTTTATCTCTGAAAAATGTGTTACGTTACAGAGAATATACAATCCATGAGAAAGTAATAGAAGGGATACACCATCAAATTAATTTGGAGGCTCTCCAAGATACGTGACACTATAAATTAGGAAAAAAGATCCCTTAAAAGTGTATGTATCGAAAAGATAAAAAGGTTTTGTTAGATTATCCTCGGTGACATATCCGGTGTTCATATCGGATAATGGGGAAGAACAAAGAATTACATTTTACTACGCTCCCTAATTAGAAAATCCCATAAAAGGTAATAACATGCAATGTCATAGTATCAAGTCATCTTCATGAAATGTGATCTGTTATCAATATATGGTATGTTAAAAAAAATACCCTAGTTGACTCTCATAGATGTCGATATGAAGAGTGTGAGCCATCAAAATACACATTCATAGTGTGTCATAAAATATAGAGAAGACCTATTACTTAAGGGAATCCAATCCTCAGAAACTGCAAATGTCACAAATGAAATTGGAAGTAGGTTGTTTTTGTGAAAACCATATAATTAACCCAATCCATGTATGAACATGGATCCATAAAACCAATAAATAATTCATAGAAACTATAGCCACAACAATCTAGGATCAACCCCATCCTAGAGCACTTGGGGATTGTTTAACACAACATTTTAGGATAGAAAAATATGATCGAAAGTTTGTGGAAAGAGAGAAGGAACACCCTCAGCCCACAATGTTGGGATCTTTTTTACGTCAACAAAATCCTCAATAGAATTTGGTCTTCTCCCAACTAGGGGGAACACCATATAAATAATCGTCTAAACTCATCCCATACTGTTACCCGATGTCCTCTCTTAAAAATGCATGGAATTTTTTTCCAGATATTCCCTTCAGATTATTGTTAATAAAAAAATTAGAGGAGGACTAAAAAAGGAAATAACGAGGTATCATGGTGGGAATAAACAAAATTAATATCTCAAAGATACTAATGAAATTCCAACAATGCATTAAACATTAGGGAATTATCTTAATACCACCCCTATAGATTCTACAGAACATGAGGCTAATACAAAGGAGTGGGAGGAGGATTTCTGAAATCATAATATGGTCCACACTAAAACATATTAAGTAGGAATGTGTACTTGAAACCAAAGGCTTTCTATGAATTTGAGGAATCCCTCTATCAATCCATTACTACCTCTTTATAAACCATCCCCCAAAGAGAAGTTTAAAGGTAAGGTTGTGCCTCACCCGCCTCCTGAAGTGATTGAACCCGTCACACACAAGGAAATATTTTCTCGTCAAGAAAAATAGATTAAAGAGTTTAGAAGACTCGATAAATAATAACTCTAAGGAAACATTCATACTAGATATGTTCTAAAAACATAGCCTCAACTCACACTTCCAACTGGTGTACCTCAGCAAAGAGGGTTCATCCCATAAACTAAAATGGAACCATAACGTACTCTCAACATGTGGGGTCAAAGAAAAAAATATTTGGTCCCCAAGGTAGTGATATATTGGGAGTTCTGTCCTTTGGGTACATAGATAGGACTTGTCCAGGTACACCCTCATGAACTATCCCCTGTAGGCTACCCACCAAGGCTATAAATAGAGACACTAAAGATGGATCTACCTATTGTTTCCGCTATCTAATCCCCTATTCAATCCCCTCTTTAACCAGATGCCCCTCAAGGGCTCATCAAAAATATTGAGTCATTAACAGATCAATTGGAAGACATGTAAGAACAATGTGCACCAGTACAGCTAGAAGGGAAGACCTTCCCTGAATGGGTGGATCTGACCCATCCCCTTCCAAATTTTGGAAACCGTATATTTATTGTTTTTAATATCTCGGGGGATTCATAGCATCACTTGATGCATTTCATGACTTGTTTTAATCCCACGATGGGAACCCCTATGCAGTAAGAATTAGTGAAACTCAAATGCTTCATACAAAAACATCAAGGGCCAGCCTTTGTATGGTACACCAACTGTCCATCTATATAAATTTTGTGATAAGAAGATCATTGTCGATAGTTCCTATTTCAATTTATCACAATATTGTAGAAGACAACAGTCAAAGACCTCTCAAACTGCAAATAGTGGGAGAATGATAGGGTCTCATATTTCATTGCTCGATGGAAAGGGTTAACCTATTCCCTGAACATAGAGATTTCCCAAAAATATTTTTTATCTATATGTATAGATAATATCTATGATGAGTTTCACACACCACTCATCTCTATGAAATATATATGATGGTTTCACTATCCTGCCACAATTTCTCAAAAAATGAAAGATTACATCCTACAAACCAATGCCAAGTCCCAAGTAATTCTATCATCTCAAGGGAAGATAATTGAGAAATAAAGGCTTATGTAAGTCACACTTAATCCATTTTTATCTCCAAAAACCATGCCATATCGCATGGTACCCCCTTCGGAGCATCAATAGAAATTATTGCCTCATCAGGATGAGTTATGGGAATAGTTGATGTACAAGTTTTAGAAGCTAATGAATAAGATTTTTTTGAGATTAACAAGTCCTTAGATACTTTATTCCAACTTGGAAAAAAAGAATTATTGTGTTTCCAAATACTAAGTGGATTGATCATGATTGCCTCAAATATCTCCTAAAATATTTCCAATTCCACTGAACATTGGGGTGCACTATCCAATAAATAATTTTTTTTCAATGATGTCCTGCAAAAAATGGTGGTCCCTAGAAAATTAATGCTGGGAAATCCACCCACACAGGTAGCATGTTTTTCTACTTCCCATCCAAAGGAAGTGGGTGAATGGATGGAATTCACTAAAAAGGGTAAACAAAATCTGTGATTGGATGGTTAGAAAGATGATAAATTGGACTCATGCTGTCCTCCAAGCATATTTGAAGAAACCATCTATGCCCTCATCTAGCCCCACTATGGCACAACCGACTCCATCAATACCATAATCCTTAAAAATATAGTCTTCTAAGAGATGATATGGTTGAATGTTCTAGAAGAAAACATAGGTAGATGAACATGTAACAAGGATAAAGTTGGATTTGAATCTATCAGACTCCATTCCTGTAGTCCCATAAGTACTAGAACCACCCCAATGAACAGTATAACAAGAGTTGACTCGCAAGATAGAATCCTCATTCATAAATGATTTGATATTCAATTATATTAATTTCTTTCACATAATATATCCTTTCTCTAATGTTTTCTATATATATGAACCTAATCTCACTATGTCAAATTGTGGAATTAGGGGAATAGGCCACAGGATCCTAGAATATAGGGGAAGATGCAGTCATTGAAAAAATCAACACTCTAACTATATCCACACTCGGGCCATCTACATGGATAAAACTCATGGGAGATCCCTCAAGTGAGTCCAATAGCTTCCGGTGAGATCCACTACATATTTCAAGGCTTTCCCTAACCCAATAATCCTTGAATATTAACTTTTGGGGACTCCATTTCCAAATCTACCTCAGTGCGCATGCAACCCAAGTCAACCAAACTGACCAATTATGGGAACGTATTCAATTCCTGTTCCAAGGGATGATTCTTCCATGTTAGGTGATTTAGTTCATAAAGAATCAAAAAAAGGGTTTCCAAACACTAGTAAGCACATAAATTTGTCCTATAAGTTTGAAATTTTAAATAATTTGGACCTAGTGATGGCTAATTTTCCAATCATGAATTCTATAAGCCTATTAAAAGACCTCTGGGAAGCACTCATAGAGGTTCTCATAAGCCCACAAGAATTTGAATATGTGGTTTCCCTTATCGATTCATATTGTGCAGAGATTGATCCTACTGAATTCCACACAATCATATCTTTCACGGAGTAAGAAAAATATTCTATTATATAAGGATACATTAGTCCCTTTTATGTTTTTGGAAACATAGATGCAATTTATATACAATGGGATTTCATTGATAATGGATCTGGATCCAACCTAATTCTAGTATGAACATTTTTTTCTAATGCGTTACAGTGAATCCCACTTGTCCCTTTCCACTCTAATGTTGTAAAGTTATGAATACTGTGTGAAAATTACTCTCTGTATAATCAAGCTCATGGCCCATTTTAGATACCTCATTTCTAAAATTTATTTTTAGGTTATTCAGCAAGATATGGCTTTTAACATTATACTAAGAAGGCCTAAGTTTTACCAACATGGGGAATCACAACATCATACCACTAATACCTCAAATATTTACTTAATGGTTACATTGGGATGTTTTATGGGGATAAATTCCCATTATAAACCTATGAGACTTACAAAATTATTGTAGTGTTCAACCAAAGGGAAGAGAAAAAACCCATGATTGATGGTGTTGCTCGCGTCATGGACCCGAATGGTCTAGATGACCTAGGAAAATCACTTCAAGAAGCTCAATGAAGAATATGTATTTACTATCTATAATATCAAAGGAATAAACCCAAATTCATGTGCATATTTAATAACCTTAATGATATAAATCAGGAAAACCAATCCTGACAATGATGAAAAGGTTTTTGACTCTCGATACAGTGGTAAGAGATTAAGTGAAAATGCTCTCATTCCCTTCCATGAGATTCAATATATCCCTCATCATGAGCTAACTAAGAAGAGTATGTAATGTCACCAAGATAGGATGAAGATACTCTTTCTATATTCATCATTCTATCCCTTCAAAATCTTCATATAGAGTACACACCTTCAGATAGGTTCTAAAGGGAAAAACAATATTTAACGTCGAGTATTTTTCAATTTTGATGTCAGTTTTTAACTGAAATCTATAAAGGTGATGTAAAAAATAAGGTTTTTAGAATCTATTTTTTAAAAACCGACACCGAAAATGAGATTGAAAAATATAATACTATGATATAAAATATAAAATAATTAATATAAATTACCTTAACAATTCAGTAGTTACCCTTGTTGTGATTATCTCATACATTAATCGAAGAACATAATAACTGCATTCAACATGTCCTTGTTGGTGAAGACACCATTGTTTTAAAACATTAACTGGATAATAAAAAACAATATATATATTTATATATATATATATCAAAAATCATAATAACACCTAATATAAAAAATATATATCATTACTTTCACATATAGGATTTCATTTGGTGTCTTTATCGACAAGTGTTCTTGGTTAAATTTATTCCATGACCTGCATATTCATATATATCAACTAATAATACATGTATATACATTAATAATTAAATATAAAAAAACTTATAAAAAATAATAAAACTTACTTTTCCAATAAGGTGATAATTCCTTTTATGAATAAGACCTAGTAAGGAGAAAATCCAATATAAGTTGCATTCACTTGGAAAAAATACGCCTAGCATTCAATATCCCCTATAATATAAAAAGATCACAATTAATGATATATTAATGAAAATTAGTTTTTAATTATTTTTTCTTACCCCTCATTAAATGTAAAAAACCAACACCCAATATCCATATGTGATAGTCTATCACACATATATGTAATTCTATTAGGTTTCTTCTCAAATTTCACATCCATGGAAATGAATTCCGGATCCATGAAACCCTAAATGCTTGTGGTGTCATTTTGTATAATAAGCATGTGTATATACCTAATTAAAAAAATAATATAGTTATTCAATTTAAACAATGTTTAATTTGACAAACAAAAATTGAAACATTAATTTATTTACATGGGAAAAAATTACAACACATTCACACCGAGCTCTTCAAATCAATTAGATCCATGATATATTTTCTGAATATTCTCAATGGATAGTCCCTTTCGCATATATCAAATGTCATAAAAAATTTATACATATTACCAAAGGAAGGATAATCCTAATATAATATAAGTATCCTATCAGAAATATCAAAAATATGTATAGTTGTTTTATCCTAAGCCTTTTGTTTCATTTGTGTCGTTTCTTTTTCTTTTAAATGCCTCTATATAATTTAAATGTATGAAAAAATGATAAGTAATTTTTAATTATATTTATTTAGTATTTTAAAAAAGTAATACCTTCTATGAATGACAATGAAGAAGGCCAGATGTTAAAAGTAAAAACGTGACCCATACTAGCCCCAAATCTGGTAACCTCCTTAGTAAGATATGGTAGTATAGCTATAAGATCAACAATATCAAGTGATAATACTCTAACCTTACCCATCTTCAAAGGTTGGTGATGTATATAATCCTCTAAAAAATGAATGATTCCTAACTCTACAATGTGTATATGAGAATCTCCATTATACAACTCATAATATAAGGTTGTGTCTGAGTGAGGAGATTGTGGATCATAGTAGGAAATTTGGGAAGGGTGGCCCGGTTGGGATGGTTGTATAGGTTTTACAACTGTCTGGGAAAGCTGGAAGGGTAGTGAAGGTGGCATAGCTTGTGACCATCTTATCAATTAATATAACATAGCATGAACATATAATTTAATTTTATTTCCCATGGATTGTTTTATATCTTTTATCTCATCTTGTAATGATTCAATTTCTACATCTCTTGATTTATTACTCTGATGACCAAAAACTTTCTGAATAATAACACCCATCTAACATCCTATTAAGTGGCTAAGGTGTTCTGGATTTCCTAAAGTGGTGTCTAGGATTTCTATCCTACCCTTAAGGATAAGTGACATGTTTCTCTTTCTCCTGAAGTTCATCCTAAAATGTAAAATGAAAATTTTATATTAGTATTTTTAATTTATAAAATTGAAAAACTCATGAAAAATAAATAATATTTACTAAAAAATATTTTCTGCAAATTCCTTATCCTTATCTATAAGATTCTTTTCATTTTTCTTCTTATCTCACTTTTCAAATTTTCATGGAGAGTGGGGGAAATGGAGGACCGAACTGGACCTCATCATAACCACTAGTGGAGTGAGATCTTAGCGATTTATACTTTTCCTCGAATATTTTTTCTCAAATAAATGGTACCCTCCATGTGATAAAGTATGAGGGTATACATTCTACAATTGGATGTCTTGATGGGATTTCCTAGAGGATTATTATATGAAAAGTAAAATAATAAGTATATAGTTAAATATAGATATATAATTTTACAATATAATATAATTATCATACTAGAAAGGCTTCATCATGTCAGTTGGAAACAAATTAGTTCCATGTATCTGCATCTATAAACTCATACATGAGGCATGGGTTTTCCTTTTTTCTCTCTCAAAAAACATGATTTTTTTCAACAACATTTTAAAATCTCTCCATCTATCCACCACTAAATTAAGACATATTTTCTTAGTTTATTTTGTTTTTTTAAATTATATGTCATCTGTAATTGGATAAAATAAAAATTAGTCATTTAGAATATATCATATTCAAAAAATATGATAAAATAAATAAATTGAGATATTATATCATTACTTCCTCCCAAAGATGATCTTTTTTCCATCTTGACGATGGCCTTTAAATTAGGATAAAATATGATAATTCTACAATGGATCTACATGGAGATATATCTAATAAATTGTGTTGAATTCGGTCCAGTTGCATTACTATTATCATCAAAAGTAATATGTAATCATTCATCTCCACGAGTAAGTGACAGTTTTGGTAAACATCTAATGCCACGATTACCCACTTGAGAAATCAATTTTGTTAGAGTAAAAGCATATGACTCCACCACTGAGGTCTCATCAGTAGTCATCCAATTATATCTTGTAAATTAAATTTTTTTTCTACTAATAATTATATTAATGGATATTTAATAATATCAAAAAAGTCAAATACATTGGTGCATGTTCCTTTGTCTTTATATCTATATTTTTCATTGAAATAGACAATTGTAATGAAATTATTATGGACGTTCATATTATTATCCAATTGAATAATTATAAAATAGTAAAACTAAAATATGTATGTAAAAAAAGGGTACACATGTGTAATTTAATGAAAAAATAATGATGATATGATTCTTAAACAAAATAATATTGAAGGTAAACTATTAAATATAAAAATTACTTCTAAAATTAAAGATTCATTTATAAATTTAAATATCAAATAGTTATTAAATAATATTGTTTTTAAACATGTAAATTTCAAAAAAAATTAAATAATTAACAGATTAATTAGGTGTATAATTTATTATTTTCCCATATCCCTTTAGCATGATAATGTCGTACTGTATGAACTATGTTTGTGCTACAGTCATTATTATATGATATCATGTGATGGATGTAGAATCTTCGTGTAAATTAATAACATTATAATCATCATCATCCTAATCACCCAAATAGATTATGATTCGTTGAAAATTAATTTACCACTGATCATTTTGTAGATCAATGACACAAAATATTTTTTTTTCAAGTCTTTCAATGATAAATGGTTCCGCATTGTAATTAAATCATTGTAAATCAATTGTTTTAAACCCATATACATCATGTTTCACATCACTATTACTTGAAACCCAATTACACTTAAACACTGTGACTTGAAAATTAATATAATCAATTTTCCATGTGTCTTCAATAACTCCAAAATATTACGTTGATGCCGAAATTTAGTTTTTATCTTTGGAACTTGAAAAATGAAGTTCTTTAGTGATGAAAATTAGACAACTATTTTGAAAGGTACTCTTTTCATCTAGTTTTTTATTTAAAATGTGTACCCATTATTATCAGAACTATTCCATGTGATCACATTAAGAGATGGTCCCCCTACTAACCACTTTAATGTTTCTGATGCAGATATATATGTGATGAATTTCCCTTTAAACCATGAAATAAATGGCTTTTTATGCTCAATCATCAACCACTTTTCAATTCTTTAAGGATATTGTGACTTTAATTCAGAAATATGTGATGGTATATACGATTTAACCTCATTTATTTCATTAAAAATGTAAAAATGTGTCTGCATCACTCCATCACATGGAATGGACTTTACCATTATTCCTTGAATCCCTATACCTTCACTATCAACTTTCATATGTTGAGATATAGGGAGACCAATATGCTTCACTTCAAACAAATAATCAGTATAGAAATCAATCACCTTTTCTAATACCTATATTTTAATAATATTTTCCTCTTTTTGATAAGTATTTTTAACATATCCCTTCAAAAAATTTATATATCTTTCAAAAGGATACATCCATTATAAATAAACAGGCCTATATATTCTTACCTCAAGCAGAAAATGAATCACCATATGAACCATTATATCAAAAAAAAAATATATGTGGGAAATAAATTTCTAGTTGACAAATAATAATACGAGTTTCATTCTCCAACACAAATAACAAATTTGGATCAACGACTTTGATACAAATGGATTTGAAAAAATTAAATAATCTGATGACAGTGTTTCAAATAGCTGTCGGAAATGTACCACGTAGTGTGACTGGTATAAGTTGTTGCATCAATACATGAAAATGATGAGATTTCATACCTCTTAATTTCAAATCCTTTAATGACACTAAATTATTCCCATTTGAAGAATAACCATTGGGTACTTTAATAACGTGATGACACTGACAAAATTCTTCTTCTCAATCTTTCTTATTGTGTGACAAGATGAAGGTAAATATATTATGCTTACTTTCATAGTGGGAGATAACTCTAAATGTATTCCCATTGATACCAAGTCCAATTATGAATGGAATCCATCTTTTTTCCTTCTATTTTTAAAAATGTTATAATAAAATTTCCACATATGTTTTTATCAACATGAATAACATCAATGTTGTGTTTTATCTCTAAAAATCTCCAATAAAGTAGTTCAAAAAAGATAGAGTGTTTATTGCACATATTTTTTTGAAGACCAGGTCCTTTTTTCTTTCCAAACATCGAATAAACATTTGATACCTTTCCATAATATTCTTCAACTGAAAAATAGTCATGGGGGAATATTATATTCATGTAAACCATTAAGTTATTTTTTAATCTATGATAAGAAAGATCAATTGGAAAAAAAATTATTGTCCCATGAACACTATTTTTCTTCCATTCTGTAATTGATAATATAGTGTCTCTTCTTCACAAATTGGACATACTTTAGGTACTATAACACTGTATCTAGATAAATTTCCAAATATAGGAAAGTTATTTATAGTCAAAATTATCATAGCATGAGGAAGAAAATATTCTTTCTTCTATACATCGAAAACTTTAACCATTGTATACCATTGCATTTTCAAATTATCAATTAATGGAGAAAGATACCCATCAATATCGTTTTCTGACTATTTTGGTCCAGAAATCATTAAACTCATCCTAACATATTTTTTCTTCACACATATAAGTGGTGAAAAGTTAAAAACTATCAGGAAAATAGACTATGAACTATGTTGGCTATAAAGGATCTAACATGGATTCATTCCATCAGTACACAATCCCATTATGATATTTCTAACTTCACTTCAAAAATAAAGAAATTGTTCATCAAATCTCTTTCACTATGGTGATTCAGCAGGGTGATATAATTTACCATCATTGATTTGATCATATTAATTCCATATTAAATTTTTTTCATCAATCGAATTTGAAAATAAATGAATCAAATGAGGAATTATTAGAAGGTACCAAATTTCTTTAGAAAGATATTTGATTCCCATACCTAAGAATGAATCAAAGTTGAATTATCAGAATTATATAAAGGTATTATTGGATACAATCATTAGAAAATAAATAAAAATTGATTTTTCATGAGGTTAGATGTCATTACCTGAGAACGAATTTGAGTTTACTCTTTCATCCATTTTATAGAGTGATATCCCACATGTAGGAAATTTTGGTAAATATTCATATTTTTTAAAATACAACACATAATCATTGTGTAAATCATGTATATTTTTATACCTCAATACCAATGTGCATAATATTTTCATTTCCTCATAATTGGAATCTGGAAGCTCATTACCTTCTGGAATTATATCTATTAAAAGGAAAAGGATGTTGGAAAAAATTTTATCACTCCAACCATTTCTTTATTTAATGCTAACTAATTTAAAAATTATTAATAACTTTGTATATTTATTGTAACTTGATAATAATGGTTTCTCAGAATCGCCATACAATCATTCAATAGATTCTATTTTTCAATTGTCTCAACACATAAATCCTAAATTAATTATTCGATATGATCCTCTGGCTCATTATGAATATTGTCATCAACATTAGATGTCATATTTTTAGTCCTTTCACCATGCCAAATCCGACATGTATAATTAAGGATAAAACCATAACAAATGAGATGATCCTTGATTTATCTAGGGTTTAACCTTCTCATATTCATTCACTTCATGCATGGAAATAACATCAAATCTATGTTTTGAATATTTTTTTAGATAATTCCATTAATTCATCAACTCCTTTTTCATATCAACAAGTGGATATTTGTAAATTTATCCAATTATGATCAATTAAGTACCTAATATCATAATATAATTTGTGAATATATTAAAACATATAAACAGTTAAGTATATATAGATAAATTTTAAACATAAACACATTCAATAAAAATGGCTGTTAACTAGACAGAAAGCATTAATAAATATTATGAATTAAATAAAAAAAATTTACTAAATGTTTTTATTTTGTGTGATGTGAATCACATCAACCCAATGGACATCACATATAGTTCTTCTAGTAGAAATTACTAGTATAAAATAATTATTTTTAAACTAATATATTATTTTGTTTTAATTTATTTCCTATTATTTCTTTTTATATATATCTGATATTCCTAGTATAAAATTGTGATTTTTTCACTATATGTATGTTTTCCATAGATCATATTATAATATTATGATTTTTATATAATTCCATACAATAATTTTTGTGGTTGTGTATGATAAATGATTACTTATTTTACTAATTAACATTCCAATATAGGGTGTATAGTCACCACATCGTAACTCCTTATACCTTTGTGGATATTAAAAACCTCTTTTGGTAAAAAAAATTATTAATCATTATTTACAAGAAAATGCATTTTTTTGAAAAAATACCAAATATGTAGACTATGATAATATTGAAATTAAAAATCAATAATTGAACTTCATTTAAAAAAATTAAATTTATACAATTATATTTTTTAAATGAATTATTATATATAATTTAAAACAGTTTCTATTAAAATATGACCATTTTTATATTTATTGTTTTGTAATATTATTTCATAAGAATAAGAAATTTAATTAATTCTAATATATTAGTTCATATATGTAAGTGTCATATATTGTTTAAATCATTTAAAAGTGGTCAATTTAATTTATTATGTTCAATTACACAAAATTTTAACATATTTTCTTTGAAAAAATACTACTATAGTATAAACTATATTTCTTCTTAATATGCTGTTTCTGATGATTTTGTTGGGGTGTGTGCCTTCATGCTGCGATGTGTGGGTTGTTTCCTCGCATTCCCTCTTTCCAAAGGTGGGTGGAATCCGTTGCTTGTTTAAGGACACTTTCACCTTGATTGAAACATGATGATGGGATGTTAGTCTCTCCTTCCTTGGATTCCTCCTAAGAATTCATTGCCTAGTCCAGTTCTCCCTCGTAGACTAAAGATTTTGTTCATGAAACTAATCATGGTGCATTATCTTTGTGGGTTCCAGTTAATTACACTGCTTTTGTCAAGACATTTTGAGGGGTCAAGTCAGGGTAGCAGGCTTCAGTCAGGGGAGTAGTCATGTTAGACATCGCTGGATTTTCTAGATACTGAAACACTAGTACATTTGGATTCCTTCACCTTATAATAGGGATTCTTGAGGTCACAAAAGCCTATGGTATCCCACATCGAGTGCATAGAATTATTTTCCATAGGCATATTCCTGGGGTTTTCCTCAACTTTACATGTCTAACACAGGGTATGTTGCGAGTTTAATATCTAGCATAGATGACTTAGACTGATTTGAACTCTAATGGGAGTGGATAAAATTGGTACATTCCCAAGAGGGAGTACCTATGGGGTTTACTAGATGAGTGAATTGGAAATTTCCATTTAATATTGGTCTAAGGATGTTTGGGTCCCTCATATGGGGACACAATGGTTTACCATTATCTTGAATTAATCCTTAGTAAGGCCTCCTACGTACCCTATATAGAGGACATGGATCAAAACACACATAGTTCGTGAAGTTGAATAATTGGATCGGGGTGTAAACAATAGAAACCCACCAGAAGGCTTGTTGGGGCTTACACGTGGTTAATAGCCTGGGTACTACTAGAAGAATTGATGAAGTGGATGAAATGATCTCATCAGGATGTGGTGGATCGGTTAATACCAGGATGGATGATGGATCACTTGATAACATGTATGAGATGAATGGAATGAAACCAACTTGAAGATCATAGTCGTGTTGGGATTCCTAAAAATCCCAGTGGGTGGGAATCAAAGTCCACATAGTTCTATGGGTCGATGAGTCACCTAAGGGGGAGGCTCGTGAGAATGGATGCATATATTAGAATCGAATAAAGTAGAACATCTGGGATAGGTAATGAACTTCCCAAAACACAAAGGCTATAGGGAGATACTAGGATGGGGAATGAATTATGGAATTGAACCTCAGGGAGGCTTCCTACGTATCTCCATAGTAGGGAATCAAAGTACACGTAGTTACATATGGGGCATGGAATCAGGTGTACACAAAGTAAAGTGATCCATAAATATGTTGCGTATTACACGTGGTTGGTAACCCATCGTAATAGGGACACTCTTGGTTGGATGAGTGTGTATTGAGTGTGGGGCTTAGACATGGTTAGCTTCTCGGGAGGTGTTCTGATGCTGCTAAGGGACGTACCAAGGATTTGGGTCCCAACAATAGGGACACTGAAGTTTACCAATGCTTGTGGTTGCACCTCATGGAGGCTTTGTACATACTCTCTATTAAAGACAGAGATCAAAACCCACGTACTTCAAAAGCATACAGTTTAACATCATGCAGGATGATGGTGAGCTGACGTGATGTGGTTAGGACCGATGAGTGATGGGATTGAACCTCATATAGGATTCCTATATACCTTTCATGGATAGGGAAAGTATCAAATTTCATGTAGTTCAGATGGGTGATAGAGCTTACACACTAAGGCATACCAAAGAGAGTTTCATGGTCGATGCTTACTCTAATCACATGTGAGTTATGCTCAGTGTGAGAAACAAGAGGTAATAAATACCTAACATCACGTCATGAAGGGTGCATCCCTGAGGAATGGAGCGAGGTTTACATGTGATTAGTAGAATAGGGATATGGATATTGGGACTTAATCTAGGATAGAGGCCCGAGTAGGTGTCCATATGTATGAGGAGGATATGTAGATCGTACCTGGAACACCCCCCTAGGGGGTGTCATGGCCTACGTGGAGACTATTTGAGGTGTGCACGGTGACGAAGCCCAAAGGGAAATACATGGAAGGATGGAACCTATGTCCATCCCCCCTCTAATCCTCTTGGACCTGTTACTTATGTAGTGATCACAATTTAATGTCTTGGGTCCATGATGCTAGTGCTTGGCAGTTTAACATCCTGTAGCTCATACAATGAGGATTCGCTCCTCACCCCTATGACTTACATGACTAGCGCACATTAAACCATGGTGAAGGGAAGGAAACAATAATGTCATATAGAGATAGGGTCATGGAGAGATCCATTAAGGGGATCAGATTCACATGGCTATGAAAAGAATAAATATTCATTAGTGTGCCTATACGAAGAAGCATGAGGCAAAGTAATGCAACATGAAGAACCACCCAAGGGACCATAAAATCATATCGTAAAATCCTAGAGGGTCGTATGGAAAATGGTTTTGTGAAGCAAACAACATTTCAGAGAGGGGAATCACAATGATCAAGGGGTTATAGAGCACATAGCTTCACAGAGCTCATCGCTTCGTAGAGAACATGGGCTCACAAAGCATAAGGGCTTGTAGAGATCTTGGCTTTGCAAATCATAGGGCCTCGGAAAGCATAGATGCTCACAAAGGATACGGATTTTCTAAGAGGAGAACTTCTCAAATTATATAATCTCAGCCTCAATGTAGAGTACAAATGTTTATGGAGGGATCTCAATGAATCATGGGTGCTTTGAGAAGTCTTGAGTACCCAACGGGGTCTCCTCCCTTGGCGATGACCCAAAGGCTCAGGGAAGGGCATCCCTCTTTGAAAAGGGGGTAAACATATGTAAAGGGAAATGGATTTATCAATGATCAAGTACCTCAGATAATAAATTTTTCCAATGGTTCACAGGGTAATGGGTGCTTTGCGATTTGGGAGCTCGGAAGGAGAAATGTAAGGGTGTTGATCTCTTTGGAGTGAGGGGAGCTGGGTATTTACAGGTTCTTGGGGGGAGCTCTGACAGCGCACTACGATTCCGCTTGTGATTTACCATCAAAGGTGGATTGGATCAAGATCTTCATAACTACGAAGTCGAATACCATATCCTCTGCGGCATAGAGGCTTCCTTAATTCCCTCCACAATGGTCACAAAGGCTTTTTTCAATTTCCAAGGAATCGTAGAGGTGATCATCTTCCCTCTGCAACACAAATAATTTTTTCAATTTCATCGTAACTGTATATTCGACCATATCTTTCTTCTACGTTGGTCATAGAGGAGGCCCCGACTTTGCACTGGCCATTATGCTGAAGGGATTTGTGTTAGACACAGTGTTGAAGGGATTCACGAAGGTGATTTACGAATCCTCCCCTTTTGGACTTGTCATGTTCTTTTCTTATTTTTCTCCCACACATATTTTGGAGAGAAAAAAATCCCCTTAGAATTAGAGAAGAGGAGAAAATGAGGGTCAAACTCTAAGAATAGATCACCAAAATTTGAGGAAAATTGAAAAAAGAGATCACAAAGCAGGGTTGCAATACGGATAGGTGTTGGTCGGGTTGAGAACATTGTGAAGCTCACCGCGGATAGGTGCTCCATAAAGCTCAGAGGATATCACCCATAAATAGGGGTGGAAACCCCCTCTTTCTTCCTTACCTATCTCTACATATTTTGTGTTTGAGCTCTCAATTTGTGAAGATCAATGCGCTCTGCGATCTGTCTTTGCAAACTGGGCAACCTTTTGCTCTATGTCGTGTAACAATTCTTCAAACATTGCAATTGTGTACTCCATGAGTTGTGTCAATGTGGTCTATGATAGGGCTCTGTGACTTATCTCTATGATATAGCTCTGCAATAGAGTTCTACGATCAAGCTCTGTGATCTATAAGAAAAGTTTCTAAATTCTTGGGATGGAATGTATCACCAAAAAGCTTCTAGGGGTCCATACAGATGCTGCCTAGAGGGAAGAAAGGGAAGATAACCTAGGAATTTGGGAATGTTTGCAGAGCCATTCCGAACAAAAATCACTGGTGGAGCTGTTTTTAGAAATCCAAAAGAATTACCCTATGTGAAAAATATTTTGTATGTATGGATTTGGTCTGAGGGATAATGTTCTCATCCATGAATCTAGTAGGGACGAATCATCCTATTGTTTCTGGAGTACGTTGTGACAACACCAGTGGTTTAAGGCTGCTGACGGTAATCCATGGGAGGATCACAAACCCATCAATGCCAAAAGATTGTATAATCATGAAATAAATGTTGTTGGGAAGGCATGGGAGTCATAGGTATCTCCCCCACAGTACCGCACCATCCTTAAGGTGGCTTTGGGGAACCCAGAGAAGGGGTGTACTGATTATTGGGAGTTGTGCTAGGGTGGTAATTTTACGGAAGACTGAGAATGGTATTACTATGTACGTGGCTTATGTGAGGAATTATAGGTAGATCTGAAACTAGTAGGGTTATACGAAGCTATGTGGGCCTCCCAATTCTATATTTACCAGCTAAAGCACATGATGCTAGAGTTGTTGAGTAGGTGGTCATCAATGACCAATACTATTCATCTTCACCATGGGGTAATTAGTATCGATCTTTGGGACCATCAATAGATCTTGGGGGTTCTGATATTCAGGGAGATGTATGATGAGTTTCTCCCTGTCGAGAATAAATGGGAGGATCCAAAGAAGATTCTGCTACTAGAAAAGGAATTTATGGATTTGGTGCTGGTTGAGGACAAGAAGTCGGTGAGGGATATCCACTTTAAGATGTGGTTTAATCACTTCATCAACTTCCTGTAAGGGCCTTCTACTGAAGGGGAGGAATTAATCAGGAATCTACCAGTTAGGACTCCCATCTATCCAAAGGTATCCCACCACAGAAAAGAGAAATATTATTGGTGAACCCTGGAAGATAGCCAATGGAAGCTGTGGGGGTACAATGTCAACACCGAGCAACCATCAATGGTTAAGCTGGCTAGGTTCATTTCTGAACTGATCTACGACTGGATGTTGTTGGTATGGGATGAAAATATAAGTTTGAATCCCAAAACATTTATAATTCTATCAGTGTTTGTGATGGGGGAGTGTATCATCATGGGGGTCCTGGTGCTAGCCAAACTGCACATGGTTTTGTGGCACACCAGTGAGGTGAAGAATCCATACAGGGTGTGCAGATCGCTCCATAATTTGTATAGATGGGTAGTGGCACACATGAGCACTTACGAATATCCAAACCCTATTTACCCTCCTAGATCAGACATTCGACCAACTATCATGAATGTGGTGGGATGTTTCCCAACCAATCTGACCCTGCCGCCAGTGCTAAACTGATTTTGGAGGGTCGATGAATTTAATTTTCACCCATTCTCATTTCCAACAGGTGTGTTCACTGATGACAGTTAGAGAACTAAAGATAATTGTTCCTATCTCAGGGTATTTTTGGGTGGAGTTTTGGTAGGATAGGTTGATCTAGAGCCTATCTTCATGTTGTACACCCCACACCACTTTGCGAGGTAGTTTCAGTGCATGCAGAGGTTGGCCCCACTAGTCCTCTTGGGAGTGCACCGTGAGGACCATGCATGCGTGATGAGGCATATGTGGCCCATGTTTACATGGGATGATATAAATATGAAAAATTAGCTGCCTCTTCCCACAACTGTCTATGGGATAGTAAAAGAGTGTTCAAAGTGTTGGGAGGCAACCTACCTGGGGGAAAATTTGAAGTAGCGAACCGTCCATGCTAGAGATGGGGTGAATCCTCAACACCATGGTCGGGGCTGAAAAGTAGCAATAACATGCCGTGGTGATGAGGCTATAGTAGTGGTGAGACCTACGCCAATTGATAGGTAGGAAAAAATAGAGGACCTGGTGGTCCTAGATAAGAAAAGTCAATAGGAAGGGAGGCCACCGACAGGCTTCCATAGGATACCCACTCAGGCTCTAGGGAAGTAGCTATTCCACCTAGACATGATTGAGGATGCTATTTTCCCAAAGTATTGGGACACCTTGGATGTTAAAAGACAATTCCTTAGTCATTCCCAGATGTGGAAGCATTTGGACAATCTCATGATGTATTTTTCGGAGATCATCCATGGCAGGGATGTCTTTTAAGTATCTCAATATGAAGGGTAGAAATACATCAACGAGGTAGGAGAATTTGTACAATCTCAGGGTACTCCACATCTAATGATGAACTGGGTGAATGTGCCTCTTAATCAAATAGTCACTCTATAGATATCTACTACTAAATTGAGGGAGTGCTTCCCCAAACCGGAGGAGTTAGAAGAGACCTCTTGGGGGAGAGGCTAGTGGAGGGAGCCCCTTAGAGGTGTGTGAGGTCAAAAACTAGAAACTGGAAGAGTTTACCAAATATGTTGAGTTAAGCCCCAAACCATTTTGTTTTGGTCCTCGTTCAAGTAACCCCATCCTTCTCAAATGTTATTTTATCTATGTAGGAGAATCTCATATGTAAACCCTATTCTTGGACAACAACTTATGTATCTTCGGGGTCTACACTTGTGACAAAAGTGATTACCGCATCTAGAAGGGTTGCGACACCCATGGTTATTCTCTCAGAGTCTTCTAATTTCCAAACAATTTATGGGGACCCGTACCTTTGGGTTCTGACCGAAGTAGCTCAAGGGTGAGACCAATCATTTGATCTTGGTAAGTCCTCTTATTCAAATAATTTGAAAATTTTGTTCATTGAACTAGGAAAGATGAAATCTATTTATTTTTATATAAATAGTTCTTCAAATGGATGGTCCACATTGGAAAGGATGGATGGGGCCCCTAGCACTGCCTTTCCCAGGGGAATACCAATGGTCGTGGAAGCAGATGCTCATCCTGACCAAACCTTAGTGCTCAAAAATATAGGTGGGATCATTGATAGGATAGAACCAGAAATAATTGAGGTGGAATCTGACAATGAGGAACAATCAGATGACATGGGACCCGATTTACCCAACTAGACACTAGAAGAGGATGCCACTGATGAATATTTTGAGGTGTTTCCTGCATATGAAGCCACTGACCCTGAGGACAAGGATGAGAATTATTCTGAAGAAGAGGATATCAAGGACATCCATAATCGATCAAGGAAACTGATCAAGCACTTCATCGGGGAAACCCCACAAGAAAAATGGATAAGCCATATGGGGGGCTTTGTTCCAAGCTATGCGAACTATGTCTCGGAGGCGTGGATGCCCAGCCTCCTCATATGATCATTCAAGACTATATGGTATAGAAAATATGGGAATATGAGCACGGCCTCAATGTGTTCTAGTAGTGGAGGATGTCTGTCAACATCAAGAGACTCTAGGAGGCTGATAATGAGATCTGGAGGTTGAGGGCATGGGTGAATGAGAATTCGACTTTCCTCAGTGCACAACAGGGACTCATATCATGATTGAAGGCCCTATTTGCAGTGGATAAAGAACATATGAGGTGAGAATCTAAAAATATGGCTATTATCTGAACATACGAGGATTGGGAACAGATCATGGTTGATGAATTATTCCCTCTTTCCATCAAGGAGGAGTGTGAGCTTAACTGGAAACATTAGATCCAAAAATGTCTCATCCAGAGATTTGTAGTGTTGGGATGCTCCATTGAAGAGGTCAACCTGTCTATGGGAGGGTTCAATCCCTGGGAATCGTAATTTGTGTGAACTCATAAATGTAATTTCATGCTTATCTTGTTTATTTTGGTCACATTCATGAGTTTTTTTATCTATTTTGATTGTGGCATTTCTATCATATTCATGAAATATCAAGAGATCAACACCTAGGTTCACTTGGGTCATGCCCGATGTGAGAAGAAAGGGATGTTCACATTGTTATTTTGTCTGAATATGTGATTTCTAACCAATCTCCTGGAATTTGGGGTCTAAAAGACCACTCTGAGTTTCTGGGATGAACAAGGGGGGTCATTATTAGAGAAATAGATTCTAAAAACAACCAACCTACCCTCTCCCAACATGCGCTAGCATACAAGTGGGATAATTCCAAGGGTGTTGGAAAAAAATCCAAACATGGGAATGAAGAATGTGAATTATGATACCCAAAATTTGGAACATAATGAGCTGATACATGATAGTGGAGGATAAATATTGACCATATTTGAAACACAATATCCATATCACGTTAGCCTAAAATTGGGGACAAACAAACGAGAGATATCCACTGACCGTATTCAAAATGTGGGTCCAAAATCGAAATTTTGTCTAATATCTTCTGGAACATTGGCCTTAAATGGTATGCAAGCGGAAAATACAAGAATCCATTTCATTTGGGGGTCCCTTAATATGTAAAAGAGGGTGAGTATCTGAATATGTGGCACGCAAATCCTGGGGTAGAGTGATGTGATGTTCGAATGGAGTCCATCACTCTAAAATATTTGCCACCATGATAAAAAAATGCATTGGGTGAGCATATCGGCATGAATCGAGATCATGCCAACTTCTGGGAGGGTTCTCTCTAGCAAGGACCTAGTATGATCAAAAGTTTTACGTCATGTGTCTTGGATGATAGTGTCATAGTTTAAGGTCATATGGAAGGACCCATGGGTCACACTATTTCATATATGGATTCTACCTTACCACAACCCCTAAGCATACATGAGATGTGCTTGGTGTCAGAAAGAAGGAGCATTTTCATGACTTCCTTAGCATATTAGAGAGTACAGTGGTAAAAGGAAATGTCTTGTGGTGAAAATCCTAGATGAACCAACATTCCTCCTTGACACGTATAAATGTGCGGAGTTACAACACAAGTGGTGTTGAGGATTTTTTAAGAAGAAAGGGGTCCTTGAACACGCGATTGAAAACATTCGATATTTGGGATGAAATGGGAGTGGCATAATGATGAAGGACATATATTGACCATGTTTGAAACAAATCACCTTTTTTGCATTATCCTAGAATGGGAACAAACAAATGATGATTGACCACTGACTGTTTACAAAATGCGAAACCTGTCTCATAATGTTGTTCAAAACTCTTTGGGATGTTTGCTCAAAGTGGTAGGTGAGCCATAGGGCTGGGCATCCATGCTGATAGGGGTCCCTTTGGATGTGATTTATTATAAAAACCCAAATGAAGGAATGTGAGAAGAGAAAACATTACCCATGCAGTTCTAGTGTCATCCAGGACTAACGCAGGGGAGGACAGAAGAGGTCCACACCATGCCACAGACCTTTTGAGAGAGCCCGGGCTGAAAGGGGATAGGGAGGTGAAAGTAGTTGTGAATGGGACACAGATACGAAGTCTGGGTGTTACCATGTATCCCATAAAGAGGGGAATAAAGCCACATGTAGTTCCTGTAAGGGGAAAGATATCGTCATTTAAAGAGGAATACTGTAATTATTATGCATCTTAATGTCATGTGCACATATATGATAAGAATATTAGTTTAATGTTGTATAGATCAGACTATAAGGATCCCAGTTTAATGTCATGTGTGTGGTACACAACCGTATAGTTTATTTTCATGTGGTAAAGATAGTGAAATTGAGAACTCTTGAGAAAGGTACGTGGCATGGCTACTGCAAACCTAACATGAATGGGGACATATGTCCACACCACACCAACTACTTCTAAGGACCCACGCCTAAATGGCATAAGAGGGTTCATTAGGATGCGGCAGGACTAAAGACAAAAGTCTGGGTGTCATTGCATATCCCAAAAGGATGGGAATCAAGCCACACATAGTTCATAAAGGTGGTATGGTAGGAGGCCAATACAAAAACGGGAAATTTCTTCTCAAGTGAAGACATTGAATGGCTAGGTAATTTATCACTATACATCCTGGGTGCAGAAGATATTCTTTAGTGCCACATGATAAAGATGTAAGAGATCTTAGTTTATGGTCATAGAGCTTAGACCAAAATATGGGAAGATTCCCAAAGCGGAAATATGTGGTGTAGTGACACAAGGCGGCCCAATGTGATTGGGGGAAAAATAGTTTGCACTGCACTACAAATTTTCATAATAATGCACACAGTCTAAATAAATGATGCCTAGACTAAGGGACTAAAGTTCCTAGTTTATAGTCAGAGAGTTCAGACAAAAAAATCGTGTCTTTCCTTGTATGAAAAAACCATACACATATCCCTAATCCCACATGGGATATGCTTGATGTGGGGGAAAAGGTGGAGAAGATCTTCACAACACATGGAATACCTAGCTAGAGAATATGGTGTGAAGTCGAAGATGAACCTCATGATGCTGATTCACCCTCTTTAATGTGTATAGGTTCACATAGGGATAACACCCAGGGTGTGGAAATTCTATATGAACATGATAGATGGGAAAGGGACGTGAATAACACAACCAGTATTTAAGGCATATTGGGGGTGGCGTAACGATGGAAGATAATGGTTCACCATGTTTGAAACACATTATCCATATTGTTCGACCTGAAATGGGAAAAAAATGAGGATTGACCACAGACCATATTCACAACATGGGAATTGTGTCAAATTGTCATTCAAAATCCTTAGGGACATTGTCCCAAGATGGTAGTGGAGAATTGAGTCCTAGAATCATGTCAGTCAGGGGTCCTTTAAGATGTGAAAAAATGATTAAAACCCAAATAATGGGAAATGTGAAGCATGGAAATAGATGGAAGCATGTCCACTTTGAACCCATCACTCTATGTATTAAACCATAGTGCATCTAAGCACTTTGGTGAGGCATAATAGAGGTCAATAAGTCTAGAAAGGAATGGGGGAATGGTTTGATGAACCTAGGGTTGGACCCAAGAACAAAATGTTTTGGAGTTCTTAGATATCCAATGAGGATGGGAATCAAGACATATGTAGTTTAGAAAATGGGATGGGAGGGTACTAATTCCAGGAGAAATACTATCATGTAGTTCTAGCCAATGCAACAAAATAAGAGACATTTTATGTATCTAGTTTATTCTTTAGTGAGGATGTGTGTTTTTTTATGAAACAGACCCAGAACGGATAATCTGAGCATCACCGCAAGAATCAATCCATATGTAGGCCTTCAAAAATTGCATTGTAGGTAATTGATAGCAAACATGATTTCCCCTCAATCGAGGACATCAATATGTGGTGTCATTGTTTATCATGTGGCTAGGATGGTAGCGTCACAACTTAGGGTTGTATGAAAAGACCAACCAATGTGTGTTAACATCGTGCAGTAAAGACGCAACAATTTAAAGTCATGATGGACCATGCAGTATAGTTTAACATCATATGTATCTTGTGGACATAGAAGAATGAGGTTCTAAAGGGAACATGTGTGGAATGATAAATCATATTCCATGTGAATGGGGACATATAGTCGATACCACACAAGGTGGAATTCCAGGATAAACATCAGGATAAGGGGCCAGAAAATGTCAAAGGACCTAGGGTTGGACCCGAAGACGAGATGTCAGTGTGTTTCTACATATCCCATAAGGATGTGAATCCAAGTTGTACGTAGTTCTATAAACGTGTTCATTTTAACATCGTGCAGTAAGGATGAGGGGGTCTTATTTTAAGGTGATAGAGCATGGACCAAAAGAAGTGAAATTCCTCCATGTGGGCATAATCCTTGACAAAGTCCCTAATCCCATGTGAGTGATGCTCAACGTGGGAAACAAGGGTGGAGAAGATCATCACCACACATGGAATACCTAGTAAGGGGGAACAGTTCAGAGCCAAGGATGACACCACGACGTTGATTCATCCTCTTAACGTGCAAATTCACACAGAGGGAAAACCCATAGGGAGTTGATATTTTAATTGAGTAGGATGGAGTGGAAAGAGATGTGAATCAACAGTCCAATATTTAGTGTTTAATGGGTGTGGTGTAATGATGGAGGATAACTATTGACCATATTCGATACACAACATCCATATGGTGTGACTTGAAATGGATACAAAAAAAAAGATCATCGACCACTAACCATATTCGCAATGCTAGACTTGTTTCATAATGTTGTTCGAGATCCTCTGGGATGTCGGATGATGATGGTAGGAGAGAACTAAGGCCTAGAATCCATGCCATTAGGGCATCCTTTTGGATGTTAAAAATGATGGGAACCCAAATAAATTGAAACATAAAGCATGGAAATGGATTATGGATAGTCCATGTAAAATCCAACACTCTAGGTCCTAAACCACAGTGTATTCAGGCACATTGGTGAGGTGCCAAAAAGTGTTGAGGGGCCCAATTAGGAGTAGAAGACTCGAGGAAAAGAGTGGAGGAAAGGGAATGGAGAGATCTTAAGAGAGATTTATGTGGCGTGGCTATTTCAAAACTAACATGAATGAGGACATAAGACCACAATACATTATATACCCCCTCCCAAAGAACATATGCCACAGGGCCATAAATAAGAGAAGGTTTCTAAAAATTAGGTTGGCCCAAAAGATGAAACATTCAGTCATTCCTATATTTCCCATTAGAATGGGAATGAAGCCACACATAGTTATTGAGATGCCATGTTGTTTAACATAATATAGTAAGGACGTAGATAATGGGTATCTCAAAGACGAATGTGTTTGGAGTGGAAAATAACCTAACATAAATGTGGACAGAAGACCACATATGCCACACCATTAATAATTCCATGAAATAACTTCATCCAAGTGGTCGAGTGAAAGGATAAATAAACCCAGGATGGACCCAAAAACAAAATACATGTGCATTCCTACATATCGCATGAGGATGGGAATCAAGTTGTATGTAGTTATGGAGATGTCATTCAGTTTTATGTCATGTGACAAGGACATGGTAGATCTTAGTTTATGTTCATAGATCTTGAATCATAGATTCCTAGTTTAATGTCATGTGTGTGGGATAGAAGGGCAGAAAAGGTGAATCATTATTCCCTTCATTTAGAAGACCGTGGGATGGTAACAAAGATGGAGGATAACTACTAACCATATTCGCAACAAATTATCCCTATTTTGTGAGCGGAAATGGGAATAAACAATTGAGCATCGACTGTTGACCATATTCGCAATGTGAGACTTGTGTCAATTCATCATTTGAGATCCTCTATGGCGTTGTCCCCAAATAGTATGTAATACAATATGGCATGAAACTAGGTTGTTAGTGGGTTACTTTGGAAGTGAAAGATGATGGATAACCAAATGGCGTGAAGTGTGCAGTGTGGTGGTACCAATGCAGTTTAACATCTTGTAGTAAGGATGAGGTATGAAGGAGGGGTGTCTCAAGGGGATGTGTGTGGTGTGAAAAAAACATTCTGATGTGAATGGGGACAAAGAGTTCATTCCACATTGCACAATCTTGAGAGAGGACTTGGGCCAAGAGGTTGGAGTGGTCATGGGCCTCGAGGATGGACCACAGATGAAAGATCTGGACATTCCTACATATCCCATAAGGATGGGAATCAAGCCATGCATAGTTCTTGAAATGCCATGTAGTTTAACATCATATGACAAGGATGTATAAGATATTATATTGAGGTTGTATAGCTTGGACCATTTTTTGGTTTATCGTTATGCGTGACGAGGGTGGTGGTTGAACATCCACTAGGACAAGTGTAGGAAATTTAACATCTTATAGGATGGTAATACAATTTAACATCATATGGGATGATTTCTAGGTAGTTTTATGTCTTTTAGCCTGGATGGACCATGAATTTTAAATGCATGTGGTAAAGTTTGAACAGTTTAATGTCATGTGAGACTGTTAAGTGAAATACTTCTTGAGGAATTTTGCATTGGTGCAAGGATTAATACGCTCACCATCCACAGTGACTAGGTAGTATTCACATTTGGGGTAAACCATGTGAATGATATAAGGACCCTCTCATTTGGGCTCCAAATTTGGCAGTTTCCTATTTTGTATCGTTGGCGTTATGATGGCCATTACAATATCATATTGTAAGAAAGAACGGAGGTGGAATTTCATGTTAAAATATTTGTCTATCTTGTTCGGATGCCTTTCCAGATTGTTCAAGACACAAATCCTATTCTGCTCAAGCACTTCTAATTCATCCAAATGGATCATGGATACTTTTTATAGTGCCTGTTGATCATAGAAGGATATTCATAATGAGGGTAACTGAGTCTCGATGAGAATGATTTCAAATATTCCGTATACCCGGGAATATGGGACCACCTAAGTCAAATTATGAGTCGTTGTCTAGTTATCCCAGAGTGCGTTGGTGAGTCTATCTGGCCAACTCTTCTTGTTCTGACCAACCATCTTCTATAAAATGTTAGAGAGGGTTTTGTTGAATGAAACGATCTTCCCATTTACTTATGCATGATAGTGAGAGGTATGATTAGAACAGATGTTGTACATGGCGTACAATTTTTTTCAGATTAACATCTCATAAGTTAGTGTCATTATTAGTGATAATGGAATGAGGGAATTTGAATCGTTATATGATATTGGAGATCAAAAATTAAACCATAGAATGGGACTTTACTTCCTTGAGTGGAAGCACCTCTACCCACTTGGAAAATAAATTCATAGTTGTCATGATGAACATACACCGGTGAGCTGTCACAAGTGGATATGGTCCCATGACATCGAGTCCCCAGACCGCAAACGACCATGAGTACTAGGTAGTGTGGAGAGGTCCTAGTGACTGATGCATGAAATTAGAATTGATTTGGAATCCATTGAACCTGTTGGACAAATCGATACAGTCATAGATCATGGTGGGCCCAAAACACCACAATCTTAGAATCTAATGAGAGAGTTTAGGCCCAGTCTGATGACCCCCGTAGGAACCGGCATGTACTTCCTGCATGACTTGAGAAATATCACCTCCATGAATTCAATGGATGATAATCCCATTGAACCCACGACTGTAGAGAATATGATCAAGACTAGGACCTCTCTAGACGGAGAACTACACTATACACCGATGAAGTCACTCATATTCGGTCCAGTATATCAAGAGATAACAATGATGGATATTCTCGATAAATTAATTCATCTAGTAAAGGGTACCCTACAACACCATGACATGGGGACATAGAGGTCCGGATGTGGAGGCATCAGTTGTAAGGTGACTTAAATGTGGTATATCATCATTGTGAAGAGTGGAAAGAGCGATTACTCTTTGCTACACCTTGTGGATAATCAAATAATTTTGTTTAGGCTTTATAAGATACATGGACTGGATGGCCAAGACATCAGTAAGGCCATTATCTGATTGAGGGAAATGAGTAAATTCTGGCTAAGAAGGGAACTAGACCATCAACTACTGGGTATGCTCTAATAGAGGTACGAGCTCTGGATTCATGAGGATGTAGTCACCATTGATCTACTTGATGACCAGTTCAGAGTACCCTTTCACCTGCAGGTGGGGAACATCAATCTTGAGGGTCATCTCAAGGCCAATGATGAGGGATTGGTACTCTACCTCATTGTTGGTTTAGCCTTCCAATAATATGAACTAATTGGGCATGAAATCTTCTTCAGGCATAATGAAGATGATACTAAGACCCAATATGTTGGTTCTGGGGTAATTGAGTCTCCTGCCATTAGGGATTCGGGAATCACCGTCAAAGTGTATTTGACAACACAGAATCGATTAATCTACTAACCAGATTTCCTCATTTGTGAAATAAAGATCCAGAGACAGTTTTTTTTGGGAATGGGTCAGTGGAAAGGATATATTCCAATGCATGTACCTTAATAGCCTTCTTGGAGAAAACATGATGTTGAACTATTAGAGGATCACTACCCACCAAGCTGGACAATCTTCCAACATAGGAGATTTAGAATGTACTTTAGTGGATCAACTTGAGACACTAGAAGTATCTCATTGTACGATATATAATGCCACAATTTCTGCATAGTGAATACCAAAACAAGGTAGCTCTTCTTAGTATTGGAATATCTGGCCTCTATATTGGGGATCATGTGGCTGAGATAGTATAAATCGTTTTCCATTCCCTCTTTCTTATTTTGGGTGAGAAGGGAACAAGGAGATCGTTCCAAAGTAGTCACATAATAGACCAGTGTCTTTCTAGAAATTGGTGGCATTGAAACTGTAGGCTGTAGTAGGTACTTCATGATTTCCTCAAAAGTGGTCTAACACTTCTCGTCCCACTGATAGTCAACACTTTTCTTCTTGATGCAAGAAAATGTCTTACAGTTTCCATCCATATTTATGATTAATTAATGTTTATAGGCTATGTTTCCTTGAAATCCTTGGAGATATCGAATGTTGCTCTGAGGATACATCTAACTAATGTCATTGATCTTCTCTACATCAATATCAATGCTTATGTATCTTACAACGTGTTGAGAAACTATTCAGAAGTAACCACCAAGGCAAACTTCCATGGGTTCATTTTCAGATGGTGGGAATGTAATAAGTCGAACACTTTCTCAAGATCTTATATCTAGTATTGATGTTGGAAATATTTTACCACCAGATCTTCCATATATAATTCCACCAATGCTCTTAGGGTCGGCTTGAATATGTGGTGCATTGCATACTAGTAGGTGGAACCTGAATTATTTATACTAAAAGGCATTACCTAGTAGTAAAAAGTACCATGTGGTGCATTGAAGTCTGTAAAATCCTCATCCTCATGGTCCAATCATATTTTATTATATTCGGAATACCCATCCACAAAGGAGAGAGCCTGAAACCCAGCAGTAGCATCAATAAATTGTTCTATTGTACAAAGGGGAATGTCATCCTTCATTTAGTGATAGTTGAGATCCCAGAAATCGATGCAGACTATGATTTTTTCATCCTTATTCCTTACAGTAAAAATATTATCTAACCATATGGCTTACTATACCTCCTTGATTATGTTGGCTCTAATGATCTTATCAACCTTGTCCTAGACCATAAAACCTATTGAAGGGTGTGCCCTTCTGGGAGGCTGTTTGAACCCGCAATGATTTGACGACATACTGAGACGGTGGAAGAAGACCTAAGGATTTAGCCCTAGAATCTCATAATAACTATATGATAATAAATCATGATTATTATTCAAGAAATACATGTATGAGTTTTTCTCTTCAATAGGCATAGCGGCACTGATCAACGTTAGATTAAGATCTGTCTTATCACTATGGTTCACATGTACCAATTCATCTACCGTGGTGGTGACACCCTATTAGGATGTGACAGGGGAGTCTCCCAAGTCTTATTCTTCATCCTGGGTGGGGGGATCATTGGTGGGAGGTGATTATTCCAAGTCGGTAGATCCTTAAAGGACACTGGTGCCAGCCTAAGCGGTGGCAGACACCTCATCGAGGAGCTCATGTACTACCGAAACCATGCAGAAAAATGTTGTTGACCTAATCCCATCTGGCCTTGAACCCAAGGGTCCACATTTGATGATATCAAATCAATAGTGGTGTGTCTTCTTGAGATGGTTTATCCCAGCCTAACGAAACAAGAATGTATGATGTATTGCTATTTCCATTGGGCATACATTCCGATACGTTATGGGAGTAGGGGGCTCCACGATCACCCGATCCTGATTTTTATATGAATATGATGTGATATCCCGACATTCATTAGACTTGGTAATTCTATTCCACCTCATTCCAGAGACAAAAAAACATTTCCCCAAACCAAGAGTTATGGAAACCAATCGGTGTATCATGAAAATTTAGGCATCATTCTGGTCTATCCACAGTTCGATCACAGCTATAGCATGTTCAACCTCATTAGCCTGAATATGCTTTTCCTTTCTATTTTAATAGTCAGCATACAAGTAGTTGGCTTCACCAGATGCAAAGGGAGATGTGTCACCTTGGACTATACATACTCTAATGTTAAGGGATTACATAAATCATTGGTGATATGAGGAAGGTACTGCCACATACAGGTGAATCCATGGTCTTCCCATCAATGTGTTGTAAGCAGTGTCTTGTGAGAGAACCATGAACTCGGTGCTAGAAACTAGGCCACCAAAATGGGTCTTTAAGAGAATTTTTCAAACTGGTTTCTGATCCATCCTATCATAACCTTGATGTTTTATTCCATAGGGAATAATATTAGCCTTGTATAGACCTATATTTTGGAGTGTTCAGGTCGGGATATGGTTGATCCCAGAGCATGTGTCATCAAGACAATGGAAAACCTTTATGTCATTGAAATGGACATTGATGTACAATGGGAGGATGTCCCCTGCATAAGGGATCCTTCATCTTCATCAAAGAAATATATAATGGTTTTAAATTCCACAAGCTCCAATGCCACATCATGGAAGGCTTTTGAGGCTACTACCTCTACAACAAACTAGAGGGGGCTGCTTAATGCCTCTGAAAGGTCTTCATGAATATCCACTGACATGCGAAGAGACTCAAGATAAGTGATATTTCACATAATTCTAGAGATATTCTTGAGGACGTCATACATCCATGCCAAGTATACACTTCTGATAATAGTAGGACATTGTGTAGAGGGAGGTTTGAATGGCACTACTGGTTGAGTCGGCGGCTAACTGGTACTAGTAATGTCTCATTACTCATCTATAAAACCATATATAGTGACTACTAGATGAGGTGCAGGTCAATGAGATCCATCCCCAATGGAATGTGACTAATCATAACATAGTTGTGGTGGTTCTTCCTAATCATGTAGTACAAATGGTGGTGGAGACAGATCTAATGAAATAAGATTAGAAGGTTGCACGTGATGAGGTCTACATTGGGCATATTTTTTACTCTCGGTGGAATCCACAGCTTGGCAGGATGTATTGACCAATTCATTCTAGTGACTCACATAACCATGACTCTGTCAATGCTGGCATCGGTTGGGGATGTTAGAAGTGTTCGTCTGGTGATCTCCGTCATCAGGAAACATGTAGGGGTTTACTAGCTCTATGGTATTGACCAAAGCGTTCAATTGATCACCACTTCCAGAATCCTCCATCGCTGAGTGGATTTTGGGGGAAATCACTATGAGTATGGGAAGATGATGGAATTGGTGGGGGACTTTAACATCGATGATTCCCCTTCTGGGAAGAAGAAGGTTGTGATATCGGTGCTGGAGTAGTGGTTGCAGGTAACACAGAGAATTATAAAGGCTTGGGTTGATTCAAACAAGAACGGATAATACCATGGGTATGGGAGACTACCCTACAATCCATCTGGTCTTCGTATTTGTGAGAACCACAGTTAGAAACCTCCTACCATTCACCTCCACCATCAGTGTCACTGTTAGGCATTATGGGCACAAATTCCACCTACGTTGGGGCTGGACCTAACCTGACCATGTTTTCATTGACCTAGTCTTGGAGCTAGTGTTTAAAGACATAGCCCTGATTGATGGTGTTCCCAAGAATTCAGTGATTGGATCAATAATTGTGGCAGTTAGTGAGATCCACATCTTTGGGCCTCCTGCATTCTAGCCACCGTAGGATTCCATAGTCAAAAGAATTTCAGAAATAACTGGGGACTAGAGCCTCATTAAATTAGTAGTCCTGGTTCCTTCTATCTGGTATGGGGGATCTAGGAGCATGGAATTGACGAGGGGCTAGAAGATCCTGTTGAGGAGGCGGAACATGATTATCTCACCTAGCTAGTGGTGGCACGTTACGTGGGGGCACCTGCTGATTCTGAGGAGGGTGCTGTTGGGACAGAGGTTGCACCTGAGGTGGTGGCCCTTGGTGAGGATGTGGAGTTAGTTACAATGGTAATAACTGCAGATTATTGGGGGCCTCTATTTGTGCTACTGTGGTGGGATCGGCCTTGGTGTCTCTTCTAACGGGAACTGTGAAAGGCAGCGAACTGTCCTGTTTGGCTTCCTACAAAACTTCCTCTATACTCTGGAATTTATTATAGAAATAATTTAACCCACCTAGGTAGTTCTAAGAGAAGATATAGGGGACTAGTTTAGTTTTCACATTCCCCACACACATTGTAAGATGTTGTTCCTGAGTCAACAGTATGCCAAGGGAGTACATGAGGCATTTCCACCCAGCGACAATGTTTGCAATGCATTTTTCAGGACTCTTCTTGCACTTGAAGAGGTCATCAATAATTTTCTTTTGGGTGGCAGAACTGAAATGGTAGAGAAATAGTGTAAAAGGTCCTCGCAACCATATATTCACCCAATGGGTAACTGGTTGTACCCGAAAAATATGAGCCCTTCTAGTGTCTGCACAAAACACCAGATCTTGGTGGCCTCCTTCTATGTTGGAGTTCCTAGAATGGGTTCACACCATGAAATAAAGTGGGCCAAATATGGCAGCAGATTACCCATCCCATTAAAGAGGTGGAATATAGGATTATCAAAACCTAGGGGCACTGGAATATTATCCACCCATGCCGGATACGGTTTTCCATTAGGCTAGATTGCCACATGTCGAGTTTCTAGGGTCTTGAGGTGGGTAATGAGAGAGTCCATTGGATCATCTTGGTGAGGATTCCAATATTGACGAGGATCTCTCAACACTAGTGTGTTGGCAGGTTCTTCAACATGTTAAATAGTCCCAACGGCTTGTGGAGTGACTAGTGGGATGACTAGTGGGATTTATAAGGGAACAGCTTGGGGAACCTGAGAAAGGTCCCGAGGAGGGTTATTAGAGAACTCTGGTGGAATTGGTGATTCATATCATGCCTTCCTTCCATAAAAATCATCCTCTACTCTGTCTATATGGGAAGGATAGTCGAGGTCACCAGTAGGTAACTTGCCAGGGGGAGGCTGCAACTGTGCCTGATACCCTGGTTGAGGATTACCATAGTTTGGTCATCATTCTACAGCATGTTAAAGGAGAAGGTCATCAACCATATTTTTATGTAATCTAAGGTATTGATGCAACACAAACTTTTTGGGGTCATCTTCTGTCTTTTTTACTAATCCAGACAGTTTAGGTGGTTTTATAGTCCCAACATTCTCTTTATCCTTATTTGGGTATCGACTGAAAGACAAGGACTCAGAAGTTTCCGGATGTCCCAATAAGTTTATTTTCTGGGGAGTAACCCATATCAATGGATCCAACAAGTGTGGAACCACCATGAGGGGTGTGTTATCTTCAATGAGTCATATCTTGGTCTCTTCCTCTGATAGGTATTCCATGTTAACTGCGACTGAACCTATAGGAATATCCTCAATATCACATGGAATGTCGTGCTAGAACTGGATAGAACTGAAATGAAGGGAAACATACTACCCCAACCATGGATCTGAATGTCGGGGAATCCTCCTTAATAATTCTGCAGGGCACTATAATTATTTGGACACATCATCACTGGAGGGTCCGATGGAGACCGGATGACTCAGGAACTGAGTCACGGGGAGAGTAGCCAAGTTGAACATGCTTTATTTTTGGTTGATATCATCAAAGTGTTCCTAGATCTTTGGTTAAGCCACCCGCTGGTTACAGAGACGTAATTGTGTTTTCCAAATATTTTAGAGCAATCACATGACCTTCTCATGGGTGAGAGATTCCGGAATACTAAAACCTACTTTTACAATGGGCTAGAACATCTTTAGGAACTAGTCTACTATACGTATATACCACAATCTCCTCGTCTTAGAATCAGGATCCGGATCATGGTTGCCCCATTCATCAGCTAAGGGAGGTTGAGGGCCTAGTAATGGAACTAAAGTAGACCGTTGTGATGGTGGACTGGACAGTGGAGAGTTCATTGTGTGAGCTGATAAGCCGCCACATCTTGGGTTGCATTCTAATGAATGAACTGATTATGCCACCACATTCTTGTAATACCGACTAACAACTTCCCGCACTAGGGTTATAGTCATTGGAGGTGTGTCATTCTATTGATCACCTTCTATTAGTCCCTAGAACAACACTCTATGATCTCTAGTTGAGGTATAGAATTATCATGTTGATGATAGGGAGGATTGCACAACAAGGCCCCAGAAAGAGTCCAAATCTTACTCCTCTTGGACATATCTTCGAAGGGATGTAGGAATCTGGTGGACCTCAATTTCTGGGAGGATGAGGCTTATACACCTTATTCTCACCCCATCCTATGACATGGAATATCGGGGTGAGGCTTCCATAACCAAATCTCACTCCAACTTAGAATCTGAAAAGCAGACAAGTTTAATTGTGGTTTAGAACTTCCCAGGATTCTTCCTTTGGTGTTTGTGACCCTCCCTCCTACCCTGGGATGATTCCTCAAGATAGGGTAGGTTTTTTACATGGGGAGGTCCTCTGTGCATATTAGTACTTGTGTTGGGAGGACCTCTTCCTGTACTGGATGGGATATGAGGAGGGACTTCATATCTGTTTTTTTACATAGGGAGGACCCCGGCTTTGATGAGATGAGGTGCGAGGGGGTCCCAAACAAATTTCAAAGGGAACACGGAGAGGACCTCCATGTTTGATACTACTGGAGTGGGGAGGGCCTATAACATCCCGCCTTTTTACAACATAACTTTTCATTACATTTTACAAAACCAAGGATCTTTAAGGTTTAGTGTCTTGGAAACCAGGAACTTAAAACATGAAAACATAAAACATCCTTCTGAAACACTTGAAAGGCTTCTCGTTATGTTCATCCTAGGTTCATTACTACATCTCATAACCTTGGGACATAAATCAAAAGAAAGGGGGAGCATAAGGCCTAGTAAGGGAAACAAGGGAAACATTTAACATGTGAACTTGAGATACATCAACAATGTCATGAAAAGAACATTAAGGCCTAAGAAAGAAATTATGAGGCATATCATAATAAAAATAATGTATTTAATAACTTGAAGATGTGGCTACAACATTTAACATTGAAAATCATTTCCGTTTCACCAAATTCCATCCCCAAGGTGTCATTAAAAATTACCAAGGTTATTCCCCAAGGCGTCGTTAAAAATAGTCATCTCTAGAGATTAAGTCTTTACCCAATGCATTGGAGAGCTATCAGGGAACACCCTTAAATTTGTATTTATTATCATGTGAGACACATATATCACCATCAAACATTTCATAAACAACCCAAATATCATAAAAGAAATGGGTTTCCTTTCATAATCATAACGTTTTAAAAACTGCTTTAAAGACATGATCTTTATGTCACTTTAAACCCATGAAAAAGGAAAGTGGGTTTCGTGTATGTAAATACCAGAATTAAACTAGAACATTTTGATATATATATGAATACCCCTATAGAAAAATAACTTTGAATATTCACATAACAAATTAAAAAAATTTGAGAAAAAGGGAGAGACATTTTGAGATGAAATTTCTGCAGCATAACGGCTATGTTACAGGGTTTTAGAAAATATTGAAAAGAGAGGGGACATGAGTCACCCACTCATAAATGATTCGTAACACTGTAGAGGGACAAAATATAATGGATATAAGAACATGGTAATGAAATTTTAAAGACATAGAATATGGATTGAAAAACATGGAAGGAAGACAAAAATAAGATTTCTCTTATGAAAATTCGGCAGCCTAACGACGTCACTTAAAACTTCAAAAAAATGAATTGATGAGGTCAAATAGGATCTCTCATCATATTAACATAAAATATCAGTATGATAGATATAGAGATAATACCCCAACATAATAAAAAAGAACATTAAAGACTTGACATGGAAATAGATCTGGAAAACGAGAAGGGTGAAAGAATCCGTTAAAAATTCGGCAGCCTAACGACGTCAATTAAACTTAAAAAAAAGAATTGACGAGATAAAATAGGGTCTATCATCATATAAATATAAAATATTTGTATGATAGATATAGATATCTTGCCCCAAAATAATAAAAAGGAACTTGAAAGACTTGACATGTAAGTAGAACTTCGAAAATTGAGAAAGGTGAACGAATCCCTTAAAAATTTGGCAGCCTAACGACGCCATTTAAACATCCTTAAAATAAATTGATGAGAGAAAGAGGGGGTATCTCATCATATGAAAATGAAAAGGGAAGTAAGAGGAATATAAAAGAACATCCTCTAACATAAGAGCATGGAGCATAAAATAAATGACATAAAATAGATTACTTGAAAAGAAAGAGAGAGGTACGATCCCTTACCTTAAACGTAACTCTTAAAACTCAATGGTTGGGACCTTGAGGGCTTGGGGGCACCTTGGGAGGACTACTTGGGAGGTAATGAGACCAGAGCCTCGTTGGGGGAGAGTTGGGAGTGAAAACTATAGGAGGTAAGGGTGGGTATTTAAAGGGAAGGTGAGGTGATACTTTAATAATTTCCAGGGAAACCTCACAAGTGGTTTTCTCAAAACCACGGGCTCTCCCATGGTATTTCCCATGGAGTTAGGCCACATGGGGCCCCCAATAAAATAATTCATCACCTTTGGTCGGACAACCCTTAAAATATCTCATGACTTCATCATGACATAGTTATGATGTCATTAAACATACCGAAACCCTAAAATGACATTTTTACTATTCACTGAAAATTCATCTTTCTCAAAAAAATCCCAAATTTTCACCTTAACCAAATATCGATGCTCTGATTAAAAATATGAACTCTATTTTATAAAAATAATTTTCTAAATATTTTTAATTTAATTTTTAAATAAATAAACTATTCACCGAAATTCATTTTTTTCAGAAAAATCACCAAAAATCACCATAACATAATATCGATGCTCTGAGTTAAAAAATAAAGTCCATTTTATAAAAATAATTTTTTAAATATTTTTAATTTAATTTTTAATTAAAAAACACTATTCACCCAAAAAACTAATACTTGACTAATAATTTATGAAACTGTTTTTTACCCATTTTATTGAATCACATTACTTAATCAAGGTGCCTAGATTATATTAAAACGTTCTTTAAGTGAGATTACTAATCCATTTGGTCACATTACTAATCCTAAGCGTAAAATTACTATTCATAATTTACTATTCATCAAAAATTAACTTGATCTTATTATACTCCAAATTCCTTACTGAACACTTTTGCAGAAGACCATTTTTTGACAATCATTACACATCATTAATTATTTCAGTTTTACATAAATATTTTAAAATATCCTTTTTTTCAAAATTCATCAATAAAATACATCCTAAAATTATCCGGACATTGGAAATTTCACAAATTTCACTAAAGGACGAAATCTCGGTTTATTCATCCCAAAGGATTACACAAAGAAGATACAGTCTCGTTACATAGCCCCTTATAACACCAGCATATGACCTAAGTTTAAGGTTTGCTATGGTGAGAGAATCTGAGGGCGGCTCGACCAACATCGCACGAGTAGTAATTTCTATCAGTTTGAACTTCTCGCAAAGGCGATTCCGTTAAACCTTCACACGATGAAGTTCGACTTGGGTTTGGTCCAGAGTAAAGCCCTGTGGTGCTACCTCCTTCCCAAGTTCTGTTAGATGGGATTCGATCAGCCCAAGACTACTGGATGAGGCCATCAAATCTTCTTTCTAAATTAATTAACCAATATCACTTGTATTTAGAGACAATAATTGAAATGTTTAGTTCCAGTGGTCATATTGACCAATGGTCATATAACATTCAAAACCCAATAGTCTCATTTTAATTATACTCATGTTATCGAATGAAATAAAATAACACACAAAATTATGAAACAAGATTTATTCAAAATTTCGGGTCGTTACAATCTTCCCCCCTTAAGAAATTGCATCCTCACAATTTTTAAAATTGGGTTTTGAAATTTTATTGAAAGTCCCACATTGGAAAAGGGGTCAGTAAAACTATTAATTTAAAAGAAAGAAAGGAAAGTACAAAGGTCACCTGAGTTAACCCACACTAGGATTCCATGTTGGAAAACATGGACATGGAGGAGAAAATAAGGGGTCATGTTCTGAGGGAGAGTGATAGAAAACATGATTAGGAGAAAGTTAACCACAAGAAAATCACAAACTTATATTGTGTGTAAACGGTCTTTGATTACCTAGTAGGAAACGTAAACCAACAACATTTTTGTTTTAGGTTCCTTTTTATAATTTTGAGGAATTCATTTACTAAATAGAACAAAAACATAACGAAATATACCTACCTTCAAGTAGAGTTTCAACCTTTAATAATTTTCTACCAAAACTAATCTTTTCTCCAAACGATGAGAATTCAAAACACTTGGTCTCATAAAAACACAAGAATAATCTTCTTGAGATTCATGTAATCCACAAAATATTAACTGTCAATCTCTCCTTTCTTTAAACATTTTCCCAAAAACAGAAAGGGTAAGATGAAACAACTCTTCAAAAAGAAATAATCCCATAGGAAGGGAAACTACATTTAAATCTTCACAGTTCCATGGTACTACCCAAAGTACATCATAGACTATTCCATAAATAACTGTCCTTAAAATTCCTTAAAATAAACCAAACTAAGATTGAAACCAAATTATAAGAACGATCTCATAACATATTCTTCCAAGATAGACTTTATCATTCATCTCCAAACCACATCAACCACTCTTATCATCTGATAACAAAAGTAACTAACCAAATCACATTTTCCCCACAATAGGTTAACCATTTCCATATGTAGCCTAAATTACTATAAGTTTTCCTTAAATTCATCGATTCTTCAAAATATAAGTCAACCTCTACTACTCAAATAAAATAATATAGTAATCTATTTACCTCGATCAAATAAGGTTCTAAAAATAGTGAATGTATTCCAAAATATTAATCATCTATTAATCCCCTAATCACCCTTTTTTTAAGAAGAACTACATCACTACATCAACATGTGGTACATAACAATAGATGTTTTCCTTAATGATATAAAATCATCTTAGGTAGTGACTCGATGAACTTAGAAAACATAAAACATATTCTCCCAGAGCACGAACTAAAATACAAAATGACATAGACAATTATTGCGAAGAAGTTACATGTACTTCAGTCATCATGATCCATCTCAGCATAGGACTTGCATTGTTCCCTTGTCCTCGATGATTGTTGATGCTCATCATGCTTCCCATCCATTACATGGGATAATTGACTTAGATAATATCTAACTTCTCCACATTTATGACATCAAAATGTATAAGGTACATTAGATCGAACCATATCTCCATTCATCACATTATCCATTTTTTTAAAGCAATTGGATACTTTATACCCTATCTTCCCACACTTAAAACATCTCCCGGTTCCTTTGTGACATTATCCTTGGTTCCTCTTCCCACAATTTTTTCAAAAAAGAAATTGGGTCTTCTTTCCCTTATCAACTTGATCAGATGAACATCCTTGAGACTTTTCATCCTTCTTCCTTGATGAATTCGGGCATTCAACTAGGTAGCAATTATTAATTGTGATTTTTGATAACTGGTTTGGCATAATCACAATATGTTCAACTTGATATCTCTTAATCTCTGTCACATTAATAGGTAAATCATCACATTTCCTATCACATTGGTTATTGGGACATGTTCTTCCATTTCTCGCCATTAACTAGGAAAAGAAAGTATAATTAGGGGCTTAAATACTTAGCCAATAATAATTAAAAGGAAACTTTAAGCATAAAAGGAAAAACTTGTAGGAGGAAAGTATACCCTAACTTTTTATCCCCTAGGTTCCAATATAGGTTATCCTTGATCATATATTCTTATGTGAATCTTTATTTTATTTTATCTTTGTTCCATTAATAATGGTTCATACTAAGAATATTAATTTACCAAAGCATATCCCCCGGGAGTGTCGTAACCAAGAGTGCAGCAAGACCCATTATCGTCTACTAGTTCCCATTTTAGTCTATCTCAAAATGGTATTTTCAGGTTTTACCCCTATGTACATATATGCCAGAGCCACCTCTACCTTCTCGTATCCAGACAGGGATGTATTTTCTTGGAAACCCCTTACTCAATACTCACCAAAATACCAGGAATATTTCTTATATTTAAACATTTCTATAGGTTTCTTCCTAATGTTTTCATATCTTAATTTCAACAAATAAATAAACCATCCTTTGATACCAACTATAACATCCCGCCTGTTTATAACATAACTTTTCATTACATTTTACAAAACCAAGGATCTTTAAGGTTTAGTGTCTTGGAAACCAAGAACTTAAAACATGAAAACATAAAACATCCTTCTTAAACACTTGAAAGGATTCTCCTTATGTTCATCCTAGGTTCATTACTGCATCTCATAACCTGGGGGAAAACATCAAAAGAAAGGGTGAGCAAAAGGCCCAGTAAGGGAAACAAGGGAAACAGTTAACATGTGAACTTGAGATACATCAACAATGTCATGAATAGAACATTAAGGAATGAGAAATAAATAATGAGGCATATCATAATAAAAATAATGTATTTCATAACTTGAAGATGTGGCTACAAAATTTTACATTGACAATCATTTCCATTTCACCAAGGTCCATCCCCAAGGTGTCATTAAAAATTACCAAGGTTATTCACCAAGGCGTCGTTAAAAATGGTCATCTCTAGAGATTAAGTCTTTACCCAATGCATTGAAGCACTATCAGGGCGCACCCTTAAATTTGTCTTTATTATAATGTGAGCCACATATATCATCACCAAACATTTCATAAACAACCCATATATCATAAAAGAAATGGGTTTCCTTTCATAATCATAACGTTTTAAAAACTGCTTTAAAGACATGATCTTTATGTCACTTTAAACTCACGAAAAAGGAAAGTGGGTTTCGTGTATGTAAATACCAGAATTAAAATATAAAATTTTAATATATATGTGAATACTCCTGTAGAAAAAGAGCTTTGAGTATTCAATTAATAAATTAAAATAATTTGAGAAAAAGGGAGAGACATTTTGAGACGAAAATTCTCCAGCATAACGGCTATGTTACAGGGTTTTAGAAAACATTGAAAAGAGAGGGAACATGAGTCACCCACTCATAAATGATTCATAAAATAGTATAGGGACAGAATATAATGGATATAAGAACATGGTAATGAAATTTGAACGACATATCATATGAATTAAAAAACATGGAAGGAAGACAAAAATAAGATTTCTCTTATTAAAATTCGGCAGCCTAACGACGTCACTTAAAACTTCAAAAAAAGGAATTGATGAGGTCAAATAGGGTATCTCATAATATGAACATAAAATATCAGTATGATAGATATAGATATCATACCCCAACATAATAAAAAGGAACAAGAAAGACTTGACATGGAAATAGATCTTGAAAACGAGAAGGGAGAAAGAATCCCTTAAAAATTCGGCAGCCTAACGATGTCATTTAAACTTCAAAAAAAGAATTGACAAGATAAAATAGGTTATCTCATCATATGAACACTAAAGATCAGTATGATAGATATAGAGATAAAACCCCAACATAATAAAATGGAACTTGAAAGACTTGACCTGAAAGTAGAACTTTGAAAAAATGAGAAAGGTGAACGAATCCCTTAAAAATTTGGCAGCCTAACAGCGCCATTTAAACTTTCTTAAAATGAATTGATGAGAGTAAGAGGGGGTATCTCATCATATGAACATTAAAAGGGAATTAAGTGGAATATAAAATAACATCCTCCAACATAAGAGAATGGAGCATAAAATAAATGACATAAATGAGATTACCTGAAAAGAAAGAGAGAGGTAGGATCCCTTACCTTAAACGCAACTCTTAAAACTCAAAGGATGGGACGTTGAGGGCTTGGGGGAACCTTGGGAGGACTCCTTGGGAGGTAATGAGACCATAGCATCATTGGGGGAGAGTTGGGAGTGAAAAATAAAGGAGGTAAGGGTGGAAATTTATAGGGAAGGTGAGGTGATACTTTAATAATTTCAAGGGACACCTCACAAGTGGTTTTCTCAAAACAATGGGCTCTCCCATGGTATTTCCCATGGAGTTAGGAAACATGGGGCCCCAATACAATAATTCATCACCTTTGTTCGGAAAGCCCTTAAAATATCTCATGACATCACCATGACACAGTTATGATGTCATTAAACATAACGAAACCCTAAAACTGCATTTTTACTATTCACTGAAAATTCATCTTTCTTAGAAAAATCCCCAAATTTCACCTTAACCAAATATCGATGCTCTGATTAAAAATATGAACTCTATTTTATAAAAATAATTTTCTAAATAATTTTAATTTAATTTTTAAATAAATACACTATTCACTAAAATTCATTTTTTTTTCAGAAAAATCCCCAAAAATTACCAGAACATAATATCGATGCTCTGAGTTCAAAAATAAAGTCCATTTTATAAAAATAATTTTCTAAATAATTTTTATTTAATTTTTAAATAAAAAACACTATTCAGCTGAAAAAACTAATACGTGAATAATAATTTATGAAACCGTTATTTACACATTTTATTGAATCACATTACTTAATCAAGGTTCCTAGATTATATTAAAACTTTCTTTAAGTGAGATTACTAATCTATTTGGTCACATTACTAATCCTAAGTGTAAAATCACTATTTATAAATTACTATTTATCAAAAATTAAGTGGATCTTATTAGACTCCAAATTCCTTACTGAACACTTTTGGAGGAGACCATTTTTTGAAAATCATTACACATTATTAATTATTTAAGGTTTACATAAATATTTTAAAATATCCCTTTTTTTCAAAATTCATCAATAAAATACATCCTAAAATTATCCGGACATTTGAAATTTCACAAACTTCACTAAAGGAAGAAATCTCAATTTATTCATCCCAAAGGATTACACAAAGAAGCTACGGTCTCGTCACATAGCCCCTTATAACACCAGCATGTGACCTAAGTGTAAGGTGTGCTATGGTGAGTGAATCTGATGGCGGCTCAGACAACATCACACGAGTAGTAATTTCTATTAGTTTGAAATTCTCGCGAAGGCGATTCCGTTATAGCTTCACATGATGAAGTTCAGCTTGGGTTTGGTCCAGAGCATAGCCCAGTGGTGCTACCTCCTTCCCAAGTCCTGTTAGATGGGCTTCGATTGTCCCAAGACTACTGGATGAGGCCATCGAATCTTCTTTCTATATTAATTAACCAAGATCACTTGTATTTAGAGACAATAATTGAAACGTTTAGTTCTATCGGTCATATTGACAAATGGTCATATAACAGTCAAAACCCAACAGTCTCATTTTAATTATACTCATGTTATCAAATGAAATAAAATAACACACAAAACTAGGAAAAAATATTTATTCAAAATTTTGGGTCATTACAAGGCCTATAATGGAGCTGGTGAAAACATGGGGAGGACCTCCATGGTCAGTGTACGTAGTGCGAGGAGGAAATTCACGTAGGCCAACCCTAATGGAAGTGGTATGAAGAGAGCCTTCATACTGGTTATATCAGATATGAGGAGGGCCTTTGTGTTCTCTATTGATGAAGTGGGGAGGACCTTCATTTTGGTGATTGCTGGCATGGGGAGGACCTCCACCGGAATCTATGAGCACATGGGGAGGGACTCCATGCTGTTGGGTGACAGGGAAAAGAATACCCTTGCATTGATAACCTAGTAGGTAGGTGAAATTCTCATACATGAGACCAGGGGCACAGGGAGGGCCTTCATACTGAGTGTCGATAAAGCGGGGAGTGCCTCCATGAGAGTTGAAGATTGTGGCATGGGTAGGACATCCATGCTTAATGAAGTAGTAGGGAGGACCTCAAATTTTTCTAAAACTGGTACAGGGAGGACATCCATACTAGATACAATCATTGAGGGTCAGCTCGAGAAGACTATCTCTTGCCCTGGTAACCGGGTTGTGCCCCTTCCCAATTATGACAGTGGGTTGATAGCTCGTGTTGGTGGTGGATCAAACCATTAGAGATAAGGAAGATGATTCCACCTAGTGGGCACACTACTGAGTCTGCACCTAGCAATGAAACTGGATCAGCTAAACTAGAGCTATCAATGTAAGGAAATGGATTGCCTGCTCTTAGGTCCATAGGACCGACTAGAAATGCTAACGCGATTGGGTGGGATCCATCCTTGGTGTCTCCCTCACCGAAGTCATCATCGGGTGGAATCAAACATCCATTAATTAATTAGTATAAGTGATTGAGTTATAAGAGCAATCCAAGGATAGGCTCCTAAATCTGTTGAAGGTTGGAGTGTGGAGGAGTGGCTCCCTACACGGCCCTTGGGGGTGGCGGCACTGACGGGGCATGGATCCCTCCAAGTCTTGGTGGGACATGTCCCTCATTGGGATGACCCCCTCCTATTCATATCATCAAACAAGAGTCTCAATCACCATCCTATGAAAAAATTCAGTGGGTGAGAGGGGCATGTGTGCCCAGTAGTAGTAGCCATGGGAGCCATCATATGGGAGATGAAGCTATGAAGAATTGTATCACTCGTACTACCCCTTCCCTTATGTTTGTGGGAGGGAGATGATTGGTTTCGAATAGTTTTATCTTAGGTCATATAAATCAAGAAAATTCACTCTTTATAACAGACAATAAGAAAGTGATTCACATTTTCTCATCATTGTTCAGTCTTCCATGGTAGGATAGAAGGATCCACACTGACAACATCCCAGATCGGGATGCCAAACAATCCCCTGCCCCAAACATTGGTAAGTTTCATGCCAGACCAATTATTTTCTTTGAGGGACCTGGAACCAGATAGATGGATCTGGTGACATTCTTATCCACTAATGTATCGAATGATACTAATCTCTATATTGAGGAGAAGATTCACATCAGGTTCACTATTTCTGTTTCTAACACTTTTGTCGGGGCATGCACCGTTGTGCGGAAATGCAATATCTATTGCCTTGTATTTCCATTTTCTAAAGGTGAGTGGCATCCACCACATATTCAAGGACGTTTTCTCCTAGATAAAAAGGGGATGATGGGATTTCGGTCTCTCCTTCTATAAATTTCTCACTCAGAATTTGTCGCCTAGTCTGGTTATCCCTCGTAGATTTAAGACTTTGTTTGTGAAACTCTTTCCAGTTCCATTTGTTTGTGGATTACGGAAAATTACACTGCTTTTATCAAGACATTCCAAGGGGTTAATTTAGGGAATGGAAAATTGGTTAGGGGAGTAGTCACATTAGACATTGCTAGTGTGTCTGGATTCCAAAACACTAGTACACATAGATTTATTCCCCTTATAATAGGGCTTCTCTAGGGCACGAATTCCCAATTAATACCATGTCAAGCATGGGGAGTTATATTCCATAGGCATGTTCCTATGATTTTCTTCAGTTTCCTAGGTTTAACATAAGGTATGTCGTGAGTTTTAACATCTAACAGAGATGGATCAAATTGATCGGAACACTGATGGGAGTGGATTAGATGGTATGATTTTTGTATCGGGTTATACCAAATATGAAAAAGAGGGGGGTTAATTGTGTATTTCACAAATTCTTTACAAATTGTGATGATGACAAAGTTTGTCCTTTTATCTTTATTAGGTTGCTTATGCAGTGGAAAATAAATAGTTAAAGAACACAAGAATTTATAGTGGTTTGGGGAACAGATGGCCCATAGTCCACTCCACCGACGCTCTACTCCACGAGCATAATGATTTTCACTATTTGGTCCTCTTATCAACAGACCATCCACAACTAAGTGCATGCAGTTGACACCTTTACAATTTAAGGCTAAAAACAAATCCTTCTGGTTAATACACAGAACCGATGATACAACATAGTATGAGAAGCTAGTTACTCAAAATAAAGAGTATTTTTCTTGAAATACTTTCTATTTGATCTTCACAGTTGCAACAACTCACAACTGACAGTTGATGGATCATCGTCTTCAGAAATAATGATCTTCAAGTAGAATTTGTTCAGAGCCGATCTAGTTGCAGTAGATCTTCAAATGAATGTAGTAACTTCAAAAATAGTAGATTCATAGTATATAATCAACGTAGAATCAATGAATATTCAACATATTTCTTCTTCATAAAAAAATACAGAGTTTATGGTTCATTGTAATAGCAGATCTGTAAATCTCGAATGACTTTCTAAAACTGTAGTCATGACGAAATCAAGAACTTGTTATATATTTTCTTGATTATTCTCCCTCTCTTTATAATAAAAAAATCACAAATATAAATAGAATAACGATGATATTTTTCCTTCAAATATTTTATCCACAAATGTCGCCTTTAGAATCGCGATATTCAAATGTTTGAATAACAGAGCAATCATAACTCCCCAAAATATTCATCATGAAAAGATTCTCTTAAATCAACCCTTTAAATCATAAATAAATGGCTTTGAATCAGTCAAATATGTTGTTTAAAATATGGATTTTAAATTGGCTTGAAATCAGCCTAATAATCTTCATAAAGACTGTTTCTCAATAAATTCATAATTTAAATCTCTGACGCCAAACATAGGGTTGAACATCATAACATACATTCTCTGAATGTAAGGTTTACAACATAAAGTTGATCATCCATTTTTCAAAAGTAAGGTTGATCTTCCATACTTTTCTCTTCAACTCTCAAAAATTACGGTATATAATCCATACCTTTATCACCTTCTAAATGTAAGGAACATAATCCCTACTATTTGATACAATGTAAGGTTGTTTACAAAAGTAAGGTTGATGAACCATACTTGTGAGAAACAAACATAATGTTCCATACCAATGTAGGGTCCTTGTTTTACACTTTTCTGATAAAGTATGGTTTCTAAACCATACTTTTTTGATAAAGTATTATTTCTTAACCATACTTTTCCGTTAACGTATGGTTGCTTAACCATAATTTTTTGATATCCTATAAAGTGAATGATGAATTCTATCCTTACGATATGCTCCTCAATATAGGGAATGAAGAGTGTTTCCAGAACATGCTAAAGTGATTCCAAATACGTAGAGCATGAACAGTGTTTCCAGAACATGCTAACATGCTAAAACAATTTCCGAACACATTGTAAAATATTCCATGAAGATAAAACACTTTAATATTATTCCAAAATAGAGAAATAAAGAATATTAATTTCCTAAAATATACTCAAAGTAAAATAATTATAATAACAAATAAGGGTATTTTTGAACATCAAAATCATCATAAAGAGATAGATTATTTTTCTCAACAATCTCACCATTTTTTATGACCACAAAACCCATGAAAGAACCAATGAAATTATATTACACAATTAATTGCATATAGTTTAGAATTCTTCAATGATAAAAACAATAATTAATTTTCACAAAATTTATTTCTTAATTTTTTCATTTTCTCCCCCTTTATATAGTAAAAATAATATCTCCTCCTTTATAAATTAATAAAATAAAATTTTGGGTTTATCCAAAAATTTCACCTAAGAAAACATTTAGAAGTTTCTCCCCTTAAAAGGAAAAGTTTTCTTTTCTCCATCTGAGTAATATATTTATATAAAAAAATGTTGTTGTTATCCATATTTCTCTCCCTCTTGTGATATAAAAAATAATGACAGAATAAGGAATATTAAACTCTTTAATATAGCATTTACTTAAGTTCAGTGCTATATTAAATAGTGTTATATTCCTTATTTTATCATTATTTTTGATATCTCAAAAAGGGGGAGAAATATGGATAAACAAAACATTTTTTAATTAAATATTTTACATAGAGGGAGAAAAGAAACCTCTTTATTTTAAAGGGTGAAATTTCTAAAATATTTTTTAGGAGAAATTATTGGATAAAAACAATATTTTATTTTCTTTATTTATAAAGGAGGAGATATTATTTTTACTTTATAATGGGGGAGAAAATGTAAAAACTATGAAATAATTTTTGTTATAATTAAATACTGTTTTTATCTTCACAAAATTCTAATCTATATGCAATTAATTGTGTAAGATAATTCCATTAAGTATTTCCTGGGTTTTGTAGTCATCAAAAAGAGGGATATTTTCGAGAGTATTACTCTATCTCTTTGTGATGATTTTTATGTTCATATATACCCTAATTTTTTATTCTAATTATTTTACTTTGAGTATATTTAAGGAAATTAATATTATTTATTTCTCTATTTTGAAGTAATGTTATGGAGTTTAATTCATGTGGAATATTTGAGAAAGTGTTCAGAATTTTTTTTAGCATGTTATGATGTTCGGGAAACACTGTTCATGCTCTATGTGTCCAGAAATCACTTTAACATGTTCTGGAAACACTATTCATAACCTAAATTGAGGATCATAGCATAAGGATGGAATCTGTCATTTAATTTAAGGGATATCAGAAAATTATGGTTAAACAACCATACATTATCAAAAAATTATTGTTAACCAATCATATGTTATCATAAAAGTATAGTTAAGAAACCATACATTATCATAAAATTATGGAAGAAGAACCCTATGTTAGTATGGAACGTTATGTTTTTTTCTCAAAAGTATGGTTCATCATCCTTACTTTTGTAATCAACCTTATGTTGTATCTAAAATTATGGATCATGTAACTTACATTTAGAATCTGATAAAAGTATGGATTATATACCGTACGTTTGAGGGTTGAAGATAAAATTATGGATGATCAACCTTACTTTTCTGATATCCCATAAAGTAAATGACGTATTCTATTCTTACACTATGCTCCTCAATGTAGGGTATGAACAATGTTTCTAGAACATGCTAAAGTGATTTTTGAACACATAGATCATGAACAGTGTTTCTAGAACATCCTAACATGCTAGAAGAATTTCCAAACACTTTGTTAAATATTCCATGTGGATTAAACGCATTAATATTATTCCAAAATAGATAAATAAAGAATATTAATTTCCATAAATATACTCAAAGTAAAATCATTAGAATAAAAAATAAGGGTATTTGTTAACATCAAAATCATCATAAAGAGATAGATTATTGTTCTCAACAAACGTCTCTAAGAGGGAGTACCTGGGGGGTTTATAGAATAAGTGGATCAAAACGTCTACTGAATATAGATATGAGGCTGCTTGAGTCCCTATGAATGGGACCCCAAGGTTTACCATTATCTAGGATTAATCTTCATGGAGGACTCATGTGTTCCCTTTATAGAGGACATGCATCAAAGACTACGTAGTTTGAGAGGATGAATCATGGGATCGGGGTGTATGCAATGGAAAACCACCCAAAGACATGTCGAGGCTTACACGTGGTTAGTATCCTGGGTACTTCTAGAAGCAGTGAGGAAGTGGATGACATGATCTAATCAAGATTTGGTGGCCCGAGTAAAACCAGGATGGATGATAGATGACTTGATGATGTGTATGATATGAATGGGATGAAACCGACATGAAGATAATGGTGGTATTGGGTCTGAACCTTGGGGAGGTTTCTTACGTATCCCCATGGGTGGGAATCAATTCCCACATAGTTAGATAGGGCGATTCATCACCTAAGGTTGTGTCTCATGAGAATGGATGCATGGATGGGACCCAAAGGAAGTAGGACCTCCATGTTGGGGCATGACCTTCATGAAACACCAAGGATGTAGAGAGAGACAATGATGGGGAATGAATGATGCGCTTGAATGTCAAGGAGGCTTCCTATGTATCCCCATGGTAGGGAATCAAATACCATGTAGTCCAGGATGGGGAATGGAATCGGGGTATAAAAAAAGACAACAACCCAAAAACATGTTAGGTATTACAAGTGGCTAGAATCCCATCACAAGAGGGACACACTTGGTTAGAGGATTTTGGATTGAGTGTGAAGCTTATGCATGGTTACATACCTAGGAGATGGTCTGACACCACTAAGGGACGGACCAATGATGTGGGTCCCAAAAAAGCGGACATTGATATTTACCATTGTTTGGGGTTGAACATTAGGTAGGCTTACTACATACCTGGTCTAGAATACATGGATCAAAACCCACATTGTTCGAAAGTATATGTTTAACATCATACGGGATGATAGTGAGCAGACATGTAGTGGTTGGTACTAATAGTTTGTGGACTTGAACCATAGAGAGGCTTCTAACATACCTTTCTTGGAGAGGGAAAGGATCAAAGTCTACATTTTTCAGATGGGGGTGGGGATTACACACTAAGGCATCCCAAAGAGGGTTTCATGGTTGTTGAGTACTCAAATCCAATGTGATTCATGCATAGTTTGAGAAACACGAGGTAGAAAAAGACTTGACGATCATGTTATGAAGGGTGCATCTGCGAGGAATAGAGCGAGGCATAAATGTTCTTAGTGGCGCAGAGAGATGTATATAGGGAATTACTCTATGATGGAGGCCTAAGTAGGGGTCCATATTTATGAAGAGGATATGTCCATCATACCTAGAACACCCCACCAGGGGGTGCTGGGGCTTACGTGGAGACTATCCAAGGTGTGCATGACAACGAAGCCTAGAGGGAAATAGATGGTGTGAGGGAACCTATGCACATCCCCCCTGTAATCCTCTTTGACCTTCCACATATGCGGTTATCATAGTTTAACTTCTTGTTTTGAGGAAGCGAGGTCTTGGAAGTTTAATGTCCTATGGATCAGATGGTGAGGATTCACTCCTCACCCCTAAGAAATACATGATTGGAGCACTTTAACACTTGTTTAAGGGAAGGAACTAGTAAATACATATGTAGATGGGGTTATGGAGTGATCCATTGAGGGGATCACACTATAATGTCTATGAGAAGAAGAAATAGCCGTTAAGATGCCTATGAAAAGAAGCATGAGGCAAAGTAATGAAACACAAATCACTAACCAAGGGACCTTGAAATCACTTTTTATAAGCCTACAGGGTCATACGAAAAATTGGTTTGTGAAGAAAAAGGCCTTTCAAAGAGGGACAACATAAATCACAAGGGGTCATAGAGAATAGGGCTTCACAGAGCTTTGGGATTATTAAAGCACATGGGCTTGGATAGCATAAGGGCTCGTAGATCACATGGATTCTCCAAGAACAGGTCTTTGTAAAGCATAAAGGCTCATAGGGGATATGAATTTTCAAAGAGGAGAACATAGAAAATTATAGCATATCGGCCTCAGTGTAGAGAAAAATGTTTTTGGAGGGTGGTACATGAATCATGGGTGCTTTGCAAAATCCCGAGTACCCAAGGGGGTCTCTTTACATGGAGATGGACCATTGGCTCCATGAAGGGTATCCCTCTTTGAAGAGTGGGTAAACTTGAGTTAATGGAAATGGGTTTTTCAATGCTCAAGTAACTCAGATGATTCATTTTTCTTATGGTTCAGAGAGAAAATTATTTTTTTCAATTTTGGATCCTGGAAGGTGAAAGGTTTGGGTTTTGATTCCTTTGGAGTGAGCGGAGTAGGGTATTTATAAGATCTAGGGGGTGAAAATCTCTGGCAGCGCACTGCAAAGTCACTTGCGCTTTTCCATTAGAGTCTGATAGAATCAATTTTGTCATAACTGCGATGTGGACCGTCATACCCTTCAGGGTGTAGAGGCTTCATTCATTCCCTCCAAGGCCCTACCAGTGGATTCTGTCAATTTCCAAGGAATCGTAGAGTCAATTTTCATCCCTCTATGGCAGGAAGACTTCATTCTATTTTGTCGTAACCATATGTTTGACAATCTCGTTCCTCTATAATGGTTATTAAGGAGGCCTTGAATTTATTCCATTCATGGTGCTGAAGGGATTTTCATCGACCGTGGTGCTGAAGTGCTTCACAAAGAACCCCCTCTTGGAATTTTTGTTCTCATTGCATATTTTTCCCCTGAAAATATTTTGTCACCAACATATACAAATAGTAATCTTTTTATTTTCATATTAAATACATGTGTTTTATTGATATAATAAATTTTTTCAATCATCTAACATATGTTAGTTCATTTTACATAATTATAACATTATTTCAGTGTCTCATGTGTCAAAAAGTATTAAATATTGTATTAATTTAACAGGTGAAAAATATGGAGTCATTATATGAGATGTAAACTATATTGATGAATGATGACACCATGTATCATTGAACATTGCATAATATCATCAAATAAATTTTTTTATCAAAATAAACACTCATTAACAACAATATTTATAAAAAATCAACAACATAAAAATAATTGAAAAAATAACAAAAAAATATAACATAATAAAAAATAATTTAACTTTAAAATTAATTTTTTTTTACAAAATTCAGAGTTAAACAAGAAAAATGGACCCTTAATCTGAAATTTCTCCCATGAATTTGTTTGATTATGAAAAACTGCAAGATCTAAAGAAAGTGTTTGTAGAAATAAAAAATAAACAAGAACAAATAAACAAATTAAAACTGTAGTGGATATTTGGTCAGAAAACATATTCTAAAGATAAATACGTTGGTAAATTATGAAACAATGATATGGAATGAATAATATAGACCCCAAATAGTGAAATAGTGATAAAATGGAAGAGAAACCGCAACAATGGTTATTGAGGGTTTGCGAGTTTCCATTAGGGTCGTCACAGGTAAGAAAAAACGCTTTATAGATACAAAAAATGAAGCTTTCATGATCTCATGTTTTTAAAACAATTCTTGGAATCAATTATTACATAAGGGGTGAAGATCTTAGGGATTCCCCACTAGTGTTAAAGGATGTTGTTTCTACCACAATTGATGAACTCAAAGAAATAAATCTGGTTACAAAGGAAGATCTACTGTCAACTTTGAATAGTATGGACATGTATTACAAATAATAAGAGGTATATACCTCCTTTATGAAGCATCATCAAGAATTTATTACCTAGAATTGAAATTAATTTCTATTCCTCGATCTTGAGGTGTACACTCACAACCTGGGCTTTCTAGAAAACCACTTGGATACAAACAGACAGCCAGGAATCACCTGAGTCAAGCCACCAAAATTGAGTCTAAAGTTTATAGTATTATCATAGACAATTTAATTATGGATGTCCAATATCCCAAATTTATATCCCATATCATCCCATTAAATAAAAGGAATCATAATATCAAGGACAACATCAACTTCAAGGATATCAACTAGAATTTTCCAAAAGATGATTTCCCTATCCCGATCAAAAAACTTTTAACTGATGAAATAGTTATCTATCATGATCACTCTTTCATTGATGGATATTAAGGGTATAATAAAATATGAATGGACCAATAATATGAATAATCCACTTCCTTTAGGTCCACTAAGAAGTATTTTCCTATCAGGCAATTCCCTTTGTCTTGATGAATGTCAGTTCTATATATCAGTGTTCTAAGAATTTCATCTTCAAACCCTTCATGGAAAGGGTTGTTGAATGCTATGTCAATAATTTAATAGTTATTTATTGGTAGAATTATGATCACCTGGATGATCTGGAGACCCTCTTCAACATACTGTGATAAAAAACTGACATCTGGACCCCATTAAATTTGTTTTCAGGGTCACCTTAGGGAAATTTCTCGGCTTCATTATAATCCATCATGGGATTGAAGTCAACCCTAAAAAGAAAAATTTTATCCTAAATGTGTCACCTCCTTGAAACCTCAAATAGTTAAGGGGTTTTCAGGGAATCATGTCCTACATTATGTGATTTATAGAAAACCTCATTGGAAATTTTTTACCTTCCCCAAGTTGATGAATAAAGGGGTAACATATCAGGGTGCTGACAACTACCATGAAGAATTTGACAACCTCAAGAAATATCTCTTGACTCCTCCAATGTTAATGCCACCATTTTATGGTAATCCACTCATTATGTATGTGATGTACCTGTAGAAATAATTTGGTGATTTAATTGCACAAAATAATGATTCCTATGATGAGAACAACCTTTATTATCTTATTTAAACCATGATCAACACTAATAATTGTTATTCAGATATTAGAAAGATATGCTTGGCATTAATCTTCATGGTTCGGAAACTAAGGCACTTCCTGAAGCACCATGAGATCTTTTTATCCTCTCACAACAACCCACTAAAATACATCATTATTCATTCTATATTGACTGGATGTTTGGAAATGTGGGAAGTTATCTTGTAGTAGTTTGATATTCAGTTGTTTCTCAAAAAGTGGTAAAATTCCAGGCCTTGGTAGATTTCCTTACAATACATCCATCTATAGAGATTATGTTGTTAAATACTAAATTTCTAGTTGTAGATATCTTATCTATTCAAGATTTACCACAGACATGGTAAATTTATTATGAAGGCACATCCAAATGCCCAACAAGGAAGATAATGGAGGACCCTAAGCTCAACAAAGTCGGATTGGGAATCATGCTCATCTATCCAACAAAGGAATTTTTATATTATACCTTACTATTGTCTGAAATGTTTATAAACAATGAGGAATATTAGGCCCTCATTATAGGCTTATAATTAGTGGTTAAAATTCCAATGGACCTCTTAGAGGTGAAAGGAGATTTGGAGTTGCTAATCAAAAAGATCAGCATGGATTATGCTATTAGAAAAGAAGAGATAATACCATTTATTTACTACGTTTGAGGAATAATAGAAAAATTACCCTTAGAGAATACATTGAATCGCATACCATAATCATATAATTCCTAGTATGATGCATTTAAGAATGCATCCATGGCTATAGAATATCCAGATTAGGTTGAATTCTCATCATCTTTGTGCATTGTTGAATGGTCTCTCCTTTTGTTCATGTTAGCATAGAAGAAATAAATGAGTTTAAATCCATCCCTAAACTATACTGTCATTCTAATTTTTGTATGAAAACCATTTTAAAATATCTCCAAAATTCATTGTTCTCATAGGGTAGTTCTAAAAAATATTATACATAATGAGCACTGGACAACATTACTCTTTATGGTGACTTGAATCACTAGAAAGTTCACTATAAGAGAAGATTTGAAGGATTCCTTATCAAGGGTATTGAATGAGAAGTGATTATTGATTTCATGAATCAAATACATACAAGATCATGTGATTCCCAATAGTTGGGGTTTATTCTTTCAAATTAAATTTTAATGCTTGGATTCTTCTGGCCTTCAATGTTGCTGGATTTCGTAAAATTCACCAAGAAGTGTCATTCCTTTAAGGTGCACACTAACATCATCCATAAACCCCAAAAGTTAATGCACATAACCAAATACACCTTGATGTTTTCCATATGGGTAATGGATGTTGTTGGGTCATATCCCCCAGGCACTACTAAGTCATTCAAATATATCCTAATTGCTACCAACTTCATCTCTAAATGGGTTTAAGAAATAACTCTCAAATAATTCGAGGCCAAAAGAATTGTCAACATCATGAAGGATAACATCATAAACATATTTGGTGTCCCACATATAATAATGATAGAATATTTCACCAATTTGTTCACTAGAATGTCTAATAATCTATATCAGGAATATAATATCAAATTCAACCATTCACTGTATTGTCATGTAATGGCCAATGGATATATATATGCCTTCAATAAGACCCTATAAAACATACTCCACATGATGGTGGATAAATATAAAAATTCTAGGCCCAAAAAGATCTTTAATACCTTGTGAGCCTACCAAACTATAACTCACACTACCACATAGGTGACCCCGTATTTGCTGGTATATGGGATAGATGTGGCCCATTGAATTCCAGTTACCCCCTCTCCATGTTTCCATTTATGATCAAATATCAAATATTCATCAATACCAAAAAAAAGTTGTAATAATTAGAGTGACATAATAAGGATATACTACACACTTTGCATCACGTGGAGGTCTTCCAAAATCAATCATCACAATCCTTTAACAAAATTGTTCTCCTTTTCTCATTCCTTCAAGGAGAACTGGTACTGGTCCTTAGGACCCTAGTAATACCCATGAAGAAACCTCAAAATCTTGAAACAAAAGTGGAAGGAACCTTGTTCCAAACACAAGGTCCACTATAACAGAGCATATTCCATGATCTAAATAGATTGAAATCTCACTACAACCCATACCAATGAAAGATTACTCATGAAATAATTTATGTGATAAAAGCACACATAACCTCTACTGTATAATGTTAAACAGCATAGTCGTTCCTTTTCATATGACCTTAAATGTTGTGACATAGCATCCATGTCGCATGATGATAAACTACCTGTTGTTGTCATCTTGGTCATACGATGTTATACTACATATCATCATGGTCATCTATGCATGACCATAAAAGGAACACCAGAAAGTCCTAGTCATATGAAATAAAACTAATTGACATCATAGACTATGTTGTAAGACTTTAAACTATATAGACTAATTTCCTAGTCATAAGATGTTAAATTTTGTGAAACATTCCATGTTTCATGAAATAAAACTACACGGTCCACTTCCTCATTGCATGAATGAAATATGCGTAACATTTTGGTCCTTGCTTGAGTGGATCATAATATTTGGTGTCGGTCTTCCACCACACCTTTGTTCTAGAAATATGTGTGTATTGATTCCTCACACCATAGGATACATAGTGACACCCAGATCTCCAATCATGGGTTCATCAATAAACTAAAAATCCCCCTCCCTATGTATATATCGGACCTATATAGGGAGATGTCATACAAGAACTACATGTGGCTTAATTATATCCTCAAATGGGTTACATAGTGACACATAAACCATATGTCTTGGTCCAAAACATGAAGCAAAAAAATCCCCATCACTTACAAACAATCATAGATCTATATGGGATACCTTAAATCGAATTCCCTTATTCAGGATCCCATCATAGAAATAGAAATATCCCTCTCCCGCATATAAAAAAAATCTATACAAGGGAATCTATACTCACTATCCAATGACATTCCAAATTATCCCATTTATGCTTAAACATATTCCTTCTACACATCACACTCCTTATCCTAGGGAATTCAGATATCCATAAACATTCTCTCTCCATCGGTGATAGGATTTCAGATTCCAAAATACACCATTTTCTGGATATTTAGTAATACAACCTAGTTTTATTTTCATAAGTCACCCACCAAAAGGAATGTCCAGTCATAGGATTCCTTTTTTGGCCATTGATATGCCCCAATTTGATTTTCATAATTCTCCCACAAAAAGGTCATATCAACGAAAGGTACATTGGTCCTTAGTAGATACCTCTTCCATATATGTAAGCCCCAAAAACATCATTATGGAAACCACCTTTTGATTTTGGTCAACATTCATTCCTTTAATTGTTGTCCCATATCACTCCTAATCCGAGAACCCCCAAGATCATGTCTTGAAATTTCATTCCTCGTGTCTGAAGTATAAAAGAACATACTTGTCCCAATAAGCCTCATATCCCTCAACGTTTCCATGACATATGGTCTCAGCTATATGACCTAAAACTGAATGTCAACATGTTTTCCTAGTCACATGATGTTAAAATATAGTCATACCCTATGTAAAAAGTATAGGATTCTATAGAAAATAGTATAAATAAGCTTCATATCGAAAATATGAGATGAATATCATGAGATGATTTCTTGAATTCCTAGACAGTGTTCGCAAGGATTCATTCCTTCTTTTCCACATCAGGTAACCTTCATCCTTTCCACATGACGCTGATCTACATGGATGATGTCCCCTCTACATGACACTAATCCGAATGGTTTTAAAGAACTAGATGTGTATTTATTCTTTCTTTGATGAGATATATTGCAATGAAAAAAATTATATTTCTTGGGCCCATACATAGTAAAAAATCCCCTTTTTCTACGTATGGTTTGAACCTGTGTAAGAAAAAATTTGTCCTCATTATTAGGTAATTTTTATATGAAATTCCCCCTCCACATTCAGGAAATTTCCTCCCACAAACCAAACTATATTTCTAGGATAATCTGTATCTCCATAATCTTTCCCCATCCATTGGTAGTGGAATTTCATATTCCTAAGGATGAATTTGATTCACTATGGATTAATACAACCTACTCGTCTTTGCATAGGTCAAATATCAAAAGATATATTTGATCATAGGATGTCTCTATTTGACTATTCATTGATACACTCCAGTTATATTTTTATAATCCAACCACAAAAATGGTCTGTCAACTAGAGATACATTCATCTTCAAGATAAACATCTTCTTCATCTATAATCCCCCAATGATGTTATCATCCCATATAACTATTTGAATCTAAAACCCCCCAGATTATAGCTTGCAACCATCCCCTTTCCTGATAGAAAAAGAAGTAACATTCTTGGAATGATTACCATGAATGGGAAAATCATTAGTCTTCCAATAAAATCTAAGTGAAAATAAATCATAAAATTTAAATTCCTTGATGTAAGACCTTAAATAACATAGTCCATGTCTTGGTTGCACTACAATAAAATGTATGAAACTTAAACCATTTTTTTAGGATCCACTCCTCTTAATGTTGTTTACCCAATAGAGTCCATCCTTATTTACACACAAGACAAAGTTTTGCAGGATCAACTTCCCCTTCATGGATAAAATCAAAATAGATTCTACCTTAATGCCACACAACTTCCCTTTACAAACCACCCTTTATGGACTTAAGAAATCTAGATCTTCACAAACTACCCAGCCATCAGTGATAGGGTTAAAGGACCCTTATTTTTACAGACTGAAATTTTGAGCAAAAATTTTAATTTTTTCATTAAAAAGATTATAAGGAATAAAATCGTCATTTCCCATATCATATGATCTCATATAATTTATCTTACCACTTAGTTTGTCCCAAAATAGGGTTTTTATAACGTCTCAACGTTGATAACCTCTAAGTTTGTGGTCAGACCGTTGGGTCACATAACCTCAAGTATACGGAAAACATAAATGAAATAATTCCCAACAAGCAAAATAAAAATAAAATATCATTGTGACTTTTCATAGACAACACACCTCAATATAGGGGTTTTCTTATAAAAGCATGATTTTTTTATCAAAATAATAATTTCAAAAGATTAAACATTTATTCCAAAAAACAAACAGTATTAATTAAATTCATTGAAAGTGAGAAAGGAAGTTAATTAATTAATGAACTTATAAACATAAGGGGTTATTAAAATGGGTCCAACCATAGGGTGGAATTAATTTAATACCAAGGACTTGACAAAATTGGCAGTGACTACTCATAAGCAGCCCCACACATGCATGCACATACCTTCATATGTACACACATATACATACATACATACATACATACATACATACATACATATATATATATATCCATTAACCCAATGCACATGTTCCCCATGCCATGAGGGAATATATACATAGAAGATATATATATATATATAGATTCATACCAAGGTATATGCATGCACACCCTCAAAATTGGTCAAATCCCACTACACACATTAATAGAAACTCAAAATTAATGATAAAAGGACAAATAAACCTCAATTTAATTACTGGGGCTCATAAATTACAAAACCCCCAATTATGAACTAAGTGGCATCAAAGAACTAAAGAAAAAATCACCTTAAACCATTAGTGGTGAATCAAATCGACTCGAACCACTTCGTCTTTAGTAGAGGTTTCATCAACACACATGAACGCGACATGAGAGACCATTATCATACCCTAATACTAGATAACAACTTGAAAATATCATTATCCCTAGCCATGGGGTTTTTTCAAACCTCACCGGGCGATGTATAGACTAAAAAACAACCTGAAAATGAGAGAAGGAGGAGAGGAAGGGCTTTCCTTGAAGATTTGAAGGAAACTTGGGAGGAATCAATGGAGAAAAATTGATGAACGGAGGGTGTTAAGTGGTGCTTCTTGCACTACTAGTGGAGATCCCAAATGGACTGTTTGCTCAGTTCAGGTATGGGGGAGGAGGGTCCCACATGTGCAGGTAAGGGAAACCCTATAGGGGTTTTCTAAAAACCAAGATAACAAAAATAATAATAATAATAATAATAATAATAATCATCATCATCATCTAAAAAAACATCATCATCATCATATGAAATTAAAAAAATAATATTTTTATTAAAATATTCAATTATTTTTTTCCATTTTTCTCATTCCATTTTTATTTTAATTTCAGATTAATTATTATTAATTTATTTAAAAAGAACTCATCACTTTCAAGAGTTCCAACTTCTGAAATTTCATTTTGTAACCCATTTTTTAAAATGGCCCTCAAAGTAAATTGAAAATTTTTAAATTCCCCATGAATTCTATATATGATTCAAAACACAGGATTTTACATTTTTACCCTAGGAAAATAGTTTAGTGGAATTATGAGTGGTTTGAATTTTAGTAGAATAATTAATATTTAATATTTAATATGTTATAAATTAAATATTCATTTATTCACATTGGTTTTTTATCCATATATCTTGAATGGAATAACGGATTGAGACTCCTTCTATGTTTTTGAGTCATGAATGGTGATTTATTTTTATGGGGGGTATAAACTCAAGTTGGGAGTTAGGGCCGACTTGGGAGCCTTTTTTCCTTTTCTTATCTTTTTATTCTTTTCATTCTTAACTTTTCATTTATTCATTCCTCCTCTGGATTCTTATATATAACCCTGTGTAATTACTCTTAATTTAGAACAATAGAGAAGGGGAGGTAGATATAGAAAGATAGAGGTAAAGAAGAAGGTACCACCATAGAGATTCAAACATACATGATCGTTGTGCGACAACTGTAGACCACATAAATGGGTGATGCTTCGATGAATTCTTCCCAAAGGTAGGTTGTTTTTAATTTGTTCCAAAAATCCCCATAGATTAAATTTTTAATGATTTAACCCCATGATATAGTTGATTATTACCCCTTGAGGGTCAATCTACTTCTTTAGGGGTGAAAATGGGGTTTTCATGGTGATTTGAGTGTTTTCTGTTTGAGGAATCCCATATTAGTGAGTGGTTTAGGGAGCACCCATAGTGTGTTCATCCTATTCGAGGAAGATGAATTTCATGAAGTTCCCATTGTGTATGGTCATTACACATCATGTAATAGGACTCATCCATGTAGCTGAGTATCTAGGAAATATTTCCATGTAAAGGGCACATTCCAGGTAAAGTACATGGCCGGACATCATGTGGGTCGCACACCGTGTATATGTACATGGCCAGATGATATACATGGCTAGGCCAAGTGAGGTATATAGGTAGGTACCCCATATAGGGTATACTTTCTTCTTGAGTACATTCCTTTCTGGGGCCTTGAGGGTGCACATCGTGTATCTTGGTACACACACCATGTACTCCTCCCTTACCACCCTTTTGAGGTTTTTTCCAATCTTTTCTCCTATGAGTAAGAATCGGAACCATGATTAGTCTATTCTGAGTATATATTAACATAGATCATGATGGTAATACAATTTAGGTGTTTTTATAACTCGTAGTTTTTGTTTTTTCATTTTATTAATGGAGAGGTTCTTTCTCTGGTTATCGAATTTAGTTGTCTCTTGAGAGTGAGACACTTGATCTAAGAAGATCCATGAGCTATCTCCCATGGTTGTTTCCTTTGTAACTTTCCATAATAATTCCTCCCTTTTGACATGTTCCCTTCTATACTAGGAGGCTGTGAGTTTTTCACCCAAGGATCCTATATAGGATTCATGTGCTTACTTTTAGACCTAGAAGATCCCAAGTAGGATGCATCTATTTTCTGATTTGTTTACAATGGATCCCCTAATGTATTCCTTTTCTTATGAGATTATCTAGTGAATACCATGTAGGATCCCTTTACCAGTGTATCCTTAGAGGATTTCGTATAGGATGCCTCAGTTGTTTACCATTCAAGGGTCCCATGTAGGATTGCTTATTTACCCTATCTAGTGAGGATTCAATACAATATTCCTCAAATTTCCTTCTTAGTTAAGGATCCCAAGCCAGATGTGTTTTATTTTTTGTAGACCATGAGAATCCCAAGTTGTATGATTCTTTATGTTTGAATTAAGGGACACTGTGGGTGCCCTGAAGTTTGATAAACCCTAATATAGAATTCTAGGTTTGGCTAGAGATGTTAGATATAGTGACCCTAGCCTTTTACACATATATTTACATGATTTTAAGCATATTTAAACATAAAATTACAAACCAAGGATCATAATGTCTAGTTTTATGGAAGACTCGGTACATAAAAAAGAAAATATGGGTCAAAATAAAATATTTCATTATTTGTCATCCATTATGAGCTCCTAACTTCCTTTGATACCCTACATCTACATAGGATAATATGGAAATAACATGAATAAAGGTATGATCTAAAATCCTAGTAAGGGAATAAACATGAGAATAAAGATTAGTACATGGGTTAGAACGCATAACATGATGATATAAAAAGTCTTGTAACAAGATTAAGAATAAAGAATAATAACATGGGATCATATAATCATTGATTAATAGTAATGGGGAATATAAATAAAACATAAATATCATAATTCATGGCTCGATGTATATAGAGCATCATGAGTCAAGGCTCATTGCACATAGAGGAGCAGGAGTCAAGCAAAACCACCCTGACCATTACAAAAAAAATATCATGAGAATAAACATTACCCAATGCATTGGATCAATATCTGGGTGAAAACATCATAACATGTTAGTGAATATTCTTTTCACATAAATAATCATACATAATTAATCAAACATACACATAAGGGTTACCCATGGATAGAATTGGGTATCGTAATCATGTCAAAAGAATAATAAATTGGTGTAACATAAAAGTGTCAATGAAATAAATTAATTGAATCATAAATGTACATTAATAAAGGAATATAGTAATATATCATTTTAATTGATGTCAAATTTAATTGAAAATAGTTCTTAAGAAACTTTAGAAATAAAACATTTTAGTACCGTATAAGGGAAAACATTATAAATTATTTTAAATAAAATATGAATAATTGTTTGGTAAAACCAGAATTTAACCAAGTTAGTTTTTATTGATAAAATGGGATATTTTTTAAAAAATAATGGTTTCTTACAATAGATTATATTTTACACTTGAAAATGGGTAATAATTTGGGATGTTCCATTAATCCGGACTTTCTTATCTAGAAGCGTTTTGTGGGGATCCTTTTAAAAACATTTATTTACCCAAAAAAGAAGGATGAATGGATATTGATACATGATTTTGGAACATATAAACATAATTTATAATATTTACCTGAAAATAAAAGATAATTTCATCTGGGTAAAAATAGAGGAGGAGTAACCTGAAGGAATAGTAGAGGTTCTTGTAGAATCTCTTACCTTATGTCTGAATGCGTTCTTCACTTGATATTAAAGTCTTGTATAATAAAAAATGATTCATTAATTAATAATTAAAAAACAATTTATACATGTATTTTATTTATTATAACTTTATTAATTACATTTAAGGCCTTTATGGTTTAAGAGATTAAATTTCAACGTTTGCGAGCGTTAGTTTCCTTGGTTTTCATAATCAGTTTACTTGTATATGTGTGTGGAAAATCAGGTATAATGGGGTCAGTTGTACAGAAATGAACATATATGTTATTAATGAACTTATATAATCCCACTTTTTTCCTAATTGGGTATGATTCATTAGAAAAATAATTAATGATAATCGTTTAGATTAATTTAGCATTTTTATCTCAACGAATTAATTTTGTTTTATCAATAAATATATTATGTAAAAAATTATTCCATATCATTAAATAAGATAGAATTAATATATAACAATCTGTATCAACCATATAAATGGTTTCATTACTAAACTTGAATACAAAAATTGAAATATGAAGGCACATCATCCATGAAAGTCATTAATTGGTACCTCACAGATGATGTTTTCATTCATAAAGTAAAAGAGAGAGGGGAATATATATTAGGAAAAGTTATTCCATAAGGAATATAAAATTAAAATATATGTAAGATAATGTAGTTTTCAGGCCATTTGGATGAGCATAGGTGAAGATATATAAATAAAACAAATGAACTTGAAAGGAAATTGAATGAAAATGGAATAGGGTTTTACCTCTTGATTCTTTCTTCTTGAGAGCCTCCTTAGGGGATAGATTTTAGTCTTTTGTTAATACCAAATGATCATAGAAGTGGGGGAGAGTCTTGAGAAGTGTATTGGTTATAATTTTAACAAGGATAAATTCTTGATAGGTTTGAGGTGGAGAGGTGGTGAGAGGTGGTATTTATAGTGGATGAGAGGGGTGTTTTCTCATTATTTTACACAATATTTTATTATTTTTCTCAAGAAAATTAATAGATATTTTTTATGAGACTAAATTCATAAACATCAAAACGTTAGTTTTGGATAATGGTTTTACATTAGAATGACATTACCTATGACTCCATAATTCAAGTATTTATCTTTTATCGTAAATTATCATATTTTACTATTTACCAAAATCTAAGTATATTAGAAAAATCAAAAAACATCACCCTAACCATTTTTTTAGGTAGTGAATTGAAAAATGAAGTCTATTTTATAGAAATAATTTTATAAATATGATGAAATCTCAGTAAAATTAACATAATCATTTACATCTAAAATGCATATTTTAAAATAATAACTTCTTTTATATCACATTGAAAAATTAACTAAGGTCTTGTAAAATTGTTGTATAATAATAAGACATAAAAATAATATATTATGAATACATTTTATGAAAATATATTTTTTAATTATTAAATTAATAAAAAAATTATTTAAATAGTTATGACTTATAAAAATACCAACACTTAATTAATAATTTTTATAATATTTATTTACTTATACTATGATATAACTATATCATATTTCAATTTATAAGATGATTAAATTTTATTTATACATTCATAGGTTTGGTTACTATTCATTTGTCTGGCTTACTATTCATACTGTTCACATTACTATTGTAAATTTCAAGTTACCATTTAATCGATATAGGTTCCTTAACTTCTATAAATACTTATTACTTCATTCATTCATCATTTATAAATCTTTTATTATGATCTATATGTGTTTATACCATATGAAATAAATATAATAAGAGTATTTATATTGATAAAACTTTGTGTTGTTACATTCTTCCCCCATTATGAAATTTCTCCCACAAAATTTCATTTTACATTCTAAGATGAAAATAGGTGTTGGTGCTTCTCTTTCATCTTATACTTTGGCTCCCATGTTTCCTATTTATACAGATGGTTCTACCAAAGTTCTTTAACCAAATGAGTAGTCTTGTTGTGTATAACTTTATCTCTATGATCTATGATCTTCACTAGCTACTCCTCATAATAAATATCATTCTATAACTATACCACCTATGAAGTCAGTACATGTGAAGTATCTAGTATGTACTTCGATAAGAGGGATATGTGGAATACATCTTTTCCTTGAGATAGTGTTTGTCGAAGTGCTAGTAGATAGGGCACATCTGTAACATGATCAAGGATCTCTAAGGGTCTCATGTACCTGGGACTTAGCTTCCCTTTCTTCATAAATCTCATGAACCTATTCCATGGAGATATGTAAGGAAATACCATATCTCCAACCTTAAACTATGAGTCTCATCGATGATTGTCTACATATCTCTTTTGTTGACTTTGGGCTTTCATGATGTGATGATAAATTTTTTTCACCTTATCCTCCATTTCTTCAACAATTTTGGGTCATTCACCAACTTCATCTCAGCTTGTCAATGTTCTTCCCCTTTTCCCATAAAGCTATTCATATCGAGTCATTTGGATGATCAAGTGGAAACTTTAATTGTATGAAAATTAGACCATTGGAATATATTGGTCTCATCATCCTTTTAATTCCATAGAACATGCTCTCAACATGTATTCCAGTGTCTGAATAGTTCCCTCAGACTGGGTATCATTTTGAGGATGATAGGTCGTACTGAAGTTCAAGTCAGTTATTAGAGCTTGTTGGAAACTTTTTTATGACATAGAGGGGAATCTCATATGTAGATTGGATACAATAGATAGTGGTTCTCCATGCATTCTTACCACTTCTTTGATTTATATCTTGGAAACATGATCTTGTGATAAGCCCTATCAAATTTAAATATAGTGATATGCATTTGTAAGACAATCCACAATAACACATGCAGAATTGTTTCCAATTGACGTATTTGGAAGTCCATTGATAAATTACATGTTGATTTTTCCAATTTCCATCTTCTTTTGGGTAATGGTTGCATCATCCCTTTAGTATTTTTCCTTTCATCCTTCACTTTATAATATACTAGACTCTTTGATGTATATTCAATGATCTCCTTTTTCATATTGTCCCACCAAAAGATCTCCTAGAGATCTCGATACATCTTTTTCCAACCTAGGTGAATAGAGAAGGTTGATCAATGTGCATCATTTAGAATATATTTATTTATATCAGGATTAGATGTTGCACAAAATTGTGACCCAAATCTTACGAATCAATCCTCATTGATCATTAACTCAGAGGATTTACCAGTTTGTATAGCTTCCGCCCTCTTCTAAATTTCCTCATAATTTCATTGATCATAGTTCATTATCTCCATAAGGGATGGTTGATAAATTATTTTAGAAAGGATTGATGATTTTCCTTTCATAACGATTCTCATGTAAATACTTTGTAAGTCTAATAATATTGGATCCTTCTATGTTGTCTTCATTGAAAAAGATACAAGATCCTTTCTAATTGGAGCATTTTCCACCTTATTTTCCTTACTGGGATGGTAGTGTATTCAGAACTCATAATCCTTGATGAGATCTAACCATATTTAATAGTTCATATTAAGCTCATTCTATTTGAATATATATTTTAGACTCTGGTGATTACTATATACCTCACACTTCTCCCCATAGAGATAATTCCTCTAGATTTTCAATGTGAAGATCATAGCCGCTAACTACAAATCATGCATAGGATAGTTTTTCTCGTGAATTTTTAACTTCCATGAGGTTTAGGATATCACTTTATCATTTTTCATTAGTAAATGAACCAATAATTTATTTGAATTATTTTGTGTACCCCACAAAGAGTTATCCACTTGTTGAAATTGTGAGTACTGGAGTTTTGATAAGACTATTTTTGATATCCTTAAATAATTCCTCATATTCTTGAGTCTAGAAAAGATTCACTCCCTTCCATGTCATCTTGGTTATTGGGTTTGAAAATTTTGATAAGTTATTCAAAAATCATCAATAATACCCATCTAGGTTATGGAAACAATGGATCACTATTACAGAATTTGGCATGGGCCACTCTTCGATTGCCTTTGTATTAGAAGGATCCATCGATATTCCATTCCTGGTGATAACATAATCCATGAATGATGCATCCTCCATATAGAACCCATATTTACTATACTTTTCATATAGTTTTTCCTTTAACAAATCCTTCATCATAGTATTCAAATACTCATTGTGTTCCTCCTGGATCTTGGATTGTATTATAATATCATTGATAAAGACTACCAATTTTTTTTTGAGATAATCTCTAAATTCACTATTCATTAAATCCATGAAATTTTTTATAGAATTAGTGAGTCAATAGGGAATCACTATGAACTCGTAGTGTCCATACCTCATTCAAAAGGTAATCATGGGAATATCTTCTTTTCTCACCTTTAATTTATGATATCATAACTGAAGGTCCACCTTAGAGAAATAATTGGAACCACGTAGCTAATCAAACAAGTCATATATCTGTAGAAAGGGATAATTTTTGTTTATCATGATTTTATTGAGCTCAGGATAATCGATGTAGAGGTTCATTGATCCATCCTTATTCTTGACAATGAGGACCGGTGCACCCTATGGTGAAGCACTTGGGCATATAAACCCTAGTCCAGATTCCCATGTGACTGCTTCTTAGCTCTACAATGTCCATTAAATAAGGTGTCTTTGATATAGTTAGAGATCTAGGAATATATTCAATTATGAACTCAAATTACTGTCAAGTGGAAGACCAGGAAACTCTTTATGGAATAAATTAGTGTAATCCCTCATGATGGGAATATATTTGAGCATGATCATCTCCTTTATCTCAATCATTTAAGTGATGTATGATTTCTCATAAGGTAGTAATATCCACAGTTTAATTTATGATTCTGAAGATGATTCAACTTTTTCCTTACACTTATAAATAAATAGAGGATGCTTCGGGATGTGAAGAGTGATCTCCCTTTCCTAACAGTTGATGTTGTCTTTGTATAAAGATAGTCAATACATGCCCAAAATAGCATCAACCTCTACTAAAGGAAGTACGAAAAAGATTTTTTGGGAGGTTCACTCCACAAACATTAAATGGGGAGGAGTTATGTACTTAGGATGCAATAATTTCCCCATTTTCTATTCTCATAGATAACTCAACCGGAAAATTTTGAGGTTTTGTTTGAATAGTTCTACTAAACTTGGAAGATATGAAAGAATTAATAGAACTAAAATCAAATAGAACGTTTTATATTCTTGAATGAATAACTAGTGTACCTAAAACAACAGTGTTTTCTAGATCCACCGCAGTAGTAGTGATAGCATATGTCCTTCCTTGTTTCCTTGGGGGGGTTTTATTGCCTCTAACAACCCTCGGCATAGGGAATTAGTTCTCCAAATTCCAATGTTCCTTGCAGTTGAAATAGTGAACTATATGTTGGGTGTTGATCTGATCCTTCCTTTATTATTCCACATTATTGGAATTCATCATATATCTTTTAATGTTCTTATCCAAATTTTCCATTCCTCAAAATTTGAATCATTTCATAGTTCCCTTTAGACAGTTCCTACGATGCTTCTTCCCACAAGTTTGACAATTGGTATATTTAGACTTCTTTCCATCATGGGATATATTTGATGATCCACCCATATTAGGATCCACTTTCCACATTTTTCACCAGGCTCATGAGACCATTAAGAGTATCCGATCTCCATTTCAACCATAAAGTAATAATGGAAAATTTCCTCATAACTATCGAAGCCTTGAACCACTAATGATTCGCATAGACTCGACTTCAGTTTGATAAAGAAGTGATCTAGCTTTATTTCAGTGTTCATGACAATTCCAAAGGTGTATCTTTACAGCCTTATAATTTTTGCATCATACACCATGATAGACTCATCTTCCTTCTTCTAAATTCTTAGGAACTCTCTTTATATATAGAGTTGAAGGGTTCCAGGAATATATTTATTGAATATAATTTTCTAGAAATCCACCCAATCCATGGAATCAATTTTCTCCTTGGAATGTTTGTTTTTTATCAGTGTCGACCAATGATCAGCTTTCCCATAAAAATTACAGACCGTCATCACAACATTCTCTTCTTTTAAGAACTAGAGGATAGAGAAATGTTTTAAATAGATTTAATCCACTATTTTTTGATGATGGGATCAAAAGATCCACTAAACATGGGAGACCTTTCTCACATGAAGGATTCGATGGAAACTTTCCATTTCCTATGAGAAGTAATTCCACACAATTCAAGTTGTTATTCATAATTTGAACCATATGGGAACATATTTTCATAATGTCTTGAGCACCCATTCCCATCATATTTGGTATTTAATTAGGGAAATCTTTGCATTCACAATCACATTTATTATTAGCATGTGTTCTTATATTTCCCTCAATTAACTAAGAAAAATAAAGTACAATTATGTGGTTTGAATACATATCTGATAAGTATAAAAAAGAAACTTTAAATATAAAAGGATAAAATCATAAAGGAAAATTATTTCCTAACTTGTGATTCCCTAGGTTTAAATCTTGGTTACCCATGATCTTTTTCCTAACATATTTTATTATTGGAAGTTTCTTTGTTCCCTTAATAATGGTTTGTAATGAGCTTGTGAATTTACCAATGAATATCCCACAAGAGTGTCAAAATAGGTGCAAAGTAAGGCCTTTTTTCATGTACTAGGATACCTAGAGTCATGCCTAGAACACCGTGTCAGAGTTTTTAATCCTAGGTATATCCTTTCCAATTCCATTTACACTTGTAGCATCCAAATAGAGATGTATTTTCTTGATAAACCACTTATTCTATAATTACCAAAATTTAGGGATATTTTCTCAAAACATAGTATTATCCATAGGGTTATTACTAATGTTATATATTCCTGGTCTCCAAAAATAACGAATCTAATCCTCTTATACCAACTATAGTAACCCTATCCATTTACACATATCATTACATGATTTTAAGAATAATTAAACATCACATTACAAGACAAGGATCGTAAAGTCTAGTCTCTTGGAATACTAGGTACATAAAACATGGGACTGAATAAAACCATTATTAATTTATAATCCATTATGAGATCCTAACTTCCACTGATCCCTTATATAAGCCTAGGATAACTTGGGTATAACATGAAACAAGGTCTGAGCTAAAATATGAACAAGGGAATAAACATAAGAATAAAGCATAGCACATGGGTTAGAAGGCATAAAACGGTGATATAAAAATTCAAGGAACATGATTAAACATAAGGAATCATAACATGGGATCATATAATACTGGATTCATAGTAATTTGGTAGAAACATAAAACAAGAATATAGCACGATTCAAGGCTCGTTGCACATAGAAGAGCATGAGTCAAGGCTAACCACCAAGACCGTTGCACGTAGCATCTCACGAGACTAAAAATTACCAAATTAAATGGAGAAATATCTATGAACATAAATCATAACAAGTTTTTAATGCCCCAACCCTAGTTACCCAGATTCGGTGTGTTATCACATAACATTGTCATGATCACAAATGATCAAGTCTCGAAAGACCGATAAGTTTAGTAGGTGGAAAAAATTAGATAAATTTATAAGTTTCATATTACATTATAAAATGAAAAACTACAAAAAAATAGTCTCCATAGGCCATATTCATATCCCTTATACTATCCCTGTAGTTCTATCATAATATACTTCTTCACATCCTAGGAAAAATAAAACATAGAATGGGGTGACCTCAGATGCTCAATAAGGAAAACAATATCGCGAAAAATTTCATAAATAATCATAAACATTTAAGGAAATGTAAGAAAAAAACAAAAGACTTTTAAACATGAACTTCCACATAATATGGCAAAGATATAATCAAATAATTCCATTAACTTATTTAGATGGATATTCTACTAGTCTAATAATCACATGCAATATCAACAGCCACTTTCATAATGATGGAATGCCTAATGCCTTACTTCATAACCACATAGTCAAAGCCTTGTTCCAAGACTACCAATATGATTTTGTCAAGGACTTGTGCCAAGATACTGTTTTGTCTCATGAGACCTACCGATGTATCTAGGATCTATAACAGGCTCCACCCTTCACTTACTAAGTCCAATGCATTCCTTATATGGAAATGTTTAAACATAACATAAACATTTGTATCAAAACTAGCATAAGAAATATCAGTACATATCCATACACAATGAATGGTATAAAAATAACACATCCATAGTCAAACATATCACAAAACCATCAATACAATAGGGAAGTTTTGTATCATAATAAATCAACTTCAAATAATCTTACAATCCATCAAAGGATGTTGACATAGATGAAATCAATACTTTTTTTAGATAAATATCTCTTTCTAATATGAAATAATTTAAAATTCATATAAATATAATAGAAAACATTTATTTTGAAAATATTCTTATAATCTTGTAAGGGAATATATGACGATGTTATAGTGGCAGAAAATAGTCGCACCCGCTGTATAAGTTAAAAAAATTATTACCTTAATTTTGTCGAAAACATCATAAGGTACCTTGATTGGAAAACGGCGGAAAGGTTTTTTTAAAACCATTTATAAAAATTAAAACAAGGGTATAAATGACTTTAACCCATAGTCCAGTAAATAGTAATAACATTTTGGAATACATTTTTAAGAAGCATGGATGTGAATGATAAATAGGTCCCAGTAGATACTTATGTAAAAACAACCTCGAATAATAAAGAGATTGTAAAATTAACCCTTACCTTGTACTTTTCCTTGGTATAGGGTAGGTTAACCTCTTGTATAATGGTGAAAAAATTGTTTTTAAATTATAAACTAACCATATACATTAATATGATATCATATATGATCTACTAATATTGCTTTGTTAATGATATTTTAGTAGTGTCATCGTTTCAGGTGTTAACTGATTCATTTTCCCTTATATGCTTGGTTATGTAAGACATGTTTGTTATGGATAGGATGCATTTGATTCATATAAAGAATGATATTATGTTAATAAACATTATTTTTTAATCATAAAATGAAAATTATTCATTGATTATTACGAGGGGGAATGAATCTCATCACGTTCGTTGAGACAGTAATCCGTACGTACGCACGAGCGAAAATATCAATCTTTTGATATTAAAATCATATATAATTGGATGGTATATCATATATAAAGAATCATTATAATGTTATATTTATTATTTACATCATTTATACTAATTATTATACCCATCCAAATGATGAAGTGTTTGAATAACTAACAACACCACGATGTGGAGACGGTAATCCATACGTACGCACGTATGGTGAATTTGTCATTAATAGGATGGGTAGAATATTGAATATGGTTGTAAAATTTTTATAACAAAATCACAGTATATATAATACACTGGAGATATTATTTTATAATGTAAACAACAAATAAAGCGGATGTGGAAGAACAAAAGAACTTTAAAGAGATGATTAAATATTTACCTCTTCTTCAGGTTCTTCCTTTTGATTTGATCTAAAGGGTTCCTTAGGTTGGATTTCTGACTAAAGTAAGGCCTCTAGAATTAAGGTAGGATAGTTTAAAGGATATTTGGGTAGGTTTGGACAAGCCAAATGGCTTTGAAGGTGATAATTTCAGAGAAGGGGAGGTGCCCTTTTATAAGAGAGGTGAGGGTCACTTTAGGAAAAGCTTGAAATATTATTTTATAATAAAATCATTTTCAGTTTATAATGGATCCAAAATGAATTATTTAAAGGTTATGGTGGGCATGGGTCAAAAAACTCTCAACCAATAGGTTTTATATAGGTTTAAGTCATCATAATAAACTTATCTTTTAGATTTAACTCTTTGTTAAATAGTTTGACATTTTCCAGGTCACTTTGCATTTATATATTATATGGTTAATATACTTATTATAACATGCCAAGAGAACCCCATGTGGTTCAGTATTAATATATATAACCTTATATAAGTTTTTTTGACCCAAATTTATAATTTTAGGAATATTATATCAATTAATAATATAATATTTGATTTAAAAACTCAATTATGTCAGTTTTGACATTATTTAATAAATGATTTTTGTTTATTTACTAAAAAATTTATTACTTATAACTAAATTCATATGTTCAATCCAAACATGTCATATTAACCTATAAAATTAGTTTAATTCATCCAAATTCTCAAATTAGATTCATTTGGATATTTATAATATCATGTATTTTAATCATTCATTAATAAGGTAATTACTGCATCATCATTGTGTCATAAATAAAATACCATTACGTATAAAATATTTTTATCTTTATAATGAATATTTATAGTATAATTTTTCTTATGTATGACCCTATATTAAAAATGGGTTATTTATTAAACATTGATTTTAACTCTTTTAACTCTTCTTTAAATAAAATAATAATAAATTTCCTAATCTTATACAAGTGGTCCTAAAGGATCATATTTTATTTATAAGGTTGTTTTTGGTCAAATTACACTTATCCAATAGAATCAAGACATGTGTTAGGGTAATTATGATATCATTTTTACCCTTAATTACCCAATTTTATTTTTAACCGCGGTAAAGAAAAGTAAAAAGTTACTATTCACCAAAAATTATTTTCATCTTATTGAACCATATTTTGCTTACTGATATTAACCGTGTCTCTCGCATTTTTGAAATTCAACTCACAGAAGCGGTAAAATTATTTTTTATACAAATTTTCAAATTCTCCTAGGAGGTGGGTAAAAGACGGTAAATAGTTTGATAAAATTTTATATATCTAAACTTATTATAAAATGACTCTAATGAATTATGTTGAAAATATATATGTATTATGCATATATTTTGACCTAAAATAAATTAAAATAAAGTAACTATATATTTAAATAAAAATTCAGTTTTAACCAATAACACAGTGTTTTTTTCACAATTCATCAAAAATTGAAAGTTTTCAGAAAAATTCCAAAAAATCACCCTAAGCTAATCTCGATATTGCCAATCCAAAAATTAAGTCCATTTTTAAAGATAAAATTTAACACCCCAAGGTTTTTAAAATAAATATAGAATGCAATTTTATAATCTAACCATTAAACACAACTTTGCCTCTTATATGTTTTGAATTTCGAAAATGGTCATCTAGAGTTGTGTTCAGTAAGTCATTTGGAGTTTGATAAAACAAACTTTATTTTTGGTGAATATTAGCATACCCCTATTAATAGTAATATGAATAGTAATACGACCATTATTAATATTAAATAATAATATTATTTTATTTTCTTAAGGTAATATGATAATGATATCTTAATTAATTTTTCAATGTCACATAAATCTAATTGCACATTAAGATTGTTGTTTTTTGAATTAACTATGAACTTATTTAAAAATTAAATTAACAATATTTAGAAAATTATTTTTGAAAAATGGATTCAACTTTTGAATTCTACATGTCAAAATATGGTACGGGTGATTTTTTGGGATTTTTCTGACATTCTTGAATTTTTTATGAATAGTGAAATATGATAAAATACAGTATATACAAATTATCAGTTAAATAAACTATTTATGACATCAAAAGTGATGCAAGGCCACTTGGTTTGAACTCACATGCACTTATTACTATTAGGGGTCACATTAAACTACACTATTGGTTATCTTGAGGGAAATAATAAAATAATGAATTAAATATTCAAAATTTACTCCTCTCCTCCACTATAAAAAGCCCTCACCACTCTCCCTTCTATTAAATCCTATAATACTTTAAACTCCTCAATGTTATTCCCAATTACCCTTCACTAGTCTCTACCCACGTCCAATAAGCTTTTGGTCTTCCCAAAAGACCAAAACCCCTTCCCTTAAAGAGTTTCTCAAGGAGGTTATTTCAAGAGGTAAAACACCCTTCTTTTTCATTTGGTTTCATTTCAATTTCTCTTCTTTTTCTATCCTCTCCTCACCTCCTCTATAAAATTGATCATGATAAATCCATTATCATATATATACCGGAATTATATCTTGTTAATGTAAGAACCATCATAAATATTCTTACTCCCTCCCTTTTATTCTTTATAAACGAAATCAACGTCCATGAGGTTCCAATTTATAGCCTTCGTGGACGACGAAGTTTCGTTCTTCAATTTATTATTCATTAATGGTCATGAAACCATATTTATGGTTGAACCAGACTATAAAATATTTATTATAACCTAATTAATATTCATGAACCATAATATGTACATATAAAAAAGGTATATGACAAAACTAGTTCATAATAATCCAAATACTGCCAACTAATTGAAGTGGTTGTCATCTAATGATTATTCCTCATTCCATGTAACCAAATAATATAAATTACCATTAAAAATTATTTATGTTGATAAATAATATATAATTCCATTACTGGAGATTTATAACCTTTCCACATGAACTTCATTACTTTAAAACAAGTGAACCAAATATGAAAATAAAGGAAACGAACACTCCAGAACGACAACATTCAACACAATAACTTATCAATAAAGAAATAAATGAACTAACCGGAATTGTGATAAAATAAATACATTTTTAATAGGTTATAAAATAAGTTATTAACAAGTATAATTTCATATTCCAGGATCTTATGTACAACAGAGGAACACGTGTGCAGTTAAGGTAAGTGTTTTTCCAGCCGAACTTCGATTTTCATTTGGGATACTTTAATTGTCTAAATACCTCAATGAAATTCTTATGTATTGTTATTTACTACTCATATATTAAGTGTGAGTTTCATATATATGTTTAAAAATAATAATCCTTCGTTATTTTATGGATATTTACACGTTTTAAAAGGAACATTCAAAATTGTTTCAAAAAATACGAGCCCGATTCAAGGGAATTTATCAAATTCTTACCTATTTTCAAGGGCACTCTATAATCTGTTTTTGGGAAAAATTATCATTATAAAATAACTCATTTTATTATGAAAATACAATCTTTCATCACTTCTGGTTTTATAAAAAGATTTTTCCAAACAAACTCTTCTATTCAAAATAAAAGAGTATTTATCTCCAGAATTGTTTAATGATTTTATAAGAGTATTTTCATCTAATTAAACACTCATGATGATTACATGGTATTATTGGGTTTAATAATTTATGAATTCATATACCATATTTTATTTAATGGTTTATGAATAACTCTATTGTGGATGATCTATCCTAAAACCATTCACCATATTACTCGGAATGGTTAGTGTTTTATGTTTAATAATTGGGGAAAGATAGTTACATTTCGTATGATAGTTTCAATATGAGTGTGTATATTTTTTATATTTATCCCCACTCATATGAGGAATTTATTGGGATTTTTATGTGATGGGTGGGGCCCACTATATCCCCTCGATGCATCAGTAGGTCTCACGAGTCAACTATATGTGGAATTGGCCGAGGCCTTTCCCAATGTGATATGGATATTGGTCGAGGCCTTAATCACTAGAAGTCTTGGCTTAGTCCATTAAAAAATGATTCAGAATGTCCGGAATATGCACTTCCCTCATTATGAAGCTAGTAATTGAATGTTCACATGGTTATTCGACTAGTAGAATACCCATGATTAAATTTTATTATGGAATTATTTACTCAACTCATATTCCTGCCATAATGATTTCATGTTTATTATTAAAGGCATGTGTTTTCAATTATTCACCATATCTAATGTTTATATTATCTTACAATGTATTCCTTACCCTTATTTAGCATTTCAGCTCACCCCTTTATTATGTTTCATTTTCATAGGGCAAGAAGAATTCTATTATGAATGACATGCAGAAATAACCTATGAGTTATGGAAGTTGTCTATAGATTTTCTATGTTGTTTTTAATTTCAATTTGTAATGATGAACTTATGTATGTATCTTGTTTCAAATAATACTAAACTACTCCGTCCTTAGGGATTCTTATTCCTTGTATGTATACCAACTTAATCAAATAAGGCACCGGCTCTGGGGAACTGGGGTCAGGTTGCTACAATTGATATCAAGGGAAGTTTAATAGAAAATTTTGAAACTAGATTTAGAAAATGTAGAATTAGGGAAGAGTTCCTAAGTTAGTCTTTAAGGAAATACATTCAATAACGTCCCAGTATTTTGGTAAAGAATAGATTATGCGGTTCTTTCTAGCAATACATCCCTGTCTGGATACGAGCAGGTAGAGGCAACTCTGGAAAAGATGTATCTAGGGGTAAAACCCGAAAAACCTGATTTGAGCTAGACTCGAACGGGAACTGGTGCACGACAACGGGCCTTGCTGCACTCTTGGTTACGAATCTCCTGGGCGATATGCTTAGGATAATTCAAATTTTCTTTACAATCCATTATGAAGGATTGAAATGTAGAATATTCCTCAATGAAACCATTTTTGTGAATATGGGATTAGCTATGAGTAGGATCTCAATTTTTCTGAGTATTTTTAAGTTAAGATTATACATTATGATTCATAACCTAATATAGTGTATTCCATTATCTAGATATGGAACCTAGTGGATGGAATGGAAATCACACGAATGCACGTGTCCCCTATAGGGATTTTAGTCCGATGCAAGATAATGATGCTGGCTCTGGTGCTGTAACTGGGGTTGAGAAACTCATAACTGTACTGGGACAACTTACTCAGGTTATGAATAATAACATTACCCGTATGGAGCATCTGAATCCACCACATGGGGGATCCATGCTAGATCGCTTTATGCGAGAACAACCTCCATCATTCAACGGGACTACAAACCCATTTGTAGTAGAGTAGTGGATATGTTCTCTTGAGAAGATATTTCTCGATTTGGGATGTAAAGAAAGAGAGAAGGATGTCATGATAGTATATTGTCTATCGGGAGATGCAGATCAGTGGTGTTCATTAATCCAAAACACAAAGGAGGAGGAAGAGATTGAAGAGATGGAATTGAGGGATTTTAAAGAAATCTTCTTAGAAAAATATTTCCCTCATGAGCAGTGAGCAGATTTGGAGAGACAATTCTTGAATTTGAGGTAGAAGGAAGATGATGATGTTCCAAGGTATGAATCTAACTTCAAAATATTAGGAAGACATGCTGTAGACTACATACAAAATCCAAGGAGCAAAATTGTTTGATTATTTGATGGCCTAAAGACATTCCTCTAGCGGGCACAGGTCTCCCATGTTTTTTCATCATATAAGGATATATTTTCATGTTCCATAAAGACAAAAAAATAATTCTCTATGTCTTATGAATTTGAGGGAATTAAAGAAAAGAAGAGGGCTACTGAAAACCCTGGGAAAGAAAATAAGGAAACAGGGAAGAAGGGATGAGTTGAATTTCCACCATGTGATAATTTTGGAAAGAAACACCCTGGTGCATGCTTAAAAGGAAAAGGAGTATGCTACAAATGGGGACAAAAAGGCCATCTTGTTGGTGATTCCCAAGGGAAGAAGGAAGACAATGATGCTATAGTTATTGGGAGATGAGACACTATGCTAATGATTGCCCAAAACATCAACGAAATATGAAACAGAAAAGGCCAAGGGATCAGGGACAAGCTTATGTAATAACAACTGCAGAGGTTAAAGTTCCTAATGACATGGTGGGAGGTACTTTGATTGTTTCCTCAAGTTTAGACAATGATTTATTTGATTCTGAATCATCACATTATTTCATATCTTCCCAGTTTGTTAAGAAAATTAGATATTTCCAATTTGATTTGACAAGGGAGTTGTCAGTAAAAACTTCTAAGGGAGGTATCACTGCTACAATGTTTTATGAATCAATTCCAATTAGGGAATCTAAATGTTCTTTATCTGCAGATCTCATCGAAATACCCATGATTGAATCTGATATAATCCTTGGTATGGAATGTCTTTCGGACCAAGATGCAAGAAATTATTTTAAGAAAAAAGAGGTTACGATTTTTGATGACGATGATAAAGAACACCTTATCTATAGAGCATAATCGTCACCACTTGATTCTTATCTAGATCCACCCCCATTAGCTCAACTAAATTCAATTATTGGGGAATAAGAGAATTAAATAATTGTGGTTGAGGAATGGAATGTTCAAATAGACGATTTACCTATTGTGAGAGAATATTTTGATGTGTTTCAAGAAGATTTACCTAGACATCGTCCAAAACGAGAAATTGAGTTTCCATTGATTTAATTCTTGGTTCAAGGCTCATATCAATGACCCCTTATATAATGGCCACTGTGGAATTAGTGGAACTAGAAAAACAACTATAGGAATTGAGTAATATGGGATTTATTCACCATAGTGTTTCTCCATGGGGATCCCCTATCCTTCTTGTTAATAAGGAAGATGGATCTATGAGGTTATGTATCGACTATAGAGAGATCAATGATATAAAAATAAAGAACAAGTATCCCCTACCCTGTATTGATGATTTATTTGACGAAATTCATGGAGCTCAATACTTTTCAAAGATTGACCTTTAATATGGATATCAGCAGCTGTGTGTGAAGAAGGAAGACATTCTGAAAACAGCATTTCAAACCAGGTATGGGCATTACGAGTTTACAGTGATGCCTTTTGGATTGAATAATGCACCCTCTTTCTTCATGGATCTAATGAAAAAAGTTTTCAAGTAATATCTCGATGATTTTTTAGTGGTATTTATTGATGATATTTTGGTATACTCCAAAATCTTCAAATATCATAAAAATCACTTGTGCATTATCTTTAAGACTCTTAGAAGACCTGAATTATATGGGAAGTTTAGAAAGTGTGAATTCTAGCTTTAAGAGATTTCTTTTCATGGCTATATTGTCTCTAAAGATAGAATCCTAGTTGATCCTGCAACAAAAAAGGCAATCCAAGATTGGCCCATGCCAACAAACATAACTGAGGTATGTAGTTTTATTGGCTTTGCAGGTTATTATCGGCATTTCGTACAAAATTTTTCCCTACTAGATAACCCGCTAACGAAGCTCACACGTAAAGGGTTTAAATTTTTTTGGACAAAAGATTGTGAAGAATGTTTTGATTAACTGAAGATAATATTAGTCAATGATCCTATATTTACTCTACCATCAGGGAATGATGGGTTTGTTATTTATATTGATGCTTAAAATAAAGGACTTGGTTGTTTCCTTATGTAAAATGATAGGGTTATTGCTTATGCATCACAATAGCTAAAAATTCATGAGAAAAACTACCCTACTCGTGATATTGAGTTATCTGTTGTAATCTTTTCATTGCAGATATGGAGAAATTTTCTCTACAGTAAAAAATGTGAGATTTTTGCTGATCACAAGAGTTTGAAGTATATTTTCTCACAGAAAGATCTCAACATGATGAAAAGGAGATGGCTTGAACTACTAAAGGATTATGATTGCATGATACACTACCACCTGGTGAAGGAAAATAAAGTGGCAGATTCCTTGATTAGGAAGGATCATGGAGTTTGGAACAAGATGAGAGTTTAAAGGGATCCAATTTTCATGGATCTAGTAAAGATGGATATAGGAATAACCATGGAAGGTGAAACATCAATGGTTTTTCAAATGGTTGGAAAACCATCTTTACTAGAAAAGATAAAAATTTCTCAAGATGATGATGAGGAGTTTCAAAAGAATATTAAAACTGTGAATGATGGGAGATTGAGTGACTTCATATATGAAGATGAAATTTTGAAATTTGGGAAGAGAATTTGTGTTCCTGATATACCTGATATAAAAAGGTAATTGATGGATGATGATCATAGTTCCAATTTCAATATACAACCTTGTAGCACTAAGATGTATAGATATTTGAAGGAACATTTTTGGTGGGACAACATGAAGAGGGATATTTCTGATTTTGTGTCAAGATGTATGGTTTTTCAACAAGTGAATGTTGGAAGGCATCATCCTGGAGGAGTATTGCAACCTCTTCCCATAACTAATTTGAAATGGGATAATATCATGATGGACTTTTTCATGGGACTACCAAAGACTCCAAGAAGGAACGATACAATATGGGTCATTGTTGATCTTCTTACCAAGTCATCACATTTTCTTGCTATAAGAGAAAATCTACCACTTGATCATCTAGAGAGACAATATATTAATGATGTTTTGAGACTTCATGGAGTACCCCTATCGATTGTTTCTCATTGTGATCCACATTTTACATCAAGATTCTGGAAAAGTATAAGGCCCAATATACTAACCTTCGTTTGAGAACTGCCTACCACCCACAAACTGATGGACAATCAGAACGGACTATTCAAACATTGTAAGACATGTTGAGGTCTTGTTTACTTGATTTTAAAGGCATGTGGGATCAGTATTTACCTCTCATAGAAATTTCCTACAACAATAGCTTCCATTCAAGTATACATATGGAACCCTATGAAGCATTATATGGGAGGAGATGCAGTACACCAACTTGATGGGATGATGTTGGTGAAAGAAAGCTCAGGGGCCCAAACCATGATTAAAAAACAATGGAGAAGGTGAACATTATCAAGAACCATATCCAAATAGCTCAGAGTAGGCAAAAGAACTATGTAGATAACTGAAGGAATGATTTTGAATTTCAAGAAGGTGTTCACGTTTTCTTAAAGGTATATCCATGGAAGGGTATTATACGATTCGGTAAGAAGGGAAAATTATGTCCCAGGTACATCAGACCTTTTGAAATTCTGGACCGAATTAGACTCGTCGCTTACCATTTGGAAATGCCTCCATGTATCTCCAAGGTTCACAATGTGTTCCACATGTCAATGTTAAAAAATTACATGCCAGAACCAACACATGTACTCACTTATGAAGAAGTGTAACTTGAGACCAATCTATATTACTGTGAATAACCTATCAAAATTCTTGATACTAGAGAACAATAATGGAGAAATCGGATGACTCGTCTGGTAAAGGTTCTATGGAGGAACCATATGATTGAGTAAGCAACATGGGAGACTGAGGAACTTATGTTAAATACATACCCGAATCTTTTTAGATAATATTCTATGAATTTTGAGGTTGAATGTTCTGTAAGGAGGGGAGAATGTAACACCACATGGTTTTGAAAATAAATATAGAATGCAATTTTATAATCTAACCATTAAACACATCTTTGCCTCTTATATGTTTTGAATTTCGAAAAATGGTCATCTAAAGTTGTGTTCAGTAAGTCATTTGGAGTCTAAAAGAACAAACTTGATTTTTGGTGAACAATAACATACCCTTATGAATATTAATATGAATAGTTATATGACCCTTATGAATAGTAAATAATAATATTATTTTATTTTCTTAAGGCAATATGATAATGGGATCTTAATTAATTTTTCAACGTCACATAAAACTAATTGCACTTCAAGATTGTTATTTTTCGAATTAACTACGACCTTATTTAAAAATTGTTGGGCAAAAATCCCTCAAGGTAACATTGCAGTGTTTTTGGTTGATTGTGTTTGTTGACAAAGCAGGTTTCCATGGAGAATTGTCGAGTTCCCGAGAAGTTGTTGACATTCCATGTTGACAAAGAACTATGACAAAGGAAAGGATGATCTGGAGGCGGTACAAAAGAGCAGTACAAGGTGGCGCCGTTTTCCAGTGTTTGCCAAATTTTTGGGCCTGAAAATCGCCAATGGAAAATGGAGTGATATGTTGTTGGCAAAGGTTGAGGAGAGAGAAATGAAGGAGGTGTGCGGAAAAATCAAGCGTGGCGCGCAAAACTAGAGGGTTGCGCGAAATCTTGAAGTGTGGCGCGCAAAACAGCGGGTTGCGCGAAATTGTATTTCGCGCAAAAGATGTTTCAAGGCCGAACGCTCGAAAATCGGTAAAGGCATGAGGCGCGCGAAATTTTGGAGGCGTGCGCGGAAAATTGAAGTGGCGCGCGAAATAGCAGATGAAGTATTTCGCGCAAGAGGTGTTACGAGGTCCGAAGCTCGTAAAATGTCAAAGGCATGAGGTGCGCGAAATTATGGAGCAGTGCGCGGAAAATGTTTGTGCGCGGAAGATCAAAGCGGATTACGCGCACAAGGAGGGTTTTTCGCGCGGGGTCGATTTTGCCTATAAATATGAAGTGACCCTCCTCCATCCGAGGGAGTTCAAGACATAGAAAATACCCGAGCTCTGGTGCGCGAAATTGAAGTTTGAAAGGGTGTTGCGCGTAAACTTAAAGTTTGCGCGTAAAGTCAGATTGCGCGAAAAGCAAAGGCTGCGCAGAAAGTTTGAGTTGGCGCGTAAAAGGAAGGTTGCCCGAAAAGTGGATTTCGAGCAAAGGCAGTGAATTGCGCGCAAGGCAGTTTCCAGGCTGCGCGTAAAATTTGAAGGTTGCGCGAAAAAGGAATTTCGCGCAAAGCATAGAAATTGCGCGCAAGGCACCGTAAGGGTTGCGCGTAAAAATTGAGGTTGCCCGGTACATCCGGTGCAAAGTGAGATTCATCTACGGGTGAAAGTTGAACTTCAACAGAGCATCTACATACAGAGAAAGATGCATTCCTTAATGGAAATGAAGAGACATACAGGTCTATAAACTGTGAGTGAATCCCTTCCAAGAGCAGTGAGCTTAGGAAGAGGAAGAAGGTGATCCTCTCCACCGGCAGTGAGCCAGAGAGAGAGAAACAGGGAGTGACCCTTGGGAAAGCAGTGAGCTGACCCTAAACATTGTATAGGCAGTGAGCCTGGGCATAGAAGTGATCTAGCCCGAACATTGTAATCCACAGCTAGTGAAGCCTAGTGGGATTTGGTACGAACCGGCAACTTGTCGGCGTATGCTCCTTAGACGTAGCCCTTAGCGGTGAACCAAGTAAAAATCTCTGTGTCCGTCTGCTTACTTTCCTGCATTGCATTCAAAGCATCATCATCAGGTAAATGAGACAAGTGATCACAGTAACCACACAAGTGCAAACAAAGTGACCCTTGTAACAAAGAGGTCAAGATCCAGTGGGGCAGAAAGAACTTTGAAAAAGAATATCCATACCCTGATTCACCCCCCCTCTCAGGGTATATAGGCCCCTATTGGCCCTAACAATTGGTATCAGAGGGAAGGTTGCTTTTATCAGATTTGTTTGCTTGGACTTGGTGTAGTCTTTCTGTGTAGTTGAAGATATTGTTTTCACTTATATCGGTCTTCCATGGGGAAAAGAAAATCTTCAAAGAAGAATCAGAAGTCAGGTGGTATCCCTCAGTGTGGAAGTGTTTTTGGAAAAAGTGTGATTCAATTAAAAGAATCAAATAGCTTACTGAAGGAATCATGTAGTGAACAGAAAAATGATTTGGATAAATCATACAACAAAAATACTTACTCATTCAAAGATGTTGACGGAATGAGTGAAGAACCTGACCTTCCAAGTGACGTTGGAACCACTGACGATGAAGAAGAAGAAATTGAAGGAAGAATTGATATGCGAGCTGAGTTGGAGGCTGCTCTGGAAGAGATAGATGTTTGGAGGGCCAAAACCAAGAAAGCTAACAAAATTGTTCGCGATGCCAAACTCTATATGCAGCAGCAGGAAGAAGAGAAATCTGAGCTGATGGAAGAAATTGAGAAACTTAATTTATCAACATCAGAGAACTCAGAATCCATTAGTAAGTATAAGCTGAAGGTTGAAGAACAAAAAAGAGAGATCGATGGCCTGAACAAAAAGGTGGAAGTTTTCCATGGGACTAAAGAATTGGATCAGAAATCCACTGAAGAAATTAAATCTAAAGGCATACAGATCAATGCTCTGGAAACTGAGGTCAACAAGCTAAGAGGCTTAAATCAAAGGCTTATCGATATAGTTACTGACCTAACAAAGAAGAATGATTCTCAAGGTGAGGAACTACAGAAGCTGGCTAAAATGAAAGGAAAACAAAAGGCTGATGATTATGAAGAGAATCAAAAGTCAGATGAAGTACAGAATCTGAAAGCTAGAAATGATGATCTAGCAGCACAGTTGTCTGAAGAAGTTCAGAATAATCGAAGCCTTCAACAAGAGAATGAATCTGTCTCTAAATCTGTTTCTGAGGAAAAATTAAAAGTAGTGAAGAAAAGTGCAATGGTGGAAAAGCTCACACAGGAACTAGAAGATGAGGTGAGTAATGGGAAGCTTCTCAAGTTAGAACTGGATGTCCAACATGAATCAAGGGAGACGAAGATTAAAAAGTTGGAAGAGGATCTAGAATTAGTAAAGAAGGATGTGGAGAAATCTAATGCTAAAGGAATGCCAAAAATGAAGGATGCCTTACACTTGCTATTTGATCATCCTTCGACAAGTGATGATAAAATGAAGAATAGGTATGCTATTTCTGAAGAGAAACAACAGAATATTTTCTCAGCTCAAAGACCAGCAAGTTTCGGAAAAGCTGGTATCAGATTTGATGAATCCCCTCCCGTGCAAGATAGAAAGAGAGCTATGAACAGTTCTAGATGGGAAAGAAATCCTATAGGTGCTGGAGATAGGCCTAAAAGGACAGATACAAAAAGTAGTGATGACATGTGCTATTTTTGTGGGATTCATGGCCACACATCAAGCTTCTGTTCAGAGGCTCTGGAATACATCTCAGGGTGTGAAAATAGAAACATTACTAAATCTGAGAATAAGAAGAAGCATCATGATAAATCAGAGAGAAGAGTCTCTCAGAGGAGAACATTTATCAGGTGCTATTACTGCGGAAGGATGGGACACACCATGAGTATGTGTCAGGAAGCTCAGGAGATCGATGCCAGAAGAAGAAAACAAGTTGCATCAACATCTCAGCAGAGAAGTGATGAAATGAGGTATGCCTTTAATAGAAAATGTTTCATATGTTCTGATCATGGGAATTTGGCCAGACAGTGCAGCAAGAAGAAAGCAGGGAAGGAAAAAGACCCGAGAAAGAGATTACCAACTCCAGTGGTACATAATGAGAAATTATACACTGGGAGACAAAGTGTTAAGGTGAAAAATAGGCCTAAAGCCTCAGGAGAATCACATGGAGCTGAACGAAAGGTGTATCAGTCACCTCCTCTATCGTACTCACAACCACTCTCAAGGAGAGAATGTGAACAAACCTGGAAGATTAAGGGGAGATCTACTCCAACTGTGAGTAAGAAGAATGGACGTTCAGTGGAGGACCCACCACCAATGAAAAATAGGGTGGTGACTCAGACATCTGATAAAATATGGATGAACAAAGAACGTATTGAAAAATTCACATGTCGTGTTTCTCATCGAGAAGTGAAAGAAAGAGGAAGACCCCTACGATGGGAGAAGAAGAAGGGGAAGATGCCAAACAGAGAGGTTCCTACTCAGAGAAATAATCAAGGAAAATGGAATTTTGGTAGAACCTCAAAGAAGGAAATGTGTACTAGTGGGTTTAAACCCCAAGTGGTGAGAAAGGCTGAGCCTACCAAATCTACATATCAGAAAAAGGCTCAGAATGTGAGAAAAGAATGCCTAGTCATATGGCCAGAACAGTTGAAGTTGGTCAGGCAGTTGGAGGAAGCAAGAAAGGAGTGTGATGCGCTCCAAGAAAGAATCAAAGGGTTGACCCATCAGGATCAACCATCATCCTCATGTTGAGGATTCTAGAAGAAACCCCTCTCCCTATGTATATAAATGCTATTAACTGATGATTCTTGTGTTTCAGGTTTTAGGGAGATACAATCCAAGGGGTAGTGGCATCTAAGGATGCGAAGTGGAGAAGTGATTTGCTCTAGAATTTCAATTGATTCAAATCAGGTACTAGAGTTGAAGAAGAAAAGATGCAATTGAGCACAATTAAAAGTGATTGTGTTATTAGCTTTATCTCTTGTTTCCTACACCGAGTTCCAACTCAGTAGGCTTAGAGATTTTGTTAATGGCTCAAATTTGAGTGGAAGATGATAATACAGGGGGAGCATTCTATATCCAAATCAGATTCAAGAGCCATCAATGCAATAATTGGATGACTCGGCTCAGGTGTTTCCTATTGAGGGAAGAAAGACACACAGGGAGAAGCAGCAATAACAATGCATTTTATGCTTATCTATTTGCTCTAACAATATGGTATCAGCTGACTGTTTTCAGGATACCAAGAAGCTGCAAGAGAAAATCAAAGGCGTCTCAACAAAAATTTGAGAAACCTAGCTGAAAGAAATGAAGCCACTGAAAAATGAGTCAGTGAACAACTTCCTGATGGAAGTATTGAGGAAGAAAGCAACATAGGGAGATCAGAAGTGGCTTATGCTGATTCAGAAGAAGACACCAATGATGAACATGAAAGTGTCTAGTTTGTGAGTACAAGGAAGTAAAAATCCTCATCTGCACAACAGTCAAAGAGTTGAGCTGAAATTGACATGCAGAATATCATTGGTGATTAGTTAGCTCTATCTTAGACAAGTAGAATAAATCACTGCAGAAAACATCTTTTATATCTCAGGTTGAGCCGAAATGCTTTGCTGATGCAACTGAAGATGAAAACTGGGATCATACCATGGATGAAGAGATAGATCAGACATGAGAAGAATCAGACGTGGGAGATTGTTTCGAGGCTAGATGATAAAAATGTCATCAAAAAAAAAAAAATGGGTCTATCAAGACAAGATGAATGAATATGGCATGATGATTCGGAACAAAGCACGACTGAAGTGCAAAGGAGACTCCCAGATAAAGAGTAATCAAAGGATGATGAGGATGGCAAGGCAGTTAATATCACAGAATACAGGAAAATCATTGGAATTCTGTTGTACTTAACCGCAACAAGGCCTGATCTTGTTTTCTCCACATGCCAAGCAGCGAGATATCAGAGTAATCCCAAGGAAAGTCACATGCTTGAAGTGAAAAGAATACTTCGATATATCAAGGGCACGGTGGACTTCGGCTTGACATACAACGACAAATCTCAGACAGAGTTATTGGGATATACTGATGCAGACTGGGCCGGTTCAGCAGACGATAGAAAATCAACGTCAGGTGGTGCATTCTATCTTGGTGGATTTTGTATTTCTTGGCTAAGCAAGAAACAAGACTGCATTTCATTGAGCACCACAGAAGATGAGTATATTGCGGCCCCTCAAGCATGCACACAGTTATTGTGGATGAAGCAGCAGCTTGAAGATATGGGAGTTGAGGTGAAGTCTCCGATCGGAATCCAGTGCGATAACTCAAGTGCTATAAATCTCAGCAAAAATCCCGTCCATCACTCTAGGACAAAGCACATTGAGATAAAGTATCATTTTATCAAGGAGAAAGTTGAGCAGGGGATCGTGAAATTGGAGTATGTGCCTCCAGAACTACAGGTTGCAGCCATTCTGACAAAGGCCTTACCCAAGGAAGCTTTTGAAAGGCATCGACTGGCTCTGGGAGTTCAGTCAATTCCCCACACTTGAAATAGAGTGGATGTGGGCCCCCCCCCCTCTCCCCTAGGTATGGTGTGTTTTTCCCTAATGTGCTGATATGTGTTCTCTACTATGTTACAGACTACAAAGCCGTGACCTTTGGGTTCGTTGACAAAGGGGGAGAAAAGTGCTTGAAAAGTGCTTGACAAAGGGGGAGAAAAGTGTTAGTTCAAGAGAGAAAATAGTGCGGAGATTTGATAAATCATAATTGATACGGGGAGAAGCTGACAGGTGGAGCAGCCAGAAAGGGGGAGCAATGAGAAAGGGGGAGTGTATTAAATCTGACGATGCTAGAAGTGATCGATCAAATCATAGAAATCACGACAGCTGAGGATCGTGATAAAAGCAGAACAGTGGTGTAGGAATGGTGTGAGACGGTGTCCAGCTATCAACAATCGGTATCAACTTAAGAATTCACCGATTGGTATCAGTGTGGTTCAACAACTGGTTTTATTTTAAGAATTGGTATCAGGGTGGAATCGACAATTGGGGTCTGACATGAAGTGATTCATTGATGAGCTTTTCATACTACTCTTGTTTCTCACGCCGAGCATTGCTCATGTGGGCTTAGAGTACGTGTTAAGTGAATCCTTGAACACTATCACAATCGCAAGAGGCGAATGGTGGTAGCAGCTGGAAGAAGACTCAGTGAGGTATCAAAGTGCAGAAAATCTTTCTGAGCAGAGTTGTGAAGAGTTGTCAACAAACCCAAAGGGGGAGATTGTTGGGCAAAAATCCCTCAAGGTAACATTGCAGTGTTTTTGGTTGATTGTGTTTGTTGACAAAGCAGGTTTCCATGGAGAATTGTCGAGTTCCCGAGAAGTTGTTGACATTCCATGTTGACAAAGAACTATGACAAAGGAAAGGATGATCTGGAGGCGGTACAAAAGAGCAGTACAAGGTGGCGCCGTTTTCCAGTGTTTGCCAAATTTTTGGGCCTGAAAATCGCCAATGGAAAATGGAGTGATATGTTGTTGGCAAAGGTTGAGGAGAGAGAAATGAAGGAGGTGTGCGGAAAAATCAAGCGTGGCGCGCAAAACTAGAGGGTTGCGCGAAATCTTGAAGTGTGGCGCGCAAAACAGCGGGTTGCGCGAAATTGTATTTCGCGCAAAAGATGTTTCAAGGCCGAACGCTCGAAAATCGGTAAAGGCATGAGGCGCGCGAAATTTTGGAGGCGTGCGCAGAAAATTGAAGTGGCGCGCGAAATAGCAGATGAAGTATTTCGCGCAAGAGGTGTTACGAGGTCCGAAGCTCGTAAAATGTCAAAGGCATGAGGTGCGCGAAATTATGGAGCAGTGCGTGGAAAATGTTTGTGCGCGGAAGATCAAAGCGGATTACGCGCACAAGGAGGGTTTTTCGCGCGGGGTCGATTTTGCCTATAAATATGAAGTGACCCTCCTCCATCCGAGGGAGTTCAAGACATAGAAAATACCCGAGCTCTGGTGCGCGAAATTGAAGTTTGAAAGGGTGTTGCGCGTAAACTTAAAGTTTGCGCGTAAAGTCAGATTGCGCGAAAAGCAAAGGCTGCGCAGAAAGTTTGAGTTGGCGCGTAAAAGGAAGGTTGCCCGAAAAGTGGATTTCGAGCAAAGGCAGTGAATTGCGCGCAAGGCAGTTTCCAGGCTGCGCGTAAAATTTGAAGGTTGCGCGAAAAAGGAATTTCGCGCAAAGCATAGAAATTGCGCGCAAGGCACCGTAAGGGTTGCGCGTAAAAATTGAGGTTGCCCGGTACATCCGGTGCAAAGTGAGATTCATCTACGGGTGAAAGTTGAACTTCAACAGAGCATCTACATACAGAGAAAGATGCATTCCTTAATGGAAATGAAGAGACATACAGGTCTATAAACTGTGAGTGAATCCCTTCCAAGAGCAGTGAGCTTAGGAAGAGGAAGAAGGTGATCCTCTCCACCGGCAGTGAGCCAGAGAGAGAGAAACAGGGAGTGACCCTTGGGAAAGCAGTGAGCTGACCCTAAACATTGTATAGGCAGTGAGCCTGGGCATAGAAGTGATCTAGCCCGAACATTGTAATCCACAGCTAGTGAAGCCTAGTGGGATTTGGTACGAACCGGCAACTTGTCGGCGTATGCTCCTTGGACGTAGCCCTTAGCGGTGAACCAAGTAAAAATCTCTGTGTCCGTCTGCTTACTTTCCTGCATTGCATTCAAAGCATCATCATCAGGTAAATGAGACAAGTGATCACAGTAACCACACAAGTGCAAACAAAGTGACCCTTGTAACAAAGAGGTCAAGATCCAGTGGGGCAGAAAGAACTTTGAAAAAGAATATCCATACCCTGATTCACCCCCCCTCTCAGGGTATATAGGCCCCTATTGGCCCTAACAAAAATTGAATTAATAATATTTAGAAAATTATTTTTAAAAAACGGATTTCACTTTTGAATAATACACGTCAAAAAATGGTAGGGGTGAATTTTTGGGATTTTTCTGAAATTCTTGAATTTTTGATGAATGGAGAAATATGATAAAATACCGTATATACAAATTATCAGTTAAATACACTATTTATGACATCACAAGTGATGCAAGGCCACTTGGTTCGAACTAACATGCACTTATTACTATTAGGGGTCACATGAAACCACACTATTGGTTTTCTTGAGGGAAATAAAAAAATAATGAATTAAATATTCAAACTTTACTCCTATCCTCCACTATAAAAACCCCTCACCACTCTCTCTTCTATTCACTCCACTAAGCCTTTAATCTACTCAATTTTTTGGCCAATTACCCTTCCCTAGTCTCTCCCCACGTCCAAGAAGCTTCTGGTCTTCCCAAAAAACCAGAACCCCTTCCCTTAAGGAGGTTCTCAATGAGGTTATTTAAAGAGGTAAAGCACCCATCTTTTTCATTTGGTTTCATTTCAATTTCTATTCTTTTTCTATCCTCTACTCATCTCCTCTATCCAAATTAACATGATAAATCCATTACCATCTATATACTAGAATTATATCATGTTAATGGAAGAACCATCATAAATATTCTTACTCCCTCTGTTTTATTTTTTATAAATGTAATCAACGTCTTTGAGATTCCAATTTATAGCCTTCATGGATGATGAAGTTTCGTTCTTCAATTTCATCTTCATTACTGGTCACGAAACCATATTTATGGTTTAAATGGACTATAAAATATGTATTATAACATAATTAATATTCCGGAACCATAATATGTACATATAATTAAGTTATATGACAAAACTAGTTCATAATAATCCAAATAATTCCGACTAATCGAAGTGGTTTTCATCTAATGATTCTTCCTAATTCCATGTAACCAAATGATAGAAATTACCATTACCAAATATATATGTTCATAAATAATATATAATTCCAATCCTGGAGATTTATAACCTTTCCATATGAACTTCATTTCATAAAACCATGTGAACCAAATATGAAAATAAAGGAAACGAACACTCCTAAATGACGAAATTCAATACAATAACTCATTAATAAAGACATAAATGAACTAACCATAATTATGTTAAACTAAATAAATCTCTAATAGGTTCTGAAATATGTTATTAAAAATTTTAATTACATATTATAGGAGCTTAAGTACAAGAGAGGAACACGTTTGGAGTTAAGGTAAGGGGTTTTCCACCTGAACTTCCATTTTCATTCGGGATACTTTGATTGTCTAAATACCTCAATGAAATTATTATTTATTGTTATTTACTCCACATATATTATGTTTGAGTATCATATATATGTTTACAAACTATAATCCTTCCTTATTTTATGGATTTTTACATGTTTTAAAAGGAACATTCAAAATTGATTCAAAATTACAATCCTGATTCAAGGGAATTCCTAAAATTCTTAACTATTTTCAATGGCACTCTATAATATGTTTTTGAAGACCATTATCTTTATAAAATCACTCATTTTATTATGAAAATAATATCTTACTTCACTTCATTTTTTATACTATGTTTTTCCAAAATAACTCTTCTTTTCAAAATAAAAGAGTATTTATCTCCAGAATTGCTTAATGATTTTATATGAGTGTTTTCATCTAATTCAAAACTCTTGTTGATTCCATGGTATTATTGGGCTGAATAATTTTCGAAGTCATCTACCATATTTGATTTAATGGTTTATGACTACCTCTATTGTGGATGATCTATCATAAAACCATTCACCATATTACTCAGAATGGTTAGTGTTTTATGTTTAATGATTGGGGAAAGATAGTTACATTTCATATGATAGTTTCAATATAAATGTATATATTGTTTATGTTTATCCCATATCATATGAGTAATTCATTGGAATTATTATATGACGAGTGGTTCCCTCTATAGCCCCTAGATGCATCGGAAGGTCTCCTGAGACAACAAGACGTGGAATGGGTCGAGGCCTTTCCCAATGTGATATAGATTTTGGCTGAGGCCATAATCACTATACGTTTTGGCCGAGGCCATGAAAAAATGTTTCTGAATGTCTGGAATATGCACTTCCCTCATTATGAAGCTAGTAATTTAATGTTTGCGTGGTCATTAGACTAGTAGAATACCCATGATTATGGTTTATTATGGAATTATTTATGTAGCTCATATTACTTCCAGAATGTGTTCAGGTTTATTATTAAAGGCATGTGTTTTCAATTATTCAACATGTCTAATGTTTATATTATCATACACTATATTTATTACCCTTATAGAGTGTTTGAGCTCACCCCTTTATTATGCTTCATTTTCTTAGGGCAAGAGTAATTCTATTATTAATGACATGCTGAAATAACCTAGGAGTTATGGAAGTTGTATAAGGATTTATTATGTCGTTTTTTCATTTCAAGTTGTAATGATGAACTTATGTATGTATCTTGTTTCTAATAATACTAAACTACTCGGTCCTTTGGGATTTTTTTCCTTATATGTATGTCAACTTAATCAAATAATGCACCTGCTTTGGGAAACTGGGGTCTGGTCCTTACATAAAATTTATAAAATTTCAAAAAGTGGGTATTAATATTCATAACGACTATTTTGATTGGTCGCGATGTGTTAGAATCTCAAAGTTGCGTAAAATGAATGATATTGCATTATTCAAAGGGAAACTTATTGTGGAAGATTTTGGTGTTACATTCTTCCCTCCTTCAAATAATTTCATCCTCAAAATTTCTATAACACTACCGCACGAAATGATTCAGGTGTTTCTTCATCATAAGTTCCTCTGGTTCTCATGTTGTCTCTTCCATATTTTGGTTTCTCCACTAAACTTTTACCAGACGAGTCGTCTAGTTTCTCAGGACTTGTTCTATTGAATCAAGAATTTTGAAAGGCTCTTTACAATAACACAGATCAGGTTCCAGTTCAATTTCTTCATAGGTGAGTACATGCGTTGGGCCAGGCATGTATTTTCTCAACAGTGATATGTGGAACAAATCATGATCTTTGGAGAGACTTGGATTCATTTTCAAATGATAATCTAAAACTCCATTTCGTTCTAGATTTTAGAAAGTTCCGATGTACTTGGGACTCAATTTACCCTTCTTATTGGAACGTATAACACCCTTCCATGGAGATACCTTCAAGAAAACATGGTCTCCTACTTGAAATTACAAATCCTTCATTCGGTTATCGGCGTAGCTCTTTTCCCTACTTTGGGCTTCTTTGATGTGGGTTTGGATAAACATCACCTTTTCCATTGTTTCCTCAACATGTTCTGGGCCTACGAGTTTTATTTCACCAACATCATCCCAACAAGTTCATGTGCGACATCTATTTCCATATAACGCTTCATATGGTGCAATCTAAATACTTGAATGGAAGATATTGTTATTGTAAAATTCTAAAATAGGTAAATATTAATCCCACATACCCTGAAATTCGAGTGAGTAAGATCTCAACATGTCTTGTAAGGTTTGAAAAGTTTGTTCCGATTGTCCATTAGTTTGAGGGTGGTAGGCAGTGCTCAAATGAAGTTCAGTATCCATGTCTTTCTGAATACTTTTCCATTATATTGATGTAAAATGGGGATTACGATCATAATCAATCGATAAGGGTTCTCCATGAAGTCTTACAACTTCATTAATATATACTCTTTCTAGATGTTCATGTGGTAAATTTTCTCTTATAGCAAGAAAATGTGCTGAATTGGTAAGAAAATCAATAATGACCCATATTTCATCATTATTTCTAGGAGTCTTTGGTAGCCCCATGAAATAGTCCATTGGAATATTATCCCATTTCCACTCAGGTATGGGAAGAGGTTTCATGACTCCTCTAGACTGTTGCCTTCTAGCTTTCACTTATCGACAAACTATACATCTTGACACAAAATCAGATATCTCCCTCTTCATGTTGACCCACCAAAAATGTTCCTTTGAATATCTATACATCTTAGTGCTACCATGGTGTATAGAGAAATTGGAGCTATGAGCATCATCCAATAATTCCCTTTTTAGAACAAGTATAACGGGAACATAAATTCTCTTCCCAAATTTCAAAATTCCATATTTATATACGAATTCACTCGATCTCCCATCATTCACAGCTTTAATCTTCTCTTGAATCTCCTCATCATCATACTGAGAACTTTTTATCCTTTATAGTAAATATATTTTGGGAACAATTTGAAAAATTATTGATGTTTCACCTTCCATGATTACTCCCATGTCCATTTTCACTAGATCCGTGAAAATAAGATCTCTTTCAACTCTCATCTTGTTCAAAACTCTATGATACATTATACTGAAACCATCTACCACCTTATTTTCCTTCAACGAGTGTTAGTGTATTGTGAAATAATAATCCTGGAGTAGTTCAATCCATCTCCATTGCCTCATGTTGAGTTCTTTTTGTGAGAAAATATACTTCAAAATCTTTGGATCAGTATAAATCCCACATTATTTACCATAGAAATAGAGTATCTATATTTTTAGAACTAAGATTACAGATGGTAACTCAAGATCCTGAGTAGGATAGTTTTAATCATGAATTTTTTGTTGTCATGATGCATAGGCAATAACTCTATAATTCTACGTAATGACACAACCAATTCCTTTCTTTGAAGCATCACTATAAATAATAAACTCATCGTTCCCTGATGGTAGATTCAAGATAGAAGCGTTGAACAATATTCTCTATAGTTCTTCAAAACATTCTTCACACTCTGTTTTCCCAACAAATTTAACCCCTTTACATGTGTGCTTGGTTAATCGGTTAGCCAATTAAGAAAACTTCTTGACAAAATTCAAATAATAACCTACTAAAGCAATAAAACTATGTACCTTAGTTATACACGTCGGTGCTATCCATTCATGGATTTCCTTGGTCTTTGAAGGATCAATAGATATTCCATCCTTAGAGACGAGATGGCCAAGAGATGAAATCTCTTGAATCCAGAATTCACACTTTCTAAACATCCCGTATAATTCATTTCTTCTGAGGGGTTTCGGAATGGTGTGCAAGTGATTTTCATGATCTTCATTGCTATTGGAGTATACTAAGATATCGTCAATAAATACTACTACACAATCATCAAGATATTCCTTGAAAAATCTATTCATTATATCTATGAAAATAGAGGATGCATTAGTCATCCCAAAAGGCATTACTGTAAACTCGTAATGCCCGTACCAGGTTTGAAATGTTGTTTTTGGAATGTCTTCCTTCTTCACACACAACTGATGATATCCAAATAGAAGGTCGATCTTTGAAAAATATTGAGATCCATGAAGTTGGTCGAATAAGTCATAAATGTGATGTAGGGGATACTTGTTCTTTATTATTATAACATTGATCTCCTTGTAGTCAATGCAGTACCTCATAGATCCATATTTATTCTTACCCAAAAGGATAGGGTCTCCCCATGGAGAAAAACTAGGGAGAATAAATCCGTAATTACACAATTCCTCTAGTTATTCCTTCAGTTCCACTAATTCCATAGTGTCTATTCTATAAGGGGTCTTCGATATGGGCCTTAAACCAGGAATTAAATTAATGGAGAACTCAATTTCTCATTCTAGAGGATGTCCAGGTAAATCCATTGGAAACACATCAAAATATTCTCACTCAATATGTATGTCCTCTATTAGAACATTCTTTTCCTCACCCATAATTATTTCATTCTCATCCTCCCCAAAGCATGAAATATTATATCTAAGCAATTTGTCCATTTCTCAGCTACTAATGGATTTGTACTCCCATTAATTGTTGGTGGTTGTTTTCTCATGAAGCGGTCTAACATTGATCCTCCATGTTATGGATCAAGGTGCTCCATACGGGTAAGGTTATTATTCATAACCTGAGTGATTTTTCCCAGTATGGTGATAAGATGATCAGCACCAGTTGCTTCACCAACTCCACTATAATTATCTTGAGTAGGATGGAAATCCCTACATAGATTATGTTGATTGATATGGTTTACATTCCCTCCACTAGGCACCATTTCTAAACAATGTCATACACTAGATTAGTTTATGAATCGCAATACATAACTCAAAACTTGTAAAATACTTAACATAAATTGAACAGTTTATGGATATAATCCATATTCATAAAAATGTTTTCTTTGCGGAATTATATACTCATAAAACCTTCATAATGGTTTGCAAATAAAATAAGAATTATCCTAAGCATATCCCCCAGGAGTGTCATAACAAAGAGTGCAGCAAGGCTCGTGGTCATGCACCAGTTCCCATTTGAGTCTGGCTCAAAGCTGTGTTTTCAGGTTTTACCCCTAGGTACATCTATGCCAGATCCGCCTCTGACTATTCGTATCCATACAGGGATGTATTTCTTGGAAAACTCACAAAATATCTATCGTACCAAAATTCTAGGAAATTCTTCTATAGTAATCCTCAAAGTCTATCTTAGGGTAATGTTCTATAATAAGATTTTTTCTAAATCTATCATCGAAGGTTTGTACTAAACTTTCTCTGATACCAACTATAATTCCTCAACCCTAGTTACCCAGAGTTAGTGCATTATTACATAACATTGGCATGATCATAATTGATCAAGTCTCAAAAGACTGATTAATTTAGTAGCCTTGGAAATACTAGATACATTAATAAGTTTTACATTACATTATTAAATGAAAAACTAAAACAACATAGCCTCCATAGGACACACTCATATCGCTTAGACTATCCCTACAGTTCAATCATAATATACTTCTTCGCATCCTGGGAAAAATAAAACATAGAAAGGGGTGAGCTCAGATGCTCAGTAAAGATAACAATATAGAGAAAACATTCATAAATAATCATAAACATTAAAGGCAATGTAAGACTAAAAAAATCCTTTCAAACACGAAATTCAGCATAATATAGAGAAGATAAAATCAAATAATTTAATTTACTTATTCTCATGGTTGTTCTACTAGTCGAATAATCACATTCAATATCAATCGCCACTTTTATAATGATGGAATGCATAATGAAAGATTTCATAACCACATAGTCAAGGCCTTGTTCCAATACTAAAAATATGATTTTTTTCAAGGCCTTGTGCCAAGACACTAGTTTGTCTCATGAGACCTACCGATACATCGAGGAGCTATAGCAGGCTCCACCTGTCACTTACTAAGTCCAATGAATTCCTCATATGAAAAGGTTTAAACATAACATAAACATTAGTATTAAAACTAGCATATGAAATGTCAATACTTATCCATAAACCACAAATGGTATAAAAATAACACATCCATAGTCAAAAATATCACAATTCCTTCAATACAATATGGAAGTTTTGTATCATAATAAATCAACATCAAATAATCTTACAATCCATCAAATGATGTTGACATAGATTAAATCAATTTTTTTAGAGAAATATCTATTTCAATTATGAAATCATTTAAAAGTCATATAAAAATAAAAGAAAACATTTATTTTGAAAATATTCTTTTAATATTGTATGGGAAGCTTTTATGATGTTATAATGGTGGAAAATAGCCACACCCGCCGTATAAGTTAAAAAACATTCTTACCTTAATTTTGTCGAAAAGGTTATAAGGTGCCTTGTTTGGAAAACGACTGAAATATTTCTTTCAAACCATTTATAAATATTCAAAAAAAGGTATAAATGAAATTAACCCATAGTCCAGTAAATATTAAAAATGTTTTGGAATACATTTTTAAGAATCATGGATGTGGATGATAAATAGGTCCCAGTAGATACTTATGTAAAAACAACCTCGGATAATAAAGAGATTGTGAAATTAACTCTTACCTTGTACTTTTCCTTGGTCGAGGGAAGTTTGACCTCCTGTATAATGGTGCAAAAATTGTTATTAATTATACAAGAATCATTTACATTAATATGATATCATATATGATCTTCTTATATTTCATTTTTAATGACATTTTAGTAGTATCGTCGTTTCGGGTGTTAACTGATTTAGTTTCCTTTATATGCTTGGTTACGTAAGCCATGTTTGTTATGGATAGGATGTATCTGATTCATATACATAATTATATTATGTCTATAAAAATTATTTTTTATTCATAAAATGAAAACTATTCGTGAATTATTACGATGGCGAATGAATCCCATCACGTTCGTGGAGACGGTAATCCGTACGTACGCACGAGAGAAAATATCACTCTTTTGATATTAAAATCATATATAATTGGATGGTATATCATATATAAAGAATCATTATCATGTTATATTTATTATTTTCATCATTTATACTCATTATTATACTCATCCAAATGATGAAGTGTTTGAATAACAAACTACACCGCGACCTGGAGACGGTAATCCGTACTTACGCACGTGTGGTGACTTTGTCATTTATAGGATGGATAGAATAATGAATATGGTTATACAATTTTTATAATAAAATAAAAGTATATAGAAGATACTGGAGTTATTATTTTAGAATGGAAACAACAATTAAAGAGAAAGTGGAAGAAGAAAAAAACTTGAAAGAGGTGATGAAATATTTACCTCTTCTTCGAGTTGTTCCTTTTGATTAGATCAAAAGGGCTCCTTAGGATGGATTTATGACTAAAGGAAGGCCTCTAGGATTAATGGATTACATTTGAGAGGATATTTGGTCACAGTTTTTCTAAGACAAATTGCTTTGAATGTGTGAATTTTAGAGAAGGGGAGGTGCCCTTTTATAAGAGAGGTGATGGTCACTTTAGGAAAATCTTGAAATATTATGTTATAATAAAATCTTTTTTAGTTTATAATGGCTCCAAAAAGAATTATTTAATGGATAAGGTGGTTATGGGTAGAAAAACTCTCAACCAATATGTTTTATATAGGATTAGGTCATCATATTAACCTTATCGTTTAGATTTATCTCTTAGTTAAATAGTTTGACATTTACCATGTCTCTTTGTATTTTTATATTATATAGTTAATAAACATAATATAAAATTCCAAGAAAACCCCATGTGGTTCATTATTAATATATATAACCTTATATAAGTCCTTTGTCCTAACCTTAAATTTTTAGAAATATTTTATCAATTAATAATATAATATTTGTTTCAAAAACTCAATTATGTAAATTTTGACATTATTTAATACATGATTTGATTACAGTCCTAACAACTTCATTAATTCAAAATAAATTCATATTTTCAATCCAAACAAGTCATATTAACCTAGAAAATTAGTTTAATTCATCAAAACTCTTAAATTATATTTATTTGGATATTTATAATATAAATTATTTTAATCTTTCATTAATAAGGTAATTACTGCATCATCATTGTGTCATAAATAAATTTAATTATTTAATGTCTAAAAATTGTAAATAAACTAAAATTATGTAGGAAATCTTTTTATATTTATAATGAATATCTATAGTCGAATTTATCTTATGTATAACCCTATATTAAAAATGGTTTAGTTATTAAACATTGATTTTAACTCTTTTAACTCTTCTTTGAGTAAAATAATAATAAATTTCCTAATCTAGTCCAAGTGGACCTAAAGGATAATCTTTTATTCCTAAGGTTGTTTTTGGTCGAATTAAACTTATCCAATAGAATTATGACATGTTTTAGGGTAATTATGATATCATTTTTACCCTTAATTACCCAATTTACTTTTAACCGTGGTCAATAAAAGTAAAAAAGTTACTATCCACTAAACATTATTTTCATCTTATTGAACCAAATTTTACTTACTGATATTAATTGTGTCTCTCATATTTTTTAAATTCAACTCACAGAAGTGGTAAAATTAAGTTTTATACAAATTTGTAAATTCTACTAGGAGGTGGGTAAAAGACGGCATATAGTTCGATAAAAGTTGATATATCTAAACTTATTATAAAATGAATCCAATGAATTAGGTTGAACATATATATGTATTATGTATCTATTTATAATTAAATTAAATTAAAATAAAATAAATAATTATTTAAATAAAAAGTTGTTTTTAATTATTAACATAGTATTTCTTCACTATTCATAAAAAAATTGAAGTTTTCAGAAAAATACCCAAATTTCACCCTGAGATAATTTCTATATTCCATATCCAAAAACAAAGTCCATTTTGAATGATAAAATTTATAAAATTTCAAAAAGTAGGTATTACTATTCATAATGGCAAGTTTGATTGGTCGTGGTGTTTTAGAATCTCGAAGTTGCGTACAATGCAATCTGTTGTATTATTCAAATGGAAACATACCATGTAATCATGGGGTGTTACAATTTAAATGAATATTATTTCCACATAAATAATCATACATAAGTAATCAAACATAAACATAAGGGTTACCCATGGAAAGAATTGGGTATCAAAATCCTGTCAAAAGCATAATAAATGGGCATATCAAAAACATTTCTAAGAAATAACAGAATTAAATCATACATGGACATTAATAAAGTAATATAGGAATATATCATGATAATATTTGTCAAACTAAAGTGAAAAAAGTGTTTATAAAACTTTAGAAATAAAATATTTTAGTACGGTTTAAGTGAAAACTTTCAAGATTATTTAAAAGAGAATAAGAATATTTGTTTGTATAAAACCATAATTGAACCAATTTATTTTTTCATAATAAAATGAGTTATTTTATAAAAATAAAATTGGATTAAAATATATTATGTATCACACTTTAAAATGGGTAATAATTCAGTTAGTTCCTTTAAATCAGGCTTGTTTATCAGGAATAATTGAGTGGGGAACCTTTTAAAATCATGAAAATCCTTAAAAATAAGTATGAATGGATATTGAAACTTGATTTTGAAAACTATAATATCATTTATAATATTAACATAAAAATAAAAAAGAATTTAATTTTGGGTAAAAAAATCAGAGTAACCCGAAGGAATAATGGAGGTTTAGGTAGAACCCCTTACCTTAAGTCTGAAGGTGTTATTCACTTGATCTTATTGTCCTAGATTAAAAAATTAGGTTAATTAATTAATAATTACAGAACCATTTATAAATTTATTTTAATTATTTTAATTTTATTATGTTCATTTATGGCCTTTGTGATGGGTTAATATATTCAATTTCATCATTCGAGAATGTTAGTTTACTTGGATTTCATGATCAGTTTAGCTGTATATGTGTATGGAAAATCATGTAGAATGAGGTTAGTTGTACATAAATGAAATTATATGTTTTTAATGAACTTATATAATACCATTTTGTTTCTAGAAGTTAGGATGATTCATTAGATAAATCATTAATGATAAATATTTATATTAATTTAGCGTTTTTTGATCACAACAAACTCATTTTTTTATAAATTAATATCATGTGAAAAGAATGATTACATAACATTAAATAATATATAATACATATATCATAATCTGGTTCAACCATAAAAATGGTTTCATTACTAGCCTTGGAGATTTAATTGAATGATAAAATCACGTCGTCCACGAATGTGGTAAATCAGCAAATCATGGATGATGTTTTCATTATGAAAGTAAAAGATATAGGAGAAGATATTTGATGAAGAATTATTCCATAAACATGATAAAATTGGAGTATATGTATGATAATAGAGTTTTAATTCCATTTTTATGAGTGTTGTTGAGGATAAAAAATAAAATAAAGGAAATTGAAAGAAAATAGACGAGGCTTTTACCTCTTGATTGTTTCTTCTTGAGAGCCTCCTTACGGGATTTATTTTTCTCTTATGTTAGGACCAAAAGCTCATGGAAATTGGGGAGAGGTTTGGGAAGATAATTAAAATGAATTTGGGGAAGCCTAAAATCTAGAGAGGTTTGAGGAGTATAGGTGGTGAGCGGTGGTATTTATGGTGCAGGAGAGGGGTGTTTTCTCATTATTTCACTCAATATTTTATTATTTTTCTCAAGAAAAGAAATAGTTTTTATTCTTGAGAATAAATAAATTAAATTTAGAATGAGTGTAAGATATAAGGGTCTTATATCAGCACTACATCACCTATTACTCCATAATTCAAGTATTTAGCATTTATCATAAATTAACGTATTTTACTATGCACCAAAAATTCAAATATTTTAGAAAAATCCAAAAAATTCACCCTAACCATTTTTTGATGTGTAGAATTTAAAAATTAAGTCCATTATATAAAAAAATTCTAAGTAGGATAAATTTAAATTTAAATTAAAATCATCAATCACTTGGAAATACAGATTTTAAAATTATAACTGCTTTTATATCACTTTGAAAAATTAATTAGGGACAAATAAAATTATCTTATAATCAGAAGACATAAAAATAATTGTTTTGGAAAAAATTTTCATTTAAAATATTATATTAATAAAAAAATTAATTAAATATTTATGACTTCAAAAAATACCAACACTTAATTAATAAATTTTAACATATTTATTTACTTATATTATGATATAATTTTATAACATTCCCATTTAAAAGATGATTAAATTTTATTTATACTTTCATATATTAGGTTACTATTCCATTGTCTGGTTTACTATTCATAAGGTTCACATTACTATTCTAAAGGTCAAGTTACAATTTCATCGATATAGGTTCCTTAACATCTAGAGATACATATTATTTCATTCATGCATCACTTATAAAGCCTATATTTAGTTCTATATGTTTTTATACCATATGAAATAATTATAAGAAGGGAATTTATATTGATAAATCTTTGGGTTGTTATAGTAGTAGGTGTCAGCTAAGAAGTCATGCCAAATTTGTAAGACATGGGGCTATGAAAATGGTGGTGAGTTTAGGAATTCATCCTCCCTCACTCATTTTTTTGTACTTTCACTTTGTTATTGATGATTCAATTATGTTATCTAGAGGTTCTTCCAAGTTAGTGGATGATGATCCTGACACAAGGTATCTTTTATTCTCTTTGGGATGCCTGGATGTTCTTCCTAGGATTAGGCTTCTAAGCCATGTAAATTTATATGTTCATTGGTAAACCCAAAGGTGCTACTTGGTACTTGGCTATTGAGCCTATATATTTGATTATTAGATTATTTGGATTTCTGTAGGTTCTTCCTAGAATATTTCTATTGAGCCAACTATTATTATATACGGCCATGGAATCCCTAGTAATGATACCCTTTGATGATTATTCTCACCCCGAGTTGTTATAAGATGAGGTTGATTATACTATCCTTGACTCATGGGGTTAATCAGGATTATTACACTCTCCTCAACTCAGGGTCATCGATGGATGATTATGCTTTCCTTGAATTGTGGTCTAGAGAGGATGATTACGCTCTCTTCATCCTAGAGGCTATGGAGGATGACTATGCACTCATTGATTTTTCATATGATGAGGATCTCCATAAGTTCTCTCTAGGATCAGTCCTATGATACCTTTTTCTTCATCAATGTTGTTGAGAATGGAATCTCACACCTATGATGGATGTTAGGAATGAATTCCACATCATGGATCTTGAGGGGTGGGAATGATATCTCACCAGTGAGCTCTCTTTATAGATCCCCTAAGGGTCAGACCTTCAGGGTTCATCTGAGTCTCAATGTCATGACCACCGATGGACCAGGACCTAGGGCTCATACATTATACTAGAATTACATGGTATGAGTAGAATAGAATCTAGCTCAGTGACAATTTACTGGATGTTAAGATGCGCTTCCCCAAAATCTTTCATTATAGTGATTGGAGGTGAGTATGGGTGAGCCTAGGGTTAGGACGAGTATCCCCTTATGGGGACATAGCTTGCTCATAGATATTTATGGAACTGTTAGAAGTAGTTATATTTCGGATGGTATTAAGAACCAAGAGATATAATTAATGATACATGGATCGAGTGGTATGACATCCAACTCAACTCCCTGGGCACATGATGTCCAGAAGATTTGGATTATGAACCCAAGGATCGATTGTTGATGGTTTTTATGTTATTTCATTCAAATTACTCATGTATATTCATATTTATTTATATATTTATAGGTATGGAACTATACATATATACACATATAAGTATCGAAATCCATGATATTACTTTCCCCAGTTGATTGGGATTATGGACCTGGGGGTCAACTGTGGCCTCAGGATGTTATATTTACCTATCTTTTCAGTTGAGTGTCGGCTAGGATGAGAATATTTCATTAGAATTGACTTATGATAGCATAGTTTATAGGTTCATCATTGGTTTGTATTACTGATATTATATTCTCACCCATTTACATGAACCTCAGTGTGTGTAAAGACCATAGGTATACTTTTCAGGTTGAGAACAGTGGCCTGGTGGATAGGGCTTAGGCCCAGAGTTTAATGATCATGAGGAGCTGCTCACGTGGGTTCTTCTATTCATGTTGGTGTAGTTCAACAATTTCTTGAGATTAGTTATGTGGTCTATCTCGAAGTTAGTACTAAATACATGTTCTTTTATTTTGGTTTCTTTTTGTATTCACGTATCATTATGATTTTCCTAGTGAGTGAATAGTGTGGTATGTAGAACATAGTTATTTAGGATTTTACATAATATTTTTTTTTATTATAGCATGTTCTATTTCAGTTTATTTTATATTATGTACTCTGTTTATTCACTATGGTGTATGACACTTATCTATATTCATTTTTTTCTTACTCTGATATGAGGGAATAGTCTCCCAACTAGCACACCCTAGGACCTAACTTCTAGTTGGTAGAATCTGGTGTACAGGGAGGCACACTTAAGGCTCCCAATGAACTAACATAGATAACTGGTTCAGTTTCATCTAGATTGGGACGTTACAATGTGGTATCAAAGCTCTTATTTTCTTCATATTTACTATTTGTGATATGGTATAAAGGAGTATTAGGAATCTTCGAGGGCATGTTATAGATATCAGACTGGTGCATCAAGAACACTTGATCTAGTAAGAAGTCCTAGTAGCCAAGGGTATGAGATTGTTTTTTTAATCTATGATGTTACAGTTGTTTGTGATTTTCTCCTTGAGTGACACACATTTTATGTTATGTGATGATTTGTTACATATTTTTGGCTCTTGTTCATTAACAGGAGTCCAGAGATAGATTTTGAATCTGGGATGGTAAATCCAAGAGGCCTATCAGTATCATCTTTATCACATAGAATTTACATCATATTTCCCCAATAGTGAGTGATTTTACTAACAAATGAGGCCTATTCAATTGGGCCTACCCATATATATATATATATATATATATATATATTTCATTCTTATTTAAGCTTTTATGTATCTATATTGAGATGTTTTTGTTTAGGAATATGACTCAATCCTCGTGCACGAGAGGTTAAGTGACCCTAGTAGGTCAATTTGACATTTGATTCCATTATGTTGAACCCCTTATAGGGTGTTGTTTTTCAGGTGGTGGTTATCTAGTCAAATCACTGAGTATGATGTTGATAGATACTAGAAATTTTGTTGTGAACTAGAATTTAAGGGGGTATTATCGTATATGGATTCCTGGTTAGATTTAGTTCAGTATATATTTTATATTGGTATCATGACCTCTTGGAAGCAGTTCCTTATTAGTATTCTCAGTGAGGATCAGGTCTTCATAAGCCTTGTTTTTAGTTTTGACCATTATAGGATGGTTTTATCTTCATCATCCTTATATAGGTTTAATATTTTGGGATTGGTGGATAGAGATTGTGAGCCAGTTCTGAGACCTCATCTATAGAGATTGGTGGGAGACCTAGAGACCCTTAGTTTTGACTAAGACCCTTGTAGGTCGACATCTTTTTAATTTTATGGAAACCTACATGACATAGGTTTCCCCATGTTTTCATACTATTTTTTAAGAAGTGCGCTTTGTTTTACACTCATTTTAATATTCATTCATGGTAGGCGCTCGAGTTTTTCATTATAGGCATGTTAATTCCTTCATATTTTGAAAAACACCTTGGGTGCATTGGTTTCAAGACTGTCTTTGATGGGTAGCATTATTCTGGTTCTTGTCTTGTTCGACCAATGTTTTCACTATTGCTAATGGGGTTAGAGCATGGGTAGACACTCATGACTAGAATTATGATGGGTGATAAGAGGTCATGGGAATAGAATTTTGGCACAAATGAGGTGCCTAATTTTGACGAGGAGTTCCAAGGGAGATTATAGCATGTTTGGACTAACATGTCGTGTTGCACAGTCCACTTAGCCATGTGATGGATGACTCACTTGAGTATGAGTCAATTGACTAAGGTACACATTGGTTTCATGTGGTTCCATTTAAATTTTAAATCAATGTAAGGTCATGGGTGAGATGAGGACCAATGTTTTCAAGTCTTTTCATTGGAATTGTTTCCCGAGAGTTGTGGTTAATGGAAGAATATCCCTCCATGGTAGAGGAGATATCGAAAATTAAGGGGTTACCATGAGATGGTTGACCTGTGGCTAAATCCTAATTGGTTATTGATGATATTGAGAGCATGGATCAAAGATAGTTTTATAATTCATTCAATTTAATCTTAGTGTACTCACGGTTAGAGATGATCATGTTATATTTTCACTTAGTCTTGAGTACACTGATATAGCATCATCCCAACAATGATATTTTTTTATTTTCAATGTATTCAATGGTTGAGGAAGGAAACCTGATGAGATTATGCTCAAGGAGTAGTGTACAGTAATATATATGTTGGGGGGTATACCAATGGCCATTTGAGGGTGGTGACTCTCACTTCCAACTGATTTTTCATCAATTTCCATGGGTTTTTAGGTCATATTTTTCTTGTGATATGATGAGAAGTGTATTCCTATGGTGGGGAGTATTAGATAAGTCATATTTAATTGTCCCCCATATTGGAGATTGTTAATGAAATTATGGGACTGGTCATTAGATAGTTTAGATAACTTCTCTATACAAATGCTCGGGGAGAGATCATGGCTTCCACTCTTACCGTCAGGATTCTCAGGGATGGGACAATATTAGGTGTGGAGATTTTAAGGACCTGAGTTTTTTCAGACAAAACCTTTGAGTGGAAATTTGAATTTTTGATTTTAGAATATTGTAAGGGGTAAAATGGTCATTTACACCTAGAATATGATCCTGGATATTTTTTTTGATCACTCATTCAGTATGATAATAGGGTTTTTACCCTAGTGTGGTAGTTTTATGGAATTCATAGCTGTTCGAATTTTAGCATAATAATTGATAATTAATATTTAATAAATTAAATATTAATTTATTCACGTAGCTTCATTCAGTAATATTTTTTTGACCAGACCATCATATTGAGATTCTATCTCTACCTTTGAGTATATAATTGAGAGTTTTTCCTAGGTGGGGCATAAAGTCAAGTTGGGCAATGGGGTTGGGTTTGGCCCCTTTTTCATTTTATTTTCTTTTTCTTCTTTTCATTCTTGTATTTTTCTTTTATTTTTTCCTCATCTAGATTCTCATGTATTCCCCCATGGTATTCCTATTTTTCATTACCCATAGAGAGGTAGATGTAGGGATATAAAGAGGTAGGGAGAAAATGAGGTACCAGAGAGGAGCTTGGGATGCGTCGGATTGTCGAGCAGCAACCATAGACCATAGAAATAGGTGAGGCTTCGATGAATTACTCCTAAAGGTATATCATTTTCAAATTTTCTTGTAAATACTTATAGATTAATCATTTTCAACTTTTAATCCCATATTATAGTATCTTAGAACCCCTTGAGGTTCTATCTACATCATTCTAGGTGAAAATGAGGGTCTAGGGGTGATTTGAGGGTTTCTGTTCAGGAAAACCCATCAACACAATGTGTGGTTCCAGGAACGCATGTTGTGTGTTCTTTCTATTCAGGGAAGATGAGTTTTATGATGTACATGTTTTGTATGAGAATTACATTCCATGTACAATGAATTGTCTTTGTATCTAAGTATCTGGCCAGGCTACCCATGTAAGGGGCACATGTCATTTAAAGTACATGGCTAGACCCTTTGTGGATCACACGTCATTTAGATGTACATGTCTAGATGATATAAATGACCAGTCCAAGTGAGGTACATGGGAAGGTACCCCATTTAGGTTACACGCAATGTACTGCACCAACACACCATGTATGTAGCATTTACACACCAATTAAACCTAGATTACATGCCCTGGTGGGGCCTTGAGGGTTCATGTCATGTACCATGGGTACAAAAGACAAGTACTCCTCCCTTGCCACCATTTTGAAGTTTTTTATATCATTTTGACTACGAGTATGAATTAGAAGAATTATTAGTCAATTCTGAGTATTTTTTCACATATATCGTGATAGTAAGACAAATGAGGTGTTTTGAGGACTCCTAGGTGGCTTTTTGGGTGTTTTTAATGGATAGTTTCTTCCTCAAGTTATTGAATTCAGTTTTCTATTGGAAGTGAGACTCTTGATCTTATACATCCCATGATCTTTCTATAATGGTTGTTTCCTTTGTAGTTTTTTCTAAGAATTACACCCTTGAGAGATGCGCCCTTCAGTCCTAGGAGGTTGTGACCTAGTCACCCTGGGGATCCCCTGTAGGATTCTTATAAGTAGGTTTTTACCTAGAGGGTCCCAATTAGGACGACTTCAACTTCTTATCTTTTTACCAAGGATCCCATAAGGGATTCCATTTCCTACAAGATGATATGGGTAATCAGATGTAGGATACTTTTACTTGTGTACCATTAAAGGATTCTTTATAGTATGCCTTATTTTTTTACCATTTGAGGGTCTCATGTAGGATACATCCTTTACCTTTTATACTAAGGATTCCATATAGGATTCCACTAATTTCCTTCTTATTTGAGGATACCTAGTATGCTTCCTTTACATTTTGGTATACCTTGAGGATCCCAAGTAAGATTCTTCTCAGTTTTTGACTTAAGGGGCCCAGTGGGTGCTCTGATTTTGACCAACCCTAAGCTAGTACGTCAGTATTGGGTAGATATGGTAGAAAGTGTCACCTTTAAACCTATTCTGAACATATAATCCATGAGGCTACAAAAGTATTAGTGGGTTTAGGTGTTCATCCCCCCTTACATGTTTGTTTATACTTTCACATGATTATTATTTATTGAGAGATGTTATCCAGAGGTTCTTCCTAGTTGTTGGTTGATGAGTCTGACACAAGGGATATTTCATTCTCCTTGGGATGCCTACACATTATTTCTAGGATCCTAATTTAAATACATGTTATTTATTATGTTTTCTGTTATACCTATAGATATTACCTAGTACTTATCTATTGGGATTATATATTTGATTATTCTAATTTCCAGAGTTTCTTCCTAGAATTTAACTATGGAGCCTACTACTATGATATATGAGCATGGCGTCCATAGTAGTGATACTCATGGATGACTCCACTCTCCACAATTTGTTTTATGATGAGGATTATTATTCCCTCCTCGTATCATGGGTAAAATTATGATGATTACACTCTACTCAACATGGGGTTGTTTATGGATGATTATACTCTCCTCGACTAGTGGTCTATAGAGGATGATTATGCACTCCTTGTCCTATAGCGTATGGAGGATGACTAAACTCTTATATTTTTTATATGATGATGATCTCCAAACATGATCTATGGTATAAGGCTTATGATCCCTTTTTCTTTTTTAGGGTGATTGAGAACAACATCTCACACGTATGATTGATGTTGGGAATGACATCCAAATCATGGATCTCAAGGGATGGGCATGACATCTCACTAGTTATCTCTCCTTATAGATCACTAATGGGTCAGAGCCTTATAGTTCATCCGAGAATCAATGTTAGGACTACCTATGAATAGGCACTGAGGACTTAGACATTGGACTAGATTAACATGGAATAATAGGTATGGAATCTAGCTCCATGACCATTTAAAGGATATCTAGAGGTACATCCCTTGAATCATTTATGACAGTGATTAGAGGTGAGTACGAGAGAGGCCAAGGTTTGGATGAGTATCCCCATGTGGTGATATAGCATCCATAGAGTCATTTCCAATTCTAGTTGATGTATGTATATTTTAGTTGGGATTACGAACATAGATATTAACATAATGATACACGACATGAGTGGCATGACATTCATCTCGATTCCCTTTTCAAAGGATGTCATAGAGATTCTGATTACTAACCCAAGGATCGATTGTTGATGGTTTTTATGTTATTTCATTTACCTTAATCAAGTATATTTATATTTATGTATATATATATAGGTATGGTACTATACATATATACACATATAAGTATGGAAATCCATGATATCACATTTCCCGGTTGACTAGGATTATCGATCTGGGGGGTCAATTGTGGCCTCATGTTATTAGATTTACTTATATGTTTAGTTGATTCTCAGCTAGGTTGATCATATTTCATGAGTATTCACTTATGAAATCATATTTTATAGGTTCATCATTGGGGTATCCTAGTAAGATTATATTCTCACCCCTATATGTGTACCTTGGTGTGCATGAATAAATTAGGTCTACTTTTCATGTTGATCACGGTTCCATGGTGAAAAGGGCCGAAGCCCAAAGTTTCATGATTAAGTAGAGATACTCATGTGGATTTATCTATTTGGGCTGGTACAATTTAATAGTGTATTGAGACCAGGTATGTGGTATGGCTCGAAATTCATATTATATTCCTATTCTTTTACTTTAGTTTCTTTTTGTCTTCATGTATCTATATGGTCATCCTAGTGGGTTACCGGTGTTGTATGTATATCATAGTTGTTCTGGATTTTATAGATTCTTCACTTATTATTACAGCATGTTCAATTTAAATTTATCTTTTATTCGAAATTATTTTTATTCACTGATGTGTGTGATACTTATCTATTTCCACTGGTTTATTACCCTAATATGAGGGCATGGTCTCCCCATAATCACACCCTAGGTTCTTACTGCTAGTCAGTAGCCTCTAGCATATGGGGAGGTATGCTTGGGGCCACATAAAGAAATAAATTAGAGAACCAATTTATTTTAATCCATGTTGTTAAATTGAATAATGTTTCATATTCCTCAGGATAAATTTATCTGACTATGTAGTAACCCTCGTTTGCTTTGCATAAGTCATCCATGAAAAAGTGAAAGTTAACCAGAGGTACATTTATTCCCAAGAGTGACATCTTCTATCCCCATACTCCCCAATGACAGAAAAATTCTATAATTTTTTTTAAAAGATAGCATGTGTTCCTTCCTTATATTCTTGTCTCAAATCATATTTCAGATCCCAAAATCACAAAATCATGACACAAAATTTTCCTTTGGGAATTTGGGTAATTTCATAACATTCTCTACCAGTAAGCCTCTCTTGGGTCATAATTCCACAACTCATGGTCCAATTTGTTTGACCTAAAACATCAGTCACATTATTCCATCTTGGAAGACTCTAAACTACCCCTAAAATAGATATAAAACCCACAGTTTGAAAACCTACAAAGGGGAATCCTAGGTAAATTTTGTGTCTCATCTCACTAGACCTACACCCGGTGTGGTTTATAAAAAAAATTTGACAATAAAAATAAAAAGGAAAAAAACATGTTATGATTAAAACCTAAAAATGGATGACTAAGAAAATTCCAAGTCTCACCCATCAATTCATCTCCATTTTGACTTGGGATAAAATTAGGGTGATGACACAAAAGACTCAAAGTTCATGGGGTCTGTCATATGACCTAGAAATAGTCAAACTATATTCATTAGGCACCATAGAATAGGGAAAAATTAGATTACTCCCATCTTTATATTTGTAATAATAACACAACTAAAATCAATAAAAAGAGTCATTTTCAGTTTTTTTAATGATTATATTGAGGATAGAAACACAAAAATAGATGAGAAAGAAACAAAAAAATCCTTTTCATTTATGTTTTTATTAAGGAGGAGATTCCACTAGACGGAGTCTCTCCATCAATGTTTACTAGTTCTCCACCACATAGGCATTGTGATTTTGTATTATGGCTCAACCATTCTTCATAGCTTGCTGAAACCCATCCAGTTGTGTGGCGATGACCTTCTCAACATGATAGAGTTTCTCCTTCTACATTTCCCCAAAATCATTTTCTTGTGATGAGACCCTATTCATATAATGGTGTATTTAGAAAATCTATTCCTATATGGAATTAATTTCTTCTTGATGGTGTACCATTTTGAGAAATTTCCTATATTGATGATGCTGATAATCTTTCATGTCCTTATCATCTATGATCTCTGCATGGGATACAACATCTTTGCGATATTCAAACTAGTATTCCAATTTCACCTCATCAGGTTGTGACTTTCTCTTTTCATTTCATTACCAAATCATTGAATTCAAAAAATGGTGGATAATTTGGTAATCAAACCTGACATGCCCTAAAAATTAAAATAATATTGGAAGTCGACAAAGTCATGATGAAAGGTCATTGGTAGGAATATTCAAGACTATATAACCAAATGATATGTCATGTGGTGCATAGGGAGTCATATGTATCCATGTATGACTCATAACTGATATGATAGGGATAGCTTTATTCCAGGATCAGTTCACTCAATGATCTACCCTTATCCAATCCCTCTGAAATAATGTCAGATTCACCTACCAGCATTGACTAAATTGGCATAGAATCTCCCCTCTCAGGCTCTGCTACCAATTCTGTGGAACTGGAGAGTATATAACACACATCGTTAGAATTAGTGGTATGACTAATATAAAAGGCGGTGAAATAACCAATATAGTGGTCAATACTCTCCCATTGGTAGATTAAAAACTATAATTGATGCCTCTCTGACACCCTTGGACTTAATTTTTTGAGAAGGGGTTTCATAGAGAGGAACATACTCTTAAGTCCAATCAAAAACTAGGACGGAGGGTGATAGAGCTAATATATTCTACATTTTTTATATGCATTTCAATTTTTAATCCTCCAAATTTATCAATTTGAGCATGTATGGATCAATTTTGGATTTATGATGTGTTTTGAGAAAACTTTTGAAAACTGATTAATTCTATTTTTTTCAGATTTTTACCACTAGGGTATTTTGGACATTTTATAAAAACATAATTCAAAATTGGGTGATTATTTTCTTTAGATCCTCTATTTATTTACATAAACATTTTCTTCTAGACTAGGGTCTGATTCGAAAATCTAGATCCCTAAAAATTCAATCAAGTTGAACAATTGTTCACGCACACAGCATGGGCCCCACCTCTGTAAGGGAAGCATAAATTGGTCTAAAAACTATAATTGATGTTATTACATCTGGAATGGAACGTGGAATCATAGTTTCATTTTTAAAATAAATTTCATGGAGTTTTGATATCATCAAGGTGGAATTTGAATGAATACTTTAAAGAAGGATTCCTATAACCTTAGTTTAGAAAAATTACCAGTCAATAATAAATTCCTAACTCCTACAACATGTGGAAAATGTTTCTTAAATATTTATGATGGATGCGAAAAACGTTTTGAAAAAACCTTTATGAATGATCTCGAAGGTGAATAGGCAATTTTCTTGTTCATTAATGCATGATAGGTGAAATGTGTAGAGTCAGTTTGTGAAGCATAAAATCTTGGACTAAAATAACCACAAATACCATGATACACATCCAAATACTCTAAAATTTTGGGGGTATATGACCAAGGAAATTAATAATGACTTTCATGAAGGACTCAACGTGTGATTAGGTTATTAATTGGTTATTTAATGAATAATTTTTTGAGAAAAAAATATGACTATAAAAGGAGAGGAGATCCCACCTCTCAAATCATTACAAGCCACCCCATTCCATCCGGGTCACCATGGAGAAGAGGCCAAGGTCCATTTAGGAATTTCCATTCTTTATTTTATTTTTATTTTAGTTATTCTTTTTTGTATAACACATTTATTTCTTTTATTAAATTTATTCCCATTTTATCTTCCAACCCAAATCTGATTATCTTTCACTCCACCATCCTTCTACGGTGACCTCTATTCACTTTTCAATGACATGTGACTTACTCGAGGCTAGGCCTTGTGGGAGGTTTCATGGTGTTCTTCATTATTGCGCTTCAAATTAATTTTTTTTAATCTATTTATGGTGGGTGTGGTAATATTGCTTGTGTGTGGCAGTAATTCACTACAAAACGATTTCCAAATCTATTTTTTTCTTGATTAATTCATTCCCCCCATTATTTTAAGATAACCCTTTATACGGTGGAGTTGTGGTTTCCATAATGGTTGAAATAGAATACAGAGAAGCCAAGTCTTTTAAGAATATAATTCTTGGTTGAGGTGTTATCTTATTTGACTATTAGAGGAGGTGTAGTTTGGTGTGAAGGGGGAATTCTAAAATCACGCACTAAATAAATCATTGAAAATTAATTCCTTATAGAGGTTTCATAATTTGAATTATAAAATTACATTTAAACCACAAATAGATAATGAATGATCCAATGATGTCCAACCCTATAAATGGGACCTTTCACCCCTAATTTCATTCTTTATGCATCTACATTTATATCTCAATTATATGTTTTATAATTTAGATGTTTACGAAAAAACCAAAATGATATATATTGGGTGAATTAGAAATTAGTGATTGAACTGATTGTGATTCTCCTCAAGTGGGACAACCCTGGTCAGCCACTGTGTTGCACTAGTAAAATATAGAAATTTTCTTTTTCCACACCCTATGACAGGCGTGCATCAAAACCGGCACTCTTGCTGTGGAGCTAAGAATCTATTTCGATCATTTTTCCAAAATTCACATCTTTTGTAAATATTTTACATTGTTTTCTTTATACAAAAATCTTAAAAAATTATTTTCCCCTATTTTTTTCAAATGACCATTTTTCTAATTCGGGGAATGATTAATCACAGGTGAAAGAATAAGAAATTTATTATATTGAGGAGGGACTCTAATAAATAGAAGACTATCTTATGATAATTTTCAAAAAATTGAAGAAAGTCCAAGTGACATGGATACCACAACAAGTTTTGATGAGCATGATCGATGAACTCCAACCTAACTTGAAATTATTCAAGGCCAAGAAGGAAGTTCCACTGGTCTTTCCTAATTTCACTAAAGACATCCAAGAAGTTGAGGCTGAAAATGAGATAGGGGAGCCTGACTACCTACCTCCATGCATTGATTATCAAATCCAAGAGGAAATTTCCATCGAAGAATAGATTCAAGACAAACCACCTTAGGGAAATGATATGTTCTTGAACTCAAACTGATTTTATTTTTTTGAAACAAATTTGAGTATCACACCTAATAATTTTGAATTTTCAGATTCTTCTAACTTGTGTGACGCCCTGTAGGAGGATGATGAAAATGAAAATAAACCACTTGAGGAAAATTTAGACATCCATAAACACAATGAACATTTACTAGAGGTAGTACAATAATAGATCCTAGTGGCTCTACCTAAAGAACCAAATCTACAAGATTCCAACATTAAAATGGAATATTTTGATATTAATACATAAAATTTAATTTTTAAATCCCCCATTTATTATTCTTTTCAATAATCACATCTGGAGAAACCATTGGATTTTGAAGAAGACATTTCACAACTAGAAACAAAGGAGTTAGTGTTTCGTTACTTAATCATACCCCCACCATGAAAGTTATACCACTTTGCGAAGGAGGGGGATATAGTGTACATTATCCATGGATAATTCCTCAAAAAATAACAAATAATCAAAATCTAGGAAAAATAACATTTGGTGGTTCATGTCAAAGAATCTCCATCCACCATTAGACTTTGGATAATAAATGGCACTACCCTATGGAGGTAGTAAAAATTTAGGGTCCAGATGGGGGATCATACCAAGAAATATCTTAAAATTTTTTATAGGAATTTATATTTAAATTTCATTTGTTATTAGAGAAACATATATCCCCATCCCTACTATCTTTTTGAGCTATAATTATGTGATCCTCAAGCATATTTTTGTAATTCTCTTTTACAGGATCATAACAGAATAATTCATCCTCAAACCAGTGAAGGAAGAGGACTGAAAATAATTTCAAAGGGGATTTCATTTTTTCTTTAAACTTTTTAAAACCTTACATTTTTTCAACCATTATTTGAGGTTTCAACTGGAAATTTCATGCCCGGACTTGAATTCATGTTTTATTTAACATATCTAAGAGACATAAGTTTCTTAGGAATCCATTGATGTCTTGTTTTATATTTCAATGTTAATGAGATTGAATGAGTAAAATGGATAATTTAATGATTAAAATGAAGCTTTAATATTTAAATAAAGACTCATGATTTTATGGAATTAGTTTATTCTTGTAAATAAAATTTCCCTACCATTTTTCATGCTTTGAATTTCTGAAATTCAAGTAAATTTATTTGTTATTATTAATCATGCCATGAGTGATTTTACAATATCATATATCAAATTTCATATATTATTTCTAGACCAAGTACTTCCTATATTATCTTGATCATGTTTCTTGCGAGATCTTGGGACATGTCACCTGCCAGAACCTGTATGTGAACTTGTCAAAGCTACTAATGTACAAAAACACATTTAAAATGATTGAGATAACTTTTTTAAAAGACCTTATCTTTAAAGACAATATTTTCATCAATACTTCATTTATCCCATAGATAAAATTAATGAACATTATATAAATGATCCATGTTTCAAGCCATTTTTATCCATTCCTTCCCTACTCTAGGTATTTTCATGATAATTTAAAGTTGATGTGTAGTGGTAAATAGAATCATAGTGGAGGGGACAATATACATTATAAGGAAGTAGTGTGGGGGTGAAATATTGGGTAATGAGAAAGGTAATTTTATTCATTCATTTTAATTCATTGTTTTCCCATATTTAATTAAAATAATGATGAAAAATTTTATGACAAAAAAAACCAAACAAGAAGAGAAAAATGGGCTGTGATTTGGGATAACCAAAAAATAACCATTTTCCAGACTTATGATCTTATGATAATATGTTTTTATGTGATTTATGTGAGGTTTTTTCTAACAATAAAATTAGAAAAAAAAATAAAAAAGTAAAAATCAATATTCAAGAGGGTGCAAAAATCATTCATTATTCATTATTAGATAATGTCCTTACTTTGAGTTTGTGGGAAATGAGACTTGATACTTTAAAGGGTATAACGTCATTTCACTTTTTGATATCATGAATTGTACATAATATATAAACCTCATCCTTGAGAAATATTTTTTAATGCATCAAATCCTACCAACCTTAAGCCTTAATTTCATTTCAACCTTTATTGAAATTACTCGTGATTTTATGTGTCTGTTGTCTTTATAATGTAGAGAAATTACTTCATTTACAAGCCTATGGATAAGGAACATGCTCTCATGATATGAGCATAACTCCAATTTAAATGTATCATGATTTATGAGAGAAAATAATCAAAATTGAGGTAAATAATGAGTTGAAATGTTTAATAATAATGAATTGAAGAGCTTGAAAGAATGAAATGATAAGTTCCATCATTTTTCAAAGGGGATAAATGAAATACATAAATTAATTATTTCTTTAAAAAATGAAAAATTAAATTTATAATTCATGTGGATTTTTGAATTTTTTTACGTTTAAAATTGTTAAATTTTATTACTTTGGAATTTTAATATTGGTAACATTGGTGTCATCTCAATTCAATGTTGAACTTTTACGGTTGAAGGAAAGCATGGTTTAAGTGTGGAGGAATTGATAGAGCTAATATTTTCCACATTTTTTATTTACAATTAAGTTTCTTTAACACTAAAAATTTATCAACCTGATATTATATGGATAAATTTTGGATTTATGATGTTTTTTGAGAAAAATTGTGAAAACTGCTTAATTCTGGATTTTTGACAAATTTTTACCACAAGGTTTTTTTTCAATTTATTTGAAGATATAATTTCAAATTGGATGATTATTTTTTTTATCCTTGATTTATTTACATCAATTTTTTATTCTGGACCAAGGGATGATTCGAGCATATAGAGTCCAAAAAAAATCAATCAAGTTGAATAATTGTTTGGGTGAATAGTGTGGATCCACCCTACGTAACGAAAGAGTAACTCGGTCTACGCACATCCAATTGAGGAGATTCTACATGTAATGGAAATAGGTCTCAGAGGTGAGTTTTTAAAATAAATTTAATGGAGTTATGAGATCATCAAGGTGTCCATTGAATGAATTAATTTGAATAAATCTCAATAAAACCTTCATCCATAAAAAGTACCAGTCAATAATAAATTCATAACTCTTGTATCATATGGACAATTTTTCAAAAACATTATGGAAGGATGAAAAAAATGTTTTGGAAAAACCTTTATGAAGGATCTCTCATGTTAATAATATTCTTTTATGGTCATTAATACAAGATATGTGAAATGTGGAGAGTCTTCCTGGGATGAATAAACTTTCTTAGTAAAACGACCGTAAGTCCAACGAAACACGTCCAAATAATCTGACATTTTAAGGGTAGATGGAAAATAAAATCAATAATAACTCTCATGAAGGAAAAAATGTGTCATTTGGTCATTAATTAGGTATTAAACGCGCCAAATTATGGATGTAAAATTCTTCCTATAAAAGGATAGGAGCTCCCACCTCTCAAATCATTCTAATCCATCCAATTCCATCCAGGGCACCAAGGAGTGGAGGACAATGGCCATTTAAGAATTTTCTTTCTTTATTTTATTTTTATTGAAGATATTATTTTCCACATAACACATTCATTTCTTTTATTAAGGTGCTGCTCATTTCTTGTTCCATCCCAAATCTAGTTATCTTTCATTATTTTATATTTCCATTGTTGTGTCTATTCAATTTACAATGAAATGTTAGTAATAGAAGACTTGGAATTTGGGGACGTTTCATGGTGTTCTTAATTATTGAGCTTCAAATTCAAACTGTTTTAAATATATTTGTGTTGGAGGAGTGAATATTAAATGGGTAAGACAGTCATACACCATGACACTATTTCTAAATCTATTTCTTTTCCTTGATTAATTCATTTTCCCTCCCTTCTGTTAGGGAAACCCTTTATACAGTGGAGTTGGGGATTCTATAAGGGATTAAATTCAATATGATAGACCTAGGTCTTTTAGGAATATGATTTTCTATTGAGGTGTTATCTTATTTGACTATTAGAGGAGGTGTGGTTTGGTGTTCCAGAGGTATGATAAAATCACACACTCAATAAATAAAAGAAAATTAATTTATTAATGAGGTTTCATAAAATGAATTATCATATTTAATTTAAAAAAAAAATAATAATAAATGAACCCATGATTTCCAACCCTAGGACTGATACCTTTCTCCCATGATTTCATTTTTTCTTCTTCAACATTTAAATTTTAATGCTATGTCTTATTATTTTAATTTTTAATAAAAGCCCAAAAAGATTTAAATTTGGTGAATTAGAAATTAGTGATTGAACTGACTGAGATTCTCCTCAAGTGTGAAAACCCTATTCATCCACTGTGTTTCACTACGAAGACTTTGAAATTTTATTTTTCAATGCCCTGTAATAGTCATGCGTTAGAGGGATCTTGGGAACATCTCACTTTGGCGACTTCAGCTATTACTCCCTTATTTGTAGGAGTTGGATGGACTTGGATGCCTTTGTCATGAATTTTCCTAGAAATTTTTTCTGCGGAAAAAGATTCACAATTCAAGCTCTGTTATAAGACAACAAATGAATGGAGGTCGACTGTGTTTTAAAATACAAGAAGGATAAAAATCATATACATCCATTTCACAGGGAAATTCCAGTAACTCCTCTAAAGTGATGGGAACATTAATATTTTTCAACCTATCCTCAAGTACTATTAGATCATTATTTAAGGCCTAATATCTCATATAATCTTTACTAGTAAGGGTATCTTTTGTGTATGGTTTAGGAGCCAAATTCACTCCGCCATAAATTTCATCAAATGACTGCTTAGCAGGGATGGTTTATTTTATTATGGAATCAGGATTAGCACTGGAACCTACATATGACCACCCAAGACCATCATCCCCTTCTAGAATTTCAATAGGGATAGTGGTAATTATTGCACTGTCCTCTAGGGTATATGATAGTTATGAAATATCATGAGGAAGAAAGTTAGTGACCAGAACAAGACACCTTATGATATGAATCTCACATTATCGGGACCTCATACCTTTATACAGTAATGGGAGAAGATGTTGCTTCATCTCATGGAACATATCCCATCAAAGGGATAGATTCATCAGCATGAGTTTTTTCCTCATCTAAGACATACCCCTGAGTCCTTAACAGATCGTTACCAGACCCCTTAAGGCAGGAGACTAAGGAAGATCCTATAAAAAGAAAGACTGGTCAAATAAGTACATCTGGTGAGTCATAAGATCAAAAAAATAGAAAAAATAATTATTATGGGGTATACAGTTGGCCAACTTATATTCTCTTTTTTGATTCTTCCCCTAATATAGAAAGGGTCTCATTCCAATTCCAATTGTTATTGGTGCTGGAGGTGATAGTTTAGAATACCTTCCTTCCATCTCTTACACCATCATCCCATAACTTGAGGATAGCTTTGGTGGATCATAAACTCATCCCCGACATTGATATGGGTACCCATTGGACAATATTCCAATGAATCGGGCAATACTCTTACTACCCCTTCTTCTACTCACAACTATATAATTCCTCCCCTAAAAATTAATGATGATGGATAATTTAGAGAAATTGAAAGGTAAAAGAGATATATGCCTCCTCAATATCAATATAGTAATCCCATTCCTCATCAAATTAACTAGATATTTCCTCAAAAGAAACATAGGCCATCATATCAGTTACCCACTTCATAGATGGGTTTCTATCATTAGTTGTCACAAATTAGATTTGGTCACCTTCAAAACCGAATGGCATTCTGGATCCCCATGGGTTGGAACAAGTTCACGGGTATCATATATGAGTGTTCGGGAATTATTTACCTACGTTCAGAAATATAAGACAACCAAATACTATAAATAAACTGAATATGAAATTTAAAAAAAAAGCCTTTAATAAAATTCAGAATTGGGAAACAAGGTTTATAAAAATCCCAAAGACTAAAAAAAAGCCAAAATGAACAGCATAATAACCAACTTAAGGAAAGGGGGAAACACCCTAAATCCATCTCCACAATACCACACCATAAAGGACCACTAAAAACCCAGACAATTGGTCTAAGAGCTTTACCCAAACCTAAAAAAAACATTACAAAGTCTAATTAAACCCAAAAGTGTAATTAGGGTTTGAGAAAAATCTTATTAGGATTCCCCCACAAAAATATTCCATGAGATAATCATTATAAGACAAAAATATTTCATTTTTTGTAAACATGAAATGCTAGTAAAAATCTTTAATAAATGCATCGTTAAATAAAATCAGTTTTCTAGTGGGATATTTTAAAGAATAATCACATTAAAATAAAATGAAAAAGCTACTGAATTTTTTCTGCCAAAAACACTATGCCGATGATGAGTGTAAAATGTCCAATGAGAACTAGAAACGGGGACACCCCTAGGCAACAACTCATTATGGGTCCTAGGTAACTCGTATTTCGGAGAAAGTAACTATAAAAATATTTGTTCTCATGCACACAAGACACTAGTAGGGATAATACCCATAACCTAGCGGTCCCCCAACAACATCATCATCATATTTTAGTTAGTGCTATCATCCTAAATCTTTCTATGTGAAATAGGGGCCAAACCACATGGGATAACTATCATTCTTGTACATGTCCGGCCACCTAGAAACCTGAGTTTTCCCTATTGTGCTCAAAAAGGTTGTACAAGACATGAAATACTATTTTCACATTAGAATACAATTTCAAAATTACACACAAACCAAACATACCACACACATGTCACATAATTTAATTTCTCATTCAAATTCATTTTCAAACCATACTAACACCAAAACAGCTCGCAATGTGTTTCACATCTCTTTCACACTTCAATAAATACTTTAAACAATTTTATAAAGCATTTCCAATATCGTAAACATCACATAATAGACCTTTAAATTTATAATGGACCATTCAGAAGTACACTCCTACCAAAAAAAATTTCCAACATAATTGCACCTCTTACATAATTCAAGAAACCATTTAAAACCATTATAAAACAATTCCAAGAAGTGTAAAAAAAATTTACACATAAGATCCTTATAGAGACCCTATTTTGAAACAAAATTCATGCCAATATAACATAAAATTAGAAATTTCATCCCTATAACCATTTAATAAAACAATTTCATGAACCATAAAATTTCCAAAAGTGGTACACCATGTGATAGACAAGACAAACACACATTTTAACACAAAAATGCTACTTTAAAATTAAATGCTCTACCAAAGCTACCAAAAATAGTTTTCACGCCACAAAAAAACTTATTAGTAACATTATAAACAAATAAATAAATAAATAAAACTCATTAATAAATTATTACACATGGAATCACCTATTACAAATGTCAAAAAACCAATTTTGTGTGAGAAAGTTCACCCGCACCACCACCGCACCACAAGGGAGTTAAATAAAACCTAAAACCACAAGATTTGACCAATAAACCCAAGATAAAACCCTATTTTTTAATCCCTACATTCTATAAATTAGTAACTTCAAGAAAATATGGATGAAACCCTAATAAAAAGGAAGAAACCATAAGAAAATGGGAGAATCAAGGAAGGAAACCCACTTACTTGAGATATCTTGAATAAAACGCGAAAAATACACTAGTAGTTGAATTTTTTAAACCACCAAAAATGGATTTGAGGTTATAATAAGTATGATTAGGTTAAGTGAGATCTGAAATGGAGGGAAAAGAGTTAAAAATGAAGGAGTTATGGAATAAACAAGTTACCTCTTCAAATTTGGATGATTTGATAAATCTAGAGAAGTTTTCCCTACTTCATGATGAATATGAGCTCCAAATATGGGATAAAGTGTATGGGGTGATCCTTGGGTAATTGGGATCGGGTGAGAGTTATAATCACCCCAAAACATTAAAAATTGAATGATATAATAAAGAATTATTTTTTTATAGTAGGAAATGGGCTTACGGGCTAGCCTAATACCTTAATAAAAAAACCATATCCATCATGATTATGGATTCATATGAGGTCCAAAAGGATATGGTGGTTTTAATATTCTAGGGGATGCCAATTGGAATGTGTAATGGGTTTGAAATGTTTAAAATGAAGTATTTATAAGAATTTTTTTTAAAACATGAAATGGGATCATGGTTTGGCCCAAATCATGAAAACACACCCTTTCCTCCAAAACTACAGTGGAAAAACCCACAAAAAAATAAAGAATATTAATTAAATGAACAATAAATTTAAATTAAGTCATGGATATGAAAATTCTTCCCACTATAAAACCTTCCACCCTTGAAAGGCCACAAAAAGGACAAATGAAAAAACCAAACCCAACTGAAAGGCCAAAATGGGCTCCTTTGCTAAGTTTCACCCACCCCCAAAAGGCCAAAACACCACCAATTGATAAATCAAGGAAGGAAAACTCTCACCAACCAAAACATACACCACTTTCTGAAATGATAATTCTCATTAAAACTACATCCCAAAATAAAATAGCTCAAACACTATCCAAACAATACTCAAGCAACATACCTAGAACAAACAATTAAAACAAACTGGGTCACCACAATCTTACTTCAACAAAACCATTGGGTGCACTCCAATCGAACCGTTTACTCAAGGAGGAAGTTGGAGGTTAAATAACTATAAACAAGGATAGATATTTCTAAACTAACACTAGGGAAAAAACCAAGTTACTGATATGGGGTGACAAAAATAGACTATCCATCATAAGGGGAAACTCAATTTTTTTCTGAGATAGAATCGAGACACTAAGAGGGGGAGGCTCAAACAGACTCCCAAAATAACGGGTAATCATTCATTCGAATTTTCCAAAAGAACATACATGAGACTCATAGTGGGTCTCCCCACTATCAGAACCATCCATCTTAACCGAACAACATAGGCTGGCATGAGAAGACACCCAAATTAAAAGAGTTGGCATGAACATACAGTTAGTCCATATGGTTTGGGAAATCGTGCGATAACCATTCATAGAATTATAACCAATAGGGAATATTTATAAGATTACATGGTATAAGTCACACGTCCATGAAGAGATTGAATGGTAGCTACTGTCTCTCATCGTACGGCTTCATAGGTTGGCACCTGGTTACAACTAACCAAGTGCAAACCATGCTCTTCAATATGCCTAGCCCAAATTTAATCCTTTTCTATAAAAATTCAAATGAAACCCATGTGAATAACATGAAATCAGGATATAACATGGAAATGAGGTCTTCCAACCTCCACCACCGAATGAGAACAACTAAAAAAAGACTACGACACTAGAGGTTTAAACTATTCCCATCTTTCATACTAAGTATTGGACTTTGACTGATGGTTTGAATGACAACAGGATTTCCTCTGACTATGTACCAGCTTCAATCCAGGACCTACGGCTGGAGAATCGATGACTGAGGAATCTCCTTCCTCAAAGTCAGGATTTAGAGACCTCTAAATGGAATATATTCTTCCAATGACACAAACAATAACACCATGGTCTCATATAGGATCAAGGAGACATGGCACACTTCAAACTCATGTTACCCTGACCCATAAATTTAACAAAACAAGGGCTTAGGGGATGCAGACATGTCACCCCTTGTTTCTTCGGATGGTAAACAACGGAATGAATGGACACATAGAAACACCTTCCTCTAGAAAATAGGATTTCATAATTTCTTAAAGGGATACACACATCATACAAAATGGATACTCATAAGATTGCACAACCTTCACCCTTATTGTCAAACGAACACAATGCATCACCAAACAAGAACATTGATACTAATAAAAAATCCCAAGGATATGTAACTTATGTCGAGTCCCTAACAACACACAATTATAGAAATCAGTCATAATATCCACTCTTGTCCAGATTTTCCAAACTGTTGGCCTAACATGAACTATTGCTTCAATGAGTCTAACAAAAGACCCAATGTCCATTTAAGACATCATTTTACACCGAAAACCCTAAAATTCATTCACCTTAGAAAAATACTTGAACATAAGAAACTAAGGTCTATTTAAACCTCCCAAAACCACTCTATCTCTAATAGGGGATCCACATAACCAAAAAAGAAGAGGGGTAAACTAAATCTCCAAATATCAAGAAGAAAGTCCTTGTGTTGACCAACTTGTGGATCATCTAATGAGGACTCACCATGGGTAACATATCAGTCATGAATTAACTCTTTATGGGGGCCTTCCCTAGCCAACAAGAGAACCCAAGGACCCAAAAAATCTGTTTATTTGCTTACAACATACCACAAACTAGAACTGAATAGTTGAGGGGGCCACCACATTAGCCTCCCAAACTTTTTCTCAAAAGAGACCACTAACCAACACTTCATTCCAACTTATCGACGAAACAAAAACCCAAAAAATCATTTAAACGAGAGGGGTTATTGAACTTAAAACATCCCAAAATATTAATCACTAAAACACATAATCCACACCTCCCAACCACACATTATAAAAACAAAACACTTTCCTTCAAAATAATTCTTAAAAAAATAATGTTGGTGGGTTGTGTATTCATGATCCTCACACATGCATGTTTACATGCCACACTGGGAACCATCCTCATTTACATTCTGACACTCATCCAATCATGCCATTAACTATCCATATTCCCATATAAACCCATGCATGTGGTCACCCTTGAGAACACAAAAGACCAAAACCAAAAATTTCCTCTTTTCAAAATCAAAATATTTTAACCACACTTTCCCTTTCTCAAAACCGCTTACGATAAAATCAAAACCTTGTTTACATATTACAAACAAATTTATAAAAGCACCCATAATTCAATGAAAACTCACTTTCATTCTTTTAAAACCCATTTCAAAACATTTCAATCCATTTCAAAACACTTCTAAATTCTTGAAAAACTCTATTTCAAAAATCTCAATTTAGTTAAGAACTAAATTCTTCTCATTTAAAAACATGGTTATAAAATTTAATATAACATTTAAAATGATCAGTAGTTACCAAATAAAAATCCATATTCAACCCCCACACATAAATTTTAAAACACTTTATTCTATTCGAAATAATTTTCAAGAGTTCAGAAAATTTTATTTCAAAAAGATTTTCAAGACTAACTTTAATATAATTTATGTTTTAAAAGGTGGTGTAAACACACCATTTACAATTTCAATACAATTCTAAAAATTCATTTCCACCCATTATGAAATGAAACAACTTCCAGTTTATTATAAAATAATTTAAATAAAAATCATGTTTCTTAAAACCAAGTCATTTTTAATTTAAAACCAAATTTCCATGATTCGAAAACAAAAAAGACCCAATACAATATGAGAGGAAAGTATTATCGGTGGGTGGCTTGGGAATATGGTTGAAATCCATAAGCTAATCACTTCACCATCACAGAGGGTGTTCTACGGAAATATATCCAGCTCAACATGCCTTTCCAGGACTTACGATCTCATTGGGACTATCAACCCAGCTCTCTTTTCATTTCCCCCAATCATCAACGAACCAAGAGAAAAAAAGTACTCAGATAAAACCAAACTTCCCCTGGTGACATGAATATCATCATGAGGTGTTCTGTCCAAGAACCCTACTTGTAATAGGAATGTCATGTCTCAAAAATCCTAGCCCTAAACTCTCCCGAATCTTCCCCAAATAACATGACCCAAGAGAGAGACCCTCCTTTGATACCATTTTTTCACTAACCAGATCAGGTCGCCTTCAATACCGACACTCGACCTGGTTCGTGAAATGACCCGAAGGGAATTCCCAATACCTAGGGATTGTAAAAAGTTCTCGGGTATCATATATGAGTATTTTGAAATGGTTTACCTGAGTTCATAAACATAAGACAACCATATACAATAAATAAATTGAATCTGAAATTTTACCCCAAACAATACTTTAATAAATTTCATAATTGGTAAACAAGGTTTATAAAAATCCCAAATTATACAAAAAATTATGAAATACAAAATAGATATCCCAATAACAACCTTAAGGAAATGAAGAACCACCCTCAATATATCTCTACAATACCACAGCATGAGGGACCGTTATAAACCCAGACCACCAGTCTAAGAGCTTTACCCAAACCTACAAAAAACATTACCATGTATACTTACACCCAAAGTTGTAAGTTGGGTGTTATCAAAATCCCAGTATTATTCCACCACAAAAATGTTCCATGTGATAATCATTATAAGACAATAATCTTTATTGTTTTGTAAACAAGAAATTCTAGTAAAAATATTAAGGAAATGAATCTTTAAATAAAATCAGTTTTCAAGTGGGATATTTTAAAGAATCAACACTTTTAAATTAAATACACAAGATACTAAATTTCTTCATCCAAAAACACCATATTATGATGATGAGTTTGAAATTTCTAATGAACACTAGAAACTGGAAAACCCCTAGGTACTAGCTTATTGCGTGTCCCAGGTACCTCATATCTCGGTGAAAGTAACCATACAAATATCTGTTCTCATGCACACAATCCACTAGTAGGGATCATACCCATAACCTATTGGCCCCCCAATATCATCATCATTAAATTTTAGTTAGTGTTTTCATCATCAAACATGCTACGTGAAATAGGGTTGAAACCCCACGGGATCACTAGCATACCAGTACACATCCACCAACATAGATACCCGGATTTTCCCTCTTGTTCACAAAAAAGTTCCACAATCCATGAAAAAACATTTTCACTTTAAAATACCATTTTCAAATCATATAAACACCAAAAATACCACCCAAATGTAACATAATTTCCTTTTTCATTGAAATTCATTTTGAAACCATACTCACACCAAAACATCCCACAACATGTTTCACAACTCTTTCACACTTCAATAAATACTTTAAACAATTTTATAAAACATTTTCTAGATATTTCACATCACATAACGTCTATTTAACATTAAAATGGACCATTTAAAATGTACATTCCAACCAAAACAATTTTCTAACATAGTTTCACCTCTTACATAAATTAAGAAACCATTTAAAACCTTCATAAAACAATTCCAATGTGTGTAACCAAAATTTCCACATAAAATCCTTCTAAAACCCCTATTTTGAAAAAAAACTTCATTCTAATATAGCATTAAACCAGAATTAGAAGCCCTATAACCATTTAATAAAACCATTTCATGAACCATAAAATTTCCCCAAGTGGTATTACATGGAATACACAAGACAAACACACATTTTTACAAAAAAATGATTCATTAAATTTAACCACTCAACCAAATAAACCAAAAATAGTCTTCACACCACAAAAAATATATTAAGAACATGATAAATAAATAAATCAAGCAAACCATATCATCAAGAAATTCTAACACATGGAATCACCTACCACAAATGTCAAAAATCCAAATTCTTGTGTGAAAGTTCACCCCCATGACTGCCAAACCACAAGGGAGTTAAATAAAACCTAAAACCACAATATTAGACAAATAAACCCAATATCAAACACTAGGTTCAAATCCCAACTTTTTTTGGAAATTAGGAACTTTATGAAAAAATGGATGAAACCCTTAGAAAAAGGAAGAAACCCTAAGAAAATTGGAGAAGGAAGGAAGGAAACCCACTTACTAGAGATATCTTGAATAAAACGCCCCAAATAAACTATTATATGAATTTACAAATAGCCAGAAATGAATGTGAGGTTTGAACAAGGATGATTAGGTCAAGTGAGAACTAAAATGGAGGTAAAACAGTAAAAATATATGTAGTTATGAAAGAAACAAGTTACCTATTCAAATATGGACGATTTGAGAAATCTGTAGAATTTTTTCCCCACTTCTTGATGAATATGAGCTTCAAAGATGGGTAAAAGAATATGGGATAATTACTTGGGTAAGTGGGCTCAGGTGAGATTTGGAATCCCCAAAATTCCTTAAAAATTGATTAAGATATTAGAGAATTAATTTTTTTAAATAGGAAATGGGATTACGGGCTTGTCCAATACCTTAATAAAAGACCCAAATCCATCATGATTATGGATTACTATGATGTAAATAATGATATGGTGGTTTTAATATACTCTCGGATGCTAATTGGGAAGTATAATGTGTTTAAAATGATGAAAAATTAAGGATTTATAAAAAACAAAATTTGTTTTTCAAACCTGGAATTGGCTCACGGTTTGGCCCAAATCATGAAAACACACCCTTTCCTCCAAAACTATATAGGAAACCCCCAAAAACAAATTAATAATAGTAATTAAAAAAATACTCTTAAAACAAGTCATGTATATGAGATCAGTGGCATAGAGAAACATCTCCACCTCTAGAATATGATTCCTCATCTCAGAAAAATTGTTTTTGATGTGAAGATTGAAGGGTGATAGAATATACCCACAGTCTTGGATACATGAGTCATATTGGATAAACAACCAAAAATATATGATATCCCAAACCATTCCCTTCCATGATTTTATATTAGAAGGATTCACATAATCCAATTTTAATGTGATTGGATGAGTAGAAGAACTGGAATATTTTGATTTTAAATCCCTAACAAGTCTCTCTTCTACAATTGGATACTATATAGCTGGGGCTCAGGTTTTCTCCCAGTGGTGATAACTAGACAACATCATCCAAGAACATGTGTTATTTTTAGCTTCATCATGTTTTATGCCTTGTGTTTGAGACCTCTTTGATTATGCTTCATCACCCTATAGTTGAACCTTCCTACTCTGGATGCCACTCCTAGAAGTAATCATGCCCTTGAATAATGGGATGCTTTTTTTCAACACCCCTCAGGGGTTGGAAGATAGACAAGCACTTGAATACCTCAATTCTAGCCTGACTGATGCACCCGATAGAGGTAGATTGATATGTGATTATGATGCATCCAAATCCATAAGAACCAAAAACTATTAGGCCGCCATAATATTGTTCTCAAATAGAATGTGTGAGTGGGGAAAGACATTGGGCTGTTGTAGATACTTGAACTAGAAATAAAATTGATATGGAGTGTAGGCCTTTGATATAATCTCACTATCAATATGGGACACTAGTATGTTTTTTCTGAATGAAATCATGTACAACCTAAGATTATCGTTATCTTGTTCATTATAAATGAACTTCCTAGTAGGTGGGACAACATATAGGACTAATTTGAACTCTCCCAACATGTTCGGGCTCTTCATGACTTCATTATGCTTCATGGATAATGGCTAGATACCAAAATAAACCTAAAGGAACATTAAAAACTAGACTTTAGGGACTTAAACCCCAATCCGTATGACATACTAGCTGAAGTGTGCGACAATCCAACCCCACAGAACTAGAAATATACAAAAAATATGATATCGGGACTTCTGAGGGTACACATGTAGTAAATTGTGATAGACCTATGCTAAAACTGGGTAAGACATCCCTATGTGGCTCCCTTATGATAATTTTATTGTTGTCCCAAATGTCTCTAGCCTCACACCACCATTAGATTTGTGAACTGGCAGTAGGTAGTTACTCAACCACATTGTGAGGAATCCATCCAAATGAGACCTCATAGGGACCTCATAATTGACCTTATCACCCTACTAGTCATATTTTCCTTCCTCCAAGGTGTTCCTAAATATTCCAAGGATTATCTAATTCTCTGATAAAGGGAATCCCGTCGATCATTCATAGGTATGAACTTCCCCTTACATCTCTAGGAAGATCTTCATCCAGGCCTATGAATAGATATTTCTTATCAAGTGAGGGTCCTTTTTATGAACCTTCTAAGCTAATTTAAATATCTCATGGGCTGAATTTGGAATCCTATCAACATCATCCCACATCATATTTGGTGGAATGAAATCATCACACATATAACTAAGGATTAGGTATCTTAATATCTTATAAATATCCCTCAAGATGATTCCAAATTCTCCATGCATCAGATGAAATGTCTTTGTATGCAGGATCCAACAACTCAATAGCTTAGGGATAATTTCTATTTTCTTATAAACATACATATATGCTACCCAAACCACCTAATATATTTCGACCCTTTGAATCTCTATTTTAAATTATGAATTAGTTTAGAACACCAAGTACACCCACATCCATTCAATCTTGACTACCCCTCCAGAGTGGAAGTACCAATCCTCCTTCCATCCTTTTAAATTTTCTATTTTGTAAGCATGAAATATTAATGGGTATAAATGAGGTTTTTATTCTGGGGTTTTAGGCTTCAGGTTTAGGGAAGAAGAGCTATGGTGCATGATGAATATAGTAAAATATTTTTCTTCCTTGATGAATGCACCCTTAGAGGATTTTGGAAATTAGTAATTTTCTATAATCCAATAACCAGTACTTTGGAATATAACTTTGGATCTTCCGAATGAATACATCTCTTAGAATATCATGGCTAAAGAGTGGCATATAATCACATTGAGGATACTCAGACTGATACTTCATCAAATAATTTGACAGTTCTAGGAGGGTGGTGTCACACATGTGATAGTAATCAGGTAAGATGGTTTTATGCATCTCCAAAACATGTGAAATAGATTATTCATGGGAATCCATTGGTGTAACCATTGGAATATTGGAAGAATACATCCATATTTTTATTAAAGTTAAAATATTGATTTTGGAAAATTCATAAAAATTAAAAACGAAATCCCTCGTGTAGGCGACTCACCAAAGTTACTCTCATAGGAGACTTTCCCAAGTACCACGCACTGTCTAGTAGCTCATGTGGTTATACCATGTGAATGCATGAGAGGATTATTCATAAGGTAGAACAAATGAACTATGTAATGGTATAAGAACAATAGTGTGAACTGAGGGGAGAACCAACAAGTAGTGGACCCTATTTACATCCTCGGGTGATTTTTATAGCTAACCTCCATGTATGGGAAATGCATATGAAATATGCGGATGACCTTCCTAGATGACCAGAATGGATAACATGAGCAGCTCTCCAGATATTTTCATCCATTCACATCATGATCATATCCTCTTCTTCTAATCAGATCCAATCCTGGGGGGTGGGGGGTTGTTGAAACTCTCTTTTTTCACATTGGGATGAAAATATTTAATGGAAATTACGCCAATGAAATAAAGGGGTGAATAGAACCAAGGATAAAGGGTTACAGAATCTTCCTCTCTTCAATGACGCGATATTGGCCAAGCAAGGATGGCGCCTTATTAACCGTCCATAATCTCTATGTGTGCGAGTTCTATGAGCTAAGTACTTTCCCCACACATACTTTCTTGCTTCCTCTCTCAGTACCCATCCTAGCATCCTCTAGAGAAGCATCTGGGGGGCTAAAAACCTCCTGGATGAAGGACTGGGCTGGAGGATTGGGACTGGATCATCTGTCAAAATCTGGACTGATACCATAAACCTACATGAGTAACCACTCCTCCCCTCCTAATCGGTAGATACAAGTATAAATACCCCTAATAACCAGGAGACCTATGAAAGACCCCTCTAGGGACCCCTGGGGAGACACTTAGGGCCCAAAGAATGGCCTCATCTAAGTTTTGTCTCCTTGGTTGTCCATCATCTAGAAGTCATGTCTAGCATGCATAGGCCTACCCTAGGTGGAGTAATTCTGATCTACCTTGGCCATACCTTGCATGAGACCTCTTTATATCACAAAACCATACCATATGTGGAGTGCTTATGCTCACCCAGGCCTACCCTATGTGAGCCACTTTGATACCACTCTTTATAACACCAATGGAAGGGCCCCTCCATCCTCGGGACTCCCTTCTGAGGGAGACCAAATAAAATTCTTCACCAAAGCCTCTAAACATTCACTACCATGGTGAAAGATAGACCAGTGTTTCATCCATCCGATTATGTATTTCTTCAGTCAATGGTGTCCCGCACTTTCCCTAACTAACGGGTAGGGTCCTATCGGTGTGTTTAGGTATGCATCCCTTAGGTAAAATATACCCCAACCATGGGGGTATTTTTAGGGAACACCTATTTTCATACATGATGGCTTGGTCCATGTTCTTCCCTTTTCATCTCTAAAACTAGGGACATCCCATTTCAGATGGTGAGGGGAGGGATAACACATTCTTTTCCTTGTTAGGGTTAGTGTATTATCATCATCTTCTCTTTGGAACCAGTAGTAGGGAATCACTCTTGGAGTATTCCACTATAATTTCTTTTAGGGTTGTAGTTATATGGGTATCTAGATGTCACTATCCTAGTTAAAAAATAAGAGAGGACATGGGTACCTCCAAACCCTTTATCTCTCCCATAGATCTAGACTCGTCCACCAATGGATGAATAAGATTATATGGTTTTCTAGATGTTATACTTCCTCTAGTTTCTCACACCAAGACTGACTCACATGGGGTTAGAGGCCTATTATGATCATGAAATCTACACAATTAGATGCATTTATTGGTAGATAATCATTCCATGGTCTTCCTATAACTTTTTTTCCGAGGTCCTCCATTGGTGTGGGACCCCAAAGCTATTTATTCACTCACACAGGCATCCTCTGTTATAGTGTAATCCTCGAAAACATTCATTAAACTTAAAACGGGACATATTCCTAATGAAGCAACCTAAGGGTATCCTCCTAGGTGTGAGATCCAACTAAACCTCTAAATCACCATGAGTCGGGATACTCTTCATGAACCTACTCAAATGAGCCTCCTATTGAGTATAATCCCCAATAATGTTATCATCATCTCAAATTGACAAACCCCCTATGAGATAAATGTTCATAGGGACACTATAGGCATGAATACACACAACTGAACTATATGGGATTTGATTCCCATCTAAATGGGATAGATAGGAAACCTCTTTGATGTCCTAACCCAACACCCCAAAATCACCTTAATTTTATCTTGACCTCGTTCCCAATAGGGTCACATCCAACCTGGGTTCCCATATCCCTTCTGGGTTCCCGGGGCTACTTTGGTGTAAGTACTATGCCTTCCTCTTAACTAGGCACCTTCTTCCTAGACTTCCTTGTTGTATGGAATTAAATTTCATAGTTTAGTCCTCATATCATAACCTTAAAGGTATGATGTGTCCCGTTAAGTGGAATTGAACTATGTGGGTTCTAATTTATTTCATGAGGATACAAAGGAAGCACTTATCATGGTCCCAATCCTGATATCAAATAAAATCTCATCTCTATAGATGATGATAAATTCCACAGTTCCCCACATTGTGGCTTAAAACTAGCATCATAATAATAAACAACCAAATAATATATAACTTATGTGAAAAATGATACCATTGTTGGAGAAAGTCAGATACATATATATGTTTCCATTGATGAAGAACCCAATATACATACATATGGTTTTAAAGTTCATTCATGCTTACAACTGATTGTTAATTTAAGGTTTACCAGTTTCATACTTGGGACTTAATGAATGATTCATGAATATTTGTTAAATTATTAATAGAATCCTAGAGTAGGAAATAATTCAACCCCAAAAGGTGTGATGATCCTAAACTCCCATCCCCTCAACCAATATGAATCCCTAAGAATTACTTGACCATTTCCCAAAAACCACCTAACTTTAGAAGGAATATTTATAAAACATGTTGAATAAGGGAACCATTTCGTGTTTCTATCTCCATGAATAAATTCTATTGGAATTTGTTTGAAAATGGTGATCACAGCATAAATGATTTTGAAACATTCAAATCCCCACAATCAACCATCAAGGGAAACAAGATTTTCATTAGATATAGTGTCAAGTATCAATGATTGAATGACTAAAAAATAAAGGATCACATTCCTTTACCTTTTATTTATCGAATTTGAGAATATTTGTTAGAAAGAGGATATTATTTTTTTAAGATGGATACTCTAGGTTAAATCAAACAATGTTATCACTAGAAGATTATGACAACATCAAATTCACCTATCCATATGGTTTATTCACTTATCGTAGAATTACCTTTGTAATGAGAAATGAACTGGCCATTTTTTAATCATTCATTATGGAAATACTCCATGACATGATTAACAATTTCTTTGAAATATTCAAGAATTATTTTTATATATATATAAGCTCTTATGATGAATTTTTACCATATTTTGATAAATATTTAGTAAGATGTAAAGAAAACAATATGGTTCTCAGTTGGTAAATTTCTCACTTAATAGTAAAAATTGGGATAGTGTTAGACCATCAAATTTCAATGAAAGGCATTAAAGATGACCTAACTAAGATTAACACAATTTTTTAGGTACCCATACCAAAATTAATTTATAATATCAAAAGTTTTATTGGCCATGTAATATTATACTAAAATATTATTCATTTATTACCCACCCCTTGACCACTCTTTTAGGAAAATATGTTACCTTTAATTTTGTGTCTGAATGTAAAATATATTTCTATTTTGTATGGAAATTCATGGTAGAAGATCCAGTTTTGATTTCCCTAGTCTTGGATCAACAATTTGAATTAATTTGTGATGCAAGTGCCTGGGAAGTTGGTTTATTCTTAGGTAAAAGGAAATAAAATATCTTAAAACTAATTTAATACCCTAACTTCACATTGAAATATATTCAACACAACTATATAATAACTGGAAAAAGAGTTACTGACAGTTTTTTTCCCATTCGAAATTTTTTGTTTTACTTGTTGTTCTCAAAATTCACTATTTATATGCATCAATCTAACATATGATATTTAATTTCAAAAAATGATTCCAATACTAGTCTTATTTATTGGATATTGTTACTTCATGAATTTTATATCTAAAGAAAGGATAAAAATGAACTAAAATTCCATCATTGAACATTTTTCATTCTTAGAACTTAACTTAAGTAATATCAATGACAAATTAATTATTTAAATATTTCCTAATAAGAAACTTATTTAATATAAATTATCTAACCATTGTATATTGACATCATCAATTACTTATTATATGGTGTTTCACCTCAAGATTTATCAAAGGAGTAGAGTGAAATATTTTTAAATGAATTTTTAACATACTAGACCCAAATGCCACTCAACACTGCCCTGATCCTGGTTGGTTACATGGCATCAAGAACATCTCCCCAATGTAAAAAGGCTTATAACTAGTAGTTAGTACCTAGGGTGTGTCTCTAGGTAGACTATTCCCTCTTCCCAATGTGTAATATGGTGGAATATCAATAACAGATAAGTAGTGAAAGTATTAAATAATAGGTAAAATAGAAACTTAGTAGGAATATATAATGATAAAAAACAACTATTATATAAAATAATGATTATAGATTTAATGTTTTAAGTAAATTATACAAAACATGTATACAAGGAAGTTGTATGATACATGGAACAAAAGTACAAAAGGCCCAAAATTATCTCAGCTCGAATCGTGAGCCTCACCTCGGTCGCATCCTCTCATTCTCAGGGCACTTTTCCTTCCTCATACCTAAAATCATAAAGTCTGTTTGAGTTCCTAATGATGTCCCAAATATTATTTGAGACATAATCCTAGTAATCAACTTCCCAAGCTTATGTTTCATCTATTCAATGATGATATAACAGTCATAGTGTGATGGAAGCAATATAACTATTAAAGGAAGGAATGAAAGTAAACATATTATGAGTCTAGGTTCTCATTTATAATTGAGTCCATTTAATTATTCAATTGCATTTAATTTATAATACTCGATACCTCACATGTGGGATAGATTCCCCCATGAAAATACGTAAATGATGGATTCCTAAAAATGCCATATATAATGTTGTACTCAAGACTGAATCCAAGATTTCTCATTGCCTTCGAATATGCTTCATATAACTCATTTCATTGATTATCCACTTATAAACCTGATCATTTCCAATTATTTCTTAATTTGGAATCTAGGTATCGCTATAGGTATAATATGATCTAACACCCTATAATCCCACCCATAGAAAACCTCTCAAGAACCTAGGTATCACTCTAGGTGTGGTATAACAACACTTCCATTTGAGTCCATACTTGGAGATCCACTCAGGGAGCCCAATTATCACCCATGGAATATATTATAAATTACCATGGAGTATATCATTGGAATTCCATACGGAATCCAAGGGTCACCCGATATATAATAGTCCATCCTTAGTAGTCCATTGGGGAGTCCAAGTATCACTCTGGCATAAGAAAGGTACAACCTGTTTGAGTCAATCCATGGAATTCTCAAATAAATCCATTTGTCACCTAAGGTATATAATAAATTTACCAATTCAAAACCATTTAAGAAATTTCATTTAAACAATTACATTTAAACATTCCAAGTTCAGTACCATGGAAATTCAAATATCCCTCACCTTAAAAGATGACTAAAAACATGGTCTAAGCTTATAAGGTTTTCCTCTATGTAACTCACATGGGAATTTAATTTAAATAATAATCTCAAGATTAAAAATCCATTACTTATAAATATATAAGGTTATGGTCATCTATCCCTTCTCATTAATCAATTCAATTATAATTACATTTCACATTTAACTATAATTTTCCAATCCATTATTAATATACCAAGGCATGGGGTAAACAACACACCTCAAGGGTATCTAAATTCAGACACCATCAGGAGGTCCATTTAAAAAAATACAACACACCCAAGGGGTCGTTTGAAAACAAGGTTCTCAATGTATAACAATTCACTAATGGAACTCTTTAATTTAATAGGATATACCTATAAATTTATTTCAAAAATCAAAATCTATTTCAGGGTATCACCCAAGAATTGGTTGTGTGGAAGAATGTAATATTTAAAAACTTCTAATTTTATAGAAATTCATGAGACCACCTGGCATAAGCTCATAGTTGATAGATTGTGTAGTATCAACACCTGATTCATCTGAGATCAGGATAAAATTGTAGAACGGATAATGAACCTAATAATTGGGAAAATTATATTTCACAAAAAGAGGATAGCTAATACCAAACCAAATAAGGAATTTATAAAAATGAATTGATATCTTATAGATGTGGGTTCAATGAGATGAGAGTCACTTGAATCAGAGATTGAACGGATGATCGGTGGAAAATCCTAGAACATGATCAAATAGTGCTTCAAAAGAGGTGGTGTTATTTTACGTTTGAGAAAATAGAATCTATGTTATAAATATGGTTTAATTAGGTGTAAAATCATAATTTCATTCAAAATATGTCATCACATAGTTTGGTTTCATGGTTTACGAACTGTGATACAATTTTGAAGGGTCTTCGGGAAGAAGGGGCACTTCACATGATTTCCTCTCATGGTTTGATTAACAATGTAGAAACCATCCAAACTCCTACAATAAAAATTGAAGACATGGAAACATAGTCGTGCGTCCAATTTCACATGGTTTAAACTAACCATGCGGCTTGTAACTTCCAACTATCTATCTTTACATGGTTTTATCAAACTGTGCAGCCTTCCCTACATAGTTTAAACTAACCATGCACCAGGCTTATTTCACCCCAAAACATGCGTTCTAAGCTCCGAACCAGCCCTAAACACGGCTAAAACCTCCATGAATTTTTATTCATTAATTTTAGTTTATAATTAAAATATTAATCTAAAAATTTAATGAAAATAAGGGATTCATACATCAAGAAAGAATTAGGATCTTATAAACATCCCCCCTTAAAAAGATTTTCCCTGAATTTTCATTCCAATGGTGGTGAAGCATGATCTGAGAATAAATCCATCCATTGTGATTATACAACTGTCTCCCACTCGAAGGTCTCATCATGTACTCATTCATTCTTCCATAATACCTGTACTAGAGGAATTGACTGGCCTCAGATGGACTTCATGCTACGATCCACAATATATATCAGATTCTCCTCAATGGGTTCATCTACCTATAACTCAACATACTCGAGCAGAAAAGCATGAGGTGGGTCTATATAATAGTGGAATAACTGAGAAACATGGAAGAAATTATACATGGACCGATGTATTTGAGGTAAATACAACAGATAGGCTACCTGACATACTCTCTCCAAAACATCAAACAACCTCACATAATGCATTAAAATCATACCATGCCTCATAATCCTCTTGTGTCCCAACCTTAGTGAAACATGTAATAAAACCCCATACACGACCTCAAACACTATAGATCACATAAAATGATCTATATATGATTTCTTTCAAGATTGTGCAGTAGTAATCTGTTACTGAATCAACTGAACCTACTCTATGGTCTGCGGAACAAGATGAGGTCCCACGATAGCACCCTCTCTTATCTCTAACCAACACAGGGGTGATCCTCAAGGACTAACATACAAATACTTATAAGAAAACATCTTTATATTATCCTAAAAGATATTATTGTAGGAAAATTAATCCAAGGGTATATACCCTTCCCAATATTCCCCAAAATCCAGGACTCATGATCACAACATGTCCTTAAGCACCTAAATCATGTGCTATGAATAGAAATCTTTCTGGGGATAGTAGGTTGTGATCAGAAACACCCATTTACCTATATCCCTCAATATCTCATGCCAAAAATGTGAAGTAAACTAGGTTTCCCTGTCTAAAATGATATTGTGTAAGACCCCATGAAGTCATACTATCTCACATATGTACAACATTCCAATATAATCAACACTGAATGTTTCCTTGATTATTAAGAAATGTGAAACCTTCATGATCCCAACAACAACAACCCATACAACATCATTACCTTGAGGTGAACTTAGTAGACCTGTTATGGAATCCTTCGTGACATCAATCCACTTCCACTCAGGGATGGGTAACTAGTTTAAATTTCGGATTAGTCATTTGTGTTCTTCCTTCACCAAATAATAGGTGGAACACCTCATGAAAAAAAACATATATTACTATTTTCATACCCAGACACCATACATCCGTAATAGTTATGTAAATCATGATATGTCTTGGTGGTTCCATGATGCACTACCCAAGATGAAGCATGAAAATATCATATCATATTTTCACTCATGTATCTTTAAACCCACATGTAATCAGAAAACTCCATCCTCACCTATGGTCCAATTGGGAGTAGGTTTATTACCAACCACAATCGCTCATACAAAAAAGTTCTCAAAATTCGATAGTTTCCTAATTCTCACTCTGTCCAGTAGGGTAGAGGACATATCTAAGGATGATAGAATGGTATTCCCCTAAATACCATGCACCTCCATGTGCATCTTAGAGAATAAATCCATTACCATCCAATCTATACTAGCATGTTGAACTACCTATATCTAATTCATCTTCGTCAGTGCATCAGTCACTGCATTTCCTTTTCAAGACAAGTAGGCAAGATCAAAATAAAAATACTATAGTTACTCCACTAACCTTCACTACCTTATATTCTGATCACGTTGTGTAAATATGTACTTGAGGCTTTTGTGGTCTGTGTACACCACAAAATGATCCATAATTAATTACTGTATACAATAGTAGAATACATGAACAACTACAGCTAAATCAAGATTGTGCATTGAGTAATTCCTCTCATGTGGCCTCAATTGTAGACACTCATATGCTACGACTCTATCTCCCTGCATAATAATAGCTCCTAGACTGATACCTGATGTGTCTCAGTACCTAGTTTAACTCCTTCCTGACTCTCTCAATTTCAGTATCGGAAATGAATTCAATCTCCCTTTTAGTTATTGAAAGGAATTCTAATAGGAATCTGACCATATAAACTTCACAACCTTCTTATTCAAGCCCATAAGTGGTGCTACTAAGGGTGATAAGTCTTGTATGAAATGATTGTAAATTCCAACTAGCCCCAATTAACTCTATACCTCAAATACATTATTAGGTATCTCCTTGGAAGCTATGGTTCTCACCTTCTCTGGGTCCACTGATACTCATTTCTCTAACATAATGTGACCGAGGAAGTGAATATAATCCATCCAGAAGTGGAACTTTATGATATTATAATTTAAATGATTTTCTATCAGTGTATTCAATACTATCTCAATGTTTTTTTGACATAGTCATGCCGATTTGGAGAATACACAAATATATCATCCATGAAAACCACTACAAATGAATCTAGATAAAGATGGAAAATATGGTTCATTAGTTACATTAAGATCACTGGTGTGTTTGTGAGACCCAATGGAATAAGAAAATACTCATATAGATCATAAATTCTATAAAAATCTAAGACAGGTATGTATGATGGTCTAACATACACCTGAGGATAGTTGGATCTCAAATAAATCCTTGAGAAAACCCAATCTCCTCAAAGTTGGTCGAAGATATCATCTATCTTTGGTAGGGGATACCGGTTCATAACCACGAGCTATTTTAATTTTTGGTAATTGACACATAGCTTGAGGAAATCATCCGCCTTTTCCAAAAAAGGGACTGGTTAACCCCATGGGGAAGTTCTTGTTAAAATAAAACCCATTTCCTATAAACCCTCTGACTACCTCTTAATCTCTTGTTTGTTAGTGGTATCCATCATGTAAGGAATAAGGGATACTGTTTTAACTCCTGAAACTAGCTCAATAATGAACGCTAGCTTTCTCACTAAAGTCAATAATAAAAAGTTTTCTGGGATGATGTCCCTAAAATGATCAACCAATATAGGGAAATAATTCTTACTTGTTTCATGATCATGAAGATAAAAACTTGTAATTTCATATTTTATCCCACCAATCCCTTGGTGTTCGGGTCTAGATCGTATCACCTAGTCACTCCATTCACCTTTGTGAATAAACTGTCCACACTATGGTGACATAAAGGTCACCCGTCAAAGATAGCAATCAAAAAATCATAAATGGAAACCAACCAGTCCATCCTGAGAATGATGTAATAATATATCATCTCGAGGACAAATAGGTCTCATACAAAGTGACACCCTCCAATTTTATGGGGAACATTCTCCATTGACATACATCATCCATTATAATCCCTAATAGATTGGCATGTGTGTTAAATCCATATGTAGTATAAACATTGATCCTAAGGCTATCCACAACAAGGATCGATATAAAGTCATGTAAAACCCCTATATCAAAAAGTGAAGAAGCTAATGTATAGGATACTAGAATAGTACCTATGATAGTAGAAGGTTTGGGATCTTTCTCCTCAAGGGTCCATTGCACTGTGTATATCTATCATGAACTGAGGTCGTGTGATACTACCTAGCTACCCTACATATATCCTCTCCATAGTCACTATAAAACCGTGTTATGACTACCACGGTGACAACCACCACCTTGTCCCAGTCATCTAGTTGTACGCTAACTCTCTACGTGATGATAATCTATAGATCCTACTCCTAAATATGGAATTTCTTCAGTACCTATCCCCCTAGTTGATAGAGGAAACATTCTCAACAAGTGTTGTAGATGGCCCATTTTGTCGTATGGTCGACACTCAACTAGTTCCCTAGTACACGTAGGCCTCATATATCCCAACCTACTGCAATGGTAGCACATCACATGGATACCTGAGTATGTTATTTGTATTATAATATCAGCATATGGATGATCCAAATTACGCTTCCTAATAATGATCGATGTAGTGCCATATCTCGTGTCGAACCACCCTAGATCACACCCCTACCTCTCTCAGGTTATGCACTGTGATAAGCACCCAATTAACTATTCCAGAAACGGTAGTTATCCAAAATACATTCAACTATGATTGTGTGTCCTACCTGATACCATAATCAAATATCTTGGATTTATATAACTCATCATCCATCAGAATAGGTGTACAGCGTGGGAGCTCGGTAAACTACGCCAAATATTACTTAACTGATAACGCACCTTGCTCTAGACATATGAACTCTTGAGCTCTATCGACCCCCAATGCCTCAGAATAAAATTATTAAAAGAAGTCCATATAAAAATTCCATCAAGAATTCTCATAATGATGGTCCATCTTTGTAATAAAATCCCTCCATATCTTGGAGGATTCACTCATTATATAGGTAGTGATATTTACCCTCATCTCACGGGGCATCTCTAGATGCTCAAAAATAGATAGCATGGACTCTATCCATAACTATGGTACTTATGGTCCTCCATCCCCATATAATTTTGGAGTATTTGGTTGTTGGAACTCACATGTAAACTCTTCCATGGATTGGGCAGGTCACGATGCTCCCTAAATAGTCTGCAGAAATCCTAAGAACCCATCAGGAAACTGTGCCTCATCACCTATGTCTTGTACAACTACTTGTGACACAACTAGAATTACTGGAGGATCCACGGGTATCCCATGGACCACCACCTATGAATTTTGGTCATCTCTACCCTCTTGGTGAATGACTAGAGGATGTGACAGTGGAATACCTCTACAAATGAAAATTTCACACCTCAGTTGAAGAATGGTATCAAAGTTCGCAACAAAGGAGCACAGATATTGAAATAGGATAAGTATAATACATCATCTATAAGAACACACCCCTATTCCTAATCCAATATTATGTTATGGATAACATACAGATCAAAAATACTCATGTGATACTACCTACTTGCCACTACTAAGGTTGTGACTGGTTCAAGTTCTCTAATGTAATCAATTTCAGTTTCCAATGCATTATCATTTGAATACACATATTTTTTATTTAATTTGAATTCGTACTAATTTCACATTTATAGAACCATTAAATTTGAATTATTGAACCAATAATACAAAAATTTTAATACATAAGTTCTCATACACCTCATGAATAAAAATGTGGCACCCATTTAATCCACACCAGCATACCTATCTCAACAGCATGTACCAAGTAATGAATCTTAATGGCATGGAATAAATAAATTCACATGATTCCTGTAAAGTACTTAACAGGATTCATGAGATTAAATACCCTCATATCATCTAGTTTCAACACAATATAACCCACAATAATATCAATATTAACATCATAATTTAAGTGCATCACCCAATTATGGAATCAAATCAATTGTAATAGTCAAAATCCTGAAAACAACAATTTAATTAGAGGCAATTTGTATTTTTCCTATAAATATGTTAGCGACACCTAGGAATAGCTCATTACCAAATTCATATTCCCTCCTATCCCATTATATTATTTCCAAATAATAAATCAAACTAGAAAATAATACCCTCTGATACCACTTTGTATCTTCCTGGACCCGGATGCCACTCAACAGTGCCCCGTGCTCGATTGGTTACATGGCCTCAAAGGTATATCCACAAATTATAGAGGTTTTCAACAAGAAGAGAGTTCCTAGGGTGTGTCTGTGGGGAGACTATTCTCTCTTATCATAGTTTAATATAGTAAAATATTAATAACATAGCAAAAGCACTAAATCATACTAACAAAAGATAATCATTATGAATAGATAATGTTACCAAAAGGAAGATCATACAAAATGATGATGTTACATGTCATGTGTCAATAAAAGTATCAAAAACATGTATACAAGGTAGGTGTACAACATATGGAACAAAAGTAAAAAAAACCCAAAACGTTTCCAAACGAGCATCGCAAGCCTCAGCTCGGTCTCATGCTCCCCTACACCCAAGAAGCAATCATGAACCTGTATCAGGGTGCCTAGCCTTATCCATACCTACAACAATATAGTATTTTTTGGTAACCAAAGGTGTCCAAACAATGTGTGAGACATTTTCCTAGTAAGAAACCACCCATAGTAAAGTTCCTATATAGTAAGTGTGTATATAATAGTCACATTGTGAAGGAAGAAATATAATAAGTAAAGGAAGTATATAAAAATAAACATCCTATGTTTCTAGGTTCTTATTTATAATCAATTACAATTAATGATTCAATTAAATTAAAATTATAATTCATTATACCCAACGTGTAGCCCGGAATCCCCCATGAAAATAGGTAAACAAAGGATGCCTAAATAGGTCATCCACAATGTGGTAGTCAATATTGATCCATGCTTGTGCTTTATCTTGGAAAACACATCATATAAATCATTTTATTCATTATTTATTTATGAACCAGAGACTACCCGTGGAATTCATAATATGGAAATTAGGTATCGCTTCAGATATAATATAAACCAACACCCTACAAGTGCTACCATGGTGAAAATCTCAAGAACACAGGTATCACTATAGGTGTGGTATAACATCTCTACCATTCAAGTCCATATTTGGTGGTCCACTAAGGGAGACCATGTTTCACCAATGTCATATGTGATCAATTCCCATTTGAGTCCATCATTGTCATTCCAAATGGAATCCAAGTTTCAATAATTATATAATAGTGAAACCTCTGAGCCTATCCTTGGAAGTCGGCTAGGGAGTCCATGTGTCACTCAGGCATAAGAAAAGTACAGTCTATTTGAGTCCATCCATGGGATTACCATATGAATACATGTGTCACAAAAGTCATATTTTAAATTAAAAAATTCAATACCTTTGAATCAATTTCATTTAAACAATTACATTTAAACATGGGAAGGTCAATACAATAAACATTCAATTACCCCTCACCTCAAAAGCTGTCTAAAAAACATGGTCCAAGATTAGAAGGCATGACACTATTTAACTCACTTGTGAATTTTATTTGAACAACCATGTCAAGATTAACAGGAAATTATATGGAATGGTCCAAGGGTGTGGTCATCCATCCCTTATCATTCATCAATTAAATTGTAATTAAATTTCCATTTTAGTACAATTTAATATTCCATTATTAGCATTTGAAGTCATGGGGTAAAAATCACACCTCAAGGGTATCAAAATACATATACCATCAAAATGTCTATTAAAAAAACACTACACAAACAAGGGGTGGTTTCAAATCAAGGTGATCAACCTATAACCATTCATTATCAGGCCTCTTTAATTTAATAGGATATACCTATCATTTTTTATCAAGGAACTAAATCCATTTCCAGGAATCACTTGAGAATTGGGAGTGTAGCACAACAGTGTATATAAACACTACAAATTTTAAATAAATTTGTGATACTACCTACTGTAGGTCTTTAGTTGTTTTCTCAACCAATATCATCACCTGATTCAACTCAGGCTGGGAGAAAATTGATGGATGGATGAAGAAACAAATAATAGGGAAAATTGTATTGCACCAAAATAACACATTTGATGCCGAACCAAATGATGAATGGATAAAAATTTTTCAATATATTACTAATGCAGATCAAACAATATGAGAACCACTATAATCAAAGATCATATGGATGATCAGTGGAAAATCCTAGAATATGATCAAAGAGGGCTTCAAAAGATGTGAAGTTGTTTTCCATTTGAGAAAAGAGAATATAGGTTAAAAATACAGTTTATGTGGGGGTAAAATATTAATTTCACTCAAAATTGGGAATGACAAGGTTTGGACTCATGGTTTACAAACCATGCACCAACCATGCATAGTCTACTAGAAGAAGGGGCACTTCACACGGTTTCCTTACAAGGTTTGACTAACCATTTGGAAATAGTGAAAAGTCCCACTGTGAAAATTGAAAACATGGATGCACATCCATGTACCCCATTTGACATGTTTTGGACTAATTGTGTGGCCTATAACCTCCCATTTCGCAGACTCTCATAGTTTTATCAAACTATATGTCCTTCCCCACAAATTTTATACTAACCATGCACCATGATTATTTCACCCCAAAACATGGGTTTCAGGCTCTAAGCCATCCTCAAACACCCCTGAAATCTCCATGAAATATATTGAATTCATATAAGGGAATAATTAAACAATTAAACTAAAAATTTATTGATAATAAGGGTTCCATGTCTTAATAAATAATCTTATTCTTACAGATTTCAACCATTAATATTCTAATGATTGATTACATTTTAAGGATTATACACATGGAGTGATTAGAATATGTATCCAAAAAATAATTAATTGTGTTATGAATCTTTTTCATTCTTTAGAAGATGGAAAAATCTATGGAATTAATTATACAACTAGTACTGTTTTGAAATTTATTTTATTCTATCCCACTTTAAACCGGGATATTTGATATTTCATCATTCCAAAGAACAGGAAGCATTGGTTAGGAGTGTGAGATTCCCCAACACCCCATTATGGGTGTCGAAATTTTGGTCATATAGGGGATTGAATTCATATTTATCTTTCACAAAAAAATTATAAAATCAAATATCATGGTTTTCATTGAAAATATGTCATGTGGAAGTTGAAGCACGTATAGAGAAATCAACTCGAGCTGTATTTAAATTTCCGAAGCAACACATATTTACCTAGTTTTCAATTTTGAGACTTATCATTAGTGACCACATTAAACATTATAGTAATTCTATCATTCAAAATTTATTTACTTTTTTTGGATACTTATTTTACATGAGAACCTCATATCATCCAAAAACCAACGTCGAAGATAAAATTTCAAATCCATAGATTAAATGAATTTCTCAGAAAACATTAAATATCTCTCAGAGAGACAATTACCTAAAGATTAAAAAGGAACTTTTTGATTATCTTATATCATGAAACACTAATTCACAACTATAAAATTCATCTACAACCATGGTCAAAAACTGAGGCAACATATGTATAAATCATGACTATTAGTTATAGCTATGGTCCAGCTGGTCGTGGATCCGATTGGAATGGCTATAGGGTTGAACCTATAGACATGGTTTGAAACCATGGATATAGACTTATATCCATTATTTTAACACATTTAAATAGGTTTATAGTTGTGTTTTACAACTAGGGATATAGGTTCCAAAAAAATGTGAACAATCAGATTTGAACCCTAGACCTCCGCTTTGAACACCAAACACTTTACCACTACACTAAAATATATATATATATATATTAATATATATATTTTCAATATATATATTTATAAAATATTTTAATAGGTATAAATTCATGGCTATAAGTCTTCCTGTGGGAAAATATTTTTCCAACGGTTGCATGGGAAGCCTATGGCCATAGTTTTTTCAAACTATTGTTATAACCAGGGACCTATAGCCACATTTTTTTCTAAATTGTGGCTATATCCATGACCAGAAATCCTATATCTATGTTTTTCATAAATGTTTTCTATACACTTGGACCAAAACATATATCCACGGTTTTTGAAAACAATTTCTATAGGTTTGTGTCGATATGACTATTTTCTAGTAATGATTTTAATGTCCCTAGGTTGCTTAGTCTTTACAAAAACTTGTCATCTAAATGTATACATGAAGCATAAATCTTATTAGGATGTGAAAATATTGAATATAAACATAAAAACTTATCAAAAAATAGAATCCAATAAATGAATAAGTTGGATAAGATAAGGATACAAATATATAACAGTTACGTGATCTATAAAAAGAAAACTCGAGTTTATAAGTATAAGAGAATCCCAATAAAGAATTTTTTGGATGATAAATTACATATTTTAACCATTAGGATTTATGTTATATAATGGAAACATTAAAGTAATTGGTTAGGGACATATGTAATCATAATTATATATCACCATAGTGTAGTCTAACCTATTGTAAAGATACAGCTATTTAAGGTAAATAAAAACTCATGAAACGTTTTCACAATTAAAATATAATAAGATTACTTGATGAAATTAATTTAAACTAAATTGTTTTTTATTTTACCAATGATAATAAAGTTTGTGTTGACTATGAGGAAACATTATTGATTTTAAATTTCATCATCTTTGATTACTGAATCTCACTTTATGGGAGTAGTTGATGAATGTGCCTTTGTCAAATGAAGAAAAGATTAAAATCATGTTTCCTCATGAGATATGTCAACTTAATGAGAGGTATACATTCAAAATTTCCAATGAGTTGTTCCTTGATGAAAATATAAAGAAGTTGAATATCAATAAAAGATAATTGAACATGTATGGAACTATGAAAATCATGAAAATGGACTAAAAATATTGATTATCATCCATTTATCTGGATAAAGACAATAAACTTGGTACTTAATTAGAGGAAACCCATCATTAATTATTGTACATTGTTTATATTTATATTTTTTAGGAAATAAAATAGAAAGTGTAGATATTTTTAGTAATCTCTCAGCACTTCAGTGGATTCTATATTCTTGTATATATTTTTTACATTCACATTATACATTTATTTCAATATTATATTTATGACATGATGAAGTTATGTACTATCTCTGTTATATTTCTAAAGTTATACCATTTTTTTAGCTTCATGGGATATAGACTAAAGGTTTGGGATCACAACAGAATCATTGGGGTAGTGCCCAATTTTGGTCTTGTATTAATATCAGTGAATAAATTCTAAGAACTTTATGACTTCCCCCTTAAACATAATGGATAAGATCATGAACATTTAATTTATAATTAATTTAAATTAATAATTACCTCTTCTATGATAATATCCATGATCAATTTCCATCACAACTTTTTTGGAATGCTCATTTTAATGGAGAATCCAAATTTGGATTCCTGTAGATGCACCCACATGTGCTCTATGAATCTTTGAACAACATTCATTAATATTTGGGTGATAAATTAGAATAATCAAGTGCTTCACACCATTCATTATTGATCACAAAAATAATATTTTATTGTCTATATGTTCTTGAGATGGAGGAAGGGATGATTTTCTCTCTAGGGATTTAGAGAATTGTCCAAAGCATCTTCATTTTTTACAGGACTCCACACATAAAAAATGATATAATTTAGAATATATACTTAGGGTTGAAAAATTGTAACTACACAAAGGCCCTTATAAAATTACATAACATAAATAAAACCCCATATCAAAAAATAATAATATTATTATTATTATATTCAATGAAATTTTTCCATTCTAATATCATTTCAAAAATAAATAAGTTAATATTTATTTAATTGATTTTAAATATATCATTTTAATTGGATAATTAATCTCAATCCATATCCCCACAAAAAAGTATTGAACCTTTAATAATAATAAAATCATTTGATAAAATATAGTAAATATTATATTTACTAAACATGTGAATAAATAATTATTTTAATATTCATCCAACATGAAAAAATATTTATTTTAATCTATTCACTAAAATGGTGAATAAATATTTATTTATTCATTACCTTATAAATAATTAAATAAGGGATAGAATTCAAATCATACATTCCCAACTCAAATATCTCATGACTGAATTTATGCGATCAATATTTACATGAATAATACTATTCTATAACTAAAGGAAAAAAGTTGTTATTAAATTTAAATTTAGAAGAATTTAATGTCATTATAGATATTCTTATTGTGTGAACATATATGCCTCTTTCTAAAAAGACAATATGTGAACTTACCTAAATTCTAAAATTGGTGTCTGGAAACATATCAAGATACCCATAAATAAATAATTTAATGTAGTAACAACAGTAACCTTCCTATAAATTCTACTATGTAATATAATATCTTAGTTAATTGATTTTTCATCAAATAGGATTCATACTCGTGTCATCACCCTATATGATTGATTTATATTTTTTTGAATTTACAAAATAAACTCATCTATAAAATACCATGGCCATAGATTTCATCTGAAAACATCATTTCAATCAATGGTAAAAAGATATATTCTCCCATTAATATGAAATATATCCTTTAGTTTATTCAATTAATGTAATATCACATATAATTCATCCAATATTTGTTACATTTTTTAGCATGTTTCATCGTGGTTTTTATTCATACAAAAAAGTGTGTGATTTATGATAGATATTAATAACAATCTCAAGTATAAGGACTAAAAATCATGATGAGAAATAATAATATCAATTAACACAAATAATGTGGAATTACCATTGGTGGTTATTTCCTTATAACCTCTCTCCTTTGAGATCACCAAGTATGACATTTATAATAAGAAGATTCAATGCTTAAAATAGACCAAAACTGATAGAAAAACATTATATGTGTCCCTTCATATAGATTTATCTAGACCATAAGACATATTTATTTAATATTATTTCCATTACACCTTTGGGTTATCATTATAGAAGGTGACCTCCTATAACTATTTCATAAAAAAAATTATAAGAACCTTATTATAAAAATATTATAAAGAAAAGCAATCATTATGTGATGATAATAAATATACTTATATTACGGTAATCAAAAGTAAAAACAATTAGTTGGTTTTAGGGAACCAACTCTAAAAAACTCTCACTTTAATGAGATCCAACAACTAATAACCTTTTATCCACTAGCTCTCACATGATATCCATGCTTCTATAGTGGTATGAATTTAGTAAATGGGAGTACCACATTTTGTTTTGTAACTATTTTATTAACCGCAACTTCACCTATTTTAGTAAAATCTATCAAGAGATGACACTTCTAAAGTATATGCTTTATTTTTTGATGTGGCATGGGATCCTTATCTAGAACTACTGTTATAGTGTTATCATAATAAACAGTAATAGGGTATACATTTCTAATTACAATACCAAGTTCATGAACAAAATTCTGTATCCACAATGCTTATTTAGTTGTATCAAAATCACCAATTTACTTGGATTATACTATAACATCGGTGACCATTGGCTTCTTAGAACTCTTCCATCTCAGAACTCATTTACTGTTGAAAAACACATATATTAATTGAAATTTTAGGTTATTTTTGTCTATTTGGAATGTATAATCTATGTATCCCCTCACAGCTACTTTCTTATTTCCTTAAAAAACAATAAACATATCCTTTATTTGCATAAGGAACTTTAGGATAGTCTTTACAGCTGACCAATGTGGATCTCCTAGATCTTCTTGATATATTTCAACTATGCTCAAGGTGTAGGTAACATTATGTCTAATATATATAATTATATACATGATACATCCAATCTTTGACACATAAGGTATTATACTGATTCTTCATCCCTCTTCTTATTTTTGGGGACACGTTTTCTTGGAGAGATCTATAGCATGTGACACAGATGACGATCATATCTTGGATTATTCTATATTATATCTTTTTAATGATATATTAATATATATACATTTACTTAGACTCAATAGCCTCTTATTTCTATCTTAACAGATCTAGATCCCTAGAATATAGGCTATTTCACTTATGTATATAATTTAGAAACATTTATTAAACATTTTATCAACTTACTGTAAGACAAGTATGTTATTTATCATCAGTTATATATAATAAATATATATCAATTGGAAAACAATAGCACTCCCACTAAACCTCTTGTAAACGTAGGGATCATATTCACTCTTAATAAAACTAAAATCACTTATGGATTCATAGAAAACTAATATTCCATGATTTTGATGCCTTCTTTTACCCTTAAATAGATCCTCATAACTTACACACCTTATTAGAATCATTTAGTGTCACAAACTCTTTTGGTTATATAATAAATTTATTTTTCATAAGATTTAAATTAAGTAAATCTATCTTGACATATGTTTCCCAAATATGATAATCAAGGAAAGATATAATGGAATATAGAATTATAACGGATTTATTATAGAAACTGCTGAAAATATTTCATCATAGTTTATTCCATGATGTTTTCTAAAACCTTTAAAAACCTATAGTTCCTTATAGAAACTAAAATTACAATCCATGTCTAATTTATTCTTTAATAAAAAATTTCACCTAGAGGTTACTACATTAACAGGAGGATCTAAAAAAATAAAAACATGATTTTGGTACATGGAATCTATTTCATAATTCATGGCTTATATTATGATTTTTAAGGCACCTTTTAGGATTCTGGTTCCTTGTGTTTGGAAGGAGTGATTCTCAAACATGGGTTCTAGATAATGAGGGAGGCATATAGTATGATAAGACCGGTTAAGTTAGTATATATAGAACAAGGATAGTCAGATAGTGAAATATGGACATAAATAATCATAACCCGAGTTGTGTATTATAATACCTCAGGATTAGAGAAGGATGCATAATATTCACTGTGGACTATGTAAAATGAAATGTTTTGAGTAATAGAAGTGTGGAATATGACATTAAAAGAGGTAATCCTAGAGATTTTTTGAGGGCTATGTAATATGAGGTTTCATTATTCACCAAAATATAGCAGTTTATGTAGATCATTATATGTGTAACATCATGAAATTCTAATATAAGAACATTGTATTCGATAGCATGTATGACAAGAAACACCAAGAACGTAAGGGAATATAATATCCCAAGACATTATAATATATTTAATATTTTAAGTAGAATTAATCCATGGTGAATCTTGCAATGAATTTGATATTGAGTTAGTGTGCATCACACAAAATAATGAGTTTCTTTTATAGCCTACATTACATGCACGACCAAGTTTTACTAAACAATAATATATTTTTAAAATATTTTTTTTAATATAATAATATTGAAACAAGATATTAAATTATAGATTATGAATAGTATTAAAAAACATAATAAAATATATTTTTTATAAAAATATAAGATACATTCATTGGCAACCAATTAATTAGAAATTAAAATATAAACCAATTGAAAATAAAGGATATATTTTTATTTTTATGCTCCCAAAGGCATTTTTTCTTAATAAATTAAACTAATTAATATTAGTGAATTATATTCATTAAGTATATATGTTATATTTTCAATAAAATATTTTTTATATTCATCTAATATGTTTTATAGGTATAAGATAAGAAAAACCCCAATTTTATGAATAAGAACCTATATTTTTTTATAGATAGTTTTAACACCTTTTAATAGAGAACCTATTTTAAATTAAAATTTTTATAATTTTTATAAATTTATATGTCAAAATTATCTTCAATTTTAAAATAATAACATTAAAAATTAGATTAGGGTGATTTTTTGGAATTTTTCTATGAGGTTTCATTTTTTAATGAATAGTGAAAAATGTTGAATTTTCATTAAAAACTACTTTTCTTCTATTTTATTTATAAGTTTAAATTATATTTTTTATTTTTTTAAATATTAATTTTATTAATTTTATATTTATTTTATAAAATTTAGTTCATTTTAATAAATTTCACATTTAAATTTAATTTAAAAGCATAGAAAACTTTTGAACATCGTACTATAAAACCCTGATTTATCGTTTTATCTGTGGGAATAAATTTAAATTTATATCTACACCTTATTTTATTTGAATTTCTAAAAATGGATTTCATATTTTTAATAAGAATAATTTATAATGTCTAACAATTTCAACTAATTTTTTTTAAAAATATATTAGTGAATGTGATTAAAATTAATTACAGTGTTTAAAAGAAAAATTAGCTTAACAAGGGACTAAACCATAATATTAAGGGGGTAAATGACCCATAAACATGTAAACAATACATTTTATGTTCTTATTTATACCATGTAATACATTTTATATAATTTTTTCCATTATTTGGTTGAATTTTTATAGAAACAATGTGGGAGGAATTCCCTTTTCTAAAACTTTACAAGAATGCCACTCCTCCTCCACTATAAAAATGCACTCGTCCCTCCCACTTATTAACAAATATCAAGCCATTTATCTCACCCAAACTCTAAAAAATTATTTAAAACCATCCCTCTCCTAAACCTTGAATCCTCACCTTGATAATAAATCCATCCAAGGAAGTCTTTTGGTATAAACCAAAAGGATTTTCCCGAAATGGTCTAAATTTGTTCAACGATCAGTTTCATTTTATTTCCTTATCCACCCCATAATATAAAATTATTACATTATTATATAAAATCCTAATTAAAAATAGTATTCATATATGTTTTTATTCTATTTTTTCAACCTACACTTACACACAGTTCCACCTAATGGGTAACAAACTTACTGTTTATTTGTATGATGAACTACCACCTCGCAAAACGATGTCATTCATTTTTCCTTTACCACCTCTCATGGTTGGGAATTATGATGGAAAAATTATTTATATATGATATTTTTTATTTCATTATGATTCTGTAATATTTATATAAAATATTTCTTCATTCTTTCTATTTTTTGGGAATATGATAACATTTTTTGAGAAAGTGTGGACTATGGCCTCCTCAAAGTGATGTGATTCAATCATGCTATACATGGAATGTATTAAAGAATGATTTTAATAAAAATATTTAACATATATGAAATATAAATTATAATATAGTTATAATATAAATATATATCATTTAATTTTTATTCTTTTAAATACAACAAAGAAATGGATGTATCATTCATGCGTACGTACGACCTACCGTCCCCATGACCGGTGCATTTCCTTTCTTATCTACAAATATTATGTATTATTATATATAAAGATATAAGATATATATAAAATAATTACATAATTTTTTAAATTATTGAGATGATGAAATCATTATTGACAGAAGAAGAGAAAAAATAACAAGTCAAAACAAACTCGAAAAACTAGGCCATTAAAACCCAAAATAGTGAAAATAATGAAAGAGTATTAAAAAATGGGTAATAAGATATTATAATAAGATTATATATGATATTAAAAATATTATTATAGTTCAGTTATAATTTAGTGACATTTTAAAAACCATTATACATAATGTTAAATTATGTTCACCTGAAAGGAAATGCAATGTAAAAGATTCTTGTCTCACTTTTCTTTCCATGAGGAATACAACATTTTCACCACTTATTTATTTTCTGTGGTGTACATAATGACCCTATTTTATTTTATATCATGAATATTTTTATCTTCAAGGTATTTATAGTTTCATTTGAAATTATATCTTTAATGGGGATTAACATTCAAAACTTACCATGTAGTAAGGGACTTCTTCTCAATTTCCATTATTTGAGACTTATTTTATTATTGTGTATATAATTTATTATATATGGTGTACATACTAAAAAATTTATATATAATATCTTGATTAATTCATTATTAATGATGTTTTGAGTTTAAAATTTAATTATTTCATCAAATAGAATTTTAATTAAGCCTTACCAAGTGGAAAAGAATTTCATAACCCAATTTCTTATCATTGGGTTATATTACATCCTTATTGTTGTTAATATTCAAATATTATATAAAAACCATTATTTTTGTCACACGCTTAAACTTGATTTACTAAATAAACTCTTCACTTGATAAAAAATGGAAGATCGAGAGGTCTAGTGTCTTTAGGGATTAGGAACATTAAATAATAACTTAAAACATGAAATAAAACATCTTTATTGAAAACATTCTTTACATGACCACTACATTCCCACATACTAAGCACTACATGGGATAACCTGAGCACATGCACAATAAAAGGGTGAGCAATAAAGCAAAGTAAGGGAATAAACATGGAATAACATGAAGAATAAAATTCATGTTATATAATAGTCGTATCAATGGAGCACAAGAGAAACATGAACATAAAGGCATGATAAATCATGATAATCATAACATGGAAATGTGGAAACAACACTTAACATAGAATTAGCATTAGCCAAGGCTCATTGCACATGGATCATAAGGAAACCCTCATTGCACATGAATCATGAGTAAACACTCATTTCCCTTGAACTATCCCGAGTCAACACTCATTTCACATGACATATCATGATTATATACTTTACCCAACGCATTGGAGCGCTATCAGGTCGCACCCTACATTAACATTTCATTTCATGCATTAGTGTGCCACATAGATCATAAAACATGGATTCATTAAACATAATCATTTATTCCACGATAAAAGAATTTGGAATTCATACATGAAACTCTATATTCAATAAGTAAATGTGCATAAAGGTGAATACCCTTGATAGAGAAATGTTCATGGTATTCACTACACAATGACTCTCGCTTGGAAAAACATGGTGCAATTTCGGCAGAATGATGGCATGACATAAGAATTCCTAAAAAATGGTTGATGAGGTAGAAATGGGTTTCTAATAATATATATATGTAATGGAAATTAATGAGGGTCATATAGATACATTTCCCAAAACAATTAATGGAATTTAGATTCATGATACAAAAGAATTGCATGAATGTAAATTAAGAGAGGGAAATTACTTTCAGAATTTCAGGATAGTAATGGGTATACATGGGAGGAATTTAATGAGAGATAAAGGGGTATCTCATCATTAAAAAAATTAGGTAATTATGGGGATGGTCAATAATTATACCCCAAGATTTATAATTTAAAATAAAAGGGCAAAACAATTTTACGAAAATTGGATAAAAAGAGAGAGGTAGGAATCCCTTACTTGGAAGTGTGATCCCAAAAGCTTGGGAGAGGCTTGAGAGAGGCTTCTTGGGAGCTTGTGGCACCTTGGGAGGATTATAGAGATATGAGGGCAGATTTTGGAAGAACTCTAAAGGAATTGAGTGAATAGGAAGTGGGAGGTTGTGTGGCTTTATATAGGAAAGGAGAGGGAATTGTTTATTATTTAGGTTTGGGATACCTCACATTAAACTAATCAAAAAAACAAAGTAGCCCATAGTTTTCTCCAAATGTTTTTCCAAAGGGGAGTGGAAAAAAATATTTTATAAGGACAATGGCCTAACTTTTTAAAATAAGAGGTTTTCTAATGTGGAGCTGAGTCACACTCTCAAGGAAATCAATTTAAAAATATAAAATGTTTTATAAGTCTGGAAATGTCCACTAAATCTTTGTAAAATAAATAAAACAAAACTAAAATAACATTATATTAAAGTTAAAACTTATATTTTCCGAAGATAATGTTTATAGTGTTTTATTAAATCACTATTGGCTCATTATGATGTCTTAAACAAATTATATATTTAAATGGTATTTATTTTTTACCCAAAAATTATACTGCCTCAGAAAATTATTAAAAATTAAACATTGGATAATTTCAACATCCTGATTCCAAAAAAATATTAATTTTATCCAAATAATTTTTTAAATATGCAATTTTCACTTTTAAAATAAAAACCGACATTTATTGAAAATTCATTGTTTTTGACAAAAATAGATTTTAAACATTAATAAAAAATACAATTGTTTTACTAAAAATTATATGATAATTTATACTTAATAAAAAGTAATTTACTAATGAAAATATCTTATTAAAATATTATTTAATTCAAAAATTCATTAATTAATCAAAATAGATTCCTTAGTTGAACATTAACTAAAGAATACTATTTGTGCTTTAAAAACTGTTTACAAAGTAACAGTAAATAAATGAAGGTATATTTTTTATTATATATAAAAATAATTTACATAATCATAATTCTAGGGTCTTGTTACATAATCTCTTAAAACAGCCACATAAGACCTTAGGGTAAGGTGCACAATGGTGACAGACTCTTGGGGTGTCTTGGATAACATCGCTTGAGTGGTAATCTCTATCAACTTCCACTTATCTCATAGGCGATCCCACTCAATCATAACATATTCAAGCTCGGCTTGGGCTTGGTCAAGAGTGAAGCCCAATGACGCCACCACCTTTCGGAGCTCTAACAAATGGGCTTTGTACGGAGCAAGTCTACTGTATGAGGTCATCGCTTCCTTTTTCTGAATAAATTGGAATTGTTAAAGCCCTATATTTATACTAATCATGTGATCATTGTTCAAAGGTTATATTAGAAACTGTCACAATTTTTAATGGTATTTAAAAAAAAGACATAAAACCAAAGAAGATCATATTTTATACAACCATTTTACATAATAAGACATTTAATCAGATTAAGAGGAATTTTCATTAATGAATGCTTGTGTCATTAAAATCTTCCACCTTAAGAAATTTTCCCCTAAAAATTTTCTTTTATCACACTAAAACAGATGTGGGTAACTCTTCCTCATTACGTCCTCTGGTTTCCACGTTGCCTCTTCAAACTTGTGGTTTCTCCGCAATACATTCATGAAGGGCATTGTCTTATTTTGTAGAACTTCTTTCCTACGATCTAAGATCATCACTGGTTTCTCCTTGTAAGAAATATCATCCTCTAGTTTTACTACCTCTGAAGAGAGTACATGTGAAGGGTCTGGTATGTACTTCCTTAAGAGGGATACATGAAAGGCATCATGTACTTTGACCATGGTAGGTGGAAGTTCTAGTCGATAGGCCACATCCCTGACACAATAAATAATCTCAATGGGCCCGATGTACCTAGGAATTAACTTCCCCTTATTTCCAAACCTCATGACCTTTTTCCATGGAGATATGCATAGAAATACCATGTCTCTGAAATTAAACTCATGGTCACGTCGTTGGTTATCTGTATAACTCTTCTGTTGAAAATGGGATGCATTGATATGCTGCTAAATGGTTTTCACCTTCTCCCCCATTTCTTTGACCATTTCATGTCCTAGCAGCTTACACTCACCGACGTTATCCCATCATGTTAGTGTTCTTCACCTCTTCCCATATAGGGCTTCAGAAGGTGCCATTCAGATGCTCAAATGAAAACTGTTATTATAAGAGAATTCAACTAGATGAATATGTTGATCCCATCCTCCCCTAAAGTCCATTGAACATGATCTTATCATATCTTCTAGTGTCTGATTAGTTCGCTCAGACTGGCCATCAGTTTGAGGATGATAGGGCATACTAAAGTTTCGTTTAGTATCTAGAGCTTGAGGAAGATTCTTACAAAACATATAGGTGAATCTTGGATCTCAATCAGATATAGTAGATAGTGGTACTCCATGAAGTCTTTCTACTTCCATGATGTATATCTATTCCAGTTGATCCAATGACAAATCCTGCTAAATTCAATGAAGTGTGCAGACTTTGTAAGAAGATCCCCAAAAACCCAAATTTCATTGTTTCCTTTGGATGGCTTCGGATGTCTGGTGGAAATTCCATGGTGATGTTATACCATTTCTATGCTGGTATCGATAATGTTTGCATTATCCCCTTAGACTAATTACTCTCTGCCTTCACTTTCTAACACACCTGGTGCTTTGATGTATACTCATAAAATTCCTTGTTCATATTATCCCACCAATAATTCTCTCAGAGATCTCAAAACATCTTTGTGAACCCCAGGTGAATAGATAAGGTTGAGCTATGTGTTTCATTCAGAAGCTCCTTTATCTCTTGATCAGATGGTACACATAATCGTGATCCAAATCTCATAATTCCATCCTTGCCAATCGTGAACTATGATGACTTACCATTTCTAATAGCTTCCACCCTTTTCAAAATTTCCACATCCTTTCGTTGAGCATCCTTTAACCTTACCAAAAGAGATTTTTGAGAAATCATTTGTGGATTTATTAATTATGTTCCCTTATTTATGATTCCCATGCCCATGTTCATAAAATATAAGAAGATTGGATCCTTCTCAATTCTCATCAATGATAGAATCGTTGGATCCTTTCTACCTAGAGCATCTTTCGCCTCTTTCACTTTTCCAGGGTGGTAATGGATTGAGAGGTCATAATCTTTGATCAGCTCTAACCATCTTCATTGGTTCATATTCAACTCCTTTTTTGTGAATATATACTCGTGGATTTTGTGATCTGGGTATATTTCACACTTCTCCCCAAAGAGTTAATGCCACTTATCTTTTAAATTGAAGATCACCACATCTAACTCTAGATCATGTGTTGGAGAATTCTACTCATGAACTTTCAATTGCCTTGAAGCATAGGCAATGAATATTTCATTCTTCATCGACACACAACCCAGACCCTTCTTCGAAGGAACACGTAATACCACTAAAAGTTCTCCACATGTGGGTAATGTGAGCATGAGTTTAGTGATAATCCTCCCTTTAAACTCCATGAAGCTCTATTCCCATTGATCACTCCTAGAAAACATGACTACCTTCCAAGTTATCTTGGTAAGAGGGTTTGATAATGTAGAGACCCGATGCCTGACTTACATGGACATTACATTAAATTTGCAGTATACTTAGTACATAACAAAAACACACACTAAATGATCGTAATAGTTTAGTGTCTTTGGAAACTCGGAACGTAATCTTCTAATCGTGGTGAAAGATCCTCAATATCTCCCATAAAGATCTTCCCTTTTTTTACCTAAAACCTTTCTTTATATCCTGGGGAAAAGAAAACATAAAAGGGTGAGCTCAAATGCTCAGTAAGGGTAAACAAAAGAAAAATCAATCACATCATATTCATAAGAACATAACTTTTGGAAATCTTAACCTGCAAAAGAGAGCATAATTTCATAACATGGGATAAATTATAGTAGTGAAATGAAATCCCAATAATCATAACTTAAAACATGAAACTTTGTGGCATACACACATAATCATAGAGAATCATTTCTTGTTAGTCAAGACTCATTTCCAAGACTATCTTAGTGGACAAAGTCCCTTTCTAAATCGAGTAACCCTCGTTTCAGTCCTGTTTCACTGAACCGGTATGACCTACCATTTCAGCCATGTCTATCTGATGAGATATAAAATCTTTACCCAATGCATTGGAGGGAGATATAGGTCCCACCCATATTATAATGAATCCTTTTTTATGTGTGCCACAGAATCATAAATCATACATCATTGCATAATCCATGTAATACAAATTGGAATCTTAAACATCATGACATCATAAAACAATTCATACAAGATAAAGGAATTCATAAAAATAATTCAATCACAACATGATCAAATCAATGTAATAATAGGGATAAAAACAGAACTCTATATTATCATAGATGGAAAATAATTTTGATAAAACACTTGAACTCCATTCTTGAGGAAAATATCCTTTCTTCTTCAAAAACATTTTTCCTTTCATAACATGTCATACGACTTTAAAATAAAAGAAGTTGATTAAAAATAAACTTGAAAACTTTTAAAGGAAGTTTCTTGGAAATAATGTTTTAAAAATCCATTCATGCCGTATAAGTTAAAAAAACATTCTTCATCCTTTTGTCGGAAAAGTCAAAAAGTACCTCGTACGAAAAACGACAAAATATTCCTTTCATATCTTTTACTAAAAACTCACCGAAGGGTAAAATTGGATTTAAACAATTGTAGGTGGATGGAAATAATATTACATATTTAGGGAACATGGATGTGGATGATAAAATACACCCTAGTAAATGCCAAAGTAAAAACAATCTCGGATAAAAATGAGATTGCGATATTTCCCTTACCTTAGGTCCGACTTGCTTTGTACGTGTCCGAAACTATTGTATAATGATTTAAATAATGTTATTGACTTATTACAGAATCCTACTCATTGTTATGATATCATATATGGTTCCTTATGAAGTTATATTATCCGTTCTTTTGTAAATTCCATGTTAAAGAAGCGTTTTGGGTAAAATCGTTTTATTTATCGTAGGTGTTTTGACTTGTTGTTCTTGACATTATTATTACTTATATCATGATTTACATACTTCTAGAATATAAAACATGATTTATATAACATATATATTCAGTATATATATAGATAGATAGATAAATGAAATGAAAAACACCGTTCATGGAGACGGTAGTCCGTACGTACGCATGAACGCCGTTTTCCTTTCCTTATTGTCTTGAATGGAAGTAAGTAGATGACATAAATATATATATATATAAATAAATCTAGTAGCTTTATAATGTCATATATTTCATTATTATTTCTTATATATACTTTATAATCATTCTTAAATGGTTAACATGGAGAATGAATCTCATCACGTCGTGGAGACGGTATTCCGTACTTACGCACGAGCGATGATATCATTTCCATAATTATTGAATTGAATTGTAGTGGATTATACAATATATCAGAATCAATATGATGTTGTAATAACTATGTATAGTTATTCTTTAAACCATTATACCCATCCATGTAATGTGGTGGTGGAAAATAGATTACACCACGGCGTGGAGACGGTATTCCGTACGTACGCACGCGCGGTGATTTCTTTTTCCGTAGGATGGATAGATGGTGAAATAGGGTTGTTTCATACTTATAATAACATATCAGTATATGAGTGATACTGATGTTATTACTTATTAATGAAACAACCTAAGAAGAAGAAGTGGAAGAAGAAATAAAGATGAAAGAATTGGTAACGGTAATTACCTCTTCTTTGAAGCGCCTCTTTGAGAACTCATCTTAGGGCACTAAATTTGGTCTTTGAGGAAGACCAGAACCTCTATGATGTTTCTAGGGAAGTGTAGAAGAGATTTTGTCAGGGGTTGGCCGAGCATGAGTGCTCAAATTGGTGTGAGGAGGAGGGGGAGGAGGTGTCCTTTTATAAGGTAGGATAGGGGCACCTTAGGAATATCTCAAAATATTATTTTATATTAAAGTCAAAATCGGTTTATAATGGTTCCAAAGGGTCTTATTTCGAAGGTAAAGTGGGGATGGGTCGAAATCCTATCAAACAATAGGATTTAGACAAGTTTAGGGTATTATTTTAACCTTATCAATTAGATTTAACTCTAAGTTAAATAATTTAACTTTTACCGTGTCTTTTTGTTTTCTTTCACTATATGGTTAATAAACTTACTATAACATGCCAAACGAACCCCAAATTGTTTATTATTAATATATATATCCTTATCTAAGTCATTTGGCCGAACCTTAGATTTTTAGGAATAAAATAACAATTAATAATATTTTATTTTATTTAAAAACTATTTTGTGTCAATTTTGACACTATTTGATATATGATTTTTGTGAAAGTCATAAAAGAATTATATGTTTGAACCAAGTTGATTAAATCCACACTAATATATCATAGTAGCCTAGAAAAGTAGTGTAATTCATAAAAAGTCTCAAATTACATTTATTTTGGTGTTTATAACATCAATTATGTCAATATTTCATTAATAAGATAATTACTGCATTATCTTTGTGTCATAAATAAATTAAATTATTTGATGTCTAAAAATTACAAATAAAATACCATTATGTAGGAAATCGTGTTAGCTTTCTAATGAATACTTACAATTGAATATATCTTATGTATAACCCTATCTTAAAAATGTTTTAGTAAATAAACTTTGATTTTAACTCTTTTAACTCTTCTTTGAATTAAATAATAATAAATGTCCTAATCTAATCCAAGTGGGCCTAAATGATAATATTTTACACATAAGGTTGTTTTTTGTCGAGATAAACTTGTCCAATAGGATTAGGACATGTGTTAGGGTAATATTAATATCATTTTTACCCTTAATTACCTTATTTACTTTTAACCGTGGTAAATAAAAGAAAAAAGTTACTATTCACCAAAATTTATTTTCATCTCATTGAACCACATTTTACTTACTGACATCAACCGTGTCTCTCGGATTTTTGAAATTCCATTCACAGAAGCGGTAAAATTAAGTTTTATGAAAAATTCATTTTTTTAACTACCACTTAGTAGTTTCACTATTCATCAAAAATTGATGTTTTTCAGAACAATGCCAAAATTTCATCCTAAGCTATATTTCATATTCCGAATTCGAAAATGAAGTCTATTTTACCAAATTCATATCATAAAAGTTGCATTAATTAATTTTATAATTAAATCCCGCTGTTAAAACAAATAGCGTGTTTTTAAGAAACAATATCTATCAAAAGATTGACACTTGTTTATGTCTGGTTTAAATGTGAAATTACATCCAATGACAAACATTGTATTAAATTGTAAAAATATATTCTAAATATACTTTAAAACCACTCAAATTAATGATTTATCACTATTAACTATTTCAATTAAAAAATTGTTTTTAATTATAATTTAGTAATTTTCACTATTCATCAAAATATGAAAGTTATCCGAAAATTACCAAAATTTCACCCTAAGCTAATTTCGATATTACGAATCCAAAAATGAAATCTATTTTGAAAAATAAAATTTACAAAATTTCAAAAAGTGGTTATTACTATTCATAACGGTTAGTTTTAATAACATTTTAATAGCATATCGTTGTTTAGTGAAACTCGTTATTGCGTACTATACACGCTACCGAGGAAGGTTGCGATTGCATGTAATGCAAGGCAAGTCAAAGATGTGTGTTGTGCAAGCTCCTTTTGGTGTAGCGTACAACACAAGACATTAGTGAAATTAAAAAGAAAATTTTTCATAAAATCTTGGGCTGTTACATTCTACCCCCCTTAAAATGAATTTCGCCCTCGAAATTCGTCAGGGTTATAAATAGTTTACTATTCGAAAGTTTATTTAATAGAAACCCACATCGTAAAAAGGAATATCCAAACCAATCTTTGAAAACAAAAGTATGAAATGTAACGGTTACCCAAATAAACTAATCACTGGGTTTCCACATAGGTGAAAATATGGATATGGAAGAGAAATCTAACCATCATGTTCTGATGGAGAGTGGTAGAGAACATGGCTATGGAAAAGATAGCAATCACAAAGCCATAAATTTGTGATGATCTAAGGTACCATCTGATTCATCAGATATAAGAGCACTAAGACAACATTTTTGGTTTTCAAGATCATTTCCCTAAAGTTGAAGTATTTGAATTAGAATAAATACTTACTTTATTTTGGTACAATGTCACTGTTGTTCGTGCCTTGAACAATTTCCACTTCATCTCTTATATAAATGAAGTTGAATTTGTTATTCGTGAAGTGTTAGCAGATCTTGTGAGAGAATGACGGGTCATTCCATCTGTCTCAAACAAAAGGTTAGCATAAGTCATTCTATAGTGAGATTAATCATATATGGTTCCTAAAATGGACTTATACTTCATATATCATACTTCTTAATATAATAAAACTAGTTTCTACTAAACAGGGACTTCCTGTAGGCCAGTAGTAGGCGATAAAGGCCAGTCGCACTTCGGTTGTGGGTTCGATTCCCACAGCCTCGTCCGAAGCGATGGGTTGTCGCCCGTCCTGCAGGTTGTCCTTTTTCTAAAACTATATTACTATAACATCCCATCAATAATATCGAAAAAAAACTTCTATCCTTAAACAATACTAACTTATTCCAACATAATCCATTCCAATATTTAGGCTTACCCATAATACTGCAGTCCACTCTCATAATATAGTGAAAACAATTACCAGAGATTTAATACCATCGTTGATCCCCATAAGATATGTCTTGTTGGTCACATTCTAAACATTCAAAGTCCTTAATCATGTATTCTCTTGAATACCTTAGTGAAAACATGAATTCAATTTAAAGTTAACACTTTCCACATACCAAAATCCTCAAAATTCTATATACTCAAACCATGATATCACTTAGTCCTTATATCAATCATGAGCTCATGAATACTATTAAACATTTCATTTTCTTGTTTTCCCTTCATTATGATCATATCATCTTATTTCCAAAAAATATCTCAATCACTTTGAATACCACATCAATAAATATTGCAATACTCAATGATACAACATTATTTTGGAATCCCATTACATAAACACTTAATCATTCCACCACATCGTTGTCATATTCAACATTGCCAATACTGATCGCATGTGACTTCCCTTTTTCCTTTGCCTTCAGTGGTTTCTCATTTTGATCATCACTAACCCTTGGATTAGGGCATTTATTAGCATAATGCCCCATTTCCTTGCACTTGAAGCATTGAAGTGTTGGTGGTGCGTTCTCTGCAGTGTTTGTTTTATTCACATCATTAGAAACCCTTTTTCCATTACTTCGACACTCAGCTGCTCGATGACCTTCTTTTCCACACTTAAAACATTTTCTAGTCCCTTTAAGACAATCTCCACTATTCTTATTTCCACACTTTGTGCATAAGGAAATATTCATCTTCTTTTCACCATTATTTTGAGATTTCTCCTTGAACTCCATCTTTCGTTTCTTGTCAAAACCATGAGATGGATATGTAACACCAACTTCCATTTCTACCTTGATAGCACAACGCACAATTTCTTCATAGCTACTGAAGTCTCTTATAGCTAATGCCCTTCGAAGACTTGGTTTTAAGCCACTGAAAAATCGATCAACTTTACTTTCAGGTTGGATGATAATGCCAGATTCATACCTTGCAAGTCTTGTAAAATTTGCTTCGTATATACCAACAGATTCATCATCCTTTTGCTTTAGTTCAAGAAACTCCTTCTCCATCTTTGTTCGAAGAATACGAGGGAAGTACTTATTGAAAAATAAGTTCTTGAACTCGTCCCATTCCATGGACTCAATTTCATCTCTTTGCCTTGTATTCTTGATAAGATTCCACCATTGATCAGCTTCACCTTCCAAACGATATACTGCTAATATGACTTTATCATGTTCAGAACATTGAAGAACTGAAAATATCTTTTCAGTGGTATTGATCCATTGTTCAGCAACAAGTGGATCAGAAGACCCACTGAAAGAAGGTGGGCGTTGCCTCATGAAGGACTCAATAGAATATTGTTCCCTTCTCTGCTCATTTGGAAGTCCAGAATGATTCATCGCTTGTGTAAGTATAACAATAAGATTTTGCACTCCATCTCCCATAACATTTGTTTGTTCAGGAGGACAATCATTGCATTTTCCATTGCATTGATCAACACGGTTCCTTCGGGTTCCAGCCATCGTCTAAAACCCAAAAAGAATAGTGTGAGAGGCAAAAATCATGCTAGGGAAAACAACATAATAAAGGGGGAGTACCTTCAATATCTAAGATCTTAGGTTTAATTCTATGATCGTTAGCGTAGTTCTAGTACTATAACCTATACGTATACTTAACCTTAGGGACATCCCTATACATACCGTAGAAATATCTCTAGGGATCTCACTAACGTTTTCGCATCCTAGTTTCCAAAGGTTGACTAATCCTTTCCTCTGATACCAACTGTAGAGACCCGAAGCCTGACGTACATGGACATTACATTAAATTTGCTGAATACTTAGTACATAACAAAAACACACACTAAAGGATCGTAATAGTTTAGTGTCTTTGGAAACTCGGAACGTAATCTTCTAATCGTGGTGAAAGATCCTCAATATCTCCCATAAAGATCTTCCCTTTTTTTTACCTAAAACCTTTCTTTATATCCTGGGGAAAAGAAAACATAAAAGGGTGAGCTCAAATGCTCAGTAAGGGTAAACAAAAGAAAAATCAATCACATCATATTCATAAGAACATAACTTTTGGAAATCTTAACCTGCAAAAGAGAGCATAATTTCATAACATGGGATAAATCATAGTAGTGAAATGAAATCCCAATAATCATAACTTAAAACATGAAACTTTGTGGAATACACACATAATCATAGAGAATCATTTCTTGTTAGTCAAGACTCATTGCCAAGACTATCTTAGTGAACAAAGTCCCTTTCTGAATCGAGTAACCCTCGTTTCAGTCCTGTTTCACTGAACCGGTATAACCTACCATTTCAGCCATGTCTATCTCATGAGATATAAAATCTTTACCCAATGCATTGGAGGGATATATAGGTCCCACCCATCTTATAATGAATCCTTTCTTATGTGTGCCACATAATCATAAATCATACATCATTGCATAATCCATGTAATACAAATTGGAATCTTAAACATCATGACATCATAAAACAATTCATACAAGATAAAGGAATTCATAAAAATAATTCAATCACAACATGATCAAATCAATGTAATAATAGGGATAAAAACAGAACCCTTTATTATCATAGATGGAAAATAATTTTGATAAAACACTTGAACTCCATTCTTGAGGAAAATATCCTTTCTTCTTCAAAAACATTTTTCCTTTCATAACATGTCATACGACTTTAAAATAAAATAAGTTTATTAAAAATAAACTTGAAAACTTTTAAAGGAATTTTCTTGGAAATAATGTTTTAAAAATCCATTCATGCCGTATAAGTTAAAAAAACATTCTTCGTCCTTTTGTCAGAAAAGTCAAAAAGTACCTCGTACGAAAAACGACAAAAGATTCCTTTCATATCTTTTACTAAAAACTCACCGAAGGGTAAAATTGGATTTAAACAATTGTAGGTGGATGGAAATAATATTACATATTTAGGGAACATGGATGTGGATGATAAAATACACCCCAGTAAATGCCAAAGTAAAAACAATCTCGGATAAAAATGAGATTGTGATATTTCCCTTACCTTAGGTCCGGCTTGCTTTGTACGTGTCCGAAACTCCTGTATAATGATTTAAATAATGTTATTGACTTATTAAAGAATCATACTCATTGTTATGATATCATATATGGTTCCTTATGAATTTATATTATCCGTTCTTTTGTAAATTCCATGTTAAAGAAGCGTTTTGGGTAAAATCGTTTTATTTATCGTAGGTGTTTTGACATGTTGTTCTTGACATTATTATTACTTATATAATGATTTACTTACTTCTAGAATATAAAACATGATTTATATATCATATATATTCAGTATACATATATATATATAGATAAATGAAATGAAAAACACCGTTCATGGAGACGGTAGTCTGTACGTACGCATGAACGCCGTTTTCCTTTCCTTATTGTCTTGAATGGAAGTAAGTAGATGGAATAAATATATATATATATACATAAATCCAGTAGCTTTATAATGTCTTATATTTCATTATTATTTCTCATATATACTTTATAATCATTCTTAAATGGTTAACATGGAGAATGAATCTCATCGCGTCGTGGAGACGGTATTCCGTACGTACGCACGAGCGATGATATCATTTCCATAATTATTGAATTGAATTGTAGTGGATTATAAAATATATCAGAATCAATATGATGTTGTAATAACTATATATAGTTATTCTTTAAACCATTATACCCATCCATGTAAGGTGGTGGTGGAAAATAGATTACACCACGGCGTGGAGACGGTATTCCGTACGTACGCACGCGCGGTGATTTCTTTTTCCGTAGGATGGATAGATGGTGAAATAGGGTTGTTTCATACTTATAATAACATATCAGTATATGATTGATACTGATGTTATTACTTATTAATGAAACAACCTATGAATAAGAAGTGGAAGAAGAAATAAAGATGAAAGAATTGGTAACGGTAATTATCTCTTCTTTGAAGCGCCTCTTTGAGACCTCCTCATAGGGCACTAAAATTGGTCTTTGAGGAAGACCAGAACCTCTAGGATGTTTCTAGGGAAGTGGAGAAGAGATTTTGGCAGGGGTTGGCCGAGCTTGAGTGCTCAAATTGGTGTGAGGAGGAGGGGGAGGAGGTGTCCTTTTATAAGGGAGGAGAGGGGCACCTTAGGAATATCTCAAAATATTATTTTATATTAAAGTCAAAATCAGTTTATAATGGTTCCAAAGGGTCTTATTTCGAAGGTAAAGTGGGGAGGGGTAGAAATCCTATCAAACAATAGGATTTAAACAAGTTTAGGGTATTATTTTAACCTTATCAATTAGATTTAACTCTAAGTTAAATAATTTAACTTTTACCGTGTCTTTTTGTTTTCTTTCACTATATGGTTAATACACTTACTATAACATGCCAAACGAACCCCAAATTGTTTATTATTAATATATATATCCTTATCTAAGTCATTTGGCCGATCCTTAGATTTTTAGGAATAAAATAACAATTAATAATATTTTATTTTATTTAAAAACTATTTTGTGTCAATTTTGACACTATTTGATATATGATTTTTGTGAAAGTCATAACAGAATTATATGTTTGAACAAAGTTGATTAAATCCACACTAATATATCATAGTAACCTATAAAATTAGTGGAATTCATAAAAAGTCTCAAATTACATTTATTTTGGTGTTTATAACATCAATTATGTCAATATTTCATTAATAAGAAAATTACTGCATCATCCTTGTGTCATAAATAAATTAAATTATTTGATGTCTAAAAATTACAAATTAAATACCATTATGTAGGAAATCTTGTTATCTGTCTAAAGAATATTTACAATCGAATATATCTTATGTATAACCCTATATTAAAAATGTTTTAGTAAATAAAATTTGATTTTAACTCTTTTAACTCTTCTTTGAATTAAATAATAATAAATGTCCTAATCTAATCCAAGTGGGCCTAAATGATAATATTTTACACTTAAGGTTGTTTTTGGTCGATATAAACTTGTCCAATAGGATTAGGACATGTGTTAGGGTAATATTAATATAATTTTTACCCTTAATTACCCTATTTACTTTTAACCGTGGTAAATAAAAGTAAAAAGTTACTATTCACCAAAATTTATTTTCATCTCATTGAACCACATTTTACTTACTGACATCAACCGTGTCTTTCGGATTTTTAAAATTCCATTCACAGAAGTGGTAAAATTAAGTTTTATGAAAAATTCAGTTTTTTAACTACCACTTAGTAGTTTCACTATTCATCAAAAATTGATGTTTTTCAGAACAATGCCAAAATTTCATCCTAAGCTATATTTCATATTCCGAATTCAAAAATGAAGTCTATTTTACCAAATTCATATCATAAAAGTTGCATTAATTAATTTTATAATTAAATCCCGCTGTTAAAACAAATAGCTTGTTTTTAAGAAACAATATCTATCAAAAGATTGACACTTGTTTATGTCTGGTTTAAATGTGAAATTACATCCAATGACCAACATTGTATTAAATTGTAAAAATATATTCTAAATATACTTTAAAACCACTCAAATTAATTATTTATCACTATTAATTATTTCGATTAAAAAAATTGTTTTTAATTATAATTTAGTAATTTTCACTATTCATCAAAATATGAAAGTTATCCGAAAATTTCCAAAATTTCACCCTAAGCTAATTTCGATATTCCGAATCCAAAAATGAAATACATTTTGAAAAATAAAATTTACAAAATTTCAAAAAGTGGTTATTACTATTCATAACGGCTAGTTTTAATAACATTTTAATAGCATATCGTTGTTTAGTGAAACTCGTTATTGCGTACTATACACGCTATTGAGGAAGGTTGTGATTGCATGTAATGCAAGGCAAGTCAAAGATGCGTGTTGTGCAAGCTCCTTTTGGTGTAGCGTACAACACAAGACATTAGTGAAATTAAGAAGAATATTTTTCATAAAATCTTGGGTTGTTACAGATAATCGAGAGAAATTTCTCACAAATCAACTATAATATCTATCTAACCCCAAGAAGCTATGAATATCTGCTACCGATGTTGGACTCGGCCATCCCTCTATTGCATCTGTTGTTGAGGGATCCATAGATATCCCACTGCTTGTGATGATATTACCCAAGAATGAGACCTCCTTCAACCAGAAATCACACTTGTGGTACTTTTCATAGAGCTTTTCCTTATGTAAGGTCTCTAGTACAGTTCTTAGATGCTCCTCATGATCATCCTTAGTTTTGGAGTATCTTAGAATATCATCAATAAAGACATCCAATTTTTTTTGAGGTAATCTCTAAAGAATATATTCATCAAATCCATGAATATTTATGAAGCATTAATGAGTTTTAAAGGCATTATTATGACTTCATAGTGCACATACCTTGTACGAAAAGCAGTCTTGGGGATATCTTCATTCTTTAACCTTAATTGATAATATCCCGATCGAAAATCTACATTGGAGAAGTATTGTGCTCCACACAGCTGATTAAACAAGTCATCAATTTGTGGTAGAGGATACTTTTTATTTATTGTGATTTTTTTGATCTCGCGATAATCAATGAAAAGGCGCATTGACCCATCCTTATTCTTGATGAAGAGGACTGGTGCACCCCTTTGTGAAGCAGTTGGGAATATAAACCCTTTATCCAGATTATCTTGTAGTTATTTCTTCAACTCCTTAAGATCCAAAAAATCCATTCTATATGGAGTCTTGGGTATTGGAAATTCCCTAGGTATAAGATCAATTGAGAAATCAACATCTCTTCTAGAAGGAAGACCAGGCAATTTATCAGGAAACACTTCACTGAATTCCCTCACAATAGGCATGTCTTCAAGGATGGTTGCCTCCTAAGACTCAATCATCTGAGCCAGATACACATGATCAAAGGGTATTAATATCCATTCTTGAGATGATGGAGCTAAATAAGATTCATCTTCCTCATTGCACTTGTACAGAATAAGTGGTCGATTCTCCACATGGAGAGTGATTTCCCTCTCACAACAATTTTGTGTTGTCTCTATATAGGGAAATCTAATCCCTGCCATGACTTGCATCAAATTCCACCAGAGGGTGTATGATGAGGTTCTCTGGGAAGTTCAATCAACCAATTAAGATAGAGGAGGAGTTATATTAATGGGATTCAATGATTTCCCAATTTTTTGTACTCACCGACATCTTTAATACCATGATTTGTGGTGGTTTTGGGATTGTTCTAATAAACATTTTGGATATAAAAGAATGTGTAGAACCTGAATCAAAAAGTATTTTCGCTATTCTTGAATGAATAAAAGGAGTACCTATTACCTCTTCGTTGTTGGGGTTCACTTGGGCAAGAGTGATGGAAAAATCTCTCCCTTGCTGCCTTGGAGGTTGTTGGTTGCCTTCAAAAACCCTAGGCATGGGGAACTGATTTGCAAGATGCCCTGGTTCTTTGAAATTGTAGTAATGAACAACGCATTGAGATTCAAACGAAGTGTTATTCTCCTCTGTCACAGCCGTGGGTTTTTCTTGTTGGTTGTTAGTAGCTAGCTGCCTTTCTCATCCACACCTAAAGCATTTCCTTGTCCCCTTCAGGAAATTTTTTGGGTACTTATTTCTCCCCCATTGGCAAGTGAGGTACTATATTTTCTTAGCACCATTGGATTTATCCATCGGACAACCAGAATTGAAGTCCACCTTATGATTCTTATCCACATGATACCCCTAAGATTCTCCAATATCCATTTTGTCCTTGAGGGCACATCGGACAATTTACTCAGAGCTGTCGAAGTCACGGATTTCTAGGGCTTTCCACTAGCTAGGTTTCATCCCACCAAAGAAGCGGTCAACCTTGTATTCAAGGGTGACGACAAAGTATGAGGAATATCATGCAAGTCTTGTGAGTTTTTCCTCATATTCTCTAACGGATTCATCTTCTTTATGCTTAAGGGAAAGGAAGTCTCTTTTCATCTTATGCTGGAGGGTGCGTAGAAAATATTTATCAAAAACCATTTTCTAGAAATCCTTTCTTTCCAACACCTCGATCTCCTCCTCAGTATTCATGTTTTTATCAATGTTCACCATTGATCGGATTCACCCTCCCTACGATAAGTATCCTGAAGAACCTTCTCTTTTTCAGAACATTAATGGATGGAGAAGATATTTTCAATGGATTTGATCTATTGTTTAGAGATTGGGGGATCGTATGATCCATTAAAATTAGGAGGTGTTTGTCTCATTACTCTCTTGATAGCGACTTGTTCTTTCTTGGGGGGGGGGGGGTTGAACTTTTTTCCTGACCCATGTTTCTATTAAAATATTGTGTTAACTGAAAGAGAATCATGAAAAAGTTTTTGATTCCCGCTCCCATCGGATTGGGTATCTCATTAGCACAGTCATCAAGTTGATCTTCACATCGGTTGTTGTCCTGAGTCCTCCTATTACTAGCCGTTGGATGGAATAAAAGGAAGGTCTTGTAAAGACCAGAACATTTCAAGGGAAATTTTTTTCTTATTTTCTTTGGGATTTTACGAGTACGTAGTTTCTGACGGAACCTAATTCCGAGGACTGGTGTGCCCGGAATCATTTTCCAAATTTCATCTCGGGTACGTTCAGTAATCGAACGTGGGGGTTTTTATAACTATTGAATCAGTGCTTGGCATTAAAATCCGAGGGGACTGATGAAACTGCAGCACCAGTAATTTCTTAGGAAAAACTTTTTCCGAAGGAGCGTTTGCTCGGTAGGAGTTGTTAAAAATGTGACGAATACAATTATAGTTTTTTTACAAATATAATGTTATTATACCACTAGTGGTTTAAGTGTTAGGGAAAAGGAAGTTGTGAGGAAGTTGGGGTGGGGCCCACACAAGCCCCCACCACCTTAAATTTCTTAACACCCCATTAGACACCCCCTCTAGCATTAATGTGTAACTCATCTTCTATCCCTCTTTAATTGCAAGTCAACTCTCTCATTAAATTATTTGATTAAGTTATTAAATGAATTTAATTAAGAGTTGAATTCTGAATTATTTGGAATTCATGGCATGGGATTAATAAAATAAGGGTGAACCTTATTTTATTTGGGGGTTGTTGTGTGAGAATAATTGGGAGAGAATAGTCAAAATCTTTATGAGTCTTCATCTTCTTTGTTGGAGAACATGAAGAACGCCGAAGCACCAACCAGAGACGGCGTGCCGATCTTTCCTTTCTTTGTAGTCGGTGTGAGACGTCATCCTCTTCTTGATGCTCGCCAACGCCGTCATCAAAACTACCCACGTGATGCCGTTTTCCTACGACGATCCTTGTTCGATGACTTCTTTGTGGTAGGGGTTTTTCATCGTTCAAGAATTATCAATTTTCACTATTCCATATCTCTTGGACGCATGTTATCGGATTAACGGGAGGGGGTCGGACAGCACAAACACGGTCGACCCTCCTCCCCTTTGTTGTTGTGTCTTGTGGCGGATTGGAATAGAGGCAACGCAGTGCCATCGCACCGCACGGGAATGAGGGAACCGCGGCCAGAGCGGGCCCCGACGAAGAAGTGTGGCGCCGTCGCGCCGCGCCGGACGGACAAGGGTCGTGGCCTATGTTGTGGCTGTGTAGGGGAGGGCCGCCGGAATTTCTGGCCGCCGACGCTTTAGAAGGGCGGGAACACGGGGTCCCGCGGCGGCGGCACCGGCCGGTCGTTTGGAGGAAGCTGAGGGTCATATCCCCCGGCGGCAGACAGGTGGGCCCCCACCACGTGGGGGGTCGCCATTTCGAGACAAGGGGGAAGCACCCCCCATTTTCTACTCGGCCGAAACGACCAAGCTGTTGCCCATGCGGGCCGCGCCGGCGCGGGGCCGAGCCGCCCGCGCCGGGCCGGGCCTCCCGCGCTGGGCCAGACCCGCACACCCGGCCGAGCCGTGCCGGCTGGGTCGGTCCGGGCTGTGCCCTATTTGGCCGGACCCGGACCCGGGTCGGGTCGACCCGGTTCGTGCCGACCCAGGGGGTCTTGCGTCGGGTCGGTACGGACCCAAAACCCCATAAAATCAGAAAGCTTCGTTCAAAGGCCGATAACGTGGGCTACAGACCTCTGATTGACACACCGTCAGTTGCGATTCGATCCCTGAAATGAAACGGTCGTTTCGTTATATTACACTTAAGGTTTTGGAGAACTTTGGGTACGACCGGGTTGGTTCGAACACGAAACCAATCGGGCCTTCAGAGCGGAAATGCTTATAACTTGAGCTCCGGACGTCCGATTGATGTGCCGTCGACTTTGATGGTTTCCTCTTAGTGAGACAGTTCTTTTAGCTTACTCGGCTCAAGGTTTGGATGCAGTTGGAGGATGTTCGGGTTGGGTTTGACTTAAAAACCAACCGGGCCCCCGGGACGAAAAAGCCAGTAACTCTCAGACCGGGCGTCCGATTGGCGCGCCGTCTGTCGCGTTGAGTTCCTTTTGAAGCGACATAACATTGGGATACATAAACTCCGGACTTCATGTCAGTTGATGTATCGTCCACCCTTGGCTCGGGGAGTGGACCCTCCCGGAATCGAGCATGTTGTGTGTAGGAACCCTAGAGTTGGCTGCAACTGTGACGACGACCGTACTGGAATCCTCCGTGGGTTCGACAGCGACGACGACTGTACAGGTATCCTTTGTGGGTTCAGCAGTGACGAAGAATGTATTTAAATCCTTTGTGGGTTCAATGGTGATGACTACTGTTCTTGTATCTTATGTGGGTCCAGCAGTACGTGACTACTGTTCTTGTATCCTACGTGGGTCCAGCAGTATTTGACTCTATACTTGTATCCTACGTGTGTCCGGCAGAGAGGCTAGTCTTGTATCCTTTGTGGGTCCGACAGCTTAGCTGGTCTTGTATCCTTTGTGGGTCCGGCAACTTAGATGAATCAGTGGCTACATCTGATCATCTCTATCCTCTTACGAAGAAGTATACTTGTGTGAGCTGAGTATTGACTTTCAATCATTATCATCGATATGATTGTTTTTCTATCCTATGTGGATTGGGTTGTGCTTTCCTATGTGGATTGGTTGTGCTTTCCAGTGTGGACTAGATCGAACTTGGGCTCAGATGTTGGAGTCTAACTGGAATTGATGACTTAGGAATATGTATGAGCATATACCTAAGTAGGGTTGGTTGTTACTTCGTGATTGTATCTTTCCTTTGTGGAGTATCCTTCGTAGATTCTGGGAGACCTTCGGGGGTCTCGAGGTCCCTACTGAGTAGCGTATACTCACCCCTGCACAGGCTATGCCCGCACTACGTTGTGTTGGATGCAGATGATGGAAAACGCTGATCGAGGTAGGAGCTCGTGGAGCGGGAGGGTAACTAGAGGTGGATCACTGGACGAGACGTACATGGAGCAGACGGGTGGAGCCGAGAGGTGGAGGAGACTATCTGTACCCACCATTCAGGTGGGATTTCTAGAGGATGGCTCGGTGTTGCTGGTTTACTTTTCTACCATTGTACTCTCTTTCCAGTTGTACTTTACTTTCAGTTTGGTTTGTATTCTGGCCCATTTACTTTCCAGCACTCACCATTGTACTTAGTTTACTTAGTGTTTACTTCTACTTGCTTACTCTGTGGTGTTTCTTATCTTATATAAAGGAAATTACTTCCCTTATATCGGGATTTATGCCTTTGGTGCTAGTTACTCGCCCCTGGCCTTTGGAAGGCTGGCTTGGGGAAGTCACAACATGGGTCCCGAGGACGGGTCGTGAAAAATTGGTATTAGAGGAGTTTGGTTCTACCGCAGAACTCAGGACTCTGATCTTTCTTCTTTGTGAAGCAATACTGTTAAGATTATTGAGTGTGGTTATCAGGCCAGGGAGTCCAGTGTTGGTGCGGCGGTTGATATATCTATACACCAGGACCCTGGTATCTGATTTCCGACTCAGTGCACGAAAACATTGATTGCATGTGTGTTTCAAAAGTTATCTATGTGATTACTTTGTGTCAGCTCCCCAGTTATATTGTATTGACCATGGCACACCTGTTTCTTTTCAGGATGGCCCCACGACGGCAGCCAGCTAGGGTTCATAGCTTTGTAGGAGACTATATCCCACTGAGCAACGAGGCCTCGGTGCAGGGCCCTTTTACAGCGGAGGTACCAGTGGTACCTCTACCTACAGAGCCACCGATGCCACCAGCCCCAGCCGCTGAGATTACACGTCACCTTAGTGCACTACACGAGTTTCAGTGTCAGAGACCGCCCAGGTTTCGTGGGGAGATATACCCTCATGTAGTCGAGTATTGGATGGAGTCTGTTGTATGAGTTTTCAGGTTATTAGGGACACCAACTGACCTCATGGTGATTCTTGCAGCAAGTCCCCTACACGCGGCAGCAGGAAGATGGTGGAGCCTGATGCTCTAGGTGCATGATGAGGCATCTCTCCTTTGGATGGACTTTGAGAGCCTCTTATGCTCAGAGTTTTTCCCAGACACCCTCTATGTGGTGCTCACTCAGGAGCTACTATAGCTGCGTCAGGGCAACATGACGGTAGCCCAGTACTCGGCGAGATTTACTGATCTCTCGCGCTATTCCACGGGCATGGTACGGGACCCATTCTTCCAGGCCTAGACCTTCGAGCAGGGACTGAGGCATGAGATCAGGGCATCGATGATCTACCTCAGCATTCCGACGCAGGCAGGAGTACTGAAATGATCCCTTCTTGTAGAGAGCTTTCATGATGAGCCTACATCAGCAGTGAGACCTACCACAGGGCAGCACATAGCAGAGTCTTCTGCAGCCGTCCACCGATGGATGTCACAGGGGTCCAGGCCGACCAGACCATGAGGCGGATGACCTCAGGAAACTGGCTCAGAGGTGCGGGGCACATGGCGCAGAGCCAGTCTTATGAGGAGCAGACAGTGCTAGGAATGCGGCGGGCATGGCGACATGGCTCGTGACTGCCCAACCCGTCATGCAGAGGAGAAGCATACAGTTGCGGGACCACCCAGGCAGAGGTAGAGGGTTGACCGTGGTGGTCCCCAGGGAGCAGGCAGATGAGGTAGAGGATCTGGCCGAGCATTAGGTGGTGGGCGACACTTTGAGGCTTTACCATCACCACCAGGAGGTCCACCCCAACCACAGGGAGCTGGCAGGCAGAGGCAGGCTCATCTTCAGGTAGGGGAGGACTATGACCACGGCGCACCAGAGATGATGCGAGGTAATATTTGTGTCAACTCCACCCTTTCTGCAGTTCCTATGGACATAAGAGCGAGTCATTCTTTCTTTGTTGATGCCTTGTTCAGATTTCAGAGACTCCGATGGAGCCTTTGGCTCGATCCTTACGGCTAGAGACTTCTACGGGAGCATACTCGAAGATTACACACTGGTGCTGGCTGTTTGAGCTTACTCTAGGAGGCGAGAGCTTCAGCTGGGATCTTCTTGTGGCGGCGTTGAGGCCTTACAACGTCATCTTGGGCGTGGATTGGTTATCTATAGTCCATGCTCAGATCGACTGCATTAGGCGCAAGGTGCGGTATGTCCGCACTGATGGGAGCAAGTTCCCCCTCACCAGCGAGAAGGGAGCCTTTGCGGCGCAGGATGGAGTCACACAGAGGAGAGGACAGCCGATCACTCAATAGTTGAACAACCTCATCCTAGGAGCATTTGACGTGCGAAGTCTGATTTTCCTGTAGTGGTGGATCAGTATGCGGATGTTTTTGCTGACGACGTTCTAGGACTACCTCCTCACAGAGAGGTAGACTTTTATATTGACATGTACCCCAGGAAAGCCCCGATATCCACTATAGCATATCAGATGGCTCCCGTTGAGCATCGAGAGCTATGGGTACAACTGGAGGACTTGCAGGGCAAGGGAATCATCCGACCCAGTGTTTCACCCTGGGCTTCCCCAATTTTGTTTGCCAAGAAGGCGGACGAGAGCTTGCGATTGTGTGTTGACTACCGTCGCCTAAACCAGGTGACCGTGAGGAACAAGTATCTGCTACTAAGGACTGACAACCTTTTCAATCAGCTCAAGGGAGCACGGTGGTTATCGAAGATAGACCTCAGGTCAGGCTATCATCAGCTTAGAGTTCGAGATGAGGATGTGCAGAAGACAACTTTCAGATGTTGGTACAGAAACTATGAGTTATTGTTAATGACTTTCGGTGTAACCAATGCTTCAGTAGTGTTCATGAGTCTCATGAACAGGATCTTTCAGCCTTACCTCGATCTATTTGTCGTAGTCTTTATCGACGACATATTGATATACTTGACCACTAAGGAGGAGCACGCCTACCACTTGCGGGTTGTACTGGACACACTCTGAGAGCACCAGCTTTATAGTAATATCTCAAAGTGTCAGTTCTAGATACATGAGGTCCACTTCTTGGGACACATCATCGCTGAGGTGGGAGTTACAGTGGATCCTGTGAAGATCGAGGTAGTGCTGGCTTGGGAGCCACCCGGGAGCGTGACAGAGGTGCAGAGTTTCCTAGGTTTGGCTGGGTACTACTGGAGATTCATTCCAGACTTATCCAGAGTTTCAGAAACGCTTTATGCTTTGATGAAGAAGGGGAAACCCTTCGTGTGGTCAGATAGATGTCAGTAGAGCTTCCAGGAGCTGAGACAGAGATTGACCAGTGCACCCATCTTGGGGCTACCGGAGGAGGGTGTAGGGTACGTAGTCTACTGTGATGTATCAGGGACCAGACTCGGGTGTTTCTTGATGTAGGAGCGAGCATTGATCATGTATTGATCATGACATTTGAGGTAGCATGAGCAGAAATACGCTACCCATGACCTGGAGTTAGTAGAAATGGTCTTCGCCTTGAAGATGTGGTGACACTATCTGATGGGCAAGTGATTTATAGTCTATTCTGACCACCAGACTCTCAGGTACATCTTCTTGCAGAATGACCTGAACCTAAGACAGTGGCGATGGATCGAGTTACTCTAGGACTATGACTTTGAGATAGTCTATACTCCTGGAAAGGGGAATGTAGTAGCCTATGCTCTCAGCAGGAGGACTGGAATTTAGCTACTTGGGGAGGCGACAGAGTAGCTAGCCACTTTGCAGTTATCCTTCATGGATAGATATAGAGCATCATTTCTATAGTCACTCATAGTCACTCCTCCACTACTACATTAGGTCAGAGAGGTACAGCGTGGGGACGTTGACTGTGAGTCACGGCGTGCACAGATTTCCACAGGACAGGCACCTGATGGTTTCTCTATAGGAGGAGAGCACATCATCCAATTCAGAGGATGTACCATTGTACCATCTACTTTATAGGAGGAGGTTCTGGGATAGTTTCAAACTTCCCCTTTAGCAGTATATCCAAGAGTGGAGGAGATGTACCAGGATCTCAGACAACAGCATTGGTGGCCGGAAATGAAGAATGCTGAAACAGATTTCGTTTCTCGATGCCTCACCTATCAGCAGGTGAAGACAGAGTATCAGGTACTAGTAGTCTTGGTACAACCCTTGGAGGTCTCTGAGTAGAAGTGGGATGGGATATCTATGAATTTAGTGACTGGACTTCCACGTACTTCCAGAGTTCACAACTCCATTTGGGTGATTGTCGACCGACTCACCAAGTCGGCCCACTTCTTACCCATCAGAGAGCAGGGCTCGGTGGAGATCTTGGGATGCCTCTACGTTCAAGAGATCGTATGACTTCATGGTGTCCCATCATCTATCATATCTGATCGTGACACTTTCTTTACTTCCCAGCTTTGGAAGGGGTTGCAGGAGGCATCCGGGACGTAGCTACGCCTGAGCACCGCCTTTCACCCTCAGACGGATGAACAGATGGAGAGGACCATTCAGACTCTCGAGGACATGATCCGTGCATGTGTCATCGACTTTGGTTGTAGCTGGTAGGATCACCTACCCTTGGTGGAGTTTTCATACAACAACAGCTACCACTCCATTAGGATGGCACTATACGAGGAATTGTATGACCGACCTTGCAGATCACCTCTGTGCTGGACAGACCCTGGGGAGTCAGCACTTGTGGGACCAGAGATGGTCCAGGCCACGATAGAGAAGTTCCAGGTCATCCAGGAGCAGATGAGGATAGCTCAGAGCCGACAGAAGTCATTTGCTGATAGGAGGCAGAGAACACTAGAGTTTGAGGATGGAGACCACGTTTTCTTGCGGTTCTCACCTCGACTTGGATTACGGAGATTTGGTTGGGGTAGCAAGTTATCTCCGACCTTAATTGGATCATTCTAGGTTCTCATAAGGATAGGAGAGGAGTCTTATCGCATGGATCTACCACCTCAGTTGCACCGGATGCACGACGTCTTCCAGGTATCTCAGTTCAGGAGATAGGTGCACGACCCGACGCATATCATCGACCATGGGGAGCTGGACATTGATGACAGGGAGACTTTTTCCGAGGCCCCGATGTATATCTAGGATTGATAGGAGTGGGTCCTACGTGGTTGGTCGATTCCTCTAGTGTGCATTAGGTGGCAGCACGGGAACCTCTAGGAGAGCACTTGGGAGCGGGAGGCTCAGATGCATGCTCAATACAATCATTTGTTCCCCTAGTTTTTGATATATCTTTACGGGGACGTAAATCCCTGATGTGGGAGTAATTTGAAGACCTGTAAATTTCAAGGTAATTTTTTTCGTATTTTATTTTTGATTTTACAAGTACGCAGTTTCTGAAGGCACCTGATTCTGAGGCCCGGTGTGCCCTGAATCATTTTACGATGTTGAGCTCGGGTATGTTCAGTGAATAAATGAGATAGGTTTTCTAACATTTGAACCGGTGCTCGGAATCGAAATCTGAGGGCACTGATGAAACCACAGCACCGGTAGTTGCTTAGGAACACCTTTTTTCGAAGGAGCGTTTTCTCAGGAGGAGTTGTTAAAAATTTAAAGAATAAAATTATAGTTGTTTTAAAAATATAATTCTATTATACCACTAGTGGTTTAAGTGTTAGGGAAAAGGATATTGTGAGGGAGTTAGGGTGGGGCACACATGATCCCCCACCACCTTAAATTTTCTAACACCCCATTAAACACCCCCTCTAGCTTTAATATGTAACTCATCTTCTCTCCCTCTTTAATTTCAAGTCAACTCTCTCATTAAATTATTTGATTAAGTTATTCAATGAATTTAATTAAGAGTTGAATTTTGAATTCTTTGGAATTCATGGCTTGGGATTAATAAAATAAGGGTGAACCTTATTTTATTTTGGGGTTGTTGGGTGAGAAGAATTGGGAGAGAATACTCAAAATCTTGAGGAGTCTTCATCTTCTTTATTGGAGAATGCGAAGAACGCCGGAGCACCAAGGAGAGACGGCGTGCCGATCATTCCTTTCTCTGCAGCCGGTGTGAGACGTCATCCTTTTCTCGACGCTCACCAATTCCCTCATCAAAACCACCCCCGTGACGCAGTTTTCCCTCAACGATCCTCGTTCGATGACTTCTTTGAGGTAGGGGTTTTTCATCGTTCAAGAATTATCCATTGACGCTCTTCCTTATTTCTTGGATGCATGTTATTGGATTAACGGGAGGGGGCCAGACCGCACAAACATAGCTGACCCTGCTCCCATTTGTTGTTGTGTCTTATTGAGGATTGGAACAGAGGTATTGCGGTGCTGTCGCACCGTGCAGGAATGAGGGAACCGCGGCCGGAGTAGGCCGCGGTGAAGAAGCGCGGCGCCGTCGCGCCGCGCTGAAGACGAAGAACCCACGGCCAAGGTCAGGCCGCGGCACCGTCGTTCCATGCTGGATGGACAAGGGTTTCTTCCTAAGATGCGTCTGTGCAGGGGAGGGTGGCTGGAATCACCGGCCACCAGCGCTTCGGAAGGGCGGGACCATGGGGTCCCGCGGTGGCGGCACCGACCGGCCAATCGGGTCGGCTGTTCGAACGAGGCCGGGGTTCGTAACCCTCGGCGGCAGACAGGAGGGACCCCTCCACGTGTGGGGCTGCCGTTTTGAGATAAGTGGGGGCAGCGCCCCCCATTTTCCGCTCAACTGAAACGGCCGAGCTGCTGGCCATGTGGGTCGTGCCCGCGCCTGGCCAACCGGCCGTGCCGGGCCGGACCACCCGCGCCGGGCTAGGCCGCCCGCGCAGGGCCGGACCCCCATGCCGGGCCAGGCCGTGCCGGCTGGGCCGGGCCATGTCCTAGTAGGCTGGACCCAGACCCGGGTTGGGTCGACCTGGTTCGGGCCGACCCAGGGGGTCTTGGGCCGGGTCGGTCCGGGGCCAAAACCCCCTAAAATCGGACAGCTTCGTTTGAAGGCCCATAACATGGGCTATGGACCTCTGATTGATGCACCGTCAGTTGTGATGCGATCCTTGGAATAAGATGATTGTTTTGGTATATTACACTCAAGGTTTCAAAGAACATTGGATATGGCTGGGTTGGTTCGAACACGAAACCAACCATGCCTTCGGAGCGGAAACGCTTATAACTTGAGCTCCAGACGTCCGATTGGCATGCCGTCGACATTGATGGTTTCGTCTTAGTGAGATGGTTATTTTGGATTACTTTGATAGAGGTTTAGACACATTTGGAGTACGGTCGGGTTGGTTTTGACATTAAAACCAACCGGGCCCCTGGGACGAAAAAGCCAGTAACTCTTAGACCGGGCGTCTGATAGACACGTCATCTTTCGCATTGAGTTCCTTTTGACGAGACAGAACTTTGAGATACATCAACTCCGGACTTCGTGCAAATTGATGTATCGACCCCCATTGCCTCATGGATTGGACCCTCCCAGAATTAAGCATGCTGTGTGCGGGAACCCTAGAGCTGGCTGCGACTATAACGACGACTGTACCGGAATCCTCTGTGGGTTTGACAGCGACGACGACTGTACTGGGATCCTCCATGTGTTCGGCAGTGATGATGACCGTACTGAAATCCTCTGTGGGTTCGACAGTGATGACTACTATTCTTGTATCCTATGTGGGTCCGGTAGTACGTGACTACTATTCTTGTATCCTACGTCGGTTCGGCAGTATTTGACTATGTACTTGTATCCTACGCGGGTCTGGCAGAGTAGCTGGTCTTGTATCCTTTATGGGTCTGACAACATAGCTGGTCTTGTATCCTTTGTGGGTCTGACATCTTAGATGAATCAGTGGCTACATCTGATCATATCTTTCGCCTTACGAAGAAGTATAACTATGTGAGATGAGTCTTGACTTTCAATCATCATCTTCGATATGATTGTTTTTCTATCCTGTGTGGATTGGGTTGTGCTTTCCTGTGTGGATTGGATGTGCTTTCATGTGTGGACTAGATCAAACCTGGGATCAGATGTTGGAGTCGAACTGGAATTGATGACTTAGGTATATGTATGGGAATATACCTAAGTATGGTTGGTTGTTACTTTGTGATTGTATCTTTCCTTTGTGGATTATCCTTTTTGGATTCTGGGAGACCTTCGGGGGTCTCGGGGCCCCTACTGAGTAGTGTATACTCACCCCTTGATGGGCTATACCCGCACTACGTTGTGTTGGATGCAGACGACGGATAGCACTGATCAAGGTAGGAGCTCATGGAGATGGACGGTACCTGGAGGTGGATCATTGGACAAGATGTACACGGAGCAGACGGCTGGAGCCAAGGAGCGGAGGATACTATCTGTACCCACCCTTCAGGTGGGATTTCCAGAGGACTGCTCAGTTTTGCTTCTTTACTTTTCGGTCTTTATACTCTCTTTCCAGTTTTACTTTACTTTTAGTTGGGTTTGAATTCTGGCCCATTTACTTTCCAGTACTCACCTTTGAACTCAGTTTACTTAGTGTTTACTTCTACTTGCTTACATTGTGGTGTTTGTTATCTTACTTAAAGGCAATGTATTCCCTTATATCGGGATTTATGCCTTTGGTTCTAGTTGCCCACCCCTGGCCTATGGAAGGCAGGCTTGGGGTAGTCACGACACGGGTCCTGAGGATGGGTCGTGACAAGTTAGGGGTAACACATAATGGGTAATATAAGGACAAAATAGATGACATATAAATATCTTTTATTTTATTAACATATGAATCTATAGGTGTCAATATGTGTTATCCAACATATATTCTTATGAGATTTTTTTAAATTCCATTAGTAATAGTTCATACTAAGATTGTGAATTTGCCAATGCATATCCCACCGGGAGTGTCGAAACCATGAGTGCAGCAAGGCCCATTTTCATGAACCAAGATACCCTGGGTCAAGCCCGAAACTCCTTGTCGGGAATTTCCCCCTAGGTACATCTATGCCAGAGCTGCCTCTACCTACTCGTATCCAAAAAGGGATGTATTTTCTTGATAAATGACTTAATCAAAACTCACCAAAATGTAGGGATGTTTTTATTATACTTAGTCTTGTCTCTAAGGATTCACTAGGTGTTTCTAATCTTAATCCTAAAATATCACTAAACCTATCCTCTGATACCAACTATAACAATACTACTTTTTGTTACACACTTAAACATGATTCATTACATAAACTCTTCACTTGATAAAACATGGAATATTGAGAGGTCGAGTGTATTTGGGGCTTAGGAACATTAAATAACAACTTAAAACATGAAATACATCATCTTTATTGAAAACATTCTTTACATGACCACTACATTCCCTCGTACTTAGCATTGCATGGGATAACCTGAGGGCATGCATAAGAAGATGGTGAGCTATAAATCCCAATAAGGGAATAAACATGAAAAAACACGAGGAATAAAATAAATTTTAGACAATAGGCATATCAATGGATCCCATGAGAAACATGAACATAAAGGTATGATAAATCATGATAATCATAACATTGAAAATGTGGCTATAACACTTAACATGAAATTATCATGAGCCAAGGCTCATCGCACATGGAGCATGTGTAAACCCTCATTGCACATGAAGCCCGGCTAAACCCTAATTGAACATGAATTAGAAGGATTTAACACTAATTGCACATGATGTATCATGATACTAAAATTTACCCAATTCATTGGAGCACTATCAGGGTGCATCCTTCATAAACATTTCATTTCATGCATAAGCACGCCAATTGGATCATAAAATATGGATTCATTAAACATCATCATTCATTCCACGATAAAGTAATGTGGAATTCATACATGAAACAATATAATCAAAAAGTAAATGTGTGTAAAGTTGAATACCCTTGGTATAGAAATGGTCATGGTATTCACTACAAAATGACGTTGGCTTGGAAAAACATGGTGCAATTTCGACAGCATAATGACGTGACATGAGAATTCCTAAAAAATGGGTAATGAGAGAGAAAGGGGTGTATCATCATATGTACAATGAATGGACAGTAATGGAGGTAATATAGATACATTTACCTATAATTTTAATTTAATTGAGATTCATGATACAATAGAATTGCTTGAATGTATATGAGGAGAGAGAAATTCTTTTCGGAATTTCAGCATAGTAATGAGTGAACATGGGAGGAATTTAATGAGAGAGAAAGGGAAATATCACCATTCAAACAAAATGAGGGAAATGTGGGGGAGGTTCTAAATCATACCCCAACATTTATAATTGAAAATAAAATGGCATAAAAATATTACGAAACTTGGATAAATAGAGAAAGGTGGGAATCCCTTACTTGGAAGTGTGATCCCAAATGATTGGGAGAGGCTTGAGAGAGGCTTAATGGGAGCTTCGGTACCTTGGGAGGACTCTAGAGAGAGGAGGGTAGTGTTTTGAAGAACGCCAAAGTCTTTTAGGGAAGAGTAAGTGGGAACTTGGGTGGGTTTATATAGGTAATGAGAGGGAATTCTTTATTATTTAGTTTTGGGACACCTCACATTAAACTAATCAAAACCACAAACCAGACCTTGGTTTTTGGCCATGTTTTTTTCCAAAGGTGATTTTAAAACAATATTTTATATGTAAAATGGCCTATCTTCTCAAAATCATAGGATTACTTATGTGGAGGTGAGTCACACTCTCAAGGAAATCAATTTAAAAGGCTAAAATGTTTTATAAGTCTTGAAGTGTCCACTAAATCATTGTAAAATAAATAAAACAAACTTAAAATTACATTATTTTAATTATAAGACATATATTGGCCTAATAAAATGTTTATAGTATATTATTACATCATTATTGGGTTATTATGATGTCATAAAACAAATTATATATTGAAATGGTATTTAATTTTTACCCAAATATTCGACTGTATCAGAAAATTTTGAAAAATCCACCGTTGGATAATTTCAACATCCTGATTCCAAAAATAATATTCATTTTATCCAATTATTTTTTTAATATGTTAATTTTCACTTTTAAAATAAAAATTGACATTTATAAAAAAATTCATGTTTTTTGACAAAAATTGATTTCAATCTTTAAAATAAATTACAATTTTTTTCCTAAAAATTATACGATCATTTATACATAATAAAAATTAATTTAAAAATATAAATATTTTATTAAAATATTATTTCATTCAAAAATCCATTAATTTATCAAAATATATTCTTTAGTTGAACAATAACAAAAAAAAAATACTATTGGTGCTTTAAAAACTATTTACCATGTAACAATAATAAAATGAAAGTATATTATTTATTATATACGAAAATAATTTGCATAATAATAATTCTACGGTATTGTTACATAATCCCTTAAAACACCTGCATAAGGCCTTAGGTTTTGGTGTGCGATGGTGACCAACTCTTGGGGTGACTTCGATAACATCGCTTGAGTGGTAATCTCTGTCAACTTCCACTTCTCTCGTAGGTGGTTCCACTCAATCTTAACATATTCAAGATCATCTTGGGAATTATTAAGAGAGAATCTGAATGATGCCACCTCCTTTATATGCTCAGATAAATGGGCTTCATACGAGGCAAGTCTACTGGATTAGGCCATCACTTCCTTTGTCCGAGTAAATTGGATTTGTTAAAGCCCTATATTTATACTAATCATGTGATCACTGTTCAAAGTCTATCTTAGCAACAATAATAATTCTTAACGACATTTTAAAAATCCAAAAACATAAATCCAATTAATTTCATATTTTATATAACCATTTTACATAACAAGTCTTTTAATCATATTAAGAGTAATTTTCATTAATGAAAGTTTGTGTCGTTACAGATTATGTGTGTAATCACTGTTTATTGTATATTTTATTATTTCCACTTGTTTTCTGTGGATTTAAATTTTACCCACATGATCTATTTATTGATTGATTTTCACATCGAAATTATGGTCTTTTCAAGGGTTTACTTCAAAATGGTATTTTTTTCGATATTTTTTATGCGTGAATTTCCATCAGAGGAAATTATTGGATCATTTTTCAATAAAACTATTCATTATTTTAACCTATTGTTATTCATGACCATTTCAAGTTATATTAACTCTTTTCTATTCTTTTATACTCACAATATTTTAGAAAATGTTATTAATAAAACCTGACTTCATTTCTCTTTTCAGCCAGAGAATCGATTTTCTTCTAAAACCTCTATTTTCAAAAAAGACATTAAAAATTATTTTTAACCATTATAAAATTATTTATGAAAAAAACAAATTATCATTTTTTCCTTTTTAAATTATTTTCAATGGAATCTTATTTTCTCTTTCTGAACAAGACACTTTTATAACTTTTTTATGTTTCAAAAGGAATTTTTTTTACCCTATATGGCAAGTACAGATTTACCCACCGTCGTTTCATTAAAGCATCCTTTTCATGTTTAAAAGGATGATTTTTAAAGAAAATTTTGGTAATAGTTATTCATCAAGAAAATTATTTTAATTTTTTTTTCAAAATTAAAAGGATTTTTTCCTCAAGAATTTTTTCAAAATATATTTTTATAGTATTTATGTTCATCAATCATAACAAACCTTTATTTTCAATCTAATTGGGATAAATTTTATTGATACCATCCTTATTATTCCAAAGTCTGACTGTTGTACACCCACAAAAAAATTGCGTTGTCTCTTGGGCAAGTAAAAAACCACTCCTCCTCAAAATTTTATCCTTTTATAACTATTTTAATTATTTTCGTATGGAGATCAAGAAAGGGTTGAGAGATGAGTGTGAGATTTGTTCCAAATGAATCTTCTAAAAAAATGAGGGGAGTGTTGAAATGTGCAACATATGGGGATATCAAGGTCATGAGATTATGGTTTGACTTCTGGAAATTCTTAAGTGAGTTGGTCTTGAAATATGATTTCAAAGGATATAGGGTAGGTTTGTTGGAAAAAATAATTTAAAGATGAATAATGTTAAAATAACCTATATTTATTGGATAGAAAGTGGAAAGAATAACATGGAATGGTTTTCAGACACACACATAGATTTAGTGTAATGGTTGACTTTTTAATTCTTTGCTCAATTTGGTGTCATGAATCTGTTTGAATATACTTATGCTATGATTTATGAGAGAACTTTTCCCATTTTCGTTTGTGCGTTGATCACATTACTTTAACGAATTAAAATTTTCTCAAATGTAAAATCTTCATGATGTTTTAAATATATACATGCATCATTTTTTGGATATGTGACTTTTCCCAGGAGTGAAAATGTTTAGGTGTGGTGGTGTGATCGTACAGGGATTCACTATTCAATTCCACCCTTACACCACTGTTTTAAACAATTTTTGTAATGAATATTAAAAATATAATTATAAATTCGACTTCATGGTTTATTCAATGAATTAATTTTTATTACTGTTAAAAACATCAATTTTACTTGTTTTGATTTTTTCATTGAAGGTGGAGGTGATTTTGAGGCCCGGAGATCATCTAGAAGAAAACGAGGCCAAACTACATGGCATCCCAAGGACTTCTGTTCACAGTTTTGAATAGTAAGATAATTATGTGAATCCAAATGGGCTTAAACGTTGTTATAATCTCCAAAACAAATTTTTCAACAACTCTTATTAAGGAACTGATGCCTAATTTGGCCTTATGTTGGCCCATCCGAACCATTCTGTTCAGGGGACAAAATCTGCCCGAATTAAAAGGTTTGTTTCGGTCATTTGATCATAACTACCAATCCATTTGTCTAATGGCCCCCAAATGCAACTGGGAGACATTTAATATTTTGTCCAACAACTCTTCTCTTTTGGTCAATTTGTGATATGTATTTCTACTATTCCAACACTGAGATAGAAATGGTATAAAAAAAATAGGGTTCCCCAAACCGTGTCCCATTTTGGATATAAAAAGGCACCATGGGAACCACATTTGTGAGTTTGGACAAGGAGTGAAGTGCTTACTATTTGGAGTTCCATTGGAGTCCTGTCCCCATATTTTATGTTCTGGAGTCCCCTATCCACATAGGGTGATCAAGAATGAAGAAAGACTTCCGCCTGAGCTTTCTCCTCCACCTGATGTCGAGATAATTGGTGGGAATTCATTGTGAGGGAGCTAAACACATGTAAAGGGAGTTACAACACTTAAATTATCTAATATTTTCGATTAATTTGGGTTTTAAGACATTTATTTACATTTATATTACATAATTTCATATTTTAATGCTTGTTTTGATGCGTTTGAAGGAGATTCTCTAAATTTCTAACCGATTGGCAAGATGTTTTGAGGGCGTGGCTTGTGTTGTTCCAATTGGGTAACACAAGAATCTTTTTCTTACCCATTTTTATCATATTTCAATATAATTTAGAAGATATAATTCCATTCATAATTTCTGGACCTTGACAACATGATTTTTATGTCAAGGTTTGGTACTTCATGCAATGAAATGAAGGCTTAGGAATTAATCGAGATTACAATTAATTTCAACCAAATAATTACTCCAAACCTAAATTAATCTCCAGGAATTATGAACTTGAAAGTGTGTAGTGAACTCAAAATGAACCCTTTTATCTCATATTTTTCAAAAACCATTTGGTTTCTCCTCTTTTAAACTTTCATTTATGTAATTTCATGCTAAAACTATTATCAAAACCACCCTTATTTCTGTACTTATTTGTAAAAACACACACTCTAAACCCACCAATTCACTTTTAGATATGACCTATAGTCTTTCCTAGACTATAAATAAATCTTAAAAATAAAATCAATTTGATTTTTCATGACAACGTGGTCAAATTTTGGCACCATTTACGGGGAGCACTTTGGTTTTTAGTGCGTGTTTTTATAAGATTTTTTGTAAATTTTGTGAATATTTATTTGTTTTATCTAATACTATTACCTATATTTGTTTGTTCTGATTTATTTATTCTATAGGTTTTTTGCATGAAGCATTTAATATGGGATATTTACCACCATTATAACCTGAGCTGGAGAGAATCTTACGACATCAGCCCCGAGACGCACAAGACAACTCTTTGAAGGGGGACACACTAGAACATGAGACTTTTCTAAACCCCTCTTATTCTGGAACCAAATTAGAACATGAAATTAATCAGTATAAAATGTCTGAAAAAAATCAAACACTAAAAGAACCATCCTCTCCTGATTTTGACATTCAACCTACATATATTCAAATTCAAGGCGAGGCACCCAATTTTGTTTTAAAATTGGGTCTAATTCACTTATTGCCAAGATTTCATGGACTCGTAGGAGAAGACACACATAAAAATTTAAGATAATTTCATACTATGTGTTCAATAATGAAACCTAAAAATTTGGATGAAGAACAAGTAAATCTTTGGGAATTTCCATTTTCAATATACGACACTGTGAAAGACTAGATTTATTATGTTAATTCACTAATAAGAGGCTAGGAAGATATGAAATACCTTTTTCTAGAAAAATATTTCTCAGCCTCTCAAACAAGAAAATTAAGGAAATAATTTTGTGAAATAAGACAATCTCAAGGGGAAACACTTCATGAATATTGGGAAAGATTTAAAATATTATGTCCATGTTGTCCACACCACCAAATAAGTGATCAAATTTTAATGAAGTATTTTTATGAAGGGTTAATTCATATTGATTATAACACAATTGATGCTACTGCAGGTGGTGCACTAGTGAATCAAACCACAATCGATATGAAGACCCTAATTGAGAACATGGCACAACACACTCAACAATTCGTTACAAGGTTCAGTGTACCCATTCGAGGTTTCCATGAGGTGAAAAGTTCTAAATTCGAGAAGAAGGTGGACATGATTTTTGATGATGTAAGAACCCTTTTAAATCAACTCGCCCTATCCCAAGGAAAATATCAATCTCCTCCTCCCATCCATTGTGGAATCTGCTCTTCTGACACCCATTATTCGTATCAATTCCCCCAAATAAAATAAACTTATGAGATTTGTGGGCAATATTTCCAGGCCGCCCCTATGACCAACCCTATAGGCAAGAACCAGATAATATATCCATATCTGGGTGGAAAGAAAACCACGATTATAGGCAAGGGGTATTCAAACTAGCCTCATCAACCATGGAACAAACAAGGTCAGAGTATTCATCCACCACCACCACCTAGAAATCCTCAACCACCCAAAAAGATTTTCCAATAGACCCCTCCAAAACCCAAGCCTAGCCCAGAAGATATGATGAGACAAATGGTTTCCAATGATATCCAATTCGAACAAACCACCCAGGAAACCATACAAGACCTCAAAACCCAATTAGGCAAACTAGGTAACTCTATGTGGGAAATTCAAAGTCACGGTTCGAGTACACTACCATATCAGCCATTTTTCAACCCTGGAGATAAAGGAACTGTTAGTCTATCACCCTTAAGAGTAGAAAATAAATGAATCCTCTATTAGAGTCATCCCCTCTTGAGGAAACCTCCATCCCAACCATTAAAAATGTTCCAAATGTTGAAAATCCTTATCTTGAGAAAATCCCTTCCAAAGGAAATAGTGTTTCTTTTGATGAGTCACCTAGCCTAACCATTCCTCTTCTATTTTCCCAAAGGGCCACCTAACCTAGAAAACAAAAGTAAAAAGAACATCATGATGAAATATTGGAAACGTTCAAAAAAGTGAAAGTTAATATCCCCTTGATTTATTCAATGAATGAAATTCCACAGTATTCCATGTTTCTAAAGAATAAGTGTACACACTGAAGGTGACTTTGAGGTGATTAGAAAGTGATCTTGGGGAGGAATGTTTCAACATTGATAGAGCCATCACTTCCCACCATGTGAGATGATCCTGGGATATTCTTAATTCCTTGTACCATAGGGGAGTATTCTTTTTCTAATTCAATTCTTGATTTTGGTTATTCTATAAAAGTGATGCCTCACTCTATTTACTCTAAATTACTGGTCAGGGAACTAAATCCCACTAGAATTGTTATTCAACTGGCTAACCGGAGTACAACACACCCATCTAGTGTGTTAGAGGGTATTCTTGTGAGGTTTCAAAATTTAATTTTCCTACTGACTTTTATGTTCTTAAAATGGAGGATGATAGGATGAATGTACATTCCCTAATTATATTGGATAGACCCTTCTTGAAAACTGCCAAAACCATAATTAATGTCCACAATGGTAGATTATCTATGGATTTTTGTGGTGACATTTTCCACATAAATATCCATGATACCATGAAGCACCCCTCAAAAGAACATTCCTCTCCCACTGTTAATTTTATAGATGTACTCCCTTCCCTAGAAAAAACTTCATTTCATTCCCCTGATCCCCTTTTTGAGTTTTTTTCATTGATAGAAATCCTAGGAAATGATTCATGCATTGATTGTTGTAGTGGTCTATAAAAGTGTCATGCATGTTCATTGATTGATGATTTCTTGAACATTGAGGATCTAATGACCATTTATGATACAAATAAGCTTGTAAAAGCTCATTCCTCATCTAAGGATGACGCCATTGAGTAGTTATATGAGATCAGTGACCTATCACTTTCACACATACTCCCATTAAACCAAATTCAACCTGAATTGGAACTGAAACAACTACCTCAAGATTTTAAATATTCATATCTTGATAATGGAAACAAGTTTCCAATCATCATTGCTAGTTCACTCCTTCCAGAGCATGAATTACGACTACTTGAACTTTTTAGGGAGTATAAACAAGATTTGGGGTGGACACTTGCTAACATTCCTGGTATTTGCCCATAAATTGTTACAGATCATATTTTATTAAATGATGAGGCTAAACCATTGAGGCAGCCACAATATCGACTGAACCCAAACCTCCTTGAAGTTTTAAAAAAGGAGGTCACAAAATTATGGGCTACAAGAATCATTTACCCCATCTCTGATAGCCAATGGGTTAGTCCTATTCAAGTAGTTCCTAAAAAACTATCCTTAAAGTACTAAAAAATGAAAATAATGACTTGGTTCCAACTCATGTGCAAAATATTTGGCGTGTCTCTATAGACTATTGCCGACTAAAAACTCATTCGGTTACTCCAAACACAAATTAATCTCCAAGAATGATGAAATTGAATGCATGTAGTGAACTCACATTGAACCCTTTTATCTCATATTTTTAAAAACCCATTTGGTTTCTCAACTTTTAATCTTTCAATTAAGTAAGTTCATCCTAAAACTGTTTTTAAAACCACCCCCTATTTTAGTACTTATTAGTATAAAAACATATTCAAAACCCACCAATTATTTTTAAGAGATGACCTAGGTTGTAATGTAGACTATAAATCAACATTAAAAACACAATCAATTTTACGTGATATGACAATACGGTCAAATTTTCGCTCCATTTCTAGGGAGCTCTTTGGTTTTTAGTGAGTGTTTTTCATAATAGTTTTGTAAATTTTGTGAATATTTATTTGTTTTATCTTATACCATAACATATATCATTGTGTTCTAATTTATGTATTGTGTAGGTTTTTTGCATGACACATTCTAATCTGGGATATTTACCACCTTTCAAACCCGAACCAGAGAGCATCTTACGTCAGTGGCCCCGAGACGCACAAGACAACTCTTTGAAGGAGGACACACCACAACTTGAGACTTTTATAAACCCATATTAATCTAGAACCAATTTAGAACTTGAAATTAACAAGTATAAAATGGCTGTAAAACATTTAACACTAAATGAATAAACCTTGCCTAATGTTGACATCCAACCCACATATATTCAAATTCAAGGTGAGGCACCCAGTTTTGAATTAAAATCTGGTAAAATTCACTTGTTTCCTAGATTTCATGGACTCATAGGAGAAGACCCACATAAACATTTAAAATAATTTCATACTATGTTTTCAACATTGAAACATGAAAATGTGGATGAAGAAAAAGTAAAGATTATGGAATTTCAATTTTCATTAGAAGACAATGAAAAAGACATGGTTTATTAAGTTATTTCACTAATAGGAGGATGGGATGGCATGAAACACCTTTTTCTAGAAAAATATTTTCCTACCTCTCAAAATACAACAATAAGGAAAGATCTTTTTGGGATAAGACAATCTCAAGGGGAAACACTTCATGAATACTGGGAAAGATTTAAAATATTAAGTTGTCCACACCACCAAATAAGTGATCAACTTTTAATTTAGTATTTTTATGATGGTTTAATTCTAATTTAATGTAACATGATTGATGCTACTGTAGGTGGTGCACTAGTCGATAAAACCACATTCACTGCAAGGACCTTAATTGAGAACATGGCACATAACACTCAAAAATTCAGTATAAGTTCCATTGTACCCATTCGAGGTGTCAATGAGGTGCAAATTACAAAATTTGAGAAGAAGGTGGAAATGAAGTTGGAAGAAGTAAGTACCATTTTACGAAAACTCACTCTCTCCCAAGGAAAAACTCAATCTCCACCTCCCATCCATTGTATAATCTACTCTTCTGACACCCATTATTCTATCCAATTCACCCAATTAAGAGAAACTTCTGAGACTTGTGTGGAAATATTTCCAAGTCTCCCCTATAACCAACTGTTTAAGCAAGCACCATACTATCCATCCAATTTTGTGTAGAAAGAAACCCATGGTTATAGGAAAGGGGGTATTCAAACTAGCCTCATCAGCCATGGAACACACAAGGTCAGAGTAGTCATCCACCACCACCACCCAGAAATCCTCAACCACCCCAAAGTCCTTTCCAAACACCCCCTCCAAAATCTGACCCTAGCCTAGAAGATATGATAAAAAAATGGCTTCCAAAAATATCCAATTCCAACAAATCACCAAATCATCCATACAAGACCTCAAAACCCAATTAGGCCAACTAGCTAACTCAGTGGGGAAAATTCAAAGTCACTAGTCAGGTAAACCACCATTACAACCATTAGTCACCCCTATAGATAAAGTAAATGTTAGTGACATCACCCATAGAAGTGTAAAACAGATGAATCCTCCATTAGAGTCATCCCCTATTGAGGAAACCTCCATCCCAACCAATAAAAAATGTTCCAAATCTTGAAAATCTGTGTCCTGAGAAAATCCCTTCCAAAGGAAAGAGTGTGTCTTTTGATGAGTCACCAATCCTAACCATTCCCCTTCCATTTCCCCAAAGGGACATCAAACCTATAAAAAAAAGAAACTGAACATGATATGGAAATGTTGGAAACATTCAAAAAGGTGCAGTTTAACATCCCCTTGATTGATAACGTGAAGAAAATTCCACAGTATGACAAGTTTCTAAATGAGATGTGTACACACCAAAGGTGATATTGAGGTGATAAGAAAGTGAGATTGAGGAGGAATGTTTCTGCATTGATAGATCTACCACTTCCCACCAAGTGCAATGATCATTGATCATTCTCAATTTTGTGTACCATAGGGGAGTATTCTTTTTCTAATGCTATACTTGATTTAGGTGCTTCTATAACTGTGATGCCTATCTCCCTTTACTCTACATTACAGGTTGGGGAACTGAATCCCAATGGAATTTTTGTTCAACAGGCTAACCGGAGTACCACACACCCTTCTGGTGTGTTAGGGTATGTTCTTGTGAGGGTTCAAAATTTAATTTTTCATGCTGAATTTTATGTGCTTAAAATAGAGGTTGATAAGATGAATGGACATGCCCAGATTATATTAGGGAGACCCTTCTTGAAAACCACCAAAACCATAATTAATTTTCACAATGGTACATTATCTATGGTGTTTGGTGGTGACATTTTCCACCTCACATCCTAGATGTCCTGAAGCACCCCTCAGAACAACATTCCTATCTATCTATTAATTCTATATATGTACTCCCTTCCCCTGAAAAAACATCATTTCATTCCCTTGATACCCGTTCTGAGTTTTCTTCATTGATAGAAATGCTAGTAAATGATTCATGCATTTATTTTTGTAGTGGTCTAGAAAACTGTTATGCAAGTTCATTGATTGATGATTTCTTGAACACCGAGGATCCAATGACCATTGATGATACTGCTAAGCATGTAAAAGCTCATTCCTCATCTGAGGATGTTACCATTGAGCAGTTAGATTAGATCAGTGAACTATAAATTTTACACATACTCCCATCAATACAAAAACCACTTGAATTGGAACTGAGACAACTGCCTCAAGATTTAAAATATTCATATCTTGATAATTGAAACAAGTTTCCTGTCGTCATTACTAGTTCACTCCCTCTTGAGCATGAATTGTGACTGCTTGAAATTTTGAGGGACTATAAACTTGCTTTGGGATGGAAACTTTCTAAATGTCCTGGTATTTTCCAATCAATTTTTACACGTCATATTTTATTAAATGATGAGGCTAAACTATTGAGGAATCCACAATGTCGACTGAAACCAAACCTTCTAGAAGTTGCGAAAAAGGAGGTCACAAAATTATTGGCTACTAGAATCATTTACCCCATCTATGACATCCAATGGGTTAGTCCTGTTCAAGTATTACCTAAAAAAACTAGCCATATAATAATCAAAAATGAAAACAATGAATTGGTTCCAACTCGTGTGAATAATAGTGGGTGTGTCTATTTATACTATCGCTAACTAAACCAAAACACTAAGAAGGACCATTTCCCTTTGTCATTCATTGACCAAATGCTAGAGAGGCTAGCGGGTAAGTCCCACTACTATTTCCTTGATGGGTATTCTGGATACTTTTAGATCCATATTTCCCCTAAGGATTAGGAAAAGACAACCTTCACTTGCCCCTTTGGCACATTTTCATATAGGAGGGTGTCATTTGGATTTTGCAATGCTCTGGGTACTTTCTAGTGATTAATGGTTTGTATTCGTTCAGATTACTTGGAGAATTGCATGGATGTTTTAATGAATGATTTCACTATTTATGGATCATCTTTTGATGAATTTTTAAGTAGTCTTGGTTCAGTCCTACGTCTCTAAATTGAAAAGAATCTTTTATTAAATTATGAGTAATTCCATTTCATGGGGTGATAAGGTATAGTTTTGGGACATGTCATTTCTAGGGATGCTATCCAAGTAGATAAATCAAAAGTTGATGTCATTTCATCACTACCGTTCCCCAAAAATGTATGGGATGTGTGGTCCTTCTTTGGTGAGGCTGAATTTTACCGTCATTTCATTCGTGACTTTAGTAAAATTCCACTCCCCCTCTCCCAATGACTCCAAAAAGAAAAAGCATATGTTTTTGATAATGAATGTGAGGAAACTTTTAATAAGGTAAAATATAGTCTCATGTAACCCATGGTAATCCAGCCACCTCAGTGGGATTTACCATTTGAGCTCATGTGTGATGCCTCTAACTATGCAGTTGGGCAGTCTTGTCATAAAGGGTTGATTGAGCTCCAAATGTCATTTCCTATACCTCAAATACACTGGATCCTACCCAAGTGAACTAGACAACAACTAACAAATAATTCAATTCCATTGGTTTTTCCTTGGAAAAATTTAGGTAATATCTTTTAGGGTCTAAAGTCATTTGTTCTCAGAATAAGAAACCCTCTAGTATCTTCTTAAGAAACCAGAAGCCAAACCACATCTCATTCACTAGAAGCTCCTCCTTCAGGAATTCAATTTATAAATTAGAGACAAAAAAGGAGCAGAGGATATAGTGGATGACCATATTAGTTGGATTCACCCATCCACAACCATTGAATCATCCCCCAGTATTCCTATAAATGATATGTTTTCCATTGAGAAATTGTACTGAGTGCAAGATGTTATTCCTTGGTATACTGAAATTGTAAATTATTTGGTAGAATCTTGCATTCCTACAGATTTTAGTAAAAACCTAGACAATCATCTAAAACATGAGTCTCATTGGTACATTTGGGATGACCCCTACCTCTGGTGAACATTTAGTGATCAAGTCCTTAGGTGTTGTGTTCTTGATAGTGAGTTTCAATCTGTCCTTATATTCTTTCATACTCTTGCTTGTGGGGGACACTTTGTTCCCCAATGGACTGCTTGCAAGGTCCTTGATTCTAGCCTCTTTTCGCCAACACATTTTCGTGATGCCCATGATTTTTTCCAATATTTTCCTCATTGTAAAAGAATGTGGAATGTCTCTTAAAGAAATGAAATTCCACTTAAACTACTGCTCTTTCATGACATTTTTTATGTTTGGGGAATTGACATTATGGGTCCATTTACAAATTCCTTTGGCAAATTGTACATTCTTTTGTCAGTCGATTATCTGTCAAAATTGGTAGAGGCCCGAGCCATAAGGACAGATTATTCCAAAATAGTTGTGGAATTTTTTAGAACATAGATCTTTTGTAGGTTTGGAATACCTAGGTTCATCATTAGTGACCAGGGTTCTCATTTCTACAACTAAAAAATTCAATCACTTTTGCATTGGTATGAGGTCAGTCATAGAGTGTATACTGCATATCACCCACAGACTAATGGTCAAGCCAAGGTTCCAAATTGAGAGTTAATTTTTTTTTTAAAAAAATGGTTCAACCAAATAAAAAAGATTATAGTCTTCAACTTGATGTTTCATTATGGGCCTATCGTACTTCATTCAAAACTCCCATCAGAATGTCTCCATATAATCTTTTGTTTAGAAAGTGTTGTCACATACATATTGAGATTGAGCACCAGGCCTATGGGGCCATCAAACAATGAAATTATAATATTTCAGTTGTAGGTTCTCAAAGGAAGTTACAGATTCAGGTTTTGGAGAAAGTCAGAAGAGATGCATATAAAAACTCTAGGATTTATAAGGAGCGAACCAAGGCTACCCACGACCGTCTTATAATTCAATTTCAGTTCCACATTAGGTATAAGGGACTCCTTTATAATGCAAGGATGAATTTCTGTCTAGTTAAGCTTCATTCCCACTAGTTTGGAAAATACACTGTTATTAATGTGTCTCCATTTGGTGTTGTTCAGGTTCAATGTGAAGAAACCAAGCAAACGTTCACTGTCAATCGGCAGCGGCTGAAGCACTTCCACGAATCCCTTCCAGAGTTCCTAATATATGAATTCCATGTTAAAGAAGTAACATACCAGTGAGGGACAACATGTTTTATCATTCCTTCTCACATTCACAATTATTACAGTGAGGACATTGCACATTCTAGGTGTGGGGGGATTGGTAAATTCCTGGCTTGGGAATTTTCATTGTATTTTTTCTTTCTTCTACTTTTCATCTTATATATGGTATTTTAAATTTTTCCCATCTTTCTGGGTTCATTTTGATTTTCATTTTATTTCTTCTTTCTTCTCTTTTTCTCCTTCTTCATGGTATTTTTACTACCCCCTTATGGTCACCAAATCATGGAACTTACTGAAAATTCATGTTGAAATTTGGGATTCCATGTTTATTTAACATTTAATAATAAACATATCTCTATTTTGGAATGATTGTTTGTATGGATTTAACATCAAGGAGTTATTTTTACTGAACTAGTTTTCTATCAACGATATAAATGGTTGTATCACTGTGAAACATTTAAGATGACCCATGCCCCTTGTGTGAGTAGATTTTGGGAAATTTGTGTCACTAATATCTCCACATATTTTTTCTACACCAAAGCACAAAGTGTAAATATTTCTTAATTAATATAAGGTAAATATATGTTAGGTTAATATTTTTAAGCTTTAAATGATATTTCCATGCATTCGTTCCTTATCTGATCTGTTTCATTACTTTACCAGATTGACCTAAACATTTGTACCTAATGTCCGTATATTGTACGCCCTCAAAAAAATTGAGATGTGTCTTGGGAAGTTCAAAAAACACTCCTCCAAAACCTTTTATCTTGTTATAACTATTTAAATTAGTGTCGTGTGGAGATCAAATAAGGATTGAGATATGAGTATGAGATTTGTTCCAAATTCAACTTCGAAAAAACAAAAATAATAAATCAGGGTAGTGATGAAATGTGAAACATATGGGGATATCAAGGTCAGGAGATTATGGTTTGAATTATGAGAATTCTTAAGTGAGTGGGTCTTGAAATATGATTTCAAAGGATGTAGGGAAGGTTCAATGGAAAAAATCATTTAAAGATGAATAATGATAAAATAACCTATATTTATTGGATAGAAAGTGGAAAGAATATAATGGATTAGTTTTCACACACACATAAGGAGAGTTAGTGGAATGGTTGAATTTTTAATTCCTTGATAATTCTAGTGTCATGAATGTCTTTGAATTTCATTGTGATATGATTTATGATACATCGTTTTTCCATTTTCACTAAGAAGAACGCCTTGGTGTGGTTCGTGCATTGATCACATTACATTAAGGAAATAAAATTTCTTTAAATGATAAATTTTCATAATTTTAGGAATATATACATGCATCCTTATTTTGTATATGTGACTTTTCCTAGGAGTACAAATGTATAGGTGTGGGGATGTGATCACATAGTGATTCACTATTCAATTCCACCCTTACACCACTGTTTTAAACAAGTTTTGTAATGAATATTAGAAACATAATAATAAATTGAACTTCTTGTTTTATTTAATTAATTAATGTTTATTACTGTTAAAAATTTAAATTATAATTTTTTTTATATTTTCAATAAAGGTGGAGGGGATTTGGAGGTCCATATATCATCTATGAGAAAAATGGGCCAAACTGCATGGCATCCCATGGAAATATCTCCACATTTTTAAACATTAAGAAAATTTTGGGCACATAAATGGGAAGAAAATTTTTTATCCTCTCCAAAAAATCATTGGATACAACTCTTATTAAATAATGGAAGCCGAATTCAGCCATCTGAAGGACCATCTGAACCATTCTGTATAGTTGATAGAATCTACCCGAATTGAAATGTTTGTTTCAGTTGTTTGACCATATCTCCAAATAAAGATGTCTAATGGCCTTCACATTTGATAAGGATACATTCTAGAGTACGGCCAACAACTATTATATTTTGTTCAAGTCGTGATATTGATTTCTACTCTTCCAAAACTGAGACACAATTGATATCACAAAAACAGGGTGCGCAAAACCATGTCCCGTTTTGGATATAAAAAGGCCCCATGGGAACCTCATTTGTGAGTTCGGAAAAGGAGTGAAGTTATTGAAATTTGGATTTACATATGATACCTCTCCTCATATTTGAATTTCTAGAGGCCCCTATCCCCATAGGGGGGTCTAGAATGAAGAAGGACTTCCACCTGAGCTTCCTCCTCCACCTGATATCGAGCTAATCGTTGAGTGTTTGTTGTGAGGGAGCTACACACATGTCAAGGGAGTTAAAATGCTTACATTAGCTACTGGTTTAGATTAATTTGTGTGTTAAAGCATTTCATTCAATGTATCTTACATACTTTCATATTTGAATTCTAGTTTTCCTGTGTGTGAATGAGATTCTCCTAATTTCTAACCGATCGGCATGAGGTTTTGAGTGCATGACTTGTTTTGTTCTGATTGGGTAACACAAGAACCCTTTTCTTACCCAATTTCTTGCAATTTCAATATGATTTTGAAGATATAATTCCATTCATTAGTTTTGGAACTTCACAATACGATTTTTATGTCAAGGTTTAGTTCTTCAAGAAATGAAACAAAGGCTTAGGAATTAATTGGGAGTCCAATTAATTTCAACCAAAGAATTACTCAAAACATAAATTAATCTCCAAGAATGATGAACTTGAAAGTCTATTGTGAACTTACAATGAAATATTTTATCTTTTAATATTTTTTAAATCCATTTGGTTTCTCAACTTTTAAAATTTATATTAAGTAATTTCATCCTAAAACAGTTTTCAAAACCACCCCCTATTTTTGTACTTATTAGTAAAAACACGCACTCTAAACCCACCAATGCTCTTTAAGAAAAGCCCTAGGGTCTTCCCTAGACTATAAATCAACCTTAAAAACATATTCAATTTGATGTGTCATGACAGCATGGTCAGAGGTCCCCACAATGCATCGGTAGTCTCATGAAATGAAATCAGTTGGAGAGAAAACCTTTGATTCTTTTTTTTTCATGAATAAAATATAGGTTTCTACCCATAGATATAAACTTTATTGTGGATAGATCTTGAAGGTATATTGGTTCATGTGAAAAGTACATGACATCCAATTATTAAGAATTGCCTTTATTTAGAATAATGTTGTTATCATAATCCATCAGAATTTTTCTTTGACATATCTATGGATGAATTTCATTCTCATTTTATTGATTAAATGGAATTTGTTTTAGTTATTTACATTTCCATATTGTTTATTCACTTCCTTATCAATTTATTTGTTATAGTTCATGTGTATTTAGTTATTACCTTTATATATTGACTATTCTCATGGATTAATTATTGATTCCTATATACTTGACTCTTACTAATTATTTGATCTCACACTTATTTTGTTTCTTTTTCCCCAGGAATCCAAGAAGTGTACTATGAAATATATTGATATATATATATAAGGATATAATAGATATGATAATTTTATTCTCAAATGAAAAAAAATTATGTTGTAATTAGTGTATTCAATTATAAAACAAGCCTCATGTATGTATCTAGTTTACCAAGACTACTAAACTCTTCAGTCCTTTTGGATTTGAATCTTTGTAATCATGTCAATGTAATGGTAGTGGGAACTAGATCCAGGCCTTCTGGGGTCGGGTCACTATAGTTGGTATTAGAGGAAGTTTAGTAGAAACCTTGGGAACTAGATTTAAGAAAATATAGATTAGAGAATATAACCCTAGGTAGAGTTTGAGGATAAGTATATAATAACATCCTAAAGTTTTAGTTCAATGGATATTATGTTGTTTTCTTTATAATACATACTTCTCTAGATACTATAATTTGGCATGGTTCTATAAAAAAATTTCCTCGGGGTAACAACTCTGAAAAGGTGCATCATACCAGAATTGAGTGTAACATGGTACACGACAATGGGCCTTACTACACACATGGTTTGAAAATCCCAGGGGACATTCTTAGGATAATTCACATTCTCTTTATAAACCATTATTAAGTATTTTAATAGAAAATGAAAATGAATTACCTAGGTTAAACCTGAGTTTCCTTATATTGAAAATAATGTACGATGATTTAGAAATCCTAAAAATGATTATATGGTTTTTAAAATATGACAATTCATTCTCACCCTATGGTTTTCTGTTTTAGGAAATTCCCTCTTCTAAAGGATAAACTCTAGACCAAGGAAGGAACTATGTAGAAATAAATGGATGAAGTATTTATGTATTGGGGTTGTATTTAAAACCTTGTCTAAAAGGGTATTTAATGATTAAATTTCAAGGATACCAATCATATTTATTTTTTAAATTATATTAATATGGTTTTGGAAAATGAAAACATGTATGTTGGGTGAAAACCCATCACGTTCGTAAAGTCCACAAGACATGAACCCATGAATTAAGGATGATAAGGGATTAATTCCAACCACCAACCTATGAAATACCCTGGGTAATATTTCATTTTATTAGTTAAGAAAATTAATGAATACATATTAATGAGGAACCTATAGTGTTTCATTTTTAGGTTTAGAGATTTATGTACTAATCATATTGACTTTAGAGAATAGTTAGAGATAAATGGAAATACAGGCCATTATTTTACGGTCCTTACGCTCTATTCCAATTGTATTTTATTGTTTGAGGAATCAATGTTAATTTTTGGATATCCATTTATTAAAGTAATAGATAAATTGGAAATTTATTTAAGCCGGACCTAAATATGGAATTTCTCTTGTGAAATTAAAATGTACTAAGTAATTATATTTCTTTATATTATTAGGCAGCAAAATAATTACTCAACATTATGAAAATGATCAAAAAACATTGTCTTAATATCTTAATTTTTTTGGACTGACGGTCTTCTAGATCACCATAGATTTATGAATTTGAGACCCTCAAATTTCTATTGATCATTCACTTCTTTGTGAATGATGACCTAAATCACTCCCTATAAATATTTACTCTTTTCCTCCATGTACATATCTCCACTTTCAACTAATATTCCCCTTCTTAGAGACCTATTTATTTGTTAGCCCATGTGAACTTTGTATTTCCCATTATCTCTTTTGTAGAGGATGTTTTATGAACCCGTTTGATGATGTGGGATTTAAACATATCAAATTTCAAACATTATATTACCAATATGGATTTCAAATTAAGAAGGCATAATTTATTTAAGGTTGGGAGAATATAACTCCCTGAAATTCTAAACTAAGAACATTTTATTCAATACCATGTATGAAATTCAACACCAAGTGCATAAGGGAATATAATAACCCAATAATTTTTAATATATTTACTATTTTAAATAAAATTAATCCATTATATAGCTTTAAATGCTTGAAATACTGAGTTATTGTGAGTCTCATGCAATAATGAGTTTGTTCGATAGGTTATGTTGCATGCAAGACCAAGTTTTAGCAAACAACCATATATTATTAAAATATTTTTTAATATAATAAGACATAACATAGCCATTAAATTAGTGATTATGAATAATACTCACAAAGTTATGAAAATATATGATTTATTAAAATCTAATATAAATTTATTTGTTACCTATTAATTAGAAACTAAAATATAAACCAATTGAATATTGATATATTTTTATTTTTATGATCCAAAAGTGGATTTGTCTTAATAAATAAAATTAATTACTAATAGGTAATGATACTAATTAAATATATGTGTTTTATATTCAATAAAATATTTTTTTATATTCATCTAATAGATTTTATAGGCATAATATAATAATAAACCCAATTTTAATCAAAAAACTTTATTTTTCTAAAGATAGTTTTACTGCCTTTTAATGGTGAACCTATTTTAAATAATTTTGTTGTAACTTTTATAAATTTTATTTGTAAAAATAAACTTTATTTTTTAAATATAAATGTAAAATTTATTTTAAGGTTAATTTTAGGTATTTTTCTATGAGGTTTAATTTTTATGAATAGTGAAAAATATTGAATTTTAATTCAAAAATATTTTTTCATCTAATTTATTTATAATGGTAAATTATATATTTTATTGGTTTTAATGTTTAATTAGATAAATTATATATCAAATAATATATTTTAGGTAATTTAAATCAATTTCTCTTTGAAATTCAATATAAAAACATAGAAAACTTTTGAACATCTTACATTAAAAATCTACTTTGTCATCTCGTCTGTGGGATGAAATTTAAAATAATTTCTATAAATTATATGTTTTTAATTTCTAAAAATTAATTAAATATTTGGAATCATAATAATTTATAATTTACAAAAATTCAACTTAGATTTCGGAAAAAAAAATTAGTGAAAGTGATTAAAATTAATTACAGCGATTAAGAAAAAAATTAGCTTAATAAGGGACTAAACATTAAACATAAAGGTCAAAATGACCTAAATATTTTTTAAAAAGAAATTTCATGTTAATATTTAAAACCTATAATCATTTTTATACAATTATATCTATTATTGGATCCACTTTTCACAGAAAAACTATCATTTTAAGTATCATTTCTAATAATTTACAAGAATGCCACTCCTCCTCCACTATACAAAGGCACTCCCCCTCCCTCTTATTCAAACCTATAAAGTCCTTGATATCATAAAAAATCTTCCCAAATAATCTTCCAATATCACTCCCCAAAACCTATAAGGATCTACTTAGGTATAAATCCAAACAAGGAAGTCTTTCGGTATAAATCAAAATGAGTCACCCGAAAATGAGGTAACATTCATCAACATTCACTTTCATTTTATTTCCTTATCCACCCCCTCAACTATTATTATTCCATGATTATATAAAAAACATATTATAATCAATATGCTAGGATATTTTCATTATATGGTTTTGAATTAAACATACACACACTTCCATATAATGGGTAAAGAACTTAACGTTTATTTGTACAATGAACTACCGCCTCGCAAAACAATATCATTGGTTTTTCCTTTACCACCATTCATGGTCGAGAATTTTGGTGGAAAATTTATTTATATATCATACATATGATTTTTATTATTTACTTATTCTTCTTTAATATTTACATAAAACATACTTCATGCTTTCCATTTTGTGGGAATAGGATATCATCGTTTGAGGAAGTGTGGACTACCGCCTCCTCAAAGCGATGTGATTCATTCACACAATACATAGAATATATTAAGAAAATATTTTAATAAACCTATGTAACATATATGACATAGATATTATAATTTAATTATAAAATACATATATATCATTACTTTTAATTCTATTAAATACAACAAATGAATGGAAGTGGTGTTCGTGAGTACGTACGTCCTACCCTCCCCATTAACGGTGCATTTCATTTCTTATCTACAAATATTATTAATTATTATAAAAACATATATACTTAATATATATGATAATTAAATAGTTTTTTACAATAATTGTACAATTAAATAATGATCTATTTAATATTAACACAAATACTAGTCAAAACAAACTCGAAAAACTAGGCCATTAACACCCAAAATGGTGAAAATAATGAACGAGTATTAACGAACAGGTAATAATATATTATAATTAGATTATATATGACATTTTAAATTTTATATTGTTTCAATTTTAATTTATTTTCTTGTTTAAAACTATTATATAAGAGGTTAATGGATGTTCACTCGAAAGGAAATGCAAGGAAATAGATTCTTGTCTCACTTTTTTTCATGAGGCATACACCATTTTCACCACATATTTAATTTGTGTGGTGTATATACTAAACATATTATATTTTATATTATTAATAAATTTATCTTCATGGTATTTAGTATTTAATTTTAATGTATTTATTTTGTCGTTATTATAATTCAATAATTACTAAGTAGTTAGGGACTTCGTCTCAATTTCCATTCTTGGAGACATATTTTATTATTGAGCAACTAATTTCTTATATATGGTGTAAATACAAAGAATTTTACATATAATATCATTATTCATTCATTATTCATGATATTTGGAGTATCAAATTGAATTATTTCATCAAAGTGTATTTTAATTAAGTGTTACCAAGTGGAAAAGAATTTCATAACCCAATTTATTTCTATTGGGTTACATTACATCCTCATTGTAGTTAATATTATAAGGTTATTCATGTAATAACTTTTTCAATATCTATTTTTTTATTTATACTTATTTTATTTGGATTTACATTTTGCAGACATGGTTTATTTTTTGATTTATTCTCACATCAACATTATGGTCTTTTAAAGGGTTTACTTCACAATCTCATTTTTTTCTAGATATTTTACACTTGAATTTCCATCAATGGAAATTATTAGATCATTGATAAAAAAACCATTTAATTATGTTCTTAAATGTAAATTAATATCCTTTTAATGTTATAGTACCATTTTATCAATCTTTGTTACTTGAAATGTTTTAAAAAATGTTTTTTAGAAAACTCAACTTCATTCCTCTCTAGGGTAAGAGAGACTATTTATTATAAACACATTATTTTCTTAAAAAAATTTGAAAATAGTTTTTAAACATTAAAAAATGATTTATTAAATTAATTTTTACCCTTTTTTATTTTTTGAATTTTTTTAATGGAATATTCTTGTCACTTTCCAAACAAGGCACTTTTCTAACCATTTTACCTTGAAAAGGGAATGTTATTTTTACCATATACATAATTTATTGATTTACCCACCATTATTTATTTGAATATTAATTTTCATGGCTAAAAGGTTAAATTTTAATGAAAAAGTTTTTAAATGTTATTTTTAAAGAAAGGGATTTTCAGAATGAAAGTGTTATTTTCCATAGGAATTTTTTCAAAATATTTTTTATAGTGTTTCTATTCATTAATGAAAACAAACCATTATTTTTACTCTACTTGGGATATGTTGTATTTATACCATCCTTATTCTTTATCTAGAAGGTTTATGATTTCTTTGACCAAGGATATTATTGGAATTCGCTACCTTGGTTCCTTTGTTAGTCCCCTTGAAATATTCAATTTACTATGATCATTGAAAATTGAATTTATCTTAGTTATAAATATCATTTATCATGGATATGTTCATTTACTAAACTATATACCTTTTTTATATATGATGTTCACTTTGAAAGTTATCTAATTTACTAGGAATATATTGATAAATATGTATCCTTTACATAATATGGATATTTGATAAGGCACTTTGTTTATGAATTTAAATATATTATTAGATGTATGAGAAATGATTTGGACATTCAATACATGGGATGGGGACCATTTAATGCAATCTCTATAGGCTGGGGACCAGTTAATGCAAGCCCCGTTATGTTTTGGTAGTCTCATGAGAGGAAATAAGTTGGAAAAAAACTTGTAGAGTTTTCTTCCATGTAGAATAGATCATTTTCTACCCATAGACTTAAATTTTCTTGAGGATAGATCTTGGAAGTATAGTGGGTCATGTTCCAGATGCATGACTTCCAATAATTAAGAATTTACTATATTTATAATTCATTTATTATCATTTTCCATGATATTTTTTCATTGAAATACCTTTGGATGAATTTAATTCTCAGTTTATTTATTAAATGGAATGTTTTTTCTATTATTTACCTTTCCATATTGTTTATTCACATCATTCTCAGATTATTTATTACATGACATGTGTCTTTAGTTTTTACCTTTCTATAATGATTGTTCTCATTGATTCATTATTTCATTCTCTATACATGACCCTTACTTAGTATTTTAGCTCACCCTTATTTTTTTCCTTTTCCCGTGGAATCAAAGAAGTGTACTATGAAATAAAGAAAGGGTATTCTAGATATACAAAATTTATCCTTGAAATAAAAACTTTATGTTGTAATTAGTGTATTCCGTTGTAAAAAGACTCATGTGTGTATCTAGTTTACCAAGACTACTAAACTCTTTTGTCATTTAGGATTCGATTCCTTTTAATCATGCTAATTTAATGGTATTACACACCGGCTTTCGGCCTTCTATGGTTGGGTCACTACAATATATGAAACCAAAGGTGGATAAGACCACTGGTGATCTCCCTATGAACTTAAAAAGGAGGTGAAACTAGTTTCATGGTATGGGTTCCACTATAAATCTATGGGGTGTGATCAATTATGATTTAAGACTTGAAATAGTTGTTTATTATTTTGATAATATAAAGAATTTTTTAGTGTTCTCTCATAGAGTGTAGATATAGTACAACCCACATAATCAGTTGTTGTGTTCCATACGATTATCCAATTTTGATATTTGTTTTTGGGTGTTTTGTTTTGTGTTGAGTGTGATTTAATGGTGATTTGATACAGTGTTTGGAGTGTATATTGTATTCCCAATTCTAGTACATTGAGTTCAAGGGATATTCTATTTCCAGATGTTTTGGACTTTGTATCACAGTTTTAGTGAGTTTCTTTCAAATAGATGTTTATAAACCCAAAATGTGGTATCATATTATTTGGTTTAACAGGTATTAAGACACTCGTAAATAGACTCTTTAGGTGATATGTTTTTCTCTTTGATTTTCCATTTTAGTGGGATATTTTTTTTAAAAAGGAATGGTGTCAGAAGTCGGCAAGACAAAAATTGAAAAATTTTATGGGATGAACTTCAAATTATGGAGGATACATATGGAGGGTTATTTGTTCTATAAGGACCTCAAGATTCCATTAAATGGAGTTAATATAGAATCAATTGATAAAGAATAATGATAAAGGCTTGATAGGGTGTCACTTTTCATGATATGAATTTCATTGGCATAAAACATTTACTATAACATCTTTGATATAGAGACCATTATAAATATTATAATAGAATTTAATAATATATATATATATGAGAAGATAAAAAAATAAACCAAGTGTTCTGGATGTAGATTTTATTTAATTTGAGAATGTTATAAGTAATACTAGAAGTTGATCATGTAAACACCTTCAACATGATATAAAGTCAAAAGGAATTAGTAGTAGTGAATTTTGTGGACCCAATGTAGGTTTTTTCTATCATCGCTTATATAATATTTAAGTGTGATATTGATAGTCATATGAAATTATTATAGAAATAATAATCTTATGTTTGAAGATATTAATGATCTTATTCTGAATGAAAAGACTAGGTAGAGGGAAGTCTAGAAACATTATAGAACCATGCTCAATTTGAAGGGAATATAACTTTTTGTTTCACATATAGGATGTAGGAATTATTATAATAAGAGAGAAAGACTTAAAATTAAGTTAGCTAGGCCTAAAAAATTGGGATCACTTTCGGATATTCCCACACTGAGAGGGGGTGAATTGGTGTAGTTTGACTTTTACTCCAATTTCACTTTTATCCCCTAAAAACATCTTCACATAATCATTGATTAGATATATCTCTTTATCTCTATATATTATTTTGTAAAAATGAAAATATATAATAGGAAAGAAAAATAATAGAACATCATGGTTTGTTAATGAGGTTTCCCTCCCAATGGATGACTACATCCCTAATGACATGTGGTTATTATTACACATGAAAAGATTCTTTCTTATTTTCAAAAGAAGATCAGGTAAGGGTATGACCATGAACATGTTTTACTATAAAAAACTAGGTATAATGTAACTAAAGTATTGTTGTACCTTCTTGCATGAAAATGGTATTTTACTTCCTCAAAGAAAGATCACCAGTGTTGGCTAGAGTCCCTCTTGGACTATATGGATAGATCTTCTTCCCTCACTCATAGATTTAAGATGGTTTCCACCCCGTTCCTTATACTTATACAGTATAATGTTGTAGGATAGATCACACATAACATAATATTTTAATATAATATTAAATAATACTTATGATTGGATCAAATATTTATGATGAATCTTTATGATCAGGGGGTAGAGACTTGCAATCATGCATTTTATATTTTCCTACCTCATCTCAAATATTGAAATTCACTGAAATAATTATTATAAAGCTTCATATTTAGGTTCAAAGACATTGGATCAATCAAATTTCCATTTTTATAGTTTCAACTCCAAGTTTTAGAATTTCTTAAGATGACTTTATGGATTCTTAAAATAAACTCTATCCCTTCAGAATGACTTCAAAATATCATCCATGTAGTATTCATAGTGTCCTTAAGAATATCCTATTATCGATGGATTATTCATAGCTTCAGCCTATTCAAATTCCTTTTTTCCTAGAATCCAACATTAAAGACAACAACTATCAAATTTTTACTCAATATTTACACAAAAATATCGTTCCAAATGGTTATAGATAACATTTTCTACCGAACATTTCATCAATTTATGAATATTAGAGCATAAATATTCACAAGTAATTCCATATTCATTCAAGTATTTTCCCAAGGATTGAAATCTACATTTCACCAAATATACTTGAAACAAATAAATATATATATGAAATACAAAGTAGGATCATATTTATACTAACTTTTCCATCAAGTTAAATATTAGTTAATAAGATAATTGAATCAAATCCATTACTCAAAAACTTCATTTCCATCCATGAATTAATCTCTTGAAAAAAATCAATGGTAGTTGTAGAGACCCAAATCTTGATGTGCATGAACATTACATTACTTTTTCAGAATACTTAATACATAATAAAACCAACACTCATGTACTGTAATAGTTTAGTGTCTTTGGAAACATGGAACATGATCTTCTAATCATGGTGAAAGATCCTAAACATCTCTCATAAAGATCTTCCACTTTTGTTTTCTTACCTAAAAACATTCTCTATATCCTGGGTAAAATAAAACATAAAAAGGGTGAGCTCAAATGATCATTAAGGGTAAGCATAGAGAGCATAAAACAATCCATAAACATTTGAATGCAAAAACATGAACATAAAATCTAAACATCAAAATCTTGAGCAGAGACATAAATCTTGGAAGTTCGTAAGGTATATATTATAAAGGAACATAAATAATGATAAAATAGCATGGGAATAAAACATGTAATTGTGGAAAAACATTAATCACATGATATTATTTCCATAGTATCCAAGGCATTGCTGCCAAGACCATCATAGTGGACAAAGTCCCTTACTGAACTGGGTTTACTTGTCGTTCCATCCATGTATTACTGAACCAGATTTACTTTTCATTTCAGCCATGTCTATCTCATGAGACATAAATATTTACCCAATTCATTAGAGGGAGATATAGGTCCCACCCATCTCATAATGAAATCATTCTTACGTGTGCCACAACATAAACATAAATCATTCATCAAACCCAAAGAATAAAATGGGTTTCATAAACATCATCTCATCATAACATAATACATATAAAACAAATGGATATAATTTCATCATAATAAAAGTTAAACCATTTAAATCATAGAGACATTATAATTTAAACATACACATATGAAACAATGTCATCTTAGATAGAAAATAGTTCTGATAAAACACTTGAAATGAATTCTTTAGGAAAATATCATTTCTTATTCAAAATCATTTTTTTTCACAAAATGCCACACAATTTTAAAATAAAATGATTTTTTTGAAAGTATTCATGAAATATTTTAGATGAAGCTTCATGAAAATAAGTCTTTATGAAACCGTAAAAAATCGTTCATGCCGTATAAGCTAAAAAACAATCTCCTCGTTCTTTTGTCAGAAAAGTCAAAAAAGTACCTCGTAACGTAAACAAAAGAAATATTCCTTACATACCATGTAGTAAAAAGTCAAAAATTGGAAAAAAGGACTTTGAATGTACATGAAACCATTTTTATAAAATGGGGACATGGATGATAAATATAACCCCAGTAAATACTTACGAATAAACAATCTCGGAAAAAAATGAGATTGGAAAAATCTTTTACAATGATCTTTTTGTAAATAAAATAGATCACTTAGGTGTATTCACTATAAGGTAACATAAAGAAATTATAAATACATGATAAGATATAAAAATTCATTTCTCACATAATCAAAGAATGACATAAACAAGAAAGAGAAGATCAACAAAAGGAACAGAAATTGGGTTAAGATGTTCCCTGACCTCATGTCCGACTTGACTCGATCATTCTTTAATCTCCTGAATAATAATCCAAAGTCAATTTCTAATTTCTTAAGAACCTTTTTCAAATTTATTATTCCATTTATATCACTTATTACCATGTTATAAACATTATGTAACCATTTAAGTTAATAATGTTCGTTTTGTCGATATTTGGTACTTGAGTCAAAAATGGACTTCTTATAATTACATGTTGTTCATGTGGTAAAAGGTTAATTATATCAAGAATGATATTCATGATTTATATATAATATATATCATATATATCCAGAATATACATGTATTTATAATATTACATAACATATGGAGGTAAGAAATAAAATGCACCGTTCATGGAGATAATAAGTCGTACGTACACATGAACGCTACATTCTTTTATATGTCTTATTTTAATGGATATAAAACATAATGATACATAGGTATATTATAATTCCAGTATAATATCATATATAATATCATTAACTACATCCTTTACACATCCCACATAAGGCATTAATGAATCACATCACTTTGAGGGGGCGGTAGTCCGCACTTCCTCAAATGAGATTATCGTATTTACCCACTATGGAAACCATAAAGGATTGATAAAATTGGGAATTAAAGAAGCATAATAAAATAATAAAAATCATATATATCATATATAAATATAGTTCCATCATAATGGCCACCATGAGAGGCGGTAGGAGAAAATAAAAAAATCATTGTTTCGTGAGGCGTTAGTTTTCCATCCACAGAAACATTATGCTCTTCATCCATTATATGGAGGTGTGTGTAAGTGTAGTTCGAATAATTATCATAACAACATCCTAGTATATTTAGGATACTTCTGTTTTTACAAAATAAAGGATTAAAAAGTGTTTAGGGGTTGGAGAAGTAAAATTAAATAAAACAACATAAGATAAACCGTTACCTTTAATTTGGGTATCTTCCTTTGGATTGAACCAAAAGGACTTCTTGGAGCGCCTTCTGCCTAAGTTAAGTCCTCTATGGAGAGAATAGGGATGTATGGAGCTTAATTGGGTAGAGTTTGGATGAGAAAAATGGCTTGAGAGGTGTGTGTAAGTGGATAGAAATGGTCTCCTTTTATAAGGGAGAGGAGGGGCTCTTTAGGATAGAGTGAAAATATTATTTTATAATATAATTATATTCGGTTTCTAATGGTCCAAAAATAATTTTATTCGATGTTAAGATCACTGATGGTATAAATATAATCATCTAATCAGAATTGGACATGTTTTGGATAATATTTTAGTCATTATAATCTTATTTATTTAAAACATTTATTAATGAGGTAAAAATTTCATCGTTATTGTGTCAAAAATAATTTAATTCATTTGATTTCTAAAAATTATGAAAAAAATACCATGATGTAGGAAATAGTTTTAGATTTCTAATGAATATTTATAGTCTAAAATATTACTTATATAACACCATGTAAAAATTAATTTACTAAAATATTTTTGTTAATGTCAATTTTGTCTTTACGTTAAATTAATTAATCTAATGTGTCATTGTCTTTCATAACTTGCTCCATGGGGTCCCAAAATCGACCCAAGGATGCCCATGGTCGTCCATTACTCATCCAATAAGTTTTGGACAAGTTTTAATGTAATTTTGAATTATTATAATATTCTTTAACCCTTGAATTACTCTATTTACCTTTAACTGCAGTAAATAACAGTAAAAAGTCACTATTCACCAAAAATTATTTTCTTCTACTTGAATAACATTTTAGTCCCTGATATTAACCGTGTCCCTCGGATTTTTTAAATTCCACTCATAGAAGCGGTAAAATTATGTTTTATGTGATGTTCCAAATTCTCAAAGGAGGTGGGTAAAAGACAGTGAAAAGTTAAATAATTTTTTTTTATATATCTAAAATTATTATAAAATGACTCTGAATAATTACATTGGAATTATATCAGTATTATGTATAAATTTTGACCTAAAATAAATTTAAATAAAATAAATAATTATTTAAATAAAAAGTCGGTTTTAAATAGTAACGTAGTGTTTGCACTATTCATCAAAAATTGAAGGTTTTCAGAAAAATACAAAAAATTCAACCTAAGATATATTTGATATTCCGAATTCAAAAATGATGTCCATTTTTTCAAATTAAAAACATAGAAGTGTCATTAAATAATGTTAAAATTAATTCCCGTTATCAAAACAAATAGCGTTTTTTAAGAAACTATAATTATCAAAATATCGACACTTGTTTATTTCCAAATTCAAAATGAAATTAATTCCAATGACAAAAATTGGATTAAATAGTAAAAATATATTCTAATTAAACTTTAAAACCAATTAAAAATATAATCTTACCATATAAATTATTGCGATGAAAAAATTTGTTTTTAATTAAAGTATAGCGTGTTTTTACTATTCATCAAAATATGAAAGTTATCAGAATAATATGAAAAATTTATCCAAATTAAATTTTTATATCCTGATTCCAAGGAAGAATTTTATTTTGTCAAATTGAACTTATAAACATGTCAAAACTAGATTTAAAGTTGGTGCGCCATTAAAAGGTGGCAAAACTGCATATTTTGAAAAAAAATTATTTTACCCAAAAAAATTATTTTATTCTCATACCATGTTCTAGAAAATATATAAGATGAATAATAATGTTATAAAATTAAAAATGTAGTTAATACTATTCATAACGTCTAGTCCATAATAATATTATAATAATATATCGTTGTTTAGTGAAACCCGGTATTGCGTACTACACACGCTATCGAGAAAGGTCGTGATTGCGTGTAATGCAAGCCAAGTCAGGGTTGCGTGTTGTGCAAGAATCCTTTGTTGTTTCGTATAACAGAATCCAACCATATTTCATTTATACATTGAATATATATATATACACTCAATGTTCCGTAGAATGACTACTATCAAACGAACTTTAAATTGAGTGTAACAGAATCCAAGAATAGTGTTGCGTATACTTCAAGCTAAAACGTTGTTGCATATAGTAAAAGCTAATATTAATGTATTGTATAATAGAATAAATAAAAGAAAATAATATATCTCATAAAATTTCAGGGTGTTACAGTAGTACTTTAATTATCATATAAATTTGATAGCATAAAACAATACCTCTATGTTTTTAATCTCTAATACAAAAACAATGTTCACAATTCAATATACCTAAGAATATAGACATATAAAATCTTCTTGTTTATCATGTTAAATATTGAATACAAAAAAATTCCATGCTTAAAGATTGTCCTTCAATTCTAATTTAATATTTAAATCTCACTACAAAACAAATTTTCTTTCTTAAGAACTCTATTTTTCTCAATATGCTTGGGTTTTACACATTCCTTCCAATTTTTCCTTTTTCATATCATATCAACATAATATGTGTTTTCTCCTTCATTAAAAAAATACAATTGAAACAAAAAGTTGGTTAATCAATCTCCCAATTTTTGTTTTTATTCAATACCAATGATATAAAATTGCATGTCAATATATGAAATCATTTTTACCTCTCAACCTATTGAAAATAATTACAAAGCATGTGAGTGGATGGGATCATTCCATTATTTAATCAAAGTTTCATCAACCATCCCACACTAAGTATACTTGGGAAATTATTGGTGTAGAAAACAATAGGGTTTGATTTAAACATCAAGGGTGTGCATAATCAACAAAATATGATACCAACTGTTTCCATTAACAATTTTCTTCCTCATAGGTTGATAATACATATCTAGGATGATATTTATTATTTATATCACTTATTACTAATATCATCAAACATTTTTCAACATGAATTTCCTATAATTACTTAACACACAGATTAGAACATTCAAGTACAACCAGTAAGTTCTGATTTCAAGTAGTCTTGAATCACTTCAAGATTCATAAAATTTTTATCGTTGATTAAAATAAATTTATCCACCTTAATATTTGATCCAATTATTTGAGAAATAAGGATGAGATAATAGGAATTAAAACATTTTCAATGAAGTTTTCTCAAGAACCATCTAGAAATTCAATATTTATATGAATTTGTATAAACCTATAACATTCTCAAGAAAATCCACCTCAAGTGATTAACTCTATCCATAATTCATCAAGAGTGATATCGTCATCAAATAAAATTTATAGTTATATTTCATTTAGTTATCACTAAGATGGAATCATTCATTAGGGAAGAATTTCTTCTTCAAATACTCTTTAGGATATCATGTATTTAATTATTTACATGATGGATAATTTCATCACTATTTTGTCTAGTTTTGATGGATTATTTATCTTTATAATAGTTTTTATTTTCATTGAATGTTTTCTATTGTAACATTTGGAAAATTATGCCATGATGGTGTCTTTAGTGGATCTCGAATAGTTATTCCAGCTTACTTGAGGACCATAATCACCTTTAATTCCCTGTATGGATAGAAAAAAAATATAACACAAATGATTTATGGAATAATATAGAATCCCTATACATTAACACATATCATTACATGATTTTATGAATAATAAAGAATCATATTCCAGGCCAATGATCATGATGTCTGGTGTCATGGAAGACTAGGTACATAAAATTGAAAACAAGGGACTAATTAATACATTTCATTCCATAATATTCATAAATAGATACTAACATCCATTTTGATCATAAATATTAATAGGATAACCTGGTGATAAAATTAACAAATTGATGAGCTAAAAATCCTAGTAAGGGAATTAACATAAGAATACAGCTTTAGCGTATGGGTTAGAAGGCATGACATAATGATATAAAAAGGCATGGAACATATGGAATCATAACATATAAACATGGGATCATATAAACAAGGATTCCTTATAATTTGTAAGCAGCATAAAACATGACTTTAGTATAATTCAATGCTTGTTGGACGTAGAGGAGAAAAATTCAAGGTTAGCCACCAAGACCGTTGCACATGGTAGCACGAGTCAAGGCTAACCACCAAGACCGTTGAAAATAACATCTCATGAGACTCAACATTATCCAACACATTGGTGATATATATAGGTTTAACCATCATAAAATGTTCATGAATATTATTTACACATATAGAATCATACATAATCAATCATACATAAACATAATAGTTACCCATAGTAAGAATTGGGTATCATAATCATGTCTTAAAGAAAAAAAATGGGAGTGTCATAAAATTTTCAATGAAGGAAAGTAATTAGATCATGTATGGATAATAATAGTGTATTATAAGAATATATCATGAAAATATATGTCAACTTGAAGTATTGACATTTAAAAAGAGTATATAAGAAACTTTAGAATTAAAACATTTTAGTGCGGTTAATGAAAAATATCAATGTTCATTTAAAATATATAAGGGAATAATATTTTACATAAAACAAGATGTTAAATAAGAAGGCTTTCTTAATAAAATTAGTGGTTTTATAAAAATAATGGTGTCCTAAAAACAAATTATATAGTGTACTTGAAAATGGGTAAGAATTTGGAAAGTTCCCTTAACGTATTTTCCTATCAAGAAGTATTGAGGAGGAAACCACTAAAATATATATATATACCGAAAATATAATGATGAATGGAAGATGGTAAAAGATTTTGGTTCATATAAACATCATTTATAATATTTATATAAAAATATCAGAAAACATCATTTGGGTAAAAGGATAGATAGATAAACCCAAAGGAATAATGGAGGTTCGGTTAGAATCACTTACCTTAAGTCTGATGGTATCCTTAAATTGATATTAATATCATGGATAATTATATTAAATTCATTAATTAGTATTTAAAAAACCTATTATTCATGTAGTTGATTTATTTTGTCCTTATTAAGTTCATTCATGATGTTTTTGATGGGTTAAGAGGTTCAATTTCATTGTTTCGGATCGTTTTTTTCTTGGTTTTCATGATTGGTTTACTTTTATACATATGAGGATAAACATGTTATATGAGAATGGTTGTCTAGAATTGGAGTTATATGTTATTATTGAACATCTGAAATATTACATTGTTATAAAATTCATTTGGTTATTTTTAGTGAAGTTGAATCATTATATAATACTTTAATAATAACTGTTTTGGTTAATTGGTGGTTTTTAATCACAATGAACATATTTTACTTTATAAATTAATATCATGTGTACAAAAGATTTCAGAAAATTACATAAGATTTAATACATATGTTTCCTAACCATAACTGAATATGTTAATTGAAATTGAAAAACCGTCAACCTTGAATGTGATAAATTAACACATCTCAGATAGTGTTTTCATTTCTAGTATAAAAGGAGGGTAAATGAGAGATAATTATGAATTATTACATTTTCATAACAAAATTTCATTACATGTTATGTATTGTAGTTTTCATATCATTTGGGTTAAATTAGGTGAGGAAAGAAAAATATGGAAAGGAACTTGAATGAAAATAAAAGAAAAGAAAAGAGGAATGTACCTCTGGAATATATATTCATTAAGAGCCTCTTTAAATAAGAGATTTTGGACTTTTGAAGAGACAAAGGGATGATTAATGTGGCTAGGATCTTGTTAGGATATTTTAGCATTATTTAGATAAGGAACAAGGCATGAGAGGATTGAAGAAAAGAGGGGGGTGAAGGTGGTTTTTATAGTGGCTGAGAGGGGGGGGGGGTTTCCCATTATTTTAATCATTAGTTTAATATTTATGCTCAATACTATGAATATTCTTGATTATTATCAGCAAAAATATTAAATAGAGAATTTTAGTTCAAACCAAGGGTTCTTACATCATCTGTGATGTTAGTAATAGTGTATTTAACTCATAATGTATATATATCATATTTCATTATTCATAAAAAATTCATGTATTTCATAAAAAACCCAAAAATCCACCCTAACCATTTATAGATGTGTATAATACAAAAAGGAACTCCATTTTTCAAAAATAAATTTATAAATATGAGAAACTAATTTTTTTAATTAAAATCAAAATTTACTTGAAAGATACAAAATTTAAAATTAAAACTGCATTTCTAAAACTTTGAAAAATTAATTATGGTCTCATAAAATTATCATATGATCATAAGAAATCAAAATAATAATTTATGAATTCATTTTATGAAAATAATTTTTCTTTTAATTTATTAAATTATTCACAAAATTGAATTACAAAAATACCAACACTTAATCAATAATTTTATTATATATTTATTTACTTATACTAAGATATAATTATACCATATTATCACCTATAAGATGGATAAATTTTATTTATACATTATTTTGTGAGGTTACTATTATATTTTCCACTTTACTATTCATAAGGGTCACATTACTATTCCAAGGTTGAAGTTAATATTTCATCTGTATATGTTCCTTAACTTCAAGAGAAACCATTTATTTCACTCATTATTTATTTATAGGGTCTGTATTTTATTCTATAAGTAATATTATGTGATTATAATATAATTCATAATTATAAGAAGTTAATTCCATTGATAAAACAATGGGTTGTTAAATTCTTCCCCCCTTATGATATTTCACCCTCTAAATTTTATTTTACATTATAAGTCATAAATAGGTGTGGGTACTTTTCCTTCATTTCTTCCCCCACTTCCCATGTTTCCTCTTCATATTTATGGTTCTTCCATAGTACATTGACTAGGTGAGTAATCTTATCATATATAACATTACCTATATGATCCAAGATATTCACTAGATACTCATTGTAAGAATTTTTATTCTCCAACTGTACATCCTTTGAAGAGAGTATATGTGAAGGATATAATATGTACTTTATTAAGAGGGTTATGTGGAATACATCATGTACTTTATACATGGTAGGTGTAATTGCTGGTTGATAGGACACAACTCCAACACAATAAATAATCTAAAATTGTCTGATGTACCTAGGACTTAGCTTTCCTTTCTTCCAAAACCTCATGACCTTCTTCCATGGAGATATGTAGTGGAATACCATGTCTCCAACTTTGAACTCAAGATTCCATCGACGACTGTCTGCATAACTCTTTTTTCATCTTTTGGATTCCTTGATGTGAAATTTAATGCTCTTCAACTTCTCCACCATTTATTCAACCATTTCAGGTTATATAAAATTACGCTAACAAACTTCAACCCAATATGTCGGTGTTCAACACCTTTTCCCACAAAGGGCTTTATATAGTGCAATTCCAGCACTATAGTGAAATCTATTATTATAAGAGAATTAAACCAGGGGAAGATGTTGGTCCCACCCTCCATTGAATTCCATAGATCATTCTCTCAAAATATATTCCAATTCATGAATAGTTTTCTCATATTGGCCATCAGTTTGGGGTTGATAGGCCATAGTGAAGTTCAACTCAGTTCTTAGAGAATGTTAGAGATTTTTCCTAAACATCGAGGTTAATGTTGGATCTCAATAAAATACAATAGATAGTGATACTCCATGCATCCTTACCACCTCTTTTATATATATCCATTATATTTTATCCAATGAGAATTTCTCTAAAATTTCAATAAAGTGAGTTCTCTTTATAAGATGATCCACAATGACCCATATTTCATTGCTTCCTCTAAATGTCCTTGGATGTTTGCTGACAATGTCCATGGTAATTTTCTCCCACATCCGTATTGGTATGGGTAGTGGTTGCATCATCCCCTTCTAATTTTTTCTATCAACCCTTACTTGTTGAAATACTAGACACTAGGATGTATATTCAGCAATCTACTTCTTCATATTGTCCCACCAAAAGTTCTCTTAGAGATCTTGATACGTCTTTGTGATCCTGGGGTGAATACAGAAGTTTGAGCTATGTGTGTAATTCAAAATGTCTTTCTTTTTCTCTGGATAAGATGGTACACATAATCGTGACCCAAGTCTTACAAATCCTTCCTCGTCAATCTTTAACACATAGAATTTCCCATTTTTGATAGCTTCAACCCCTCTTAGAATTACCACATCTTTACTATGAGAATCCTTTATTTTCTCCATGGGGGATGGTTGATCACCCATTTGAGAAAAGATTGATGACATTCCTCCCTTAATAATTATCATGTCCTTCTTCTACAAATCTATGAATTTGGGATCATTCTTGGATCTCATCATTGATAAAGAAGAAGGATCCTTTATACTAAGAGAATTTGCGACCTTATTTGCCTTACTAGGATGGTAGTGGATTTAGAAGTCATAATCCCCGATGAGCTCTAACCATCTTCATTGGAACATATAAAGCTCATTATGTGTGAATATATATTTTAGATTCTTATGATCATTATATATCTCACAGTTCTCCCCATATAGATAATTCCACTAGAATTTCAAAGAAAATATCCTAACTACCAACTCTAGATCATGTGTGGGACAGTTTGGCTCATAAATTTTCAATTATCTTAAGGCGTAGGCTATCAATTTATCATTTTTAATTTGTACACATCCTAATCCTTTCATTAAATTGTCTTTCTACACTACAAAGTGTTCTCCACTTATTGGGATCATGAGTACTAGTGCAGTGATAATCCTCTTTTGGATCTCCATAAAGCATTCATCATGAAAGTGTGGGTATTAAGAAGAATATGTAAAGGTGGGTCTCAAGATAAAATTTGGCTAGCCAAACAGATGCCTTAATCATTTTAAATACATTTCATGAAATCCAAAGCTTCGAAAGAGAATTATTCACAAATTCTGGTTCTCACAAAAAATTCATGTTTCCCTCAAGAAAGTGTGGGAATTAGGAAGAATATGTAAAAGTGGTTTAGAATACCTCACAGGATTGGAAAAATATTATGAGTCAGTGTTTCATGGGCATGGATTTCAAAAATATGTCAAACTCATTAAAATATTTGAAAATCCATTTCAATGGAAAATAATTTGTATCGACAATCATTTAAAATCCATTATTTCAAAAATCATTTCAAATATTTCCCAATCAATTGATGTGTAAAAAGTTATAAGAATATTCATTAAAGCTCAAAATATTTTTTGGAACAAAAAATGAAAGGAGTTTAAATGATAATCATAAAAGGAGATCTCCCTTTTGAAATAAAGATTTGGTCCTCTTCCACTAATTATTGGGGATTCCTTCTGCCTTCATGATCCTAAAAAAGAAAAATTACTCAATTAATCACAAGGATCATTTCATTTAAGCTCAAAATGAAAAGGGAGAGGGGCCACATGCTATAATATTTCTTAATACTGAATTTGAATTTTAAATTACAAGAAAGAATATAAAGATAAATCATGGTATGATCCCCCAAGTGGGCCTTGGAATCTTTTACTTCCTCCAAAGGGAAGTACTAGCTTTTATCCATAATATATCAGTGGATGAGGCTTCTTTGATTTAAACCACCACATGTGGATTTTCCCATCATCTATGTATGTGTTCTTCTTGAGGAGGACTTCATGGATAGAGTACACCAAATCCCCCCCATTCTCATTGTGGTACAGTATACATGGTGGGATAGGATGAAGTATGGAGAATCCTCTTCATTGCTTTCTACTTGTGAAACCTTCTTATTCTCTTATTGTATTACCTCTAATGAATATTCAATGTCTTTAGGGAGCATCAAGTGTTCCTCAACAGGTGAACATTATTTTCAATCATTTTTTATGGTAATGTAAGTATTGATCAAATCTTAAAATTCAAAATTATAAGGAGTGATGCTCAAATTGGATTGAATGAAATCAGAAAAGGTAGAGTTCAAGGAAGGATCATCACCCTAATTTTGTTCTGGTTCAATCATTCTTCAGTTGAAAGAGCCTCCTGGATTTGATTATCACACGATGAAGGTAGGTAGTTAGGCTCCTCCATTTCGAGTTTGGATTCAACTACATGGATTTATTCAGTGAAATTTGGGAAGACTTGTGGCACTTCCTTCTTATCCATGAATATTTGAATGTTAGTTTTGATTTTATCATCCATGGAAATCAAATCTTCAAGTGAGATCCATGTTGCAAGTCCTCTATCCTTCTGTTTGAACCATATCATTAGAGCATCATCCCTTCATTGGAGGGCCTCCTCAGTGTAGTAGTTTTCTTCCTACTACACCTTTGAGTAATTGTTCCATGTAGAATAATTTAAATTTGAATGCATGAGGGAAAAAGATTTATTTTTGACGATTTTTTAAAAAAATGGAAACAATCTAAAATTTTAAATTAGAAAAATTAAAATAAACAACTGATTAGCTCCCCGGCAACGGTGCCAGTTTTGATGTACGCCTGTCGTAGGGTGTGGAAAAACTATTTAATTTTTCCTAGTGCAGCATAAAAGCTGACCAGGGTCGTCTCACTTCAGGGGCTTTATCAATCATTTGAATACTTAATATAATTTAACTAAACTACTTGTTTTTTTATATTATCTAGTAATTGAATACAAATAAATTAAAATAAAAGATAAAACTAACTTGCAATGAAAAAATGCAATTAATTGAGAAATAACGTGGCCTTTATGGGTTCGTTTGTGGGTTTCATCACTCTCCTTGCTGATATTCAAATTAATATTGATAATTAAATTATGAGATCTCATTCATGAATTACTATTCTTTTATTTATTGGTGTGAAATCTTGAATGAATTTTGCAATATTAACTTCACCTCCTCCTATAATCAAGGTTGATGGCACACCTCGATCGAGAGTGTGACATCTTCCAAGAGCTGGCTCTATCGTATGCCATTTCAACCACTAAATGGATCAACTCCATCGTATAAAGATCTTGTATCTAGTAGAAGGGAGGTAAAATATTTAATAAAATACTACAATTGAGTTTGAGATCAGTGTCTAGGTGGACGATCGCCGCACTCGTTCACATCACTCTTGCTCGTCACAAACTTAATAAAACATCGGAATTTAAGTACAGAATAAATAAAATTTACACATACGTCCCTCATTCCATGTCTCAGGCTAACCCCTAATTTTTGAGGGTAAGAGGTCATGGTGGATAATATGAGAAGAATAAAATGAGAAAAGGAGAAAATATAAAGAAGAAAACATGGTGGATGGGTGGACACAGAAATAAAAATAATGCATTAATTTTATTAGAAATATAAATTACAATTGAAAACTAAAACAAGAATAAAGAAAAGAAATTAAATGGGGAAGATTTGTGTCTGGCCCCCCTTGGTGGAGATCTCCTCCTTGGTGCCTTGAAGGAATGGAGTGGAGAATGGGATTCTTTGAGAGGGTGGAGCTCTCCTCCTTTTATAGCCATAATTTGTCCCCCAAATGTTGACGCATCGTAGCCCTAGTAAATGAAATATTCACGTGTTTATCCCTTCTTAAATGTTTTTCATAATATTTTTGGGCATTTTCCCTCAAACTCTCAGCATATTTGGATATGTATTTCGAGAGTTATGGCCGTTTTACTCTGAACATTTATTCTGTCCAGTCAGACTCTCCAAAATGCCAACCCCTAGATTAGAAGCTTTAATGGCCCCATAAACGGCCAAATCCCATATCCTTTACTTCATGAAAATTTTCTAAAACTCCTTGAGCACCCACCTACCTAATATCACAACATTTTGGCCCACTATGAATTATTTACGGAGCCCACTACAAAAATCGGCAGAATTGTGTACATTTTTCATGCTCCCACTTGTGATCTTCTTTTGAGCTTCCATATGGACGATTCAGCTTTTATTTCAAAAATAGTAAATGAATCTCTTGATGTTTATAATCTAAAAAAAATTTAAATTTGGATTAGTATAGAAAATTTTATGGCCAAAATATAGAAATAAGTAAAAAGAGTTAAAAATTCGAAATGGGTCATTTCAACTATTAAGCTCAAAATATTACTAATATCATAAAAATGTGACAATTACACATAAAATAAAACTATGGTGGGATTAGAAAAAATGATTTACAGTATAAAATATATGAAAATTTGAGCTTCTTCACTCCCCCACACTTAAACATTGCACTCCTGGGCAATCATCTTACATTCAAATCAAAATCCACACAACAATCAAAAATGAGAAAATATCAATGATTTTATCCAAAATATAATTCCATCATGCATCATCTATAAAAAAAATTCTCAATCATTTTCATTTCAATAATTAAAATTTGTTCAACCTCATAAATCAATCCACGGCCCAATCACAACCTACCTCACATTAAATTTAATGTTACTCTTCACTCAAGAGAAATTGAATCTAGAGTTATACTCATACTTGAAAATCACATGTATCACCTTAGGTTTGTAAAAATTATCATTTATTTATAGCGTGAAACATGAAAATGAATTTAATCATGAGGGATTTAATTAAAGGTTCAAATGATTCTGTGGCTTAGGGTTGGTGGGAATATTATTGAAAAAAGTTCCAGGATAGAAAGAGGAGGTTGGACTTTTAAGTACAATGCATGATTAAATCAAAGGAAAACATAGGTAATTCCCCTCTCAATCATTCTTTTTAATGTGAAAAACAATACCATCCCCTTTTATGACATGGTACATGAACCAAGAAGTGATTATAATGAATTATATCATCTATGTTCTCCCTTTTTTTTCAAAGATCCAGAAAGGCACACCTTTATTTTTTTTTCTTTTTCATGGAGGATGAGCTGAAAATTGAATACATTGAATGAATGACAATTCATGCCCTTTATTTTTGAGATGGACATGATTCACAAAAGATTGTACAATGATGAATTCAAGCTCATATCCATTGTTTTCATTTTTTTTGAAGGAGAAATTGATGAAACAAATAGAGCACAATGAAATGAAGAAACATGCCCAATTCTCTTATTGTCCACTACCCAAAGTATTGACACACATCTCGCATCACCAATAAATGATACACATCCCAATGAATGCACAAGAAAGGCCTTCCCCCCACACTCAAACCTGAAATAACCATGCAAAAATACTAAAAGTGTGGGTAGGTAAGGAAAAATTGGCTTGTAATGTGGCTTAAACCTATAAGGCTATTCATGGAATCTAAGGGCTTACAAAGGATAAATGAAAAGGTGGGTCTGATGATAAAATGTGGCTATCCAAAGAGGTGCCTCAATCATTTAAAATAAATTATATGAAATCCAAATCTTCGAAAGAGAATTATTCACAAATTCTGGTTCTCACACAATATTCAAGTTTCCCTCAAGATAGTGTGGGTATTTGGAAGAATATGTAAAAGTGGTTTAGAATACCTCACAGGATTGGAAAAATGTTTTGAGTCAGTGTTTCATGGGAATGGATTTCAAAAATAAGACAAACTCATTAAAATGTTTGAAAATCCATTTCAAGGGAAAAGAATTCATATAAAAAATCATTTAAAATCCATTATTTCAAAAATCATTTCAAACTTTTCAAAATCAATTGATGTGTGAAAGGTGATAAGAATATTCATTTAAGCTCAAAATATTTTTTGGACCAAAAAATGGAAGGAGTTTAAATGATAATCATAAAACGTGATCTCCCTTTTGAAATAAAGATTTGGTCCTCTTCCTCTAATTCATGGGGCTTCCTTCTACCTTCATGATCCTACAAAAGAAAAATTACTCAATTAATCACAAGGGTCATTTAATTTAAGCTCAAAATGAAAAGAGAAAGGGGCCACATTCTAGACTAATTCCTAATACTAAATTTGAAATTTAAATTACTATAAAGCATGTAAAGATAAATCTATGTATTATCCCCCAACTGGGGCCTAGAATCTTTTACTGCCTCCAGAGGGTAGTACCAGCTTTTATACATAATTTGTCGGTTGATGGGGCTTCTTTGATTTGAACCACCACATGTGATTTTTCCATCATCCACATATGTGTTCTTCTTGAGTAGGACTCCATGGATAGAGTACACCAAATCATCCCTATTCTCATTGTGGTACAACTTACATGGCAGGGGTAGGATGAAGTATGGAGCATCCTATTCATTGGTTGCTACTTGTGCAACCTTCTTCTCCTCTTCTTGTACTCCCTATAATTAATATTCAATGTCTTTAGGGAGCATCAAGTGTTTCTCAACAGGTACATATTATTTTTCATATTTTTTTAAATCAATGTAAGGATTGATCAAATATGAAAATTCAAAATTATAAGGAGTGATGCTCAAATCAGATTGAATGAATTCAGAAAAGGTAGAGTTCATGGAAGGATCGTCTCCCTGAGTTGGTTCTGGTTCAATCACTTATTTAGTAGAAAGTGCCTCTTGGATATTATTATCACATGATGAAGGTAGGTAGTTGGGCTCCTCCATTTCATGTTTGGATTCAAATTCTTGGATTTCTTCAGTGAAATTTGGGAAGACCTGTGGCACTTCCTTCTTAGACATGAATCTTTGAATGTTAGTTTTGAGTTCCTCATCCATGGCCATAAAATCTTCAAGTGAGATAAATGTTTCTAGTCCTCTTTACTTCTGTTTAAACGTTATCATTAGAGAATCATCCCTTCGTTGGAGGGCCTCCTTAGTGTAGTCATTTTCTTCCTCCCGTACCTGTGAGTAATTGTTCCATGCAGAATAATTTAAATTTGAATGCATCATGGAAAAAGTTTTTTTTGATGATTTTTTTTAATAAATGGAAACAATATAAAATTAGAAATTAGAAAAAGTAAAGTAAACAACCAATTATCTCCTCGGAAACAGCGCCAGTTTGGACGTATGCCTGTCATAGGGCGTGGAAAAAGTAATTTAATTTTTCCTAGTGCAGCATAGAAGCTGACCTGGGTTATATCACTTGAGGATCTTTCTCAATCGTTTACATACTTAATCTAATTTAATTAGACTACTTCTTTTTGTTATTTTTATATTATCTAGTAATGGAATACATTTAAATTAAAATAAAAGATAAAACTAACATGGAATGATAAAATGAAATTAATTGAGAAAGAACCTGGACTTTATGGGTTGGTTTGTGGGTTTCATCATTCTCCTTGTTGGTATTAAAATTAAGATTGATAATTCAATTATGAGATATCATTCCTGAATTAAAATTCTTTTATTTATTCCTGTGAAATGTTGAATGCATTTTGCAATCTTAACTTTTCCTCCTCCTATAATCAAGGTTGATGGCACACCTCGATCGAGTGTGTGACATCTTCCAAGACCTGGCTCCATCGTATGCCATTTCTACCACTAAATGGATCAAATCCATCATATTAAGAGCTTGTATCCAGTATAAGGGAGATAAAATATTTAATAAAAGAATTGAAATGAGTTTCAGATCAGTGTCGTGGTGGACAATTTCCACACCCATGCACATCACTCTTTCTCATCACAAACTTAATAAAACATCCGAATTTAAGCATATAATAAATGAAATTTCCATATAACTCCCTCAGGAAAAGTCTTGAGTTAACCCCTCATTTTTTAGGGTAAGAGGTCATGGAGGATAATATGAGAAGAATAAAATAAGAAAAGAAGGAGAAAAGGTGAAGAAGAAAACAGGGTGGATGGGTGGACACAGAATTAAAAATAATGCATGAATTTTATTAAAAATATAAATTACAATTTAAAACTAAAAAAAATAATGAAAAGAAATGAAATGGGGAAGATTTGTGGCCGGAATCCCTCGGTGGAGATCTCCTCTTGGGGCCTTGATGGAATGGAATGGAGAATGCGATTCTTTGAGAGGGTGGATCTCTCCTTCTTTTATAGTCTGGATTTGTCCCCCGAATAGTGATGCATTGTAGCCCTATTAAATTACATCTTCACCTCTTGATTCCTTCTTAAATTTTGTTCACAATTTTCTTGGGATTTTTCCCTCAAACGCTCAGTGGATTTTGACATGTATTTCAAGAGTTATAGCCTTTTTACTCTGAAAATTTATTCTGTCCAGTAAGACTCTCCAAAACACCAACCTCCGGATTAGGAAGCTTTAATGGCCCCTTAAAATGCCAAATACTACAACCATTCCTTCATCAAAGATGTTCTAAAATTCGTTTCTCCTCTATCCACCGAATATAACGACATTTGGGCCCACCATTAATGAGTAATGGATCCCACACGAAAAATCGGCAGAACTACGAACAGTTTTCATGCTCCCACTTGTGATCTTTTGAGCTTCCATATGGAAGATTAAGATTTTCGTCCAAAAATAGTAAACGAATCCCTTGATGTGTAGAATCTGTAAAAGAATGAATTTTGAAATTTGGATTAGTGTAGAATATTTTATGTTCAGAAAAATGAAATACATAAAAACATGTAAAAATTCAATATGGGCCATTTTTACTATTAAGCTCAAAATATTACTAATATCATAAAAATGTGACAATTACCCATAAAGTAACACTATGGTGGGATTATAAACAATTATTTACAGTATAAAATATATGAAAATTTGAGCTTCATCACTCCCCCACCCTTAAACATTGCACTCCTGGGAAATCATCTTACATCCAAATCAAAATCCACACAACAATCAAAAATGAGAAAATATCAATGATTTTATCCAAAATAGAATTCCATCATGCATCATCTATAAAAAACAATTCTCTCTAATTTTCATTTAAATCATTAAAATTTGTTCAACCTCATAAATCAATCCATGTCCCAATCACAACCTACCTCACATTTAATTTTATGGTACTCTTCACTCAAGAGAAATTGAATCTAGAGTTATACTCATACTTGAAAATCACATGTATCACCATAGGTTTGTGAAAATTATCATTTATCCACAGTGTGAAACATGAAAATGAATTTAATCATGAGGTATTTAATTAAAGGTTCAAATGATTATATGGCTTAGGGTTGTTGGGAAAATTATTGAAAAATGTTCCAGGCTAGAAAGAGGAGGTTGGACATTTAAGTACAATGCATGATTAAATCAAGGGAAAACATAGGTAATTACTCTATCAATACCACTTGAAAATGTGAAAAACAACACCACCCCCTTTTATGACATGGTACATGAACCAATAAGTGATTATAATGAATGATATGATCTATGTTCTCCCTTTTTTTCAAAGCTCCAGAAAGGCATAACTTTATTTTTTTTCTTTTTCATGGAGGATGAGCTGAAAATTGAATACAATTAATGAATGACAATTAATGCCCTTGATTTTTGTGAGGGACATGAGTCATAAAAGAATGTACAATTAGGAATTCAATCTCATCTACACTTTTTTTATTTTTTTTGAAGGATTAATTGATGAAACAAATATAGAACAATGAAATGACAACACATGCCCAATTCTCTTATTGCCCACCGCCCAAAGTATTGACACACACCTCGCATCACCAATAAATGATACACATCCCAATGAACGCACATGAAAATCCCTTCCCCCACACTCAAACATGAAATAACCATGAAAAAAAATACTAAAAGTGTGGTCAGCTAAGGAAAAATTAGCTTGTAATGTGGCTTAAACCTATAAGGCAATTCATGGCATCTAAGGGCTTACAACGGATAAAAGTAAAGGTGGGTCACAAGGTAAAATATGGCTAGCCAAATAAATGCCTCAATCATTTCAAATACATTCCATGAAATCCAAATCTTCGAAAGAGAATTATTCACAAATTTTGGTTCTCACACAAAATTCAAGTTTCCCTCAAGAAATTGTAGGTATTATAAAGAATATGTAAAAGTTTTTTAGAATACCTCACAGGATTGGAAAAATATTTTGAGTGAGTGTTTCATGGGCATGGATTTCAAAAATCAGTTTAACTCATTAAAATGCTTGAAATCCATTTTATGGGAAAAGAATTCATACCAATAATCATTTAAAATCCATTATTTCAAAAATCATTTCAACTCTTTCAAAATCAATTGATGTGCGAAAAGTGATAAGAATATTCATTAAATCTCAAAATATATTTTGGACCAAAAAATGAAAAGAGTTTAAATGATAATCATAAAAAGTGATCTCCCTTTTGAAATAATGATTTGGTCCTCTTCCTCTAATTCTTGGGGCTTCATTATGCCTTCATGATCCTACAAAAGAAAAATTAATCAATTAATCACCAGGATCATTTCATTTAAGCTCAAAATGAAAAGAGAGAGGAGGACACATGCTAGACTATTTCCTAATACTGAATTTAAAATTTAAATTACTAGAATGCATGTAAAGATAAATGTTGGTATGATCCCCCAAGTGGGCCCTGGAATCTTTTACTACCTCCAGAGGGCAGTACTAGCTTTTATCCATAATCTGCCGGTGGATGAGGCTTCTTTGATTTGATCCACCACATGTGGCTTTTCCCATCATCGATTTATGTGTTCTTGTTGAGGAGTACTCCATGGATAGAGTACACCAAATCCTCCTCATTCTCATTTTAGTACAGCTTACATGGTGGGGGTAGGATGAAGTATGGAGCATCCTCTTCATTGGTTGCTACTTGTGCAACCTTCTTCTTCTCTTCTTGTACTAACTATAATGAATATTCAATGTCTTTAGGTAGCATCAAATGTTCCTCAACAGGTGCATATTCTTTTTCATCTTTTTTTAAGGAAAGGTAAGTATTAATCAAATCTGAAAATTCAAAATTATATAGAGTTATGCACAAATCGGATTGAATGAATTCAGAAAAGGTAGAGTTCATAGAAGGATCATCTCCCTGATTTTGTTCTGGTTCAATCACTTCTTTAGTTGAAAGTGCCTCTTAGAGTTGATTATCACATGATGGAGGTAGGTAGTTAGGCTCCTCCATTTCTAGTTTGGATTCAACTTCTTGGATTTCCTCAGTGAAATTTGGGAAGAACTATGGCACTTCCATCTTATCCATGAATATTTGAATGTCAGTTTTGAGTTCATCAGCCATGGCCATCAAATCTTCAAGTGAGATCCATGTTGCAAGTCCTCTTTCCTTATTTTTGAATCCTATCATTAGATCATCATCCCTTCATTGGATGGCCTCCTCAGTGTAGTCGTTTTCTTCCTCATGCATCTGTGAGTAATTGTTCCATGAAGAATAATTTAAATTTTAATGCATCATGGAAAAAGTTTTTTTTGATGATTTTTTTAAAAAAATGGAAACAATCTAAAAATTGAAATTAGAAAAATTAAAGTAAAAAACTGATTAGCTCCTAGTAAATGGCACCAGTTTTGACGCACGCCTGTCATAGGGCATGGAAAAAGCAATTTAATTTTTCCTAGTGCAGTATAGAAGCTGACCAGGGTCATCTCTTTTGACGAGCTTTCTCAATCGTTTACTTACTTAATCTAATTTAACTAAACTAATTATTTTTGTTATTTTTATATAATCTAGTAATGTAATACACTTAAATTAAAATAAACGATAAAACTAACATATAATGACAAAATGTAATTAATTGAGAAAGAACTTGGCCTTTATGGGTTGGTTTGTGGGTTTCTTCATTCTCCTGGTTGGTATTTAAATTAAGTTTGATAATTAAATTATGAGATATCATTCATGAATTACTATTATTTTATTTATTAGTGTGAAATATGGAATGCATTTTTCTATCTTAACTTCACCTCCTACTATAATCAAGGTTAATGGAACACCTCGATCGAGAGTGTGACATCTTCCAAGACCTGGCTCCATCGTATGCCATTTCATCCACTGAATGTCTCAAATCCATAATATTAAGATCTTTAATCTAGTATAAGGGAGGTAAAATATTTAATAAAATATTAGAAATGAGTTTGATATTAGTGTCGTGGTGGACGATCGCCACACCCGTGCACATCACTCTTGCTCATCACAAACTTAATAAAACATCACAATTTAAGCACAGAATAAATGAAATTTACACATACCTCCCTAAGGAGAAGTCTCTGGTTAACCCCACATTTTGGAGGGTAAGAGGTCACGGTGGATAATATGAGAAGAACAAAATAAGAAAAGAAGGAGAAAAGATGAAGAATAAAACAAGGTGGATGGGTGGACACAAAAATCAAAATAATGCATGAATATTATTAGATATATAAATTACAATTTAAAACTAAAACAAAAATAAGGAAAATAAATGAAATGGGGAAGATTTTTGGATGGACTCCCTCAGTGGAGATCTCCTCCTTGGTTCCTTGAATGAATGGAATGGAGAATGTGATGCTTTGAGAGGGTGGAGCTCTCCTCCTTTTATAGCCAGAATTTTTCCCTTGAATTTTGACGCGTTGTATCCCAATTAAATGACATATTCATGTATTGATCCATTCTTAAATGTTGTTCATAAATTTCTTGGTCATTTCCCCTCAAACTCTCAGTAGATTTGGAAATGTATTTTGAGAGTTATGGTCGTTTTACTCTGAGCATTTATTTTGTCCAGTCAGACTCTCCAAAACGCCAACCCCTGGATTAGGAAGCTTTAATGGCCCATTAAACGGCCAAATAATATGACCTTTCTATCATAAGAGATGTTAAAAAACTCCTTGTGCATATATATAATGAATATCACAACCTTTTGGCCCCCCATGAATTAGTTATGGAGCCCACACCAAAAATCAGAAGAACTGTGAATAGTTTTCATGCTCCCACTTGTGATCTTCTTTTGAACTTCCATATGGCCAATTCATATTTTAGTCCAAAAATAATAAATGAATACATTGATGCGTAGAAACTCTTAAAGAAAGAATTTTTCAATTTTTATTAGTGTAGAAAATGTTATGGACAAAATACAGAAATAGGTAAAAACAGTGAAAATTCGACATTGGCCATTTTTACTATTAAGCTCAAAATATTACTAATATCAAAAAAATGTGACAATTACACATACAATAACACTATGGTGGGATTATAAAAAATTATTTACAGTATAAAATAAATTAAAATGTGAGATTCATCAATATTTAAATAAAAATATAAGATAATTTAATTTGGGTAAAATGAGAGATAGAATAACCTGAAGGAATAATGGAGGTTCGGGTAGCATCCCTTACCATAAGTCTGATGGTGTCCTTCCCTTGATCATAATGTCCCAGATAACAAAATTACATTAATTAATTAGTATTTAAATAACCTATTATTTATTTAATTTATTTATTATAGAATTATTAAGTTCATTAATGACCTTTTTGATGGGATAAGAGGTTCAATTTCATTGTTTGGGAGTGTTTGTTTCCTTGGTTTTCCTGATTGGTTTACTTATATACATGTGAGGACAGACATGTAAGATATTAATGGTTGTACATAATTGGAGTTATATTTTATTAATGAAAATATATAAGATTATATGGTTATAAAATACATTTGGTTATTTGGATTGTAGATGAGTCATTATATAAAACTTTAGTGATAACTATTTTGGTAAATTGGTGGTTGTTAATCACAACGAACACATTTTTATTTATAATTTAATATCCTCTGTAAAAAATCATACAAAACATTAAATAATATATAATACATATATTATATTATGTTTCAACCCTATAAATTGTTTCATGACCAGAAATGAAGATGATGATAGAAATTGAAAACTCATCGTCCTTGAATGTGCTAAATTAATACATCTTGGATGGTGTTTTCATTTCTAGTATAAAAGTAGGGGAAATGAGAGATGATGATGAATTATTTAATTATCATAAATAATTCTATTATATTTTTATTATTGGATTTATCATAACATTTGGATGAATGGAGGTGAGGAAATAAAAAATAATGAAAAGAAATTGAAAGAAAATAATAGAAAAGAAAAGATGAATTTACCTCTTGAATATATCTTCCTTGATAGCCTATATAGGGGCGAGGTTTTAGTATTTTGAAGAGGAAAAGGTATTTGGGACATGAGGAGGATATTTGGATGAGATTTTAGTAGAATTTAGACAATGAAAAAGTATTGAGAGGAGTGAAGAGAAGAGGGGTGAGGGTGAGTTTTATAGTGGGTGAAAGGAGGGGTTGTCCATTATTTTAATCATTAGTTTAATATTTTTTCTCAACACTATGAATATTCCTAATTATTGTGACCAAAACTAGTAAAGATATCATGTTAGTTCTAACAAATTGTTCTTACATCAGCCATGATGTTAGGAATAGTGTACTTAAATCATAATGTATATATATCGTATTTCACTATTCATAAAAAATTCATGTATTTTAGAAAAATCCAAAAAAATCAACCTAAATATTTGTTGATGTGTATAATAAAAAAATGAACTCAATTTTTCAAAACAAATTTTCTAAATATGATAAATTTAATTCTTAATTAAACTCATAATTTACTTGAGAAATTCAAATTTGAAAATTAAAACTTCTTTTCTAACACATTGAAAACATAATTACGGTCTCATAAAATTTTATTATGTTCATAGGACATAAAAATAAGAATTTATGGATTACTTTTATGAAAATAAAATTTATTTTAATTTATAAATTTAATCAAAAAATTGTAATTAAATATACATGACTTAAAAACACACCAACACTTAATCAATAATTTTTTAAAATATTTATTTACTTATACTAAGATATAATTATACCATATTTTCACTTATAAGATAGATAAATTTTATTTATAGTTTTATTAGGGAGGTTACTATTATATTTGTCGGCTTACTATTCATAAGGTTTAGATGTCTATTCCAAAGGTAAAGTTACTATTTTATTAGTATATGTTCCTTAACTTCAAGAGAAACCTTTTATTTCACTCATTATTCATTTATAAGGTTTTTATTGTGTTCTATAAGTAATATTATGTGATTATAATATAATAAACATTTATAATAAGGGAATTCCATTGATTAAACATTGGGTAATCACAAATAAGGTGGACCTACTTGTTATTTAATGTGATCATTTGGACTGAGAATTTATTCTCAACTAGTATACCCATTTCTATTTAGCCTAATGTCTAGAAAAAATCTCCATTCTTTCATAATCATTCTTAAAATCGTTTTTTATTTAAGTAGTATGAGTTATTTTCTTTTCTCATTATGTGATATCTTCTTCCTAACATGATCTATTATGGAACATGTATGAATGGATGTTGCTTTCATGTTCTTTACGATTTTTTACGGTACCAAAATAGTTGGTATACAATCATTTAAATTGGTCCCAATCTTCTTGAACCTCTCACATAGAACTTCTCAATCAATTGAGTTTTCATTTATTAATAACCTATCAAGAAATTTTATTTCATCATCATATGGGATATACTCTTACCATTTTTACCTTGCCTTATCCTAGTATTTCATTTCCCTTTCTTTCTAAAATCAATAAGCTAGATTACCAAACAACTATCAGAAATATGCTCATCCTTTTTTGTTATTACTCAGGGATTATTATAAGTACTCTTCTCTTACATAATAATTTCATTTCTCCCATGTATTATTCTTCCATTATATTCCATCTTTTCTTTTCAACTCTCGCATTCTTGAATTATTTTCATGTGTTCATGATGTTTCCAAATTTTCCAAAACATAATAGTCTCTGCATTAGAGTACATCTTCCATATTTGAATTTTTTATATTAATATGAACATTTATATTTTTCTTCTTCTTTCTATCGAAGGATAAATCATCATCCTTCTTCATAGAAATCTTCATAATATTATTTTGAGAATATTTCTCATGATTATTTCCTTTGGTAGGATTTCCTCCATTCTTCAGCTTGGATTATCTTATCTTATTATCTGTTTTACTTCCATGCATTAATTATTTATTCTTTCAAGCCTCTTCACTGTGAACACATCCATTATAAAATCCATAGATATCTTTATTTATTTTAAATTTTTTTATGTACAGATTCTTCTTCATATTCTATGGATGTTTCAACTTTTGAGAATTTCTCCCCCATTGAAATAGGATTCTATTATATTTCTAGAATTAATGGATTATACCAACAGTTAAGTGTCATATTCCCAAATATGTTACAATAAAAATAATAACTAATAAACCTAGGTTTATTTCTTTTAATTTCATTTTATCCATATTTTTCAGAACTGGAAACTTTCTTTTTTTTGTAATTTTCATTAACTAGTTGTGATTATTTTAGGGAATATATCTCATACAAACTCCTTTATCCATCCATGTCATAATTGTATGATTATGATCACTTTTATTCGTCCATAATTTTAAAGATTTTGGTTCTATTTCTATACTTTTTATATAAATAGGATTATCAAATTTAATGTTTTGTAATGTGGATGGTACCTTACCTTTCATGGATATATTAGACTGATCATTAGATAGACATATAATATTCATTCCATTATATATATATATATATATATATATATATATCCTTCAACACAAGAGTCCTCCTTTAAAGATAGGGTGTACAAAACATTCTTTTTAACTAGATGGGAAGATATTTCTAATACTAAATCTATATTATTCAACGTAATAATAATTTCCAATAATTTCATATTGATAATTCTTTTATCGTTCTCTGTTATTTTTATTTTTTCTTCACAAGAGTTTTTGTTTATTTAATTAAATCTTCATGAATCTAGTTCTTTTATTTTAAGGGATATTTAATATCTTTAATCTTATTGATTTTAATATCTAATTGATATTATTTGATAGTAGTTACTTCTTTTAATGCATTCATATTCTCCTCAATCGTTTCCTGGATTCTTATATTTCTTGAATTGTATCTAGTCATTCATGTTTAAAACTAGAGAATATTTCTTCAAGAATTACATTTATTTAACTTGTAACTCCTACTTATTTAGATTGATTAACATGGATTAGTACACTTTCTTTTAAATCCTTCTCAATTTTTTTATTTCTATCTTCATAGTGGATGATCTATTTCTACATACTATTAAAAGTTACAGAAATATGTTATACAATTTCATTAGGGCACTTATACATGATATTTTTTATAGAACCAATTGATTTATCTTATGAATCATTGGAATCGTGATCATCCCCAAATTGTATGGTTCTTAAGTAGGAAAGTTTTGAAAATAGAATTTTGATACCCATTACTCATTTAGATATGATAAAATACATGCGACCATACTATTATCCAATTCCATGGTGGTAGATTCAACCAACAGATCTTCATATTCCATGCACAGTATTTATTTCCTGGGACTGATGCATAAGGAAAATAATTTTTATTACTCTTTAAATAATAGGGATGGAATCTAATAATAAGTTTTTTTAGGATATATATTTACAACAGATACATCTTAATAAACTCCACTTTGATTACCTTGAACAAGTAGGGAGTCATTATTCTCTTATTAATTGGATGAATCATTTATAAAAATATTTACATCCACTTTATTCCTATTCCTCAAGGTATTAGTATAAATTTATTAAATTATTATTTTGACAAGGATATTATAGGATTATTAAAATATGTAATTTATATAGTCTTGGAAAAAGTAATTAAATTCTAAAAAAACATTAAATATTAGTATCCAAAAGAGGTGTTTCTTGCTATGATACCAATTTTTAGGATCAGATAGAATATTACCACATTGATAGGGAGGGTGATTTAGTGTGATGTGACTTTTACTCCAATTTAATTTTAATCCATTAACTAACTCTTATAGTTGGGGTCATACCTGAGTGGTAAAGTCACACTATCATCCTATATGAAACTTAGGGTTAGAAATAGGAGGTTGTGACTGTAGGAAGTATTGTAGCAGAACTATATCACTTTAGAAGTGTAGTTTATATAAAAGGTATTATTGCAGGGTTCTATATAAATAGTGTTATTTATCCCTAATGGGATTCCAAGATGCAAAAATGGGAATTTAGGCTATAGGGGATTCAGGTCACCATGGGCATTTAGGCCACAGGGCCTCCGATCCATGGAATAGACTAGGTTCAATTATACTAGAGTAACCCTAGGATAATGTATCATAGTAATAGAAGTCACAAAGAAGAGATAACTGAACCTAGGATTGAAGGAGGGATATGAAAGATGTACCATTAGCATGTGCAGCTCTGCATAGGGAATTGCAAGCGGATACCAATGTCATGTGGTTTTCTAGCGGTATACTTAAATAAGATAAGTGGTAGGGGTTGTCTTAATGGGGTTGGTTATAACAAAATTATAAGGGATTTGTTCCTCTAGGCCTATGTGCCAGGTAATTCTAGGCCTTTGTGACCTTAGGCTTTTAAACCAAGTAAGAGTTTCCTCTCAAACCATTTAAAAAGAGGGGTTATCAAAAAAAAAATATTGATGTGATACCCTTAACTACCACTTCACTTATTCATTGATTCGATATATATATCTCTCTATATACTTATCCTTTGGCTGGTGTGAAAATATAGAATGACAAACCAACACAAGATAACACTAGGGTTTTTTAATGAGGTTCTCCTCCCAAAGGATGATTGTGCCCCAATGAAAACATGGCTATTATCCCATGTACATAGATTTTTTTATTATCAACAAAATATTTAAAAAGTGTATGAACTTATGCCTATTATTCTATCAACAACTAGGTACAAAGAAAGTAATGGTTTGATGTTCCTTATTATAAGAGAATTCTCTTATACATCCTCGAAGTAGGATCATCATTATTGGATCGAGTCCCTTGTGGACTATATAGATAGATCTACTTTCCTTAATCACAACTATATAATGAATGCCTCATCATTCCATATATTTTTATAGCAAGATGTTGTGGGTTGGAACCCTCAAAACTTTAGCTTTAAATATAATAAAAAATAGTACATCTAAATACTTCCTTCTTTAAACTCATGTAGATAGTGATGGTTGTAGGTTGGATCCCTCTTTTAATTTGGATTATATATAATTAGTAGCGGTTTCATATGGATCCTTTTTTCATTCTTCTTCTTCAGTGCATAGGGATAGCACTCAACCACCATTACTAGAAAATTGGGCTATACCAACGTTTTAAATTCATTGGTATAGGCTAGAGAACCTTTGGTATATCCTATATCAATAGTTCTCTAAACTATTGGATAATGTTTCATAGGTATAGGCCTATACCAATGGTTTCTATTAACCTATTAGTATAGTCCATTTTCATGTTTCCAACAGTTCTAATAAAATTGCTGGTATAATTATTTACCAACATTTTGTAGAATCGTTGATAAATCCACATACCAATGGTTTATAATCCATTGGAATATAATTAGTTGAATGAATGATATACCAATGATTTCACGAAACGATTAGTATAGGTCTATACCAATAGTTTTAAAAACATCGGTTTAGACCTGCTATATCTTCTCATGCAGCATCACCCCCACTAGTATAGAAATGAATTTTAACATCAGTTTTCATTAACTTTTTATGATCTTTATTATCCAATTTTATTAATGGTGAGGCTGTAAATATGTATTTAACATCAGTTAAAAAAAATATTATTAATGTATCATGGAGAGGGTTTTTTACATCATTTATTTTATAACCAATGTAAAAAACATCTTTTATGTTGGTTATTATATAAATTATATGTAAAAGATTTTACTTGAAGGATATTTACATCATTTATTAAATAATTGACTTAAAAAATAATATTCCACATCGGTTCCTAAATAACCAACATGGAAAATCTTCGAAATGATTGTTTTTTACATTAGTTATTTTATAACCGATGTAAAAACCCATTTTCCTTGTTGGTTATTTAGAAGCCGACATGAAAAACCATAAATTTAGGTTTTTAACATCGATTATAAAATAACCTATGTAGAATTTAAAAAATTAATTTAAACCTTCCTCTCCACTACTTACCAAAACAACAAACAGAAATAAGGAGAAATAGAAACAGAAAAAAAACATCTAGAAAATACACATTTACAACTAAAACATTAAAAATTACGATATTAACTAAAAACAAAGTAAAATCTAACCAAAATATCTAGGAAATACACATTTATAAATATAATATTCCAAATTACAATATTAACTAAAAAAACTAAAATATAACCATACTTGTATAATAATTTTCTCATTCCACTTGTAAGTGTGTGATATCCTATGCACTATAAGGGATCAAGTAATCAAAAAGAAAAAAAATAGAAGGAAAGAATTTAACATGTATAATGAATAAAAAATGAAATTTTAAGTAATAGTTTATAAAGAAGTCTAACTTGATTGAACTTTGTAACTATTCCAATTTTAATTATTTCATACATAAATCTTAACACATAATACCGCATTCTTTGAATCCTTATTGTTTATGAAAGTACTATTTAAATGAGTTTTTCAATTAAAAATAACATTTTTAAGTAATATATCCAAAATATACTAATTATAAATGAAAATTCACCATTAATTTTATATATTTTATCTTGGAAGTATTTTTCATTGAGGTGTTTCAAAAGAACATCCATCCCTTATTAGAAAATAAATTGAATGAAATAAGTTTAAAATTCATTATAATATAAAAAACTATTAAGAAATTAAAACATACTATTCCAATACATTCCTAAAATTTCCTCACATATCACCATGAATAAATCATATCCATTAATGTTTCTTCTCCATTGGACAAAAAAACACCTATCATCCAATGATAACTAATATAAAAGAAAATTTAATGTTAGTGGAGATTCTGTTAAAAGATAAATAAACCATTGGGAGATATATGTTTCATACCTCACAACATAAAGAAACATACAAAACTAAGTAATTATATTTTGTTCAAATATTTTAGTAATATTAACTATTCTTTCTTCTTCAGTCATTGTTCATGCTTCAGGTGAAATGAACTATTGGTCCATAAATCCATATACATATGTCTTTTCCTTCTCCTCACACATTTTATAAATATACCTAATACAAAACATATGTAACAATAAATTTTCTATAATTTTAATATAGGGAAATATTTATGTTAAGACATATAAGGAAAAAACTTACATCATGTTGATGCCAAACATATCACTAGTTATAAGCTCCATGATTTCATTTTTCAAAATCCCCACAGTCATTGCATGCCCACATACATTTTCTTACATTCGAATCTCATAAACACATGACAAAAAAATTTAACATCTTGAAAATATATCAAGACTGATAGAATATGTATATGAAGCCCTAGCCCTTTTTCTTTGTTGTTGGATATATAATATTTATTTAAATTTAAATTATTCCTATTAAAAAATATATAAATATATTAAATTTTAAATTAAAAAAACATTACAAAAAAATGAACTAAAAGTAGAATATACACACACCTTTATGGAAATATGTTTTAGAAGTCTAGATAGATAAACTAAAAAGTGGATGATACTTTGTCCAACTGTCCTCACCTCATTTGTAGGTAATGGTACTATAGATGATATATCTATAATATATTGTATAGTGACCATATGATTCTATATCTCTAATTGTTTATGATTAATGGTGTAACTAATATAATATATCAACCCGTATCTAAAAATATGATACTGAGGATCATCAACGTATAACTCATAGTAATAGGGAAGCTGTGGAGGAGGGGTGTTGGAGTATTATTAAAAGTGGGGTGTGTAGGTGGAGGTGGATGAGTGGGAGCTCTTTCCAGAGGTGGAGGAGTGGGAGATGAAATCTATAATTGTCTTTTCATGTCTACAAACCAGGAATGTAATGACACTCTAATCTTAACCTCCATCATCACATTAATATAATAAACTTAATAATCTAAAGAATATTTTATTATAAATACCCTCTATTGTAGATATTGAAGAACATGGTAAAACGTTTCTCACTGATACACCCTTTGGATATCCTCATACACAACCCGGGTGTTCGGGCTTTCCCAATTCTATAGATAAAATAATATTCCTACCCTATACTAAAAAAACCCCATGTGTTCTCATCTCCTCAAGAGTATCCTATACGAATTATTTGAGTAATTTTGTAATGATTAAAAGTATATAAAGAATTTAATTAATTTAAATAATTAAATAAAGTAAACATCTTACTATCCTCTGATCTATAACCCTCAACTCTACCGTAAGATATTGTCCTTTTTTTGTCATCCGAGCAATCTTCCATTTTCATGTTTAGTGAGGTGGATATAGGGGAAACCACTTCAAAACATGAATAATCAAATCTCAGTTATTGAAATTTTTCATCCATCATTTGTTCTTCCAATAACCTCCCTGAGATAAATTATGATGATATACATTTCTATATTGGATCCCCTGATAATATCTCCTAAATTTATATAAATTAATAATACAAAATCATTAATAAGATAATTAAAATAAAAAAAATTCTAAAATATTAAATTATACTTAGAAAAAACGATTTTTATCTTCTACTTTCAAAAAATTACATCCATGTGTCTTTATATATAAAAGGGTATATATCACATGGATTTTGATGTTGGTTATTCCCATAAATGAAATCATATGTGAGGGTTTATTTTAAATCCCTCCATCTCTTAGCAGCTAATGATAAACATTTCTTATTAACTCTTCTAGTGTTAGGTGTATCATATGCCATCTAATAATAATGGGGAAAAAATATATTACTAAAAAAATTTCTAGATTAGTAAAATAATAAAAAACGATCTTACCAAAATCATCTCCCAAAACTAAGATAGTGATACTTTTTCAACACTTATCCAATCATTAATCAAAATAATAACCTTGAATTTACCTTGAACTGATACAAGAATATTTAATTATTTTTCATTAGGACCTCATTTAATATGACTATCATCAAATTATACTAGTATCCTCTGGTCCTGGTTATGAGAAATTAATAATTTTGGTAAATGTGTGATGCCATGTTTACTATCCCTCAAAATCTTATTTGGATGTCTAGGAGTATATGACTCTTGTAAAGAAGTTTTGTGATCATCAAGAGGAGAACATACACATGCCTACCAAGAGTTATGAGTAATATTATCTTTATAAGTAAGTGGTTGTTCAGTTGATTGATTTGAAATTATTCTAAAAATCAAAGCAACAGACAATTAGTACAGAAATATATAAATTTAACTGACAATATTAATGTAAATAAAAACTGAAAAATTATGAAAGACAAAATTAAACTAAAACATAACACATTATTATTCATATTTTTTATAGTTAACTAAAATGATAACAATAGTAATGATATATGAAATTTCATGTAAATTAATGAAAAAAATCTAAAAATGGTGTAGGAATATTAAAAATGGTTCAACCTAATAAATCATTTTTAACACAAAAAAAGAATATTTATCAATATACTCTTATAAAATATTATTATTTTCATTTAAAATATTAGATTTATAATAATTGTATTCTAACAAAATCAATAAATAGATAAGTTTAATAAGGGTAAAAAAGTAAACTAAACAAAACTAAACTAATATAAACAAACATTTTAACTTACTATTTTTAATAAGTGTTTAAATAATGAAAATAAAATTAAAATATCTATCATTTTATGAAATTTATTAAAGTCATTAAGAAATAAAAATATGTCACCTGTAATATTAAGAATATACTAAAGGATTATTTTCCCAAATTCCTTCATCATGATTGTTCCTTATGGAATAAACCATGTCTATGATGTGATCATCATTATTATCTGTTAATCTTTCCATGGTAATAGGGATATCACATAAATTAGCATCTTTTTCAAGTTTATCCTCAAAAACATATTTCCTTTTTCTTGTAAAAAAATAGAACATTTCATATCAGATTGATCAAGAACCTAAAAAAGTGGTTTTCTATGTGTTGACTTTATAAAAGGAACAATTTTGTATTCCAATCTATTCAGATTAACAAGTGTCATTCCAAATTCACCGTGTTTGACATTATTGTTACCGATAAACCATTTCCATTTAAACAATGGAACTCTGAATTTAATTTAATAAACCTCTCATGTTTCTTTAATGACTCCATAATATTCACTTGATGCATAAATTTTATTTTTTTTCTTTACAACTCGAAAAATGCGTTGCTTTAGAGAACACTGATACACCAATATTCTAAACTACACTTCTGTTGTCATGATCTATCATATGAAATGTATAGTCATTAATATCATACATGTTCCATGTTATCACATTTAAACATTGACCACCCACTAACCGTCATAATGTTTTTGATGCATTTGATCTACCCATCACTGTCTTTTTAAACCATGGAAAAAAATTTGTGTTATGCACATTCAAAATCCACATATCATTCTTATTTGGATGACACTGTTTCAACACATTAATATGAAATTTTATATATAGTTGAGAGTCGTCTATGTTATTCCAGATGTATCAATGTACCTTCATTATCTATTTTCCTGATAAAGAAAGGACTTTCAAACCATAAATCCCCTTTCTCCCATAACTAACTCATTCATGGAAATATGGAGGTAAACCAATGTGCTCCACCGTAGATAAGTATCTTGTAAAAAATTGTAAAACGTCCTCAAAAAATACTTTTCCACAATGGAGGCTTCAGGTTGATATGATTCCTAACACAACCCTTTAATATCTTCATACAACATTCAAAAGGATACATCCAATGTAGATATATAGGTCTAAAAAGCTTTATTTTTCAAACAAAATGAACCATTAAACGAACCATTGTATCAAAAAAAGATGGAGGAAAATACATTTCCAATTGAAAATTTATAGAAATTGCTTCATTTTCCAAAATGTTAAAAACATTAAGATCAATCACCATATTAAAAATTGAATCAAAAAAATAACACACCTTCAAGATAGTATTTTTGACACGGATGAAAAATATTCCCCACAATGCAGCCGGTATAAGTTGTTACAACATGAAGTAATGTCACGAACCCAGATGCAGCCTGACAGTGTTCCGATCCTGGTTGGAAAAATGCACTCAAGCACATATCCCCAAATTCTAGAGGCTTCTAACATGAATCGAGGGCCTATCTATGATTGTGTGGAGACTATACCCTCACTATCAAAGTGTAACACAACGTAATACAATAATTACTCAATAGCGGAAGAAGTAATACCATGAAATAGTAGTATAAATTGGAAGACTCTTAATACATACAACCAGGTGTCATATCATATACAAAATGATGTATGTCACGTGGTTCTATGAAAATATCCAAACAAGTAACAATTCTATCATATATAGTACAATATCCAAAAGTTACAAAAAGGGAAAAAAGTATCTCAGAAGCATCGCAAGCCTCGGGTTGATCCCATGGTCCCCTACTCCTAAACATCATGTCATGTACCTAAAGGATGGAACCTTTCTTTATCAAAACCTACAAATATATAATCTATATGGACCCAAATCATGACCCAAATAGGGTTTGATACTAATACCAGTAGGAAAAAACCCATGGTTTGTGCCAATCTATCACTAAATATATATATCTGGTGGTGTGAAATAGTAAAAGCAGTAATCTTGGAAGTACCCAAAGTAAACATTCTTAAAATCACTGGTTTCCATTTAAATTCCATTTATATTCACTTAAAAATTCAATTACAATTATTGTTATAAGTATTGAGATCCAACCTAGGCCCAAAAATCCCCCATATAGTAGTAAGCACAATAGATACCTTAGAAGGAAATCTAAACAAGAAGAAGAAATGACCAAATCCAAGCTTCTGCTTTGGATTGGAAGACAAGTTATATACCATTTCAATATAAAATATCACCTAAGCCCATCCATGACATTCCTAATATTGGATTCAAGTGTCACTCAATGGGAAAATCCACCAACACCCTGCAATCCCATCCCAGTGAAACTCACAGGAGCCCAGTATCACTCTAGGTGCGGTATAATTCCATCTCAACTGATCTTGTCATTAGAGGTCCTATAGGGAGCCCGAAGTATCACTCATGGAATAATATATGCCTCTTGATCATGTCCATTTAATCCCATAAGGATGCATGATTCACTCAGCATTTAGTACATAGCCTCTTGGAGCCCGCCCATAGCATCCATGGTTCATTCATGGATTAACAATTATAAACCAACCCATTGACCATGTCTAAGGAATTATAAAGGAATCCAAGGTTCAGAAAAGGGACAATGGTAAATAGACATATAATCCCATCCATGGAATTATAAATATAATCCATGATTCACACAATGTTATTTACCATTTAACCATAATAGGTTTAAGTTAATAGTTTTTATGAGTTATAATGTCAAAACCATAAGCATCTAACAACTCACCACCAAGGGTGTCACAAGCTAGGACCAACCTCTAATGCTTTTCTTATGATTAATCACATAGGTTCATATATCATAGCAATCCTATCATGTAATATAAACCATTACAAGGCCTTAACATAACTTAACTCATGTGGGTAGGTTCAAAATTGGAGAAAAACATTCCAAACCAGCTTAAACAAGCCTAGGCATAAGATGCGGAAAATGAAAAAAAAACTAATCCCAAACCTTTATTCAATTCAATTAAAATTTATCATGATTTCAATTCCATTCAATAATAAAATACATTTTTAACACCCCAGGAATCGGAATCAATTGCATACCTCATAGGAATCCTAGGAAAAAGAGTTATAAAAGGCCATCCAAGGGAACTCACCCATTGGGTGGCCCTTATTCTAGGTATACAACCTAATACATTCTTTAAAACACCTAAATAATTACCTAAAAAATGATAGGAAATAATAAGTCTGATTTATATATCACGGTGACACCCCAAAAATGGATGCACGACACTTTGGCATATATACACAGCTAGACATTCAATGAAAAGAACATGACCACCTACCTTAGACTCATTCTAGATAGATCATCCAATATCAAGCTCTAATTCAACCTGGTTTGGAAGAAATCAGAATAAAAAATGAAGAGTGGGATATTAGGTCATATGAGCCTAAATCCAAATAGCACAAATGATTTCTAGAAGAATCTATAAGGCTAAAAAGGAATCGAGGAATTATTATTGTGGATCCAAGGAGATGAACGACACTCAATTCAGAGATCGGATATAGAAGGTATTTGAAAAGAAAAAATAGGATCCAAGGAGAGCTTCAAACAGATTCCCTCTACTGGGTAATGAAAGAGGAGAAAGAAGTTTAAGGTTAAAAAATTTTGAGGGAAAAATGGTTATTTTTCCCATTTGGACTTGGTCGCACGGTTAAGATGTTCAATTTTTCTAACAATGATCTATTTTTCATGGTCACTACAAGAATCCATGGGGGCTCGCATGGTTATACCATAGGGTATTTCTAATCATGCGGTACCATTTTCCAATGGTTTGAAACTTTTTTAGACCTGTCGCACGGTTGTGCGGCTGCTACCATACGATTTCCTGAAACTGTGTAGAAGCTACTGCATCCCCTGCCTCCCCTCACATGGTTAGATTAACAATGTAGACTACCCCGCATGATTTTACCTAAATGTACAATAGATACCAAACTCTATAAGAGTTATTTTCTAGGATTCCAAAAATCCCTAGACACCTTTGAGCCTTCCATGACCACAACATGCATCCACATTAGGTCATATTTGATCAATTAAACAATTATTTGATGGAAAACTCACGATCCACACCTCAAACAAGAACTCGTTTCTTAGAAAACTCCCCCTTAAAGCAATTAATCCCTAAATTTCCATTCCCAAGGTTTTTTAGATGTATCTATGAATAGCTCTGGCCACTGTGATTGAGCATTGGCCTCCCTCTCCCATGTCTTTTCCAATACCCGTCCATACTTCCATAGCACCCGTACTAAAGTAATGGACCGACCACAAAGAACCTTTATTGTAACAACCAGAATATTTGAATAATATATTGTTTCCAATAAAAGTATGTCTTACTATTTCATAATGAATAAAAATATATAACTATAAATGAAATGTGACCATCAGGTTATTACTATTATATGATCGTTGGATAATATGACCATTGGAAATGATAATAATTTTTACCATTGTAATTATTATTTTCAAAGGAAAATTATTGTGGATAATTATTATAGAAAGTTGATTTGAGGACCCCATCTAGTAGACTCTGGCTGGACGAAGCCCATTTGTTGGAGCTTGGTAAGTAGGTAGAATCACTGGGATTTTCTATGGACCAAGCCCAAGATGAGCTTCAACATGTTAATATTGAACTAAATCACATATGGGAGAAGTTCAAGTTGATAGAAATCACCACTCCGGAAATGTTGTCTGAGCCACCCCAAGATTCTATGACCATTTCACACCATAATCTTAGGTCTTATACAAGTTTTATAAGGGGTTATGTAATGAGTACCTAGTTACTTTGGGTAATACATTTATATAAATAAAATAGTTATTGAGGTAAAATAAATATCATTTTTGAATTTTAAAGGTCAAAATTAATCTAGGATGATTTTTTATTATTTTTCTAGAAATTTTAATATTATTGATGAATATTGAAAAAAATAGTGTTTTAAAATATTTTTTATACTTTAAATAATTTATACTATGAAATTATTTTTGAAAAATGGACAGACACAATTGTGATCAGTAAGAAATTTAGGGACTCATAAGATCAATTAAATTTTTATTGAATAGTAACTCATGAATATTAATATTATCCTTCTGAAAAGTAATATGACTAATGGAATATTAAAATCACTTAATAAAGTATAAATATAATTAATTCATTTTTAATGGTAATGTGATATAATAGTATGAGTAAATTACTATTTTGGAAATAATTAGTTAAGTATTAATATTTTATGGGTAGTTAGTGATTTTACTTCAAAATAAAAGTTCTTATATTTTGAAAATTATTTTCATAAAATAGAGTTCAATTTTTAATTTAGAACATTGATATTAGGTTAGGGTGAATTTATGAGAGTTTTTAAAAATGTTTTGTTTTTCAGTGAATAGTAAGAATAGAGTTTTTGAGTTTTTAGTATGTTTTATGACATCATAATGATGTAATATGTAATATAAAATTATATTCAAATCATATGGATTAAAATATTATATGAACTGTCTCATGTGTCCAAAACCATGGGCAAATAACTGGGTCAATCCCACGGTTTTTTCAAAACCACTAATGTGGTGTCCTCTGAAATTAATAAAAAACTCACACTCTTTTTATAAAAATATCAAGGCATTCCTTCATATACATTCATTCTAAAATCATCCACAAATAATATATGGTTGTATTACCTCACAAGGAGTTATCCCAAGGTGTCATCAATCCCTCAAGGTCTCGATATTAGAGTTTTAGAAGTTACTCATCAAGGTAAAAGAAATTCCATCTTCTCTTTTCCTCTCATGTTTTCTATTAAGTTGTATGTATTTAAAATTTTCATTCTTTGTTCTTATTTCCATTTTATTATTTCCCTATAATTTATTATAATTATACTATTAATTGGTTTCCCCTGTACCCTATCTTTTTAATGTTTTATAAAACTATGTTTCATACCTGTTTTGTGGTAGAATTTTCATCTCAAAATCTCTCTCATTTCTCAAGAAATTCTTTTATTTTCATTATGTGAATACCCAAAACTGTTTAATTTATAGGATAATTCATCACGAAATAAAAATGATTTATTTTATTCTATAATTTACAAACATAAAACCCTCATTCCCTTTTCATGGGTTATAAATGACATAATTATCTTGTTTCTAAGAACATTTTAAAAACACTATGATTTTATAGGAAACCCATTTCTTTTATTCTATTTGGGTTATTTTTGAAATGTTTGATTATGATATATGAGGATCACATGAAAATAAATACATATTAATGGTACACACAGATTTTTCCCCAATGCATTCAGTAATGAAATTAATCGTTAGAGATGATAAGTTGTATGATACCTTGGGGAATAACCAGGGTAATTTTTATGACACCTTGGGGATATACCTTGTTGATATGATTATGAATGTATAAATTAATGTTGTAGACACATTTTCAAGAAATTATTCATGTTATTATTGTCATGATATTCCTTTTTCTCATGACTTTATGATATTTACTCAATTTCTTATTGTATTCAATCAAACTCACTTGTAAACTGTTTTCCTTGTTTTCCCTTACTGAGCCTTAAGCTCACCCTTTCCTTTGATGTATGTCCCCAAGATAAGATATGAATTAATTTTACTTAGGATGAACATTTTAATAATCCTTTCAATTTTATTAAAATAATTTTATATGTTTTCATGTATTATGAACCTTCTTTTCAAGACACTGGACTTTAATGATCCTATGTTGGTAAAATGTAATGAAAAGTTTCATAATAAAAAGGTGGGGTGTCATAGTTGTTATAAAAGGATAGTTTAATTATTTTTGGAAATTTGGATTTTAAAAATTTAGAAATAACCCTATATAAAATTTTAAATATAGAAAAACATCCATCTATTTTGGTGAAATTTAAATTAAGTGGGTTTTGAGGAAAGAAATCCTTTTCTGGGTACGAACAAGTGGATATGGCTCTGGAACAGTTGTATCTAGGGTTAAAACCTAAAAACACAACTTTTAGATAGAATAAAAAGGGAAGTAGTGCATGAAAATGATCTTTTCTTCACTCCTGTTTTGACACTCTTGGGGGATATTTTTGGTTAATCACAAGCTTTTTATAAGTCATTATGAAGGATTAATAGAAAAATGTAGCTGTTGTTAAAGTATAACATATTTAAGAATGATGTTTGAAGACAAAAAATTATGTTAGAATTATAATATTATTAAATTAAATAAGTTTATCACTAAGGTTTTATTCATTTATAAAATGGTGGGAAATTGGAGGAACTGTGCAAATGGTGACCGCAATGGACCATGCACTGGAAACCCTCCGATGGAAGCCGAAATGGAAACATTAATGATAATGATGAATCAAATAACTCAAGTTATGGGAAATAACATGAATCAAGTAGAGAGAAAAATTTCCCCATGAAAGGAATAACTTTATGTTGAATCCTTTATGTGTTAATGACCACCAACAATCAGTGGATCTACCATCCCATTGATTATAGAATAGTTGATAAGCTTTATAAAAAAGATCTTTTCTGTACTCTATTGTTCAGAATAAGTGAATGTCACGCTAGTTGTTTATTGTTTAGAGGGAGAAGCTGATTAGTAGTGGGAACTAATTAAAAATTTAACTCCAAGAGGGGTTATTTATGATTTTGGAGTGGTAATATTTTATGGTAATCATATTTAATAATTATTTCCCTCGATTGATGAGAACAAAATATAGTGATAGAATTTATCAAGCTAAAGCCGAAAAATAATGAATCGATGGGAAGCTATAGGATGAACTTCACAAGACATTCTCATTACATGCCATGCTTTATAATAGATCCTAATAAAAAGTTTTATATACTCTTTGGTAGACTATGTCCTCATCTGCAGAAGAATCTATCCAACTGATACTATGATAGCTATGGGGAGATTGTGTGGAGTGCTATGAAAGTCGAACTCATGTTTGGTGAGATGTAATGGTCCCATAAATCCAATGAAATGAATAGATAAATGGATCAAATATTGGGAGGATATTTTATTAGGGAAGAGGTGGAAAGAAAGTATAACTTCCCAAGTGTAATAAATGTTGGAAGAAGCATTCGGGGAACTTCTTGTTTATGATTAGGAAATGTTACATGTGCGGAAGACAAGGCTATATCACTCGGAATTGTCATAGTGAGGTGAATCCCCAACTTCCCAACACTAAAGAAAAGGGGTACATATTGTAGGGCATACCGAAAGTCCAATGATTCATGTGTAGACATCTTGGGAACTTTTCAAATCACTATCCAAATATGAGGGTTGTGGAGGGGAATCACCATTAGCCTTGGAATAGGAAAAGGGAGAAAGGTAAGGGTTTTGTTATCACAAAATATGAAGTTGAAGCTCTAAACGATGTGGTGGAAGGTACTATTTTTGATCTCTAAAATCTATAAAATACTTTGTTTTATTTTATTACTAATTATTCCTTTATTTATTATATGTTTTCAAAGAATTTAGAATCAACCCCTGAATTTCTAAAAGTATAGTTATCAGTCAAGAATACCTGTGGGATTATCCAAGAATCATTAGTGTTTAGAAATTCATATATGTAATTTAGTGAGAAAAATATAATAAAAAATGTTGGATTCATTCCCATGATGGAATTTATATTATACTAGGGATGTAATGGCTCTCAATGTATAATGATGAGATCAAATAAAGAAGAAAGGAAATATCATCAGTCATGAATGGACCACCTACAACTATCTTCAAAGGGGATATATCTCAACCTGAGTTTTGTCTATAAGCACAAATTGTAGCCTTATTTATTGATTTTATTAGATAATATAAAGAAGTAAATGATAGTATATAAATAGATAATGTCCCTATCATTCAGGAATTCATTGTAATACTTCCCAAGGAGTTGTTTGGACATCCCCAAGAAAGAGAGGTAGAGTTCTCCATTGAAATCGTACCTCGATCTCAACCAATATCAAAACTCCTGTATAGAATGGTAAATATGGAGCTGGTGGAATTAAAGAAACAACTGCATGATCTTTTGGAAAATTGGTTTATTTGATTGAGTGTGTCTCCTTGTGGAGCACTTGTTCTCTTTGTAAAGAAGAAGGATGGATCAATTCAGATAAGAATTGATAACAGAGAACTTAATGGGATCATAGTGAAGAAAAAATACCCTCTGCCAAGAATTAATGAATAATTTAACTAGATTTTTGGGGATCTATTCTTCTACAAGATTAATCTTCGATCTGGTTATCATCAATTGAGATTGTTCCAAAAAATACCTTCTGATTAATATGTGGGCATTATGAGTTTGTTGTTCTACCCTTCGGGCTGACAAATTCACATTCTATTTTTATGGAATTCATGAATATAGTTTTTAAGGACTATATTGAGAACTTTTTGGATGTTTTTGTCGATGATATTCTGAAATATTTCAAAACCAGTAGGAAGCATGAGGATCATCTAAGGTTTGTTTTGAAAAATCTATGGAAGGAGAGCCTTTTTGGAATGTTGAAAAAAAATGTGAATATTGGTTACAACAAGTTTCTTTCTTGGGTAACATTGTAACCAGTGAAAGAATCTCAGTTAACCCTACAAATAAACAGGTTGTAGAGGAGTTGCATCATCCTAAAACAGTAACTTAGGTTCATAGTTTCCTTGGTTTTGTAGGATATTATAAGAGGTTTCTGAAAAAAAAATCATGACATTCCCATCCACTAACCAAGTTAACAAAAAATGGTGTCAAATTCATCTAGACAAAGGAGTGTGAGGAAAGATTCCAATAGCTGAAGAAAATATTGGTTATTTAACCCATGTTAACTCTTCCCTCAATCAGATAAGGATTCTTTATTTTTAGTGACGCATATCTAAAAGGTCTTGGGCGCTTCCCCATGAAAAATCAATAATTCATTTCTTATGAATATAAAAAGTTGATGCCTATTTATTAAAACTATCCTATGCATGATCTTGAGATGGATGCAGCTGTTTATGATCTGAAGATATGGAGGCACTATGTTTATGGGGAGAAGTGTGATATATGCATAGACCATCAAAGCTTGAAGAGTATATTTATGAAAAAGGGATTGAACATGAGATAGAGGAGATGGTTGGAACTTTATAAAGACAATGATTGTTCAATTCATTATCGCCCTTGTAGAGAAAACAATGTTGATGATGCATTAAGTATGAAAGACCATGTTATTCTAGAAATGATTAGGATTCAAGGAGATCCCTTGATCAAAGTCCTAGTAAAACTCGACATGGGAACTATAAGGGAAGGGACATCATCAACAAAATACCAAATGATCTCTCAACCATCATTACTAGAGATGATTAAGAAATCTAATAAAGAATATATTTTGTTTCAGAAGAAGTTTTAGGATGTGGATAATGGAATGTTGCATGTGTTCAATATTGATCAAGAAGTTGAACTAAAATTTCATACAAAGCTATGTGCTCCATCTATTCAGGAAATATAGAAGGATCTGATGGAAAAATCTCACATCTCTACTTTATTTATTCATCCTAGAAGCAAGAAAATGTATAGGTACCTTCGTGATTCTTATTGGTGGGATAACATGAAAAGGGATATTGTTGACTACACTACAAGGTGCTTGGTGTGTCAGCTAGTGAAAGTAGAGTGTGAACTTCCTAAAGGAGTATTACAGCCAGTACCCATGCCAGCATAGAAGTGGGACAATATCACTCTGGACTTTGTCACTGGTCTCCCAAAAACATCCAAAGGAAACAATGTGATATGGGTTATAGTGGACCCTCTCACCAATACTTCCCATTTTATCTCTATTCGAGAATATTTCCCTCTTGATAAACATTCTTGGATTTACATGAGAGAGGTGGTTAGGATGCATGGGTTACCACTCTCCATAATATATGATTGTGACCCAAGGTTCACATCAAATTTCTAGAGAATCCTTCAACATGATTTGGGTACTGAATTGAATTTCAGTATGGCCTATTGTCCCCAAACATATGGTCAATCTAAAAGGACTATGCAGAAACATGAGGAGATGCTGAGAACATGATCAATGGAATTTAAAGGTGAATGGGATCAACATCTCCCATTAGTTTATTTCTCTTCAAACAACAGCTTTCATTCAAGCATTCAATTGGCACCTTATGAAGTAATGTATGTAAATCAATGAATAACTACTAATAGTTGGGATGAAGGTAGTGAGATAAATCATCATGGGCCTAATATTGTGTAAGAGATGATAGAAAAGGTTCATTACATCCAAAAACACATAAAGGATTCTCAAATTTGGCACATGAGTTATGATAACAACTATCGAAGGGACTTAGAGTTTGAGGTTGGTGATAAATTATTTCTTTGAATTTCACCTTGGAAGAGATTCATGATTATTGGGAAGAAAGGTAAGCTCGACCCTAGGTACATTAGCCGCTATGAAACCTTGATCACATAGGAGTAGTGGCCTATCATCTTGTACTTCCTCCATATATAGAAAAATTCAATGATGTTTCCACATATCTATCTTAAGGAAGTACATACCTGACCCTTCACATGTAATAAATTCATAAGTGGTATGATTGGAATATGACCTCTCCTATGAGGAGCAGCCGATAGAGATCTTGGATCGTAGAGACAAGGTTCTACGCAATAGGACTACCCACCTTGTAAAATTGTTGTGGAGGAACCAAAAATGTGAAGAATCCACACGGGAACCAGAGGATACTATGAGGCATAAGTAGCCACATCTTTAACCTTCTGAGGGTATGAGTTGAAATTTCGAGGATGAAATTTCCTGAGGTGGGAAGAATGTAATGACCCAAACTTCTTAATAATATTTTATTTCCTAAAAATACATGTCATACTATGTAACAATCAATAAAAATATATAAGTATAAATGAAATGTGACCATCAGGTTTTGACCATTATATGATTGTTGGTTAATATGACCGATATAATTAATAATCGTTTTAAACATTGTAATTATTGTCCGTAAATAGAAATGATAATGGATAATTAATGCATAAAGAAGTGTTGATGGCCTCATATAGTAGACTCATGTCGTATGAAGCCCATTTGTCAGAGCTTGGGAAGGATGTAGCATCACTGGGTTTTTCTTTGGACCAATCCCAATCTGAGCTTCAATATGCTAATCTTGAATGAAATATATTATGGGAGAAGTTAAAGTTGATATAAATTACCACTCAGGTAATTTCCTCTGAGTTTCCCCAAGATTCTATCATCATTTCACACCTTACACTTTGGTCCTATGACGGTGTTATAAGGGATTATGTAATGAGGCATTAGCTACTTTCTGTAATCTATTTTTATAAATAAAATTGTTATTATGGTTAAATAAACCTGATTTTTGAATTTAAAATGTCAAATTTAATCTAGGTTGAATTTTTAGTATTTTTCTAAAAAGTTAAATATTATTGGTGAATATTGATAAAAAGTGTATTTTAAAATATTTTTTATACTTTAAATAATTGATCCTGTAAAATGATTTTTGAAAAACAGACATACAGGGTTGTAATATGTGAGAAATTTAGAGACTCGTAATATCAACATAATTTTTGGTGAATAGTTACTTATTAACAGTAATATTACCCTTATGAATAGTAATATTACTAATGGAATATTAACCTCACTTAAGGAAATATAAATATAATTTAGGAATTATCAATGGTAATGTGGTGTAATAGTATATGTAAAAAACTATTTTAGAAATTAATAGTTAAGTATTACTGTTTTTTGATTAAATGGTGATTTAACATAAAAATTAAATTTCTCATATTTATAAAATTATTTTCATAATATGGAGTTCATTTTTGAAATCAAAACATCGATATTAGTTTAGTGTGAATTTATGATATTTTTTTAAAATGTTTTGCTTTTCAGTGAATAGTAAAAATAGAGTTTTTGAGTTTTTAGTGTGTTTAAGGACATCATAATGATGTAATATGTAATTTAAAATGATTTATGACTCATGAGGGTCAAAATATTATATTAGTTATCTCATGTTACCAAAACCGTTTTCCAATACCATGTGAAATCCCAGGGTTTGTCAAAAACCAACGATGGGGTGTCCTCAGAAATTAATAAAAAAACTCCTTCTCTTTTACTATAAATACCAAGACATTCCATCATTTTCATTAATTCTAAAATAATCCCCCAACAATATATGATACTATAACCTCCCAAAAAGTTCTTCCAAGGTGTTCTCAAGCCCTCAATGTCCCGATCTTATTGTTTTTGAAGCTACTCTTCAAGGAAAGGGAAATCTCAACTTCGCTTTTCCTGTCATGTTCTATTTTATGTGTTATGTCTTTAAAATTTCCATACCATGTTATTATTTCCAATTTACTCCATACCTATACTATATTATGAGTCTTCTATGAATGTATTACCCATGTCTCCCCACTTTATAATGTTTTATAAAATTATGTTTCATACATGTTATGATACAAAATTTTCATCTCAAAATATCTCTCTTTTTCTCAATAAATTATTTTATTTTCTTTATGTGAATACCCAAAAACTCTTTAATTTCAAGGGTTATTAATAAATAAATAAAAAGTATTTATTTTATTCTATAACTGACATACATAAAACCCTCATTCCTATTCTATGGGTTATAAATGACATAATGATCTTGTTTTTAAGCACTTTTTAAAAACACCATGATTTTGATATGAAACCCATTTATTTTATTCTCTTGGGGTTATTTATGAATTTTTTAATTGTGATATATGTTTCTCACATAGAAATAAATACATATTAATCATTTTCCCTTATATCACTCCAATTCATTGGGTGAAGAAATTAATCTATAGATATGACAAGTTTTATGATACCTTGGTGAATAACCAATGTAATTTTTAGGACACATTGGGGATGGAACTTAGTGATATGATTATGAATCTATAATTTAATGTTTTAGAAAAAATTTCATTGAATTATTCATGTCATTATTGTCATGATATGCCTCTTTTTCATTCCTTTATGATATTTCATCATGTTCTTATTGTATTCCCTCAAGCTCACTTGTAAACTCTTTTCCCTATTTTCCCTTCCGGGGACTTAAGATGACCCTTTCCTTTGATGTAGGTCCTTAGGTTATGTGATATAGTAATTTTACGTAGGATTAAAATTTCAAGAATCCTTTAAAGTGTATTAAAATAATGTTATATATTTTCAGGTATTATGTACCTTATTTCCTAGACACTAAACTTTAAGGATTATTTGTTTGTAAAATGTAATGAAATGTTTTGTAATAAAAAGGTGGGATTCCATATTCATACTAAGATACAAAATTAATATAAGATGCTCCTAAAAGGATTAATCTTCATATAACTCAGCCTCATTAGAAAGAAAAGTGTGAGCTGGTTCTTAATAGTAACGATGCAACAGAGAAACATGGAAGATATCGTGCATAGCTCAGTACCTCTGAGGTAATTTAAACCAATAGGCAACTAGCCTGAACCTCTCTAAAATTTCAAATTGTCTGACATATCTTGGGAAATGTGTACCATGTCTCCTAATCCTCTTGTTTCCAACCCTAGTGAAACACATAGAAAAAATTTTATCCCCAACCTCAAACTCTAGAGGTCGTATGCAACAATCAACATAAGATTTTTTCTGAGACTGCATAGTAGTCATCTACTTCTAAATCAATTGCACATGTTCTGTGGTCTCTTAGAAAAGATGAGGTCCTAGCACAGTTTCCTCTCCTACCTCCATCCAACACTATGTTGATCGGCATGGAAAACCATATAAATCCTCATATGGCACCATATGAATAGTAGCATGGAAGTTATTATTGTAGGAAAACTCAATAAGGGGTATGTGCCTCTCCCATGAATCCCCATAATCTAGGACGCATGGACGCAGCATGTCCTCAAGCACCTGAATTTTTCACTATGACTGGCCATATGTCTAAGGGTGGTAAGTCATGCTCAGAAGCACCTATATAGTCAGACCCCTCTATATCACTTTCCAAAAATGATAAGTAAAATTGGTTTCCCTATCTGAAATGATAAAATGTGTAACCTTATGAATGATTTTAATCTCACAGTTGTACAACCTCCAAAGCTCATCAGCACTAATGTCTTCCTTGATCAGTAGGAAATTCTCGACATTTGTGAGCCTATCAATGATAACCCAAATGGCATTGTTACCTCAAGATGATCTCGGTAAACTTGTCATGAAATCCATCGCCACATCATTCCATTTCCACTTAGGATTGGGTAACTGAGGTAAAATCACAACTAATCACTGGTGTTCGTTTTTCACATGTTCACATGTAGATCACCTCAAGACATAACCAGTTACATCCTTTTTAATACATGGATATCAACACAGATAGTATAAATCCCGATACATATTGGTGACACTAGGATGAACTGCCCATACAAACGCATGAAAATCCTGCATCTGCTCCTCGCGCATGTCAACTGAAACCCTTATGCGACCATGTAAACATAGAACCTCATCCTCTTCTATGGTCCAACCCAGATGAGTATCCTCACCATCCACACACACTCATTGGACTAGGCCTTCATAATATTATATCTACCTCATCCTCGCTATATCCATAAGGGTATAGGTAATAGATAAAGAAGAAATAAACATCTATACTTGACTATTATTATCCTCCAAATTAATCATAGATAACAATTCCATAAGCTGCCACTCACTACTTCCCTACTACACTACCTACAACTAAGTCCTCCTGCTCAAATAATCAGCCACTACATTGCATTTTCTAGGTGTTTAGGAAATCTTCAAGTTGAAAGACTGAAAGTATTCCACCCAAATTTGCAGTATCAAATTAATATCACACTGAGTAAAGATATATTGGATGATTCTGTGGTCCATGAACACAAAAAAATTCTCTCCCAATAAGTAATGTCTCCAACATCATAAATCATGAACAACCAAAGCGAATTCAAGATCGTGCATCGGGTAATACCTTTCATGTGGCCTCCACTACCAATATCCATATGCAATGACTTATCCCCCCTACATAAGGACTTATCCTAGCCCAACAACTAATGATTCACAATTCATAGTGTAACTCCTGTATGTCTCTAGAAGAATCAGTGTCGGTGCTAAATTCGATCCTTCTTTCAGCTCCTGAAAAGTCGTCTCACAGGAATTTATCCACACATACTTTACACCCATCTTTTTCAGTTCCATTAACATCACTGAAAAACATCATTAGTCCTATGTGAAATGCTTTTAGTAACCAACCAACCCTAATAAACTCTTCACATCAAAGACATTATTGGGTTTACCCTATTAAACTACTGTTATTTCCTTGTCTGGGTCCACTAATACTCTAGCCTTCGAGATGATGTGACCAATGTAGTGAATCTGATCCATCCATAAGTGGAACTTTATGAGCATATCTTGTAACTAATACTCTCTCAGTGCACTTGATATGATCTCAAGATGTTTTTAGTGGTTGTGTCGATTGCGATAATACACCTAGATATCATCTAAATAACAAAACAAACAAGTCAAGGTAAGAATGTAACACAAGGTTCATCAATTTCATGAAAACCCCAGGCATGTTTCTAAGACTGAATGGTATAAAAATATACTTATATAGACCATAAATGCCCCGAAAGTTTGTGGTAGGTATGCCTGATGACCTGACCCACACCTGGTGATAATTGTATCTCAAATAAATCATTGAGGGACCCTAAGATCCATGTATTTGGTCAAATAGATTATCTATTCATGGAAAGTGATATCAGTTCTTGACCATCAAATAGTTCAATTTACAATAATCCATGCAAATCCTGAGGATACCATCAACCTTGTTTGCAAAAATGATCAGCAAACTCCATGGAGAAGTATTGGGTCGGATGAAACCCTTTTCTTCAAAGTCGTTTAACTGTCTTTTGAGCACTTACAACTCCATCATATCCATCCTGTAAGGAGGAATGGATATCGTTGCAGCTCCTGGAATTAGATCAACAGAGAAATATACCTCTCTCATTAGAGGGTAACCTCATAAGTCGTCTAGGAAAACAACCCAAAAAATCAACCAATGGAGGGAAATCCATCTAACATGATCCATGGTCATCCAGATACAAAATTTCAATCTGGGTTTTCATCTCTCATAACCCATGATGCTTGGATCTAGATTCACTTACATAAATATCCCATTCATCCTTGTATAGAAACGATCTACCCTCTAGTGATGTAAAACTCACACTATGGTGATAATAATCAGCAATGGCCTGAAAGAAAACTATCCATTCCATCTCAATAATTATGTCAAAGCCATTCATCAATAAGACATAGAGGTCCCATATGTAGTGAAACCCACCACTCAAGAGGGGTCACTCCTTTTACTGACGCAGATCTACCATTCGAATCCATATGGGGTGTCTAGAACTATAACATCATAATAAGTAAAAACACAGAACCCAAGGCTCTCCACAATGGCCATAGATATGAAACTATGTGAGGCCCGTATATCAAAAGGTGTGGAAGATAAAAAAGTGTCTACTATAATTGTAAATATGACATTATAAGGTCTTAGACATTTCTAATGTTGGGTCTATTGAACATAATAATTATGGCCCGTACCACGGCCTAGAGATACTACCTTACTACCTTGATTTGATCCACCCAATTGTCTCTGAAAACCTATGGCCTGGCTACCATGGCCATGAACACCACCTCAGCCTAAACAGCATGATGCATTACATTTCTCTAACTGGTGAGAAGCATTAGACAATGCTCCTGATTATGGAGTTGATGAAAACCCTCTCTCAATAGATGTTGGTGAAAGCACCCTAAAAACACTAAAGACATACCATATTTCCACATGACCGGTACTCAACTAGGTCATGTGGACACTGTGGCCTCATATTCCCCAGCCTACCAAACTGGTAGTAACTCACCTGGGTACCTGGAGATATGTTCTAACCACTCATATCACCATGAAAAAGTTCCAAATGAAGAATCATACTTCCATTACAGACACTACTAGATCTTGGTGTTGAACCGCCCTGGATCGCACCTCCACATTCCCTCAGTTTATGCTTTATGATCACCACCTAATTCACTATAGTAGAAATGGCAGTCAACCTGAAGTCATTTACCTATGATCAGATGTCATATCTGAGAACATACTCAAATCAGATAGCCTTCGATATATAATCACCCATCAGAATAGGTGTCAATCACTAGAGCTTAGTAAAATGGGATGATTAGTCCATCACTGACAGAGGGCCCTACTCTTGATGCATAAGCTCCTTGGATTTATCAAACCTTAGCATCTTGGGATATTAATAATCATAGAAATTTTTTAAAATTCTCCACATTCCATATCCTAATGATCCCCCACCTGAGAAATTGATGTTATTAATATTTTCATGAATTATTATATACTTTTTTTTCTTATTTTATATGAAATGTGCATAATTTGTATGAAATATTAATGTTTTAATACTAAGTATAATTTTTGAGCATTTTTAGAAGTAGTCCAATTGAGTCAGTTTACTATTTTATTTATAACTCTCACCCTACTGATCCAAATTGTGTGGTTCTTGTTTTTTAGGATTCATAATTCAATATAAAACATTTCATTAGAAGTGAAAATGGGCTAATTATTCCATTTTAAGGCCCATATGGACAACATAAGGAGGCTTACAGAATCTGTGAAGAAACTGGACCAACCATGAATATTTAATTACTGGGATCAATCAGGAAGTCCAAATTATTTTATTCTCTTCCAATGTTCGGGGGATAATTAAAGGAGTATTGGATAAAAATTTCATGTCCCAACACTAAAGAAATGGGAAAGAATAATGATTTGAAACTCAGCCCACATTTTTGGCGGGTAATTAAAATCAGTGCAGTGTTGATGACATGGATTCTAATAAAGACATTTTATTAAGCTGAGATTTTTTATTGTGAAATATAAGATATAGGAGGCCGACGTTTTTGAAGAGATCATTCAGTTTTGAAGGCATATTCCTATTAAAAAACCCTTTCACATTTTGGACATCAAAAAGATTAAATTGAAATGGACAGATTAAATTTGTGTAATCAAATGGATATACCTTTGGCCACATAGGTTCAAATGACTCCAAATTTTGAGAGAGGTTGGAAAACATTATTATCTACAACTTTGAAGAAAGTGATAGCTCGAGATTCGGCTGTCTGAATAGTCAACATGGAGATGAAAGTGGAGGGATAGACTGGGAGTGAAAACAGTCCATTTCCTTGGGATATAAATGCATCCCCCTCCTCTTCTTCAAGGGGGTCAGCATTTCAGAAGAGAGGATCATCAATTAACACGACCAAAGCCTTGATAATGTCTTGTGAGGACCTTACATAATCAATTTTTCACTTGAGATACCTTTCCTCCTCTCTTTGATTTCACTCGCTTTTGAGTTTTTCTTCATTTGTAATCTCGTAAGTGTTGTTTTTGTAATTCTGTTTTAGTGAAAGATTATTCTTCCTATTTTGTTTTAATCATCCACCATTTGTTCTTAAATATTAATGCTCATAAAATATTTGAAATAAATTTGAAACCCCTTTCCTTATTTTGATTCCTCATTCAATCGAAATTCTGTTCTTAATTCTAGTTATTGTTTGTGTGTGTGTTTGATGCACCACTATTTTCTTATCCCTTTCATTTCCTTATCGTCTTAATTTATCATCATAATAATTATAACCAGATTATTAAACAACCAAATGGATAAGTAAATCTCTCATTTTAGTGATTCAAAATTTATGGATGTTAAGTGATTGAGAGTATTTTCTCGATGAGTATTCGTTAATTTAACATTGTGTATGTTGGATTTAACATGTCATGGATTAATGACATATTTTGTTTACCATGTGGTTTCCATGGATTATTGGAACCATAAATAAACTACCAGAAACAAGTAGTGGTAATTATTAGAACCCTATGTTAAGTTAAGGCTTGGATTAAAGCTTTAACACTTAGTAATTTCAATCAATGTTATCTTGTGAAGTGCGTGTTAATTTAAATGCAATATAAAGAAAAGGTCAAGGATATCACAAGCTTAAATCCCTAATGATGAACTCACCCAATATTTATCAATTTATAAAATCAATTATAGTCAATCAATCATTTCAATTAAGGTCTAAAAACAAACCCCCTAATCAAAATACAATCAACTAAAAAACAAATGACAATTATAAAGTATCATCATCGAGGATTCAACCCGAGTGCTACTATACACATTAGTAGAGCACCAGAACCTTGATGGTCGATATGAGACAATCAGACGTGCATTTCAAATGGTTCCATTGCAGGGGATGGTGCTATAAGTAGTCATTAGTTTCTGGTTATTGTAAAAAACAAAAAAAATTAATAAAAATTGAAAAAAAACAAAAATAAAAACCTGTATTCTCATAAATATCCCAAACTAAAAAAATAAAAAGAAAAAACTGTCATCCCCTTTCTTCCAACATCTTTCTGAATGCCTCGTAGCCTCCCAAAAAATCCCTTGGATTTGTCTGACCCTGAAATTGAGCAAACATTTCGCCAACTTAAGAGGAACATAAGAGGTAATCAAATATACAAGAACCAGTCCTTGTCCAACCAATTGAAATAGATATGGCCAATCCTAGGGAACAAATACTTAAAGAACTTTCTTCCCCTGATATGAATTACCAACCTCTTGGTATTCAATATACGAACATAGAATCTGACTTCAAACTCAAATCGGGTTTGATTCATCTTCTCCCTCATTTCCATGGGCTAGCCGGTGAGGATCCACATCTTCACCTTAAATATTTCCATGTAGTGTGCTCAACCATGAAGCCTCAAGGGGTTTCTGAGGAACAAATAAAACTCTAAGCATTACCTTTCTCCCTAGCCAACACTGAAAATTCATGACTTTACTACCTCTCTCCTCGTTCCATAACCACATGGAATAACATGTGCTGACTTTTCAAAAAGCTTGTTACAACCTGCCCACATCACCAAATTCCTAATCAACTCTTGATCCAACACTTCTATGAGGGGTTATTGGATATAGATATAACTCTCATTGATGCTTGTAGTGGTAGTGATCTTGTTGATAAAACTCCAGCAGCAGCAAGAGATCTCATAAGTAACATGGCTGCAAACAAACAACAATTACATAATCAAGCACATGCTCAAGTCAAACAAGCCCAAGATAATCAATCAATTGAGCCGAACAAGATGACCGAGTGGATGAGTGAACTTACAGGTCTTGTGTGACAAATAGTTGTGGCTACCAAATCCCCAACCTCGTCTTCTCCACAATCAATGTTTCTTGGACCTGTAAAAAACTGTGGAGTCTGTAACTCTCTGTCTCATCCAACTAACCCATTTCCACAACTTCATGAGGATCAATCTGATTCATCTGGACCAATGGAGCTCAATACAACATATGATCAGTGGAACACCTACCCTCAATGATCAGGTCAGTTCATTAGAAACTTCAACCAACCTCACTCTAATCCCTTCTCTTCTTCCTATAACCAAGGCCTTAGGTATGGTAATCCCATATCTCATACCCCTCAATTGCCTCCTCAAAACCCAAACCAGTTTCAATATGGTCAAGGTGTTGGTAACTTCCAACAACCTTATACTTTTATTCCTCAACCACAAAGGAACAATCCTCCTCCTGGATTCCATTATCCTAGTGAGCCTTCCCAATTCCAAAACCAATACAATTGCTTTCCCAAGAACAAAAATCAAGGTAATCCCAATACGGGACAAGCTTCTTCTTCCAAGAAACCTTGGGAATGTGTAGTAGATGATCTTGCCTCCTTCACCCATTCAATCCTCAATAACATTGAAACCCTAATTGGTCAACTTGAATCCCACCTTAGTTAGCAGCAAACATCCAATTCTTTCCAACTCCCAACTCAACTGTTACCCAACCCCAAGGGTAATGTAAGTGCAATTTCACTTAGATCGGGAAACCAAATTGCTATGCCTCATGATAAGTCCTCCAACCCTCCTTTGAATGCTGACCTAGAAAATGAAAAGAAAAAACATGAAAAGGAACCTGAATCCATTCCCTCACCTCCTTCCATTCCATTTAGGAATCCAATTCCTTTTCCTCAAGCTGTTTCTAAACCAAGGAAGTCCTTTAAACCTAATCATGAAATTCTTGACATGTTTAGACATTTTGAAGTGAACATTCCCCTCTTAGATGCCATAAAAAAATTCCTAAGTATGCCAAGTTTCCCAAGGATTTGTGTACCCACAAGAGACAACTTAGGACCTCCAAAAATGTTTCCACCCAGCAGTCTATTCCCATAAAGTGCAAGGATCTAGGGACCTTTATGGTCCCATTCCAAATTGGAAGTTCCAACTTTGATGATGCACTCATAGACCTAGGAGCCTCAATTAATTTCATGCCCAAATATATATTCTCCAACCTTGGTCTAGGTCCCTTACATCCAACGGGTGTTTTCATTCAGTTATCCAATCGAAGAACAACCAGTCCTAAGAGAATAATTGATGATGTACTTGTCCGGGTCAACGATCTTATCTTCCCTGCTGATTTTTATGTCCTTGACATGTAAGGTGAGACGATCTCTTATAGATCTCCCCTAATTCTAGGAAGAACATTCCTCATGACTGCAAGAACCAAGATTGATGTCCATTCATGCATCTTATACATGGAATTCGGTGACCAACTGGTCAAGTTCAACATTTTTCAAGCAATGTGATACCCATCTGAGAATCACTCTGCATTCACAATCCATACTTGTGAGGACACTTCTAAGAGTTGATTGAACCCTATTCCATCATTTTCATCCTGTTATGATGATAAAGGATCTTTTGAAATCTACACCATGATTAAAGAAGTCATAAATGGTGAGTTTGATGTGGACCATTCATTCATAGACTCTATCAATCTATAGGATCTTAAAAACTCTCTTGAATCCCACATCAACTTTGATCTGTACTGCTCCACCTTGGATAGTATTAAGAAGAATGAATCTGAAGCAGCTGAAGTCCCTTCCTCCATTCCTGAGTTGTCTAACCCAAAAAATGAAAGATGAGACTGATCTAAAACCTCTTCTTGGACACCTGAAATACGCATTCCTTTTCCATGATCACACGTATCATGTCATTATCTCTTCTTTACTTACCAAAACTGAGGAGTCCAAACTTTTCCAATTGTTAGAGAAAAACAAAAAAGCCATAGGGTGTACCCTAGATGACATTCCCGGAATCAACCCCACCCTTTTCATGCATCACATCCATCTTGAGGAGTATTCCAAACCAATTAGAAAACCACAAAGAAGACTTAATCCACTCATACTTGAGGTAGTTAGGGAAGAGATCACCAAGCTTCTTCAAGCTGGTATTATCTACCCAATTTCTGATAGTGAATGGGTTAGTCCAATTCAAATTATACCTAATATGGGTGGGATAAATGTTGTCCCAAATGAACATGCAGAGGTAGTCACAACTCGAGTGAAGAACAAATGGCGTATGTGCATCGATTATAGGAAATTGAATGTTGAAACAAGAAAAGATCACTGCCCTATTCCATTCCTTGATCAAATTCTAGAAGGATTATCTAGAAATTCACACTATTTCTTTCTTAATAGATACACCAGCTACTTCCAAATCCCAATTGTGCATCAGGACAATGAAAAGACTACTTTAATAGCCCCTTTGGAACATATGCATATAGAATAATGCCTTTTGGACTTTGCAGTGCTCCTGTAACATTCCAGATGTGTATGATGTGTATCTTTTCTGAATTCATTGAACACTACATTGAAGTCTTCATGGATGACTTCACCATTTATGGTGAGTCATTTGAATCTTGTTTGAATTCACTCTCTTTAGTCCTACAAAAGTGTTTCAAGTGCAACCTTGTGTTAAATTTTGAAAAATGTAACTTCATGGATGAAAATGGGATTGTTCTAGGGCACATAGTTTCAAAAGATGATATTGAAGTTGATCCTTCCAAAATTTTAGTGATCCAATCACTTCCTCAACCCACTTCTGTTCGAGACATCCACTCATTTCTCAGTCATGCTGGTTTCTATTGTAGATTCATCCATAACTTTAGCATTATTTACCTCCCACTCACTCGGTTGCTCTAAAATGATGTCACATTACATTTATATGAGGTTTTCAAGAGATCATTAATTGAACTCAAAACTACTCTTACATTTTCCACAATAATCCAACCCCTAGATTGTTCATTACCCTTTGAGTTGATGTTTGATGATTTTGATAGAGCTATTGGGGATGTTCTTGGTCAAAGAAGAGAAAAACTTCCTCATGTCATCTATTATGCCTGAAAATAATTGGATGAAACTCAATCTCAGTACATTGTCACTGAAAAAGAACTCTTAGAATTTTTTTGAATTCGATAAATTCCAGACCTATCTCTTAGGTTCCAAAATCATCATCTTCACAGACCATTCTGCTATAATGTTCTTACTCAAGAAAAGTTTTTCCAAACCAAAGATAATAAGATGGATCCTAATGCTCCAAGAGTTTTACCTTGAAAAAAAATGATTGACCAGGAAAATAAAACCCTGTGTCTGATCACTTGAGTATAATTTATAATTCTTCTCATTCTGAAATCATCGATCCTGAATTCCCCACGGAGCACCTTTCATCTCTCACTCCAAAAATACCATGGTATGCCCCGATTCTAAATTACTAGGTTTCTGGTGTTTTTCCTGAAATTTTTTCAAAAGAACAAAAAATGAAGTTGAAAAGTGATTCAAAACAATATTTTTGGGAAGAAAATAAACTTTGGAAAACTAGGGCAAACATGGTAATTAAGAGATGTGTTGATAAAGATGAACATTCCTCTATTTTAGAATTTTGTTACTCAGTGCCCCGTAGTGGCCACTTTGGACCACAAAGGACCTCCTGAAAGGTCCAAGACTCTAGATTATTTTGTCCTTAACCCTTCAAGGACTCACAGGAGCTCTATAAATCATGTTCCACTTGCCAAAAGGTTGGCGCAATTTCCAAGAGAAATGATATGCCACAAAAGCCTTTAATTTTCTGTGAGATCTTCGATGTTTGGAGCATCGATTTCATGGTACCATTTCCCCCTTCCAATGGATTCTCATACATCCTTCTTTCAGTTGATTATATTTCTAGGTGGGTCGAGTCCAGACCCACTAGAAAGGATGATTCACATACTGTTAGTGAGTTCCTAAAGACACAAATCTTCCGTAGATTTGGCATGCCTCGTGCCTTGATAAGTGACTTAGGAACCCATTTTTGTAATAAAACCATTGAATCTGTTTTGAAAAAGAATGGGTTTGTACATAAAAATTCAACTGCATATCATCCCCAAACAAATGGCATGGCTGACCTTTCTAATAGAGAAGTGAAAAGAGTGCTTGAGAGAACTGTAAAACCCTCCAGAAAATACTGGCCTGAAAGGCTTGGTGAAGCACTTTGGGCTTATCAAACTGCCTATAAAACACCCATTGGGATGTATCCTTTTAGGCTAGTTTTTTTGTAAATAATGTCATTTTCCAGTTGAAATCCAACATAAGTCATTTTGGGAAGTGAAAATGTGTAATTTTTATCTTGATAAATCCAGTGAAGAAAGATTGTTGCAATAGGATGAACTGGAGGATCTTTGACATGATTATTATGAGAATTCTAATCTCTAAAAAAAATCCAAGTCACTCCATGATAAAAACATCCTGACAATGATTTTTCATGAAGTTGAAAATGTATTGTTCTTCAATTATAGATTTTGGCTTCACCAAGGTAGGCTTAATTATCGTTGGGAAGGTCCTTTTGTTATTAATAATGGTTACCCATTTGGTGTAGTGCAAGTCCAAGAACCCTCTTCCAAAAGGATATTCACAGTTAATGGACATAGGTTAAAGCATCACCATGAGAGGAAACATAATCCTAGATCATCATTGACTTCCACTGGATCCCCAAATTCTCCAGTAGACCAACCACTAGATGGAGATGGTGACCTGCCAAATCCAATCCAGGGGCACCTCTTTCCCTTTAACTCTCTCCGTATCTTCCTCTCTCTACCTATTTCTTATTCTTCCTCTCTCTCTCATTTTTACCACTTTCATTATCAAAACCTTACTTTTTCACTTTCTCTTTTCTGTGGGTGTATCTTCATAAAAAACAAAAACAAAAACCTAAAAAACAAAAAAAACAATCACATAAAAAAATACAAAAAAATCAAGAGTCATCCTTACTCACCATGATGTTTTGAAATTTTGTCCAACCATTTAGGGGAGTTAATAGACATCTTTTCATCTCAATTTTTTTTCATCCTGACATTGGATAAATAATTTTGTGTTAAAATTAACAAATTTTTAATTGTCAATTTTTTATTTGGATAATGATTTTCCCAAACTGTGAGGAACAACATTTGCTTTCATGCTAAGGAAACCTATGGCCATCTTTTCAAAATGTGTGTTTTCACATCCATTTGTGAGTCTTGAGTTTGTGGACCTTGGAGCTGAATTTCCTACCTCAATGAGCATTAATATTATAGAGGCATTTTTTGAACCACATGAGAATTACAATAGCCAAATAGCCTCCCATTTCCCTTAAATTAATCATCCTTTTGAAAGCCCCTTCGAGCCTATGAAAACCTTTTCTTTGAGAGCCACATTATAAGCCCAATACCTTTTCCCAAAAAATATCAACATGGATTTTCATTGCATAATTTTTTGAATTTTAAGTGTGGGGGGAATGGATTTCATTGTTTGGGTACCCTATTATTGATTTTCAACGACTTATCATCTTCTTGAGGGCAAGCATCCATTTCAGTGTGGGGGAGAGGTTTTTATTCAGTCTGTTTTGGGGAATGTAATGTACTTCCATTTATGTAATTTTGTAAATATTATTGACAAGTGTTCAAAAAAATCAGAAATTGTCAAAAAAATCAAAAAAAATGAAAAATGGGTTGTGTCTTGGGTAGGTCAAAAATCACTATTCCTCAACCTTTGATCTTATTATGACTATTACAATTAGTGTCATGAGGAGATCAAGCATGGGTTGGGATATGAGTGTGAGATCTGTTTCAAGGTCAACTTTCGAAAAAAAAAGAAAAAAAGAAAAAAAAGAACACTTGCATTATATTCTTATTGGAAGAAGTTTTCTGGTTTGTAAATATTTCATATTCTCATACCATTCAAATTTTATTCCTCTATCATGTCTTTCTTCACACAATCATTAACTTATAAATATGTGTTTTCATTTCCTTCCAGATTTATTTCAAAAAAAAATGTGCATTGCTTTTCCTATGTTGGTGTTTTACCCGTCTTCTTATATCTCTTAGAAATTATATCCCTACCATCCCATAACCCCAGAAAAACCCATTAAAAATACCTCTTGATTCTTCTACACTTTGGATAGGGATTGGAAGCTGATATCTATTTTCAAACTCTAAGATTTTCACTTTTGGTTGGTGAAAGAGTGATCATCCACAAATGAATTTTATCATCTTGAGAGTTGTGAGTTTTGAGAGTCCACATTTTCCATTTCTAAATTTGAACATGAAAAAATGAAATATTTTTGGAACATTTTTTCTGTAAAAACTTGTGGTGGAATTCAAAATTGATGAGTGAAATAGTCTAATCCTCCATTGATTGGAGAAAACAAAATTTGACTATTTGTTGGTGAGTGCAAATGATTTTGTTATGTTTTTATATTTGTTGCACATGAGGACATGAACAAGACTAAGTGTGGGGGAGTTGATGTTATTAATATTTTTGTGAATTATTATATACTCCCTTTACTTATTTTACATGAAATGTGCATAATTTGTATGAAATATTAATGTTTTAATACTAAGTATAAATTTTGATCATTTTCAGAAGTAGTCCAATTGAGTCATTTAACCATTTTATTTATAACTCTCACCCTACTGATCCATATTGTGTGGTTCTTGTTTTTTTGGATTCATAATTCAATATAAAACATTTCATTACAAGTGATCATGGGTTAATTCTTCCATTTTAAGGCCCATATGGACCACACAAGGAGGCCTACAGAATCTGTGATGAAACTGGACCTTCCATGAAGATTTAATTTATGGGCTGAATCAAGAAGTCTAAATTATTTTAATCTCCTCCAAAGTTTTGGGGATAATTAAAGGAGTGTTGGATAAAAATTTCAAGGCCCAACTCTAAAGAAAAGGTTCCAAACAAATGCTTTGAAAGTCAGCCCACATTTTTCGCCGGGAATTAAAATCAGTACGATGTTGATGACATGGCTCCTGATATAGACAACATTTTGAGCTGATATTTTGCGGTGTGAAAGAGGAGATATAGGTGGCCGACGTTGTTGAAGACATAATTCGGTTTTGAAGGCATTTTACTATTCAAAAACTCTTTCACATGTTGGACATCAAAAATATTGGATTGAAATGGACAGATAAATTTTTTTTAATCAACCGGCCATAACTTTGGCTACATAGGTCCAAATGACTCCAAATTTTGAGAGAGGCTGGAAAACGTTATTATATAAAACTATGAATAAAGAGATAGCTCGATATGTGGCTGTCAGAATAGCCAACATGGCGATGAAATTGGAGGTACAGATTGGGAATGAAAACAGTCCACTTCCTTGGGCAATAAATGCATCCCCCTCCTCTCTTTCAAGGGGGTTGGCATTTCAGAAGATAGGAGCATCAATTGGCATGACCAAAGCCTTTACAAAGACTTGTGAGGACCTTCCATAATCATGTTTTTACTTGAGATACCTTTCCTCATCTCTTTAATTTCACTCGCTTTTGTGTTTTTCTTCATTTGTAATCTCGTAAGTGTTGTTTTTGTAATTCTATTTTAGTGCAAGATTATTCTTCATATTCTGTTTTAGTCATCCACCCTCAGTTATTAAATATTAATGTTCTAAAAATATTTGAAATAAATTTGAAACCCCTTCCCTTATTTTTCTTCCTCATTCATCGAAATTCTGTTCTTAATTCTCATTATCATTTGTGTGTGTGTTCGACGCACCACTCTTTTTTTATCCCTTTCTTTTCCTTTTCTTCTTAATTTATCATCATAATAATTATAACCAGATTATTAAACACCCAAATGGATGATTAAATCTCTAATTGGAGTGAGTGAAAATGTAGGGATGTTAATTGATTGATAGTATTTTCTCGATGAGTATTCATTAATTTAACATTGTGTATGTTGGACATAAAATGTTGTAGATTAATGAAATATTTTGTTTTACATGTGGTTTCCATGGATTATTGAAACCATAAATACACTAACATAAACATGTAATGGTAATGATTAGAACCCTACGTTATGCTAAGTCTTGGACTAAATCCTTAACACTTAGGAATTCCAATCAACATTATCTTGTGAAGTGGGTGTTAATTTAAATGCAATATAAAGAAAAGCTCAAGGATATCACAAGCTTAACTCCCTAATGATGAACTCACCCCAATATTTGTCAATTTGTTAAATAAATTATAGTCAATCAATCATTTCAATTATGCTCTACAAATAAACCCCCCTAACCAAAATATAACCAACTAAAAACAAACGACTATTACAAAGTATCATCACCGAGGATTTGACCCGAGTGCTGCTATACACATTAGCAGAGCACTGAAACCATGATCGGTCGATAGGCGACAATCAGCCGTGCGTTTCAAATGGAGCCATTTCTGGGGATGCTTCTTTAAGTATTCATTAGGTTTGGGTTATTGTAAAAAAACAAAAGTAAAATAAAATTTAAAAAATTAAAAAAAAAACTCAATGAAAACCCTGTCTTCTCATAAAAATCATAAACTGAAAAAAAAAAATACAAAGAACAACCTGTCATCCTCTTTCTTTCAACATCATCCTGAATGCCCTGTAGCCTACCAAACAATCCCACAGATTTGTTTGACCCTGAAATTTATTGAACACTTCTCCAAATTAAGAGGAACATAAGAGATAATCAAATAATTCAAGAACCAGTCCCTGTCCTACCAATTGAATTAGATATGGCCAATCCTAAGGAACAAAAACTTAAAGAACTCGTTGCCCCTGATATGAATTACCAACCTCTTGGTATTAAATATCTAAACATAGAATCCGAATTTGAACTCAAATCGGGTTTGATTCATCTTCTCCCTCAATTCCACGGGCTAGCTAGTGAGGATCCACATCTTCACCTTAAAGAGTTCTAAGTAGTGTGCTCAACCATGAAGCCTCATGTAACACCCTGAGATTTTATGAAAAATATTCTTTTTAATTTCATTAATGTCTTGTGTTGTACGCTACACCAAAAGGAGCTTGCTCAAAACACATCATTGACATGCCTTTCATTACACGCAGTCACGACCTTCCTCGATAGCATGTGTAGTACGCAATACCGAGTTTCACTATACAACGATATGCTATTAAAATATTATTAAAACTAGCCGTTATGAATAGTAATAACCACCTTTTAAAATTTTATAAATTTTATATCTCAAAATGGACTTCATTTTTGGATTCGGAGTATCGAATTTAGGCTAAGGTGAAATTTTGGTACTTTTCGGATAACTTTTATATTCTGATGAATAGTGAAAATTACTAAATTTTAATTAAAAACAACTTTTTTAATAGAAATAATTAATAGTGATAAATTATTAATTTGAGTGGTTTTAAAGTATATTTAGAATATATTTTTACAATTTAATACATTTTTGGTCATTGGATGTAATTCTACATTTAAACCAGACATAAACAAGTGTCAATCTTTTGATAGTTATTATCTCTTAAGAACACGCTATTTGTTTTGACGACGGAAATTGATTTTTAAATTAATTAATGCAACTGATATGTTTTGAATTTGGTATAATAGACATCATTTTTGAGTTCATAATATCAAATATATCTTAGTCCTATTTTTTTGTATTTTTCTGGAAACTTTAATTTTTTGATGAATAGTGAAACCACTAAGTGGTAGTTAAAAAAATGATTTTTTCATAAAACATAATTTTACCGCTTCTGTGAGCGGAATTTCAAAAATCCAAGAGATACAGTTGATGTTAGTAAGTAAAATTTGGTTCAATGAGATGAAAATAATTTTTGGTGAATAGTAACTTTTTACTTTTTTTACCACGGTTAAAAGTAAATAGGGTAATTAAGTGTAAAAATGTTATTATTATTACCCTAACACATGTCCTAATTCTATTGGATAAGTGTAATTCGACCAAAAACAACCTTAGGAATAAAATATGACCATTTAGACCCACTTGGATTAGATTAGGACATTTATTATTATTTAATGCAAAGAAGAGTTAAAAGAGTTAAAATCAATGTTTATTTACTAAAACCTTTTTAATATAGGGTTATACAAAAGATAAATTCGATTGTAAATATTCATTATAAATATAATAATTTTTCATACATAATTATAATTTATTTATAATTTTTAGACATTAAATAAATTAATTTATGTATGACACAATGATGATGCAGTAATTACCATAATAGTGAAAAATTATAATAAATGATATTATAAATACCCAAATAAATATTATTTGAGACTTTTTATGAATTACACTAATTTTTTAGGTTAATATTACATGTTAGTATTGATTTAATTAACTATTTTAGAACTAATCATTCTGTTATGATTTTTACGAAAATCAATTACTAAATAGTGTCAAAATTGACATAAAATAGTTTTTAAAATAAATATTATATTATTAATTGTTATTTTATTCCTAAAAATCTAAGGTTCGGCCAAATGACTTAGATAATGTTATATATATTAATAATAAACAACTTGGGGTTCTTTTGGCTTCTTATAGTAAGTTTATTAACCTTATAGTGTAAGAACACAAGAAGACACGGTAAAAGTAAAATTATTTAACTTAATGTTAAATCTAAATGATAAGGTTAAAATAGGAACCTAAACTTGTCTAAATTCTATTGGATGAAAATATTTCGACCCATACCCACCTTAGGATCTAAATTAATCAATTTCGAGCTATTTAAAACCGAACGTGACTTTATAATAAAATAATATTTTGTGTTATTCCAAAGGTGCCCCTCTCCTCCCTTATAAAAGGGCACCCCCTCCCTCTCTTCCTCACACCACTTGGAGCCTTAAAGATCGGCCAACCTCTACCAAATTCTCTTCTCCACTTCCCTAGAAACATCCTAGAGGTTCTTTTCTTCCTCAAAGACCAATTTTAGTGCCCTAAGAGGAGGTCTCAAAGAGGCGCTTCAAAGAAGAGGCAATTTCTGTTACCGATTCTTTCACCTTTATTTCTTCTTCCACTTCTTCTTCTAAGGTTGTTTCATTATGAAGTAATAACATAAGTATCACTCATATACTGATATGTTATTATAATTATGAAACAACCCTATTTCACCATCTATCCGTCCTACGGAAAACGAAATCACCGCGCGTGCGTACGTACAGAATACCGTCTCCACGCCGTGGTGTAATCTATTTTCCACCACCACCTTACGTGGATGGGTATAATGGTTTAAATAATAACTCTCTATTATTATTTTAAAGTGATATTGATTCTATAATAGTATACATACACTCCAATAAAATTCCACGATCATGGGAATGATATCATCGCTCGTGCGTACGTACGGAATACTGTCTCCACGACGCGATGAGATTAATTCTCAATGATTATCCATTCATGAATGATTATAAAGTATATATAATAAGTAATAATGAAATATATGACATAATAATGATACTGGATTTATGTGTATATATATGTATTTCATCTACTTAATTCCATTCAACTCAATAAGGAAACAAAAACAGCATTCATGCGTACGTACGGCCTACCGTCTCAATGAACGGTGTATTTCTTTCCATTTACTGATTTAATATATATATGTATATTATGAATATATATTATATATAAATAATGTTTTATATTCTGAAATTAAGTAATCATTTTCTAAGTAATCATATGAATAATTACAAGTCAAAACACAGACGACAAATGAAACGATTTTACCCAAAACACTCTTTAACATGGAATTTACAAAAGAACAGGTAATATAAAGTCATAAGTGAACCATATATGATATCATAACAATGAATATGATTCTTTAATAAGTCAATGACATTATTTAAATCATTATACAGGAGGTTCGGTCACTTATGAAGCAAATCAGACCTAAGTTAAGGGAAAATATAACAATCTCATTTTTATCCGAGATTGTTTATACTTTGGAATTTACTGGGGTGTATTTTATCATTCACATCCATGTTTCCTAAATATGTAATATTATTTCCATCCACCTACAATTTTATAAATACAATTTTACCCTTTGGTGAGTTTTTAGTAAAAGATATGAAAGGAATCCTTTGTCGTTTTTTCGTACGAGGTACTTTTTGACTTTTCCGATAAAAGTACGAGAAGAATGTTTTTTTAAATTATACGGCATGAATGGATTTTTAAAACATTATTTCCAAGAATATTCCTTTAAATGTTTTCAAGTTTATTTTTAATCAACTTCTTTTAGTTTAAAATTGTATGACATGTTAAGAAAGGAAAATGTTTTTGAAGTAGAAAGGATATTTTCCTCAAGAATGGAGTTCAAGTGTTTTATCAAAATTATTTTACATCTAAGATAATATAGGGTTCTGTTTCTATCCCTATTATTACATTGATTTGATTATGTTGTGATGGAATTATTTTTATGAATTCCTTTATCTTATATGATTTTTTTTATGATGTCATGATGTTTAAGAATCCCATTTTTATTACATGGGTTATGCAATGATGTATGATTTATGATTTTGTGGCACACATAAGAATGGTATCATTACGAGATGGGTGGGACCTATATCTCCCTCCAATGCATTGGGTAAATTTTTTATATCTCATGAGATAGACATGGCTGGAACGGTAGGTTATACTGGTTCAGTGAAACAGGACTGAAACGAGGAGTGAACTCAGTTCAGAAATGGAATTTGTCCACTAAGATAGTCTTGGAAATGAGTCTTGACTAATAAGAAATGATTCCCTATGAATATGTGTGTATTCCACAAAGTTTCATTTTTTATGTTATGATTATTGGGATTTCATTTCACTACTATGATTTATCCCATGTTATGATATTATGATCTCTTTTGCAGGTTAAGATTTCCAAAATGTTATGTTCTTATGAATATGATGTGATTGATTTTTCATTTGTTTACCCTTACTGAGCATTTGAGCTCACCATTTATGTTTTCTTTTACCCAGGATATAAAGAAAGAAATTAGGTAAGAAAAAAAGGGAAGATCTTTATGGGAGATGTTGAAGATCATTCACCACGATTAGAAGATTACGTTCCGAGTTTCCAAAGACACTAAACTATTATGGTCCTTGTGTGTATGTTTTTTTTATTTACTAAGTATTCCGCAAAAGTAATGTAATTTACATGTATGTTAATATTAGGGTCTCTACAGTTGGTATCAAAGGAAAGGTTTAGTCAACCTTTGGAAATTAGGATGCGAGAACGTTAGTGAGATCCCTAGAGATATTTCTAAGGTATGTCTAGGGATGTCTCTAAGGATAAGTATACGTATATGATATAGTCCTAGAACTATGGTAACAATATTAGATTAATCCAAAGATGTTAGATATTGAAGTTACTCCCCCTTTATTATGATTTTTTTTCCTCTCACACTATTCTTTTTGGGTTTTAGAAAATGGCTGGAAACAAGATGATTCACGATAATGGAGGATATGGTGGACAATGGAATGATATTCTTCATGAGCAACCAAATGAAATGGGATTTGGAAGTCCAAACATCATTATTATGTCGAATCAGCAATCTCATAATATGATAAATCAAGTAAAATTTTGTAAGTTTCATGGCACGGCTAATAAGAGAAAGATGGAGTTTCATTATGATCATAGAGGAAAGAAAGTTCAATTTCCCCTATGTAAATCATGTGGGAAGAGGCATGAAGGAGAATGTTTCAAAGGAACTGGAAGATGCTTTGGGTGTGGAATAGAAGGACACAAATCCAGTAGGTGCAAAGGAAAAGGTTCAATTAACATCAGGGATTAGGATAATGGTATTGATACGACATCAACAATGGTTAAATGTTTTAAATTTGGAATGTATATGCATTATGCAAACCAATTCCCTAAGGTAATGTCTCGTGAAGAGAATCAGTATGGTCATATGGGTAGTATTTATGTTATTGATGATGAAGAGACTACAAATGATATGTGAGATGAAAGAATTGTCGAAGCTCAGTCAATGGTTTAAGAATGTAGTCGAATGATTACATGTTTATCATGTGTAATGTTATATAAGTAATCTCATGGTACTATGGAATAAAGAGACATCTAAGGATTGTTACACTGTTGTCTTTCCTTGAGTTTTTAAAGTGTATGATTAATGGTACCAATATCCATTAAAGGATATTCATATATTTTTGGAATGTAGATGATATGCTCATAATGAAGGTATAAGGAGAAAATTAAATGTTTTATAGTATTCATGAGCTCATGACGGATATAAGGAGAAGGTTATATCATGTTTTGAGTATATAGAATTTTTGGATTTTGGTATGTGGAAAGAGTTAGCTTTTTACAGCATTCATGTTTTCACTAAGGTTTAATGGGTATTCATTTTTCAAGAGAATACATGATTAGGGTATTCACATGATTGGAATGTGACCAACAAGATATATGGGAGATAAATGATGGTATTCACATGCTTGGTTAACGATATTTCAAGTAATCGTTTTCTTTATACTATGAGCTTGGACCGAAGTATTTTAGATAAGCCTAAAGATTGGAATGGATTATGTTAACCATAAGTTAGTATTGTTTAAGGATAGAACTCTTTTTGATATTATTTATGTAATGTAGTTTTAGAAAAAGTAAAACCTGTAGGACGGGCGACAGCCCATCGCGTCGGACAAGGCTGTGGGAATCGAACCCACAACCGAAGTGCGACTGGCCTTTATCGCCTACCACTGGCCTACAGGAAGTCCCTGTTTAGTGGAAAATAGATTTATTATATTAAGAAGTATGATATATTAAGTATAAGTCCATTTTAGGAACCATATATCATTAATCTCACTATAGATGGACTTATGTATTTTTTGATAACATTTATAACCTTTTGTTTGAGACAGATGGAATGACCCATCATTCTATCACATTATCTGATAACACATCACAAATGACAAATTCAACTTCATTTATTTAAGAGATGAAGTGGAAATTTTCCAACGGTGATACTATACCGAAATCACGAAAGTATTTCTTCTAATTTCAATTTCATCAACTTTAAGGAAAGGATCTTGAAAACCAAAAATGTTGTCCTAGTGCTCTTATATCTGATGAATCATATGGTACCTTAGATCATCACAAATTTATGGCTTTGTGATTGATGGCTTTTCCAAAGCCATTTTCTCTACCACTCTCCATCAGAACATGATGGTTAGATTTATCTTCCATATCCATATTTTCACCTATGTGGAAACCCAGTGATTAGTTTATTTGGGTAACTATTACGTTTCATAATTTTGTTTTTAAAGATTGGTTTTGGTATTCCTTTTTAAGAGGTGGGTTTCTATTAAAGAAACTTTTGAATAGTAAAACATTTATAACCCCGACAAATTTCGAGGGAGAAATTAATTTTAAGGGGGGTAGAATGTAACACCCCGAGATTTTATGAAAAATATTCTTTTTAATTTCATTAATGTATTGTGTTTTATGCTACACCAAAAGGAGCTTGCTCAAAACATATCCTTGACTTGCCTTTCATTACACGCAATCACGACCTTCCTCGATAGCGTGTGTAGTATGCAATACCGAGTTTCACTATACAATGATATGCTATTAAAATATTATTAAAACTAGCCGTTATGAATAGTAATAACCATCTTTTAAAATTTTAGAAATTTTATATCTCAAAATGGACTTCATTTTTGGATTCGGAGTATCAGATTTAGCCTAAGGTGAAATTTTGGTACATTTCGGATAACTTTCATATTCTGATGAATAGTGAAAATTATTAATTTTAATTAAAAACAACTTTTTTAATCGAAATAATTAATAGTGATAAATTATTAATTTTAGTGGTTTTAAAGTATATTTAGAATATATTTTTACAATTTAATACAATGTTGTTCATTGGATGTAATTATACATTTAAACCAGACATAAACAAGTGTCAATCTTTTGATAGTTATTATCTCTTAAGAACACTCTATTTGTTTTGACGACAGGAAATAATTTTTAAATTAATTAATGCAACTGATATATTTTGAATTTTGTAAAGTAGACATAATTTTTGAGTTCATAATATCAAATATAGCTTAGACCTAATTTTTGGTATTTTTCTAGAATCATTCATTTTTTGATGAATAATGAAACCACTAAGGGGTAGTTAAAAAAATGAATTTTTCATAAATCATAATTTTACCGCTTATGTGAGTGGAATTTCAAAATTCCGAGAGACACGGTTGATGTTAGTAAGTAAAATGTGGTTTAATGAGATGAAAATAATTTTTGGTGATTAGTAACTTTTTACTTTTTTTTCCACGGTTAAAAGTAAATAGGGTAATTAAGAGTAAAAATGTTAGTATTATTACTCTAACACATGTACTAATTCTATTGGATAAGTGTAATTCGACCAAAAACAACCTTAGGAATAAAATATGACCATTTAGGCCCACTTCGATTAGATTAGGACATTTATTATTATTTAATTCAAAGAAGAGTTAAAAGAGGTAAAATCAAAGTTTTTTTACTAAAACATTTTTAATATAGGGTTATACAAAAGATAAATTAGATTTTAAATATTAATTAGAAATTTAATAAGATTTACTACATAATTATAATTTATTTATAATTTTTAGACATTAAATAAATTAATTTATTTATGACACAATGATGATGCAGTAATTACCATAGTAGTGAAAAATTATAATAATTGATATTATAAATACCCAAATAAATATAATTTTAGACTTTTCATGAATTACACTAATTTTATAGGTTAATATTCCATGTTAGTATTGATTTAATTAACTGTTTTTGAACTAATCATTCTGTTATTATTTTCACAAAAATCAATTACTAAATAGTGTCAAAATTGACATAAAATAGTTTTTAAAATAAATATTATATTATTAATTGTTATTTTATTCCTAAAAATCTATGGTTCGTCCAAATGACTTATATAAGGTTATATATATTAATAATAGACAACTTGGGGTTCTTTTGGCTTCTTATAGTAAGATTATTAACCTTATAGTGTAAGAACACAAGAAGACACGGTAAAAGTTAAATTATTTAACTTAATGTTAAATCTAAATGATAAGGTTAAAATAGGAACCTAAACTTGTATGAATTCTATTGGATGAAAATATTTCGACCCATCCCTACCTTAGATTCTAAATAAATCAATATCGAGCTATTTAAAACCGAACTTGACTTTAGAAGAAAATAATATTTTTAGTTATTCCAAAGGTGCTCATCTCCTCCCTTATAAAAGGGCACCCCCTCCCTCTCTTCCTCACACCACGTTGAGCCTTCAAGCTCGGCCAACCTCTGCCGAATTATCTTCTCCACTTCCCTAGAAACATCCTATAGGTTCTTGACTTCCTCAAAGACAAATTTTAGTGCCCTAAGAGGAGGTCTCAAAGAGGCGCTTCAAAGAAGAGGTAATTTCCATTACCGATTCTTTCACCTTTATTTCTTCTTCCACTTCTTCTTCTAAGGTTGTTTCATTATGAATTAATTACATACATATCACTCATATACTGATATGTTATTATAAGTATGAAACAACCCTATTTCACCATCTATCCGTCCTACGGAAAACAAAATCACCGCGCGTGCGTACGTACGGAATACCGTCTCCACGTCGTGGTGTAATCTATTTTCCACCAACAACTTAATTGGATGGGTATAATGGTGTAAATAATAACTAAATATGGTTATTGTAAAGTGATATTTATTCTGTAATAGTATACATACACTCCAATAAAATTCCACGATCATGGGAACGATATCATCGCTCGTGCGTACGTACGGAATACCGTCTCCACGACGCGATGAGATTCATTCTCAATGATTAACCATTCATGAATGATTATAAAGAATATATAATAAGTAATCATGAAATATATGACATAATAATGATACTGGATTTATGTGTATATATATGTATGTCATCTACTTAATTTCATCCAACTCAATAAGGAAACGAGAACAACGTTCATGCGCACGTACGACCTACCGTCTCCATGAACGGTGTATTTATTTCCATTTACTCATTTACTATATATATGTATATTATGAATATATATTATATATAAATCATTTTTTATATTCTGAAATTAAGTAATCATGATCTAAGTAATCATATGAATAATTACAAGTCAAAACACGGACGACAAATGAAATGATTTTACCCAAAACACTCTTCAACATGGAATTTACAAAAGAACGAGTAATATAAAGTCATAAGTGAACCATATATGATATCATAACAATGAATATGATTATTTATTAATTCAATTACATTATTTAAATCATTATACAGGATGTTTAGACACTTACGAAGCAAATCAGACCTAATGTAAGGGAAAATATCACAATCTCATTTTTATCTGAGATTGTTTATACTTTGGAATTTATTGGGGTGTATTTTATCATCCACATCCATGTTTCCTCAATATGTAATATTATTTCCATCCACCTACAATTGTATAAATACAATTTTACCCTTCGGTGAGTTTTTAGTAAAAGATATGAATGGAATCCTTTGCCGTTTTTCGTACGAGGTACTTTTTGACTTTTCCGAAAAAAATACGAGAAGAATGTTTTTTAACTTATACGGCATGAATGGATTTTTAAAACATTATTTCCAAGAATCTTCCTTTACAAGTTTTCATGTTTATTTTTAATCAACTTCTTTTAGTTTAAAATTGTATGACATGTTAAGAAAGGAAAATGTTTTTGAAGTAGAAAGGATATTTTCCTCAAGAATGGAGTTCAAGTGTTTTATCAAAATTATTTTCCATCTAATATAATATAGGGTTCTGTTTCTATCCCTATTATTACATTTATTTGATTATGTTGGGATGGAATTATTTTTATGAATTCCATTATCTTATATGAATTGTTTTATGATGTCATGATGTTTAAGAATCCCATTTTTATTACATGGGTTATGCAATTATGTATGATTTATGATTTTGTGGCACACATAAGAATGGTATCATTATAAGATGGGTGGGACCTATATCTCCCTCCAATGCATTGGGTAAAGATTTTATATCTCATTAGATAGACATGGCTGGAACGATAGGTTATACCGGTTCAGTGAAACAGGACTGAAACGAGGAGTGAACTCGGTTCAGAAATGGTCTTTGTCCACTAAGATAGTCTTGGCAATGAGTCTTGACTAATAAGAAATGATTCTCTATGATTATGTGTGTATGCCACAAAGTTTCATGTTTTAAGTTATGATTTTTGGGATTTTATTTCACTACTATGATTTATCCCATGTTATGATATTATGTTCTCTTTTGCAGGTTAAGATTTCCAAAATGTTATGTTCTTATGAATATGATGTGATTGATTTTTCTTTTGTTTACCCTTACTGAGCATTTGAGCTCACCGTTTTTTGTTTTCATTTACCTTGGATATAAAGAAAGGTTTTAGGTAAGAAAAAAGGGGAAGATCATTATGGGAGATGTTGAAGATCTTTCACCACGATTAGAAGATTACGTTCCGAGTTTCCAAAGACACTAAACTATTATGGTCCTTGTGTGTGTGTTTTTGTTATTTAATAAGTATTCCGCAAAAGTAATGTAATTTCCATGTACGTTAAGCTTCGGTTCTCTAAACCTCAATGGGTTTCTGAGGAACAAATAAAACATTGGTAATTCCCTTTCTCCCTAGATGACACTAAAAATTCATGGCTTTACTTTCTCCCTCCTTGTTCCATAACCACATGGAATGACATGAAGCAACTCTTCATAGAAAAATTCTTTCCTGCTTCTCATATTGCTTTTATCCGAAAGGAAATAAGTGGTATCCTTCAGTTCCTAAGTGAATCACACCATGAGTACTGGAGGAGGTCGAAAAATCTTGTTGCAACCTGCCCACATCACCAAATTCCTGAGAAACTGTTGATCCAATAATTCTATTAAGGGTTATTGGCTATGGATAGAACTCTCATTAATGCTGCAAGTGGCGGTTCTATTTTTGATAAAACTCCTGCAGCAGCAATAGATCTCATATGTAACATGGATGAAAACACACAAAAATTCCATACCTGATCACATTCTCAAGTCAAACAAGCCCAAGATAATCCATCAATTGAGCTAAACAAGTTTACCGAGTGGATGAGTGAACTTACAGGTCTTGTGCGACAACTCGCTATGGCTACCAAATCCCCAACCACATATTCTCCACAATCAATGTTTCTTAGACCTGTCAAAAATTGTGGAATCTGTAACTCTCCATCTCATCCAACAGACACATGTCCACTACTTCAATAGGATCAATCTGATTCATCTGGACCAATGGAGCTCAATGCAACATATGCTCAGTGGAACACCAACCCTCAACAATCAGGTCAGTTCATTAGAATATTTAACCAACCTCACTCTGAGCCCTTCTCTTCTTCCTATAACAAAGGCCTTAGGTATGGTAGTCTCATATCTCACCCCCCTCAATTACCTCCTCAAAACCCAAACCATTTTCAATATGTTCCAGGTGTTAGTAACTTCCAACAACCTTATCCTTTTATTCCTCAACCTCAATGTAACAATCCTCCTCCTGGATTCTGTTATCCTAGTGAGCCTTCCCAATTCCAAAACCAATACAATCACTTTCCCAAGAACCAAAATCCAGGTAATCACAATACGGGACAAGCCACTTCTACCATGAAACCATGGGAAAGTGCAGTGGAAGATCTTTCCTCCTTCACCCGTTTAAGCCTCAAGAACATTAAAACCCAAATTGGTCAACTTTCATCCTGCCTTCGTCAGCAGCAACCATTCAATTCTTCCCAACTCCCAGCTCAACCATTACCCAACCCCAAGGGTAATGTAAGTGCAATTTCACTTATATCGGGAAAGAAAATTGCTATGCCTCATGATAAGTCCTCTATCCCTCCTTTGAATTTTGACCTAGAAAATGAAAAGAAAAAAAAACATGAAAAGGAACCTAAATCCATTCCTTTGCCTCCTTCCACTCCACTTAGGAATCCAATTCCTTTTCCTCAAGCTATTTCTAAACCAAGTAAGTCCTTTGAACCTGATCCTGAAATTATAGACATGTTTAGACGTGTTGAAGTCAACATTTCCCTCTTAGATGCCATAAAACCAATTCCTAAGTATGACAAGTTTCTAAAGGAGTTTTGAACCCACAAGAGACAACTTAGGACCTTCGAAAATGTTTCCACCTAGCAGTTTATTCCCACAAAGAGAAAGGATCTAGGGACCTTTATGGTCCCATACCAAATCAGAAGTTCCAACTTCGATGATGCACTCATAGACCTAGGATCCTCAATTCTTGTCACGCCCAAATTAATATTCTCCAAAAATGGTCTAGGTCCCTTACATCCAACGGGTGTTGTCATTAAATTATCCAATCAAAGCAGAGCTAGTCCTGAGGGAATTATTGAGGATGTCCTTGTCCGAGTCAATGATATTATCTTCCCTGTTGATTTCTATGTCCTTGACATGGAAGGTGAGACAAACTCTTCTCGATCTCCCCTAATTCTAGGAAGACCATTCCTCATGACTCTGAGAACCAAGATTGATGTCTATTCAGGCATCTTATCCATGGAATTCGGTGACCAACTGGTCAAGTTCAACATTTTCCAAGCCATGCGATACCCATTTGAGTATCACTTTACATTCCCAATCCATGCCTCTGAGGACACTTATAAGAGTCAATTGAACCCTATTCCATCATGTTCATCCTGTTCTGATGATAATGGATCTTATGAAATCTGCACCATGATTAACAAAGTCATAAATTGTGAAGTTGATGTGGACCTTTCATTCATAGAATCTATCAATCTATAGGATCTTGAAAACTCTCTTGAATCCCACATCAACTCTGATCTCTATTAATCCACCTTGGAAATTATTAAGAAGAATGAATCTGAAGTAACTGAAGTCCCTTCCCCCATTCCTATGTTTTCTAACCCAAAAATGAAAGATGAGACTGATCTAAAACCTCTTCTTGAACACCTAAAATATGCATTCCTTTTCTATGATCACTCGTATCCTATCATTATCTCTTATTAAGTTACCAAAACTGAGGAATCCAAACTTTTCCAAGTGGTATAGAAAAAAAAAGGCCTTAGGGTGGACCCTTGATGACATACCAGGAATCAACCCCACCCATTGCATGCATCACATCCATATTGAGGAGTCTTCCAAACCAATTATACAACCACAAAGACAACTCAATCCACTAATACTTGAGGTAGTTAGGGAAGAGATCACCAAGCTTCTTCAAGCTGGTATTATCTACCCAATTTCTGATAGTGAATGGGTTAGTCCAATTCAAGTTGTACCTAAGAAGGCTCGGATAACTATTGCCACAAATGAACATGGAGAGGTAGTCACAAAACAAATGGCCTGTGTGCATCGGCTATAAGAAATTGAATGTTGAAATAAGAAAATACCACTACCCTCTTCTATTACTTGATCAAATGGTAGAACGATTAGTCGGAAAGTCACACAATTGCTTTCTTGATGGATACACCGACCACTTCCAAATCCCAATCGCACCTCAGGACCAAGAAAAGACTAATTTCACATGGACCTTAGGAACATATGCATATTGAAGAATGCCTTTTGGACTTTGCAATGCTCCTGCAACATTCCAGATGTGTATGATGAGTATCTTTTCTGAATTCATTGAACACTGCATGGAAGTCTTTGTGGTTGACTTCACCATTTATGGTGAGTCATTTGAATCTTGTTTGAATTCACTCTCTCCAGTCCTCCAAAAGTGTGTCAAGTTCAACCTTCTGTTAAATTTTGAAAAATGTCACTTCATGGTTGAAAATGGGATTGTTCTAGGGCACATAGTTTCAAAAGATCGTATTGAAGTTGATCCTACCAAAATTGAAGTGATCCAATCAATTCCTCAACCCACTTCTATTCGAGACATCCACTCATTTATTGGTCATGCTGGTTTCTATTGGAGATTCATCCATAACATCAGTATGATTTCCCTCCCACTCACTCAGTTGTTCCAAAATGATATCACATTCCATTTCGATGAGGTTTGCAAGATAGCATTCATTGAACTAAAAACTTCTCTTACATCTGCCTCAATAATCCAACCCCCAGATTGGTTCTTACCCTTTGAGTTGATGTGTGATGCTTCTGATAGAGTTGTTGGGGATTTTCTGGGTCAAAGAATAGAAAAACATCCTCATGTCATCTATTATGCCTAAAAAACATTGGATGAAACTCAATCTCACTACACTATCACTGAAAAAGAACTTTTAACAGTTTTTTTGCCTTAGATAAATTCCCTCCCTATCTCTTAGGTGCCAAAATCATCATCTACATAGACTATTCTGCTATAATGTTCCTACTCATGAAAAGTTATTCCAAACCGAGGCTAATAAGATGGATCCTAATGCTCCAAGAGATTGACCTTGAAATAAAAGATAGACCAGGAAAAGAAAACCCTGTGGCTGATCAATTGAGTAGAATTTATAATTCTTCTCATTCTAAAATCATCGATCCTGAATTACCCACTGAGAACCTTTCATCACTCAATCAAAAAATACCATGGTATGCCCTAATTCTAAATTACTTTGTTTCTGGTGTTTTTCCTAAAATGTTTTCAAAAGAAAAAAAAATGAAGTTGAAAAGTGATTCAAAACACTATTTTTGGGATGAAAATAAACCTTGGAAAACTGGGGCAGACATGGTAATTAGGAGATGTGGTGATAAATATGAACATTCCTCTATTTTAGAATCTTTTCACTCAATACCTAGTGGTGGACAGTTTGGACCATAAAGGACCACCTGAAAGGTCCTAGACTCTAGATTCTTCTGGACATCACTCTTCAAGGACTCACATGAGTTCTGTAAATCATGTCCCACTTTCCAAAAGTTTGGCACAATTTCCAAGAGAAATGAAATGCCCAAAAATACTTTAATTTTCTGCGAGATCTTCGATGTTTGGGGCATCGATTCCATGGGGCCATTTCCCTCTTCCAATAAATTCTCATACATCCTTCTTGTAGTTGATTATGTTTCTAGGTGGGTTGAGGACAAACCCACTAGAAAAGATGATTCACATACTGTTAGTGAGTTCCTAAAGACACACATCTTCCATATATTTGGCACGCCTCATGCCTTGATAAGTGACTTAGGAACCTGTTTTTGTAATAAACCCATGAAATATATTTTGAAAAATAGTGGGGTTGTACATAAAACTTCAATTGCATATCACCCCCAAACAAATGGCATGGATGAAATTTCTAATATAGAAGTGAAAAGAGTGCTTGAGAGAATTGTAAAACCCACCAGAAAAGACTGGCATGAAATACTTGGTGAAGCACTTTGGGCTTGTCGAACTACCTATAAAACATCCATTGGGATGTCTCCTTTTAGTCTAGTTTTTGGTAAATCATGTCATTTTCGAGTTGAAATCCAACATAATTCATTTTTGGCAGTGAAAACTTGTAATTTTGATTTTGAAAAATATGGTGAAGAAAGATTGTTTCAATTGGCTGAATTTGAGGAGCTTTGACTTGATTCTTATGAGAATTCTTATCTCTACAAAAAAAATCCAAGGCACTCCATGATTAACACATCCTGAGAAAGGTATTTAATGATGGTGAAAAGGTAATTCTCTTCAATTATGGATTTTGGATTCCCCACGTTAACCTTAATTCTTGTTGGGAAGGTCCTTTTTTATTACTAATGTTTACCCATTTGGTGCAGTGCAAGTCCAAGACTCCTCTTCCAAAATGACATTCACAATTAATGGACATAGGTTAAAGCATCACAATGAGAGTACAGACAATCCTAGATCATCATCGACTTCCACAATATACCCAACTTCTCCAGTGGACCAACAACTAGATGAAGATGGTGACCCGCCAAATCCAAACCAAGGGACACCTCTTTCCCTTTAACTCTCTCCCTATCTCTTCCTCTCTCTACCACTTTCTTCTTCTTCATCTCTCTTTCATTTTTACCACTTTATTTATCAAAACCCTTTTTCCACTTTCTCTTTTGTGTGGGTGTATCTTTATAAAAAAACCTAAAAAACTAAAAAAACAAATAAAAAACAATCACTTAAAAAAATACAACAAATTCAAGAGTCATTCTTACTCACCATCGAGTTTTGAAATTTTGTCCAACCATTTTGGGGAGTTAACAGTCATGTTTTCATCTCAATTTTTTTTATTTTCATCATGACTTTGGATAAATAATTTTGTGTCAAAATTAACAAATTTTGAATGCTCAATTTCTTATTTGGATAATTATTTCCCAAAACCGTGAGGAACAATATTTTCTTTCATGCCAAGGCCACCTATGTCCATCTTTTCAAAATGTTTGCTTTCACCCCCCATTTGTGAGTCTTTAGTTTTTGGACCTTCAAGATGAATTTCCTAACTTAGTGTGCATTAATATGATATAGGCATTTTCTGAACCGCATGAGAATCACAATAGCCAAGTAGCCCCCCATTTCTCATACATTAGTCCACCTTTTGAAATCCCCTTCAAGCCTATGAAAACCTTTTCTTTGATAGCGACATTAAAATCCCAATACCTTTTCTCACCAATTATCAAAATTGATTTTCATTGCATAATTTTTTGAAATTTAAGTGTGGGGGGGAATGGATTTCATTGTTTGGGTACCCTATTATTGATTTTCAACAAGTTATCATCTACTTGAGGGAAAGCATCCATTTTAGTCTAGGGGAGAGGTTGTCATTCAGTGTGTTTTGGGGAATGTAATGTACTTCCATATATTTAATTTTGTAAATGTTATTGACAAGTGTTCAAAAAAAATAAAAAATGATGAAAAAAATCAAAAAAATGAAAAAATGGGTTGTGTCTTAGGTAGGTCAAAAATAACTCTTCCCCAACCTTTGATCTTGTTATAAATATTACAATTAGTGTCATGAGGAGATGAAACATGGGTTGGTATATGAGTGTTAGATCTATTTCAAGGTCAACTTTCAAAAAAAAAAGAAAAAAAAGAACACTTGCATTATATTCTTATTGGGAGAAGTTTTGTGGTTTGTAAATATTTCATATTCTCATACCCTTCAAATTTTCTTCCTATATCATGTCTTTCTTCACACAATCAATCCCTTGTAAATATGTGTTTTCATTTCCTTCTATGATTTATTTCAAAAAAATGTGCATTTATTTTTCTATGTTGGTGTTTTACCCCTCTTCTTCTCTCTCTTGGACATTATATTCCTACCGTCCCATAGCCATATAAAAACCCCAAAAAAGCCCTATTGATTCTTGTGCACTTTGGATAGGGATTGGAAGCTGAGAGCTCTTTTCAAACTCTAATATTTTCACTCTTGGTTGGTGAAATAGTGAACCTCCACAAATGAATTTTATCATCTTGAGAGGTGTGATTTTGAGTGTCCACATTTTCCATTTATAAATTTCAGACTGAAAAAATAAACTAGTTTTGGAACATTTTTTCTGTAACAACTTGTGGTGGAATTAAAAATTGATGAGTGAAATAGTCTAATCCTCCCTTGATTGGAGAAAACAAAATTTTACTATTTGTTGGTGAGTGAAAATGATTTTGTTATGTTTTTAAATTTGTTAAACATGAGAGAATGCACAAGACTAAGTGTGGGGGATTTTATGTTATTAATATTTTCAGGACTTATTGTATACTCCCTTTACTTATTTTATATGAAATGTTCATAATTTGTATGAAATATTAACGTTTAAATACTAAGTATAATTTTTTAGAATTTTTAAAAGTATTCCAATTGAGTCAGTTTACTATTTTATTTATAACTCTCACCCTACTGATCCATATTGTGTGGTTCTTGTTTTTCATGATTCATAATTCAATATAATACATCTCATTAACACGGATCATGGGCTAATTATTCTATTTTAAGGCCCATATGGACCACAGAAGGAGGCCCACATAATCTATGAAGAAACTAGACCATCCATGAAGATTTAATTTCTGAGCTCAATAAGGAAGTCAAAATTCTTTTATTCTCCTCCAACTTTCGGGGGGTAATTTAAGGAGTATGGAATAAAAATTTCAAGGCCCAACTCTATATAAAATGGGCCCAACTAATGCTTTGAAAATCAGCCCAAATGTTTGGCCGAGAATTAAAATCAATACAGTGATGATGACATGGATCCTGATCTTGACATTATTCTGAGGTGATATTTTTCAGTGTGAAATAAAATATATAGACGGATGACTTTTTTGAAGATTTCATTCTGTTTAGAAGGAATATTACTATTCAAAAACCCTTTCACATTTTGGAAATAAAAAATATTTCATTTAAATGGACAGATTAAATTTGTTTAATCAACTGGCCATATCTTCGGCTACATAAGTCTAAATGACTCCCAATTTTGAGAGAGTTCGGAAAACATTATTATCTACAACTTTGAAGAAGTAGATAGCTCTATATTTGGCTGTTTGAATAGCCAACCTGGCATTGAAAGTGGAGGGATAGATTGGGAATGAAAACAGTCCACTTCCTGGGGCTATAAATGCATACCCCTCCTCTCCTACAAGGGAGTTGGAATTTCAGAAGAGAGGACCATCAATTGGCATGACCAATTCATTTCCAAAGGCTTGGGAGGACCTTCCATAATCATGTTTTCACTTTATATACCTTTCCTCTTCTCTTTTATTTCACTCTCTTTTGTGTTTTTCTTCATTTGTAATCTCATAAGTGTTGTTTTTGTAATTCTGTGTTAGTGAAAGTTTCTTCTTCATATTCTATTTTAATCACCCACCCTATGTTCTTAAATATTAATGATCTTAAAATATTTGAAATAACTTTGAAACTCCTTCTCTAATTTTTCATCCTCATTCAATCGAAATTATGTTCATAATTCTCATTATCGTTTGTGTGTGTGTGTTCGATGCACCACTCTTTTCTTATCCCTTTCTTTTCCTTATCTTCTAAATTTATCATCATAATCATTACAAACAGATTATTAAACACCCAAATGGCCGAGTAAATCTCTCATTGCAGTGAGTCAAAATTTAGTGATGTTAAGTGATTGAGAGTATTTTCTCGATGAGTATTCATTAATTTTACATTGTGTATGTTGGACTTAACATGTCACGGATTAATGACATATTTTGTTTAACATGTGGGTTCCATGGATTATTGGAACCATAAATACACTACCATAAACAAGTAATGGAAACGATTATAACCCTAAGTTTAGTTAAGGCTTTGATTAAAGCCTTAACACTTAGAAATTCCAATCAACGTTAACTTGTGAAGTGGGTGTTAATTTAAATGCAATATAAAGAAAAGCTCAATGATATCACAAGCTTAACTCCCTAATAATGAAAACAACCCAATATTTATCAATTTGTTAAATCAATTATAGTAAATCAATCATTTCAATTAATCTCTAAAAATAAACCCCCCTATCCAAAATATAATCAACTAAAAAAACGACTATTACAAAGTATCATCGCCGAGGATTCGACCCGAGTGCTGCTATACACATTAGCATAGCAATGAAACCTTGACCGGTTGATAGGTGACAATCAGACGTGCATTTCAAATAGCGTCGTTTCTCAGGATGGTTCTTTAAGTAGTCATTATTTTTAGGTTATTGTAAAAATATTTAATTTTTTTAAAAAAAACTCAATGAAAAACCCATCTTCTCCAAAAAATCATAAACTAAAAAAAATACAAAGAAAAACCTATCATCCTCTTTCATCCAACATATTCTTGAATGCCCTATAGCCTACCAAAAAATCCCTCATATTTTTTTGACCCTGAAATTGATCGAACACTTCACCAACTTAGGAGGAACATAAGATATAATCAAATAATTCAAGAACCAGTCCTTTTCTAACAAATTGAATTAGATATGGCCAATACTAAGGAACAGACACTTAAAGAACTCGCTGCCCATGATATGAATTACCAACCTCTTGGTATTAAATATCCGAACATAGAAGCTGACTTTGAACTCAAATCGGGTTTGATTCATCTTCTCCCTCATTTCCACGGGCTAGCTGGTGAGGATCCACATATTCACCTTAAAGATTTCTAAGTAGTGTGCTCAACCATGAAGCCTCAAGGGGTTTCTGAGGAACAAATAAAACATTTATCATTCCCTTTCTCCCTAAATGACACTAAAAATTCCCGGCTTTACTTTCTCCCTCCTGGTTCCATAACCACATGGAATGACATGAAGCGAATTTTCATAGAAAAATTCATTCCTGCTTCTCGTATTGCTTCTATTTGAAAGGAAATAAGTGGTATTCGTCAGTTCCCAGGTGAATCACTCCATGAGTAATGGGAGAGGTTGAAAAATCTTGTTGCAACCTTCCCACATCACCAATTTCCTATCCAACTCTGGATCCAATACTTCTATGAGGGGTTATTGGCTATGGAGAGAACACTCATTGATTTTGCAAGTGGCGGTGCTCTTGTTGATAAAACTCCTGCAGCAGCAAGATATCTCATAAGTAACATGGCTGAAAACACACAAAAATTCCATAATTGAGCACATGATCAAGTCAAACAAGCCCAATTATCATATTCCCTCCTCAAACGGTATCCTAGTGGTATGTCAAATTTTGATATGTGGGGGCCAATACTCCCTACAAATCAAAGCTTGGCATCTACATATAGTACATCATAACCCAATTAAATATAAGGGAGAAACATGGTCTACCAAATTCCTATCCAAGAGGACCCATACACATCAGGGACTAAATCTTGGCTTTCGCCCAATTCGATCCATATCATGTACTAATACTCCCATAAAAATAGCAGTCATACCTATCACTATACTTATCACAATAGCATACAATCAGTAATGCTTGTCAATGGCATGGAAGAATGCATGGAATGTGATTTCTAAAAAGTTTATATATGATTCATGAGATGTAATACCCTTATCTCATTAGGTTGAGACAAAATAGAACCATAATAATATAAAAAATAACAGTACAATACAAGTGCATCACCCAATAGTGAAATCGAATCAACTGTAATAGTTCAAAATCCAAAAAATAAGAATTAAATTCGTTTAAATTTGGATTTTACCAATACGAGGGGTAACTACTCTTGGGAACAACTTATTACAAAATCTGAATTCCTTCCTCTAAAATTTTATCGTCTCTAAATAGTAAAATAACCCAAAAATATCTTTTGATACCACATTGTAACATCCCGAACATGGATGGAACATGATAGTGCTCTGACCTGGGTTGGCCACATGGCATCTAGTGCATCTCCCCAAATACTAGAGGCTGTTCACTAGTAGTAATGGCCTAGGTGTGATATTGGGGATATTATTCCCTAATTATCATAGTGTAACACAACGAAATACAATAGTAACACAGTAGTGGAAGTAGTAATACCTGAAATAGTAGTATACAATGGAAGACAAATAATACAAACAACCAGGTGTCATACCATATAAAAAATGATACATGTCACATGGTTCTAATAAAATACTCAAACAATTCACAAGGCTATCATATATAGTAAAATATCCAAAAGGTACAAAAAGAAAAAAAGTATCTCAAAAGCATTGCAAGCCTTGGCTTGGTCCCATGCTCCCATTATCCAAAACAGAATAACATGTACCTATAGGAGGGTGATTTCTCTTATCGAAGAATGCAACCATATAATATGTTTAGTCCCAAATAATGACCAAAACATGGTGTGAGACTAATCCCTGTAGGAAACCACCCAAATATTTGTGCCAATCTATTAGTGAATATATATAACTGGTAGTGTGAAATAGTAAAATCAGAAAGCTAGGAAGTATCCAAAGTAAAAAACCCTACGATTACACATTTATATTTAAATACCATTTATATTCAATTAAAAATTCAATTAAATTTATTTTTATAAGTCTCAAGAATCAGTCTAATCCTGAAAATCTCCTTTATAGCAGTAAACACAATAGATACCTTAGAAGGCTATCTAAGCAAGAAGAATAAATGATTGAATTCATGATAGTTATTTGTCTTGGAAGGCACATCGTAAACCATTTCAACATAAAATATAACATGATCCCATACTTTACATATTAAATATGTAATTCAAGCATTAATCTAGGTGAAAATACAACAACACCATATAATCCTATCCCGGAAAACCTCACAGGAGCCCGGTATCACCTTATGTGTGGAATAAGCCCATGTCAATTGACCTCATCCTTGGAATTTCTATAGAGACCCCCAAGTATCACCCATGACATAATCCATACATCTTGATCCCATACATGGAATCCCATAAGGATCCATGATTCACTCGGAATTTAGTACATAGCCTATAGGTGCCCTTTCATGGTGTCCATGGTTCACTCACGACTTAACAGTTATAAAAAATGCATTGAGCCTGTCTAAGGAATTCAAAAGTTATCCAAGGTTCACTTAAGGGACCAAGGTAAAATAGAAATATAATTCTGTCTATGTAATTCTAAAAAAAATCCATGATTCATCCACTTCTATTTACCATTTAACCATAACAAGATCAAGTTAAAAATTTATTATGAGTGTTAGGGTCAAAACCATAAGCATATAATATCTAACCACTGAGGGTGTCACATGCTTGGACCAACCTCTAAGGCTTGGACTATTATTAATCACATGGTCACATATATCATAGCAGTCCAATCATGTAATATATACATTATAAGGCCTTAACATAACCTAACTCACATGGGGAGCTTCAAAATTTGAGAAAAACATTCCAAACATGCTTAAACAAGCATACGTATAACATGAGGAAAAGGGGAAAATCACTAATCCCAAACCCTTAGACAATTCAATTACAATTTAACATGATTTTAATTCCATTCAATAATCAAATCCATTTTTAACAAACCATGAATTAGAATCAAAGGCATGGCTCCAAGGAATCCTAGGCCAAATAGTCATAAAAGGTTATCCAAGGGAACTCACCTATGGGGTAGCCCTTATTCCAAATTTACATCTTAATACATTCTTTGAAACACCTAATTAATTTCCTAAACAATGATAAGAAACAACAGGTATGATTTATAACTCTAGGTGATGCCCCATAAAAGGGAGTGCATCACTCCAGCATATATAAATAGCTTGACATTCAATAAAAATCACATGACTACCTTCTTTAGACTCATTCTAGATAGCTCATCCAGTATCAAGCTCTGATTCACCCTAGTTTTTGAGAAAACTGAAGAACTAGATAACAATGGGATATTAGGGCATATGAGACAGAATCCAAATAGTCAAAATGATATCCAAAAGAATCTAGAAAAGCTAAAAATGAATCAAGGAATTGTCGTTGTGTATCTAACGAGAAAAAAAACACTTGATTCAAAGATTTGATAGAAAAGGGACATGAATAGATAACATAGGATCCAAATAGAGGATCCCATGATTCCCCTATACTATGAGATGAAGGAGGAGGAAGAAACTTATGGTTAAAAAATTTTGAGGAAAAAATGGTAATTTTTCCCTTACAGACTAGGACGCAAGGTTAAGGCGTGTGGTTTTCTTAACTGTGCACCATTTCCCATGGTTACTGAAAAAAGTTAGGGGGTCTCATACGATAATACTGCATGGTATGTCTAACCATGTGGAAATTTCTATCAAAGGACTAAAACTTTTGTAGAAATTTCAAATAGCCATGTGGAAGCTACTGCCTCCCCTCGCACGATTAGATTAAATGTTTGGACTACCCCGCACATTTTATCCTAACTATGTGGCAAGCCCAAAACTCTCCAAGAGTTGGGTTCGAAGCTTCCAATGAGCCACAGACATACCTGATCCATCCATGACCTCAACAATCATACACATTATGTCATATTTACATTATTCCATATTTAAGCAATTAAACAAGGAATTGATGGGAAACTCACAATCCGTACCTCAAAGAAGAACCGTGTTCTTACAAACTTCCCCCTTAAAGTAATTCATCCATGAATTTCCCTTCCAAGGGTGGTGTAGATGTATCTAAGAACATATTTGACCACTAAAGTCAAACATCATACTCCCTCTCATAGGTCTCATACTATAACCAGTCATGACGCCATAGTACCCATACTAATGGAATGGATCGGCCCTGGAGAACCTTCATGCTATGATCCACAATGCATATAGGATTATCCTTAAAGGATGGATCTGCTTGTAACTTAACCTCCATAGGATAAAAAACATGATATAGATCTGAATAGTAATACCACAACAAAGAAACATAGAAGAAGTCATGAATAACCTAGTACCTATGAGGTAACTACAACTTATAGGTAACTAGACCAACCCTCTCTAGAATATAAAATGATCTGATGTACCTCGGTGAAATCCTACCATGTATTATAATCCAATTATTTCCCAACCTTGGTGAAACACATAGAAAAACCAAATCCCCAAACTCAAACTCTAGAGGTCATCTATGGTGATCAGTGTAAGATTTCTGATGATACTATACAATATCCATCTGATTCTGAATCAATTTCACATGTTTTGTGGTCTCTTGGACAAGATGAGGTCCTAGCATAGCAGCATCTCCTACTTCCATCCAACACAGGGGTGATCTGAATGGACTACTATATAAATACTCATATGACGCCATATGAATTGTATCCTGGAATCTATTATTGTAGGTGAACACAACATGGGGTATGTGCCTCTCCCAAGAACTCCTGAAATCTTGGTCGCACGCCCACAACATATTCTCAAGCACCTAAATCATGTGCTATGAATAACCATCTATTTGTGGGTGGTAAGACGTGCTCGGAAGCACCAATGTACCCAGAGCCTTCTGTATCCCTTTCTAGAAAGGAAAAGAAAAATAGGCATCCCTATCTGAAATGATAGAATGTTGAACCCAGTGTAGTCATAAAATCCCATGGATGTACAACATCCCAAGCTCATCAACACTAGAGGTTTCCTTGATCAGCATGGAATGTGAAACCTTCATGAGACTATCAACAACAAACCAAATGACATCATTACTTCAAGGTGTTCTCGGTAATCCCATCACAAAATCCATCATGACAACAATCCATTTCCACTTAGGAATGGGTAACTGCTGTAAAATTCCAGTGTGTCACTGGTGTTTCTCCTTCACCTGCTGATAGGTGGAGAACCACAAGAAAAAAACTACTATATCCCTTTTGATACCATGAAACCAATACTAATGGTTTAAATCTTGACACATCTTGGTGAAACCAGGATGCATTTCCCATATAGAGGCATGAAAATCCTACATCATCTCCCCATGCATTTGAGCCAAAACCCATACGCAACCATGTAAATGCAGAACCTCATCCTCTCTTATTATCTAACCAGGAGGAGGGTCCTCACCTATCATGCATTCTCATAGGAATAGGCCTTTAGAATACTATAGTTTCCTCATCCTCACTCAATCCAGTATGCTAAATGTAACTGCTAAAGAAGAAAGAAACGTCTATCTTGAACTATCTCTCACCTCCAAATGCATCTTAGAGAACAACGCCATATGATTCCACTTACTACTGGTCTAATGCACTTCCTATAATTTAGTTATCTTTCTCAAATCATTTTCCACTACATTTCCTTATATAGGCGTGTAGGCAAGCTCGTCATCGAAAAACTGATGGTTTTCCACCCACCTTCATTGTCTCAGATTAAAATCACATTGAGTAAAGATATACTTAAGTCTTTTGTGGTCTTTAAACCCCACAAAACACACTAACGTTAAGTAATGTCTTCAATACAATAAAGAATGATCAAAATCAGATAATTCAAGATCATGTGTCAGGTAATTCCTTTCATGTGGCCTCAACTGCTGAGACCCATACACAACAACTCATTCCCCCTATATAAGAACTGCTCCAAGACCAATACCACTTGAATCTCAATATACAATGTAACCCCTTACTAGATCTGGAAAAATCAGTTCTAGAACTTATTTCAATCTCCCTTTTAGAGCATAAAAGTTCTTCTCACTAGAATCTATCTATACGTACTTTCCATCCTTCTTTATCAGTCATGTTAAATGCTCTTTTAAACATGAGAATTCATGTATGAAACGCCTATAGTAACCATTAAATCATAAGAAAATCCATACCTCAATGACCTTCTTGGGATGCTCCTAGGAAGCTATTTCACTCACGTTCTTTGGGCCCACTAATACTTCAGTATCCAAGATGATGTGAACCATGAAGTGAATTTGATCCATCTAGAAGCTGAACATTACAAGCTTGGCATATAATTGATGATTTATAAGTGTAATAAATAAGATTTCAAGATGTTTTTCATGGTCGTGTCGGTTGTGAGAATACACCAAGATATCATCCATGAAAACCACAATAAACAATTAAAGACAAGGATGAATAACATGGTTCATCAATGCCATGAAAACCGACGGAGAATTCCTGAGACCGAATGGAATAACAAGATACTCATATGAACAATTTCAGCTCTAAATGGATGTGCAAGGATTTTCAGATGATCTAACTCTCACATAGTGATAATCGGATCTCAATTCAATATTTTAGATAACTCAAGCTCCATGTAACTAGTCAAAGAGATCGTCTATTCGTGAAAATGGATATTGGTTCTTGATCATCACCTGGTTCAATTTATGATAATCGATGTAAATATTGATGGTATCATCCACATTTTTCACAAAAAGGACCGACGAACCCCATAGAAAAGTATTGGGTCAGATGAAACCATTTACCTCTAATCCCCTTAACTATATTTTGAGAACATTAAACTCTATTGTAGACATCATGTAGGGAGGAATAGATAATGGTGTAGCTCCTAGAATTAGCTCGATAGAGAAATCCACCTCTCCCACTAGATGTAAACCTGAGAATTCATCCAGGAAAATATCCCTAAAATGATCAACCATAAGAGGGAAATATATATAATGTGTCCCCTATTCATCCTAATACAAACATGCAATCTGGGCTGTAAACCCACCTAACCCACGATGATTGGGTCTATATATACTCATCTGGACATCCCATTCTCCCTTTTATAGAAACGATCTACCATCTGGTGACATAAAACTCAACATGTGACGATATCAATCAACAACATCCTAAATGAAAAATAGCTAGTTCAACTATAGAATGATGTAAAATCCATCCATATATTATACATAGAGGTCTAATACAAAGTGACACCCACTGACCTCAAGGGGGACCTCCTTTAACTGCTTCACACCTTCTATTCTAATCCCTAACAGTGTGTTTATCCTCATAACATCATTTGAAGTAAAAACACAGAGCCCAATGCTCTCCAAAACGGGAATAGATATGAAACTATGTGATGAACCTGTATCAAAAAGTGCATAAGATAAAATGGAGACTACAATAATAGTATCTCTGACAGTAGAAGTTTTGGGATTTTTCTCCTACTGGGACTATTGCAGTGCATATGTATGGCCCATACTGTGACCCTATGACACTACCTGACTACCCTTTTCTAATCCACCCAACTGTATCTAAAAACATGGGGTCTGGCTACCAAGGCCATGACCACCCCCTCAGCCTCAATATACCTAGGAATTCCAATTCCTTGATTAATGAGAAGTTGCATACCCCATTCCTAAACATGGATATGGTGTGAAACCTCTCCCACTAGCTATCGGCGTGAGTACCCAACAAAAATAGTGAAGATGTCTCATCTTACTGCAGGATCGGCACTCAATTGGATCTCACAGACATTATGGCCTTGTATTCCCTATCCTACCATAGTAGTAGAACCTCACATGGCTACCTGAAGATACGTTTTGACTGCTTGTATCATTGTGATAAAGCTCCAAATGAGGCTTACTATTACCAGTCGAGATAGTACTAGATCTAGGTGTCAAACCGCCTTAGCTCGCACCTCCAGATTCCCTTAGGTTATACTCATTGATCAGTGTCTGATTCACTATTGAAGAAATGGTAGTCAACCAAAAGACATTTACCTATGTTTAGATTTCATATATGAGACCATCCTTAAATCTCCTAGCCTTTGATAAGTTGTCACCCATCAAAAAACGTATGAATCGCTATATCTTAGTAAAACCGGCCAAGTAGTCCATCACTAATAGAGTGCCCTACTCTAGATGCCTAAAATCCTATGGTTTACCATCCCTCATAATCTCAATATAGTAATAGTTGTAGAATACTATATGAAATTCTCCCAATGCTAAATCCTGAGGACTCCCCGCTTGAGTAAACCCATACCACAATCTCTTAGAGGAATAATATAGAATATTGTTCATGAGATTTACCCTCAATTATAGAGGCATATCCAGATGCACTACAATAAAAAACATTTCCTCTTTCCGTGAATCTATATATTGTATTCCACTATCCCCCAAAAACAAAGGCAGATTCTGCTGCTAGAACACCCATGTTAGCTCGGCCATAGACGTGGCATGTTGTGGTGATCCCTAAAAGGGTTTCATGAACATCATAAAGCCTTCATGGAACTGTGCATCGACACCCACATCTGTTATAATATTCAGTGTCAGAACGGGCATAACTAGAGGATTAATAAGCATCCCATGGCCTACAACCTTCTGAGTATTATCATCACCACCCTCGTGGAATAGCGCATGAGGTCGTCGTGGTGTCATGACACTACAAGATCGAGCATACACATTAGTTCAAGTTCAATCTCAATGTCCCAGCTCAAAATCATAGAACAAAAATGATAGTTCAAAAAAGTCATCTAACTCTCACCCCTCTAACTACCCCATTGGATAGGTTTAGGTTTAAAACAGTGAGAAACTCTACCAAAATCCGACTACTATGGTTGGGTCTGGTCAAGTTCTCTATAAAAATCAATTTCTACTCAATTGTTTTTCACATTCATTTTAAATTTAATTTATTTCACAATTTTATCCCAAATTTACACTCATTTAAAAGTTTTCATATTCCCTCCTTGAAGGGTATCCCAATGGTATTTCAAATTCTGATATGTGGGTACCACACTCCCTTCAAATCAAATCTTGACATCCAGGTATATCACATCATAACACAATTAAATATATGGATGAAACATGGTCCAAAAAATTCTGATCCAAGAGGGACCGTACACCTCAGGGACCAAAGATTAGCATCCATCCAATTTGAACCATGGCATGTACCAATAATCCCATCACAATAATAGGAATATCTATCATGGTAGCTATCACAACAGCATAAAATCAGTAATGCTCCAAAATCGAATGGTAAGAATGCATGGAATGTGATTTATAACAAGTGACTATATGATGAATGAGATGTAATACCCTCAGCTCATTAGGTTACAACATAATAGAACCATAATAATATCAATAATAAAATCACAATACAAGTGTGTCACCCAGCGGTGAAATCGAATCCATTGTAATAGATCAAAATCCAAAAATCACAATTCAATTTGTGGAAATTTGGATTTCCCCTATTTTTGGGGTATCTAATCCTAAGCATAGCTTTTTACAAAATCCCAATTCTTTTTTATCCCAGTCCATTAGTGCCAAATAGTAACGAAAAACGTAAAGATCCTTTGATACCACTTTGTAATGTCCGGAACCCGGATTCCACCCAACAGTGCTCTGAGAACGGTTGGCCACATGGCCTCAAGTCCATCTCCCTAAATGCCAGAGGCAACCAACTAGAATCAAAGAACTAGGTGTGATAGTGGGGAGACTATTCCCTTTTTATAAGAGTATAACACAATAGAATACAATAATAACTCAATAGATGAAGTATTAATACCATGGAATGGTATTATATAGTGGAAGACTGATAATATACACTACCCAGTGTCATGTAATAAAAAAATGATGCATGTCGCATGATTATAAGAAAACATACAAACAAGTCACAATGATATCGTATACATTACAAGATCCAAAAGGTCTAAAAATAACCAAAGTATCTCAGAAGTATCACAAGCCTCAGCTTGGTCTCATGCTCCCCTGCTCCTAAATAGTATATCATGTACCTGTATGTGGTCACTTTCCCTTATCGACACCTATAACCATATAATCTATTTGGGCCCAAATCATGACCCAAATAGGGTGTGATACTAATCCTAATAGGTGACCACCCATGTTCTGTGCCAATCTGCGAGTGAATATATATAACAGGTATTGTGAAATGATAAAAATTGTAAGCTACGAAGTACCCAAAGTAAACATTCCTACAAGAACTGGTTTCTATTAAAAGTCCATTTATAATCAATTAATATTTCAATTAAATTGATTGTTATAAGTCTTGATATCTGGCATAAGCCTGAAAATCCACCATATAGCAGTGAGCACAATAGATACCTTAGAATTCTATCTAAGTAAGAAAAAGAAATGACTAAATCCAAGATTGTTTATTGGATTGGTAGATGCATAATAAACCATTTCAATATACATTATAACATGAGCCTATCCTTTACATTACTAATATTAAATTCAGGTATCACTCTAGGTTCAAATCCATCAACACAATACAAGACCACCCTGTGAACCTCATAGGAGCCTGGTATTACACTAGGTGTGGTATAAGTCCATTTCAACTGAGCCCGTCCATAGTGGTCCTATAGGGATCCCCAAGTATCACTCATGACATAATCCAGACCTAATTATCTCATACATGTAATCCCATAAGGATCCATGATTCAATCAATATTTAGTACATAACCCCTGAGATCCAATCCATGGCATCCATGGTCCAATCCTAGATTAACAGTTATAAAAAAACCATTGAGCACATCCAAGGAATTCCAAAGGAATCCAAGGTTCACTCAAGCTACCAAGGTACAATAGACATATAATCTAGTTCATGTAATTATAAATAAAATCCTTGATTCACCCAATTTTATTTACCATTTAATAATAACATGTTCAAGCTATCAATTTATTAGGAGTTCTAGGGTCAAGACCATAATCATATAACAGCTCACCACCAAGGATGTCATAATCTAGGACCAACCTATAAGGCTTGGCCTATAATTACTCACATGGGAACATATATCATATAAATCCTATCATGTAATTTAAACCATTAAAATTCATTAACATAACCCAACTCACCAGGGTAGGTTCACAATTGGAGAAAAACATTACAAACATGCTTAAAAAAGTATATGCATGACATGGGGGAAAGGGTAAAATCACTAATCCCAAACCCATACAATTTAAATTTTAAATTATTTTAATTACATTCAATATTAAAATCCATTTTTAACAACCCATGAATGGGAATCAAAGGCATGCCTCATAGGCATCCTAGGCCAAACAACCATAAAAGGTTATCCAAGGGAACTCACCCATGGGTGGCCCTTATTCTAGGTATAAAACCTAATACATTCTTTGAAAAACCTAATTAATTACCTAAAAACAGATATAAAACAATAGGAATGATTTATAAATCAAGTAGACACCCAAAAAATGGGCATGCAGCACTCTGGAATATATAAATATCATGACAATAAATGAGGAGCACATGACCACCTACTTTAGAATCATGCTAGATAGCACGTCCAGTATCATGCTCTAATTATCCTTGGATTGGGAGAAATCTGAAGAACAAATGAATAACGAGATAATAGGGAATTTTATCCTAAATCCAAATAGCACAAATGATATCCAGAAGAATCAACAAAGTCTAAGAAGTAATATAGGAATTACTGTTGTGGATCCAAAGAGACAAACAACACTCGATTCAGAGATCGAGAGGAGAAGGGATTTGAAAAGATAAAATTGGATCCAAGGAGATATTCCCTTAGTTCCCCTTTACTATGTAATGAAGGAGGAGAGAGAAACATAAGATTAAAACATTTTGAGGGGAAAATGATAATTTTACCCTTCCAGGATGGTTTTCATTGTAAAGGCACATGATTTTCCAAACCATGTGTCATTTTTCACAGTCACTGCAAGAATCTAGGGGGATCATATAGTTATATCACACAGTATGTATAACAGTTTTTTACCATATTTCAAATGTCTGAAACTTTTTCAGACCTACAGCATGGTCGTATGACTGCTACCATGCGGTTTCCCAAAACTATGTGAAACCTACTGCCTCCACTACCTCCCCTCAAACGGTTATGTTGACCAAGAATAATGCCCCACATGGTTTATCCTAACCATGTGGCAGGCTCAAAACACTCCAAGAGTTGGGTTCTAGGCTTTCAACCAGCCTCAGACAGCCCTCGTGCCTTCCATGACCCCAACAAGCATCCACATTAGGTTATATTTAAGCAATTAAACAAGGAATTGAAAAAAAACTCATGATCTGTACATCAATGAAGAACTAGGTTCTTACACATGAGATTTCATACTAATCAACTTTAATCAATTAAATACACAAAAAAAATTACATTTTAAGAATAGCCCTACAATACTTTGATATAATGAAGAAACTGACAAAAACTACATTTCTCCATCTTGGATAATTTATGAAACGATGGGGGGGAAATGTTCACCTTCCATCAGGAGTGGGAGATGACTCCAAACATATTCCCATTTACAATAAGTCAAATCTTATATTCAACCCATCTTTAGTCTTTCCTTTAATATCTAACAGTGTTCCAATCAAGTTGTCAGAGATATTCTTCTCCACATGGGTGACATCAATGTTATGTTTCACCTTATGATATCTCCAACATGGTAGCTCAAACAATATGTATTGTTTATTCCAAATATTTATCTCATTAATAGATTTATGTGTCTCTCTAAATGTCACATCAAGGTTTTTCACCCTCTCAAAATACTAATCAATGGATAAAGGTTTTGGAGCAATATCAAATTATCTTGACCAATTTAATGACTTTTTTAATCATTTATAAGAGTGATTCATAGACAAAGAATTTTTATGAACCATGTATAGTATTTTTCTCCCATGATGAAATTGATAATATTAAGTCTATGGTTTTCAAATTGGACATGCCTTATGACCCTTAACACTGTATCCAGACAAATTTCTATATCCTGGGAAGTCATTTATAGTGAACATAATAATTTCACGGAGATTAAAATATTCCATTTTATAAGAATCATACACCTTAATACCGTCCTCCAATAAGAGTTTCAAATCAATAATTAATGGTGAAAAGAAAACATCAATATCATTTCCACGTTTTTTTGGTCTAGAGATCGGTAAACTCAACATGCCATATTTTTGCTTCATCAAAAATTAAGGATAGAAGTTGTAAATTACCAATAAAATAATCCATGAACTATATGTGATACTAAGTCTTTGATATGGATTCATTCCATCCTTGCATAATCCAAATTTTAGATTTCTAACTTCCTTTACAAATATATGAAAATGGTTATCAATTTTCCTTCACTGTGGAAAATCAGCTATATGATGTATTTTTCAATCACATATCCAATCATCATAATGTCATTATAACCTTTTTTCAATATGTGAATTTACAAATAAATGTTTCGATGGAGGAATTACAGGAAGATAGCAAAATGCCTTAGAAGGGGTCTCTATAAACTCTAAATCAGCCTATGGTTTTTCTTTCAACTTATATCATGATGTCAAACATTTAGTAAACTCTGATAGAAATTCATATTTATTTCTTAGTGGAACACATTCATTTGGGAAAGCATGTATTTTTTTTACCGAATCCCTTCAATAATTTTATTTTATTCACTTTATAATTTGAATCAGGAAGATTATTGTCTTTAAGAAGAATATATGTCACGACCCGTCCTCGGGGCCCGTGTCGTGACTACCCCAAGCCCTCCTTCCATAGGACAGGGGCTGGCGACTAGCACCAAGGCGTAAATCCGGATAAAGGGAAGGCATTTCATTTGTAAAGTAAACAAGCACCACAGAGTAAGCAAGCGGAAAAAGTAAACACTAAGTAAAAACTGGTACAATAGTAAGTGCGTAAAAGTATAGGGGGCCGGAAATACAAGCCCAACTGTAAAGTACAACTGAAAGGGGAAAAACGGCAACTGAAAAGTAAAGCCGCAACGTCGAGCCATCCACTGGAAGTCCCACCTGAAGGGTGGGTACAGATAGCATCCACTACTCCTCGGGTCCACCTGACCGCTCCGAGTACGTCCCACCCAGTGGTCCACCTCCAGGTACCGTCCTACTCTGCAAGCCTCCACCGCGATCAGCGTTGTCCGTCGTCTGCAACCAGCACGACGTAGTGCGGGCATAGCCCGTGCAGGGGTGAGTATAAGCTACTCAGTAGGGACCCAGAGACCCCCTAAGGTCTCCCAGAATCCACAAAGGATAATCCACAAATGAAAGATACAATCATGAAGTAACATCCGACACTACTTAGGTATATGCCCATACATATACCTCAGTCATCAATTCTCGCTCGGCTCCAAAATCCGAGCTCAAGTACAACCCAGTCCACACAGGAAAGAAAAACGTGAAATCCACACAGGATAGCTCAACACAATCCACAAAGGAAAGTAAAACGTAAATCCACACAGGATAGCACAACACAATTTACAAAGGAAAGTAAAACAGAGTTTCATCTCACACATGTATACTTCTTCGAATGACGATAGAGATGATCACTGATCCATCTAAGTCGTCAGACCCATAAAGGATCGATAGGTACAAACCCCCGCAATGACCCACAAAGGATCTGATCCACAAAGGATCGATAGGTAACTAACCCCCGCAAAGACCCACACAGGATCGGGCCCACACATGACCTGTAGGCGCTGGCCCACACAGGACCGCTGAACACTGACCCACACAGGATTGGTAGCACTGACCCACAAAGGATCGCTGAGTGTTGTAGTCGTCGCCGTCGAATCCACTGAGGATCTCTTCATAGTCATCGTCGTCACAGTAGCAATCGCAGCCAGCTCTAGGGTTCCCGCACACAGAAAGCTCATCTGGGAGGGTCCGTTCCATGAGCCGAGAGGTTGATACATCAACTGACACCTAGTCCAGAGTTGATGTATCCAAAAGTTCCGTATCGCCAACAGGAACTCAACGTCGCAGACGGCGCGTCAATCGGACGCCTGGCCTGAGAGATATTGGCTTTTTCGTCCCAGGGGCCCCGTTGGTTTTTAAGTCAAAACCAACCCGACCGTACTCCACCTGCGTCCAAACCTTGGGCGCAGTATGCCAAAAGATCCGTCTCACATAGAGGAATTCAACGAAGTCGACAGCACATCGATCGGACGTCCGAAGCTCAAGATATGAGCGTTTCCGCTCCGAGGGCCCGGTTGGTTTCATGTACGAACCAACCCAGCCGAACCCAAAGTATTCTGAAACCATGATTGTGACATACCGAAACGACTGTCTCGATCCAAGGATCGCATCGCCACTGACGGCGCGTCATTCGGAGTCCCGTAGCTCAAGTACTGGTAAAAGAACTAAAACGGTCCGAAGACGGGGGGTCTGGGCCCGGACCGGCCCGGTTCGGCGCGGCCCGGCCCGGCCAGGGAGGCCCGGCCCAGCCTGGGCGCGACCCGGCTTGGCTTGGCAGAGCCAGCCGAGCGGAGGAAGCCACAGGGCTCGCTGCCCCCACAGAAGGAAGTGTCGTGGCCCCGTGTGGGGCCGCGCAGGATCAGCGGACGCGGCTTTGCCGCGTCCCGTGTGTCACCGGACCCGCGCGGCCGCAGGTCCGCTGGTACTGACGCCGCCGCGGCTTCAGCCGCCGGGGCTCTGTCCGGCGGCACGGTGGGGCGCCACTGCCTCCGGCTTCCAGCGCCGCCTGTGGTTTCTGCGGGCCACCGGAGTTGCTCCGGTGGTCCGATTCCACTCCCGTCTGCGCCGTAGCTCCTCCCCAGTCCCGTTCTTCACTGCAGAATCAACGAATCACCCCTGTGGAATGTTTTGTCATCGCCCGCCAATCTTCACATCAATGAAGAACTGCAGAGGGCTGTTGGGCCGTGTTTGTTTGGCCCGTACCCTCCGTGTTAGGTGATTACAATCGGGAATAAAATATTGAAAACATGAATAACAAGCAAGGCACAATTTTAATAGAATTAAAATTAAACTTGATCCGGGTTCTTTGTTTTAAAAGAAACAATCACGGGAATTAAAGATTATTCTCAAATAAAAATCCATACCTCACCGTAGTCGTCGAGCGCGCGTTCTTCGCGGAATTGATCGTCGCGGAAGGATGTGATCATCACGTCGCGGAAGGGCGTCACATCGTCACAGAACTTTGCCTCGCGTCGACGAACTCTGAGGATAAAAAACATATAGATTTAATTAATAATAATTAAATCCATATTGTTGTTATAATCCACAAATAATTTAAAATGAGCGCAACCCCCTACCTTGTCATTGTCGATCGAAGGTTGTCGCGGGGTTGGATTGTTGCGGAAGAACGTTGCGGAAGAAGAATCGCCGGCGTCGTGGTACTTGGCATCGCTTCGTCGATCTCTGAGGGCTCGGCATTCTTCGTCGCCCTTTTTCGAAGGCTGACGTTCTTCGCGTTCTTTGCGTTCTTCTTGTTCTTCGTGTTCTTCGCGAAGGTGGATGAAGAACATGAGGTTTCTGTCAAATCCTCTCAACGAACAACACTTAAGAAGAATAGCGTCGGTATTATTTTATTAACATGCCAACAATTGAAAAAAGAGATAAGTTAAATAACGACCCATTAATTCATAGAATTAATTCAATGAATAAAACCGCCCAATTAATAAGAGCGTTTAATTGTTTAAGAAACGCTCTAGTTGACATTCAATCAATAGGGGTTTTCGCAGTTGTGTTATTTAGCAGAAAAGAAACGGTGGGCTCGTGCGGGCCCCACCCCACAAACATCTTACCAAGAGGGTAGGATATTTTGAATTGTACCATATCTGCTTTAACTTAGCGTAAGAAGCTTTAAGTGGCTTTTAAGTGGCTTAAGTGAAATAAAAATAAAGTTGTCGCACCACTTTATTTTATTTCTTAACTGAAAGCCCAAAAATTAAAAACCCCACCAGAGCAAACGCAACTCCGAAAGAGGCGTTTCTAAGCAAGTATCGGCGCTTCGATTCCATCGGTGCCCTCGGAATCCGATTCCGAGCAACGGTTCAAAAGTTAGAAAACCCCGCTCGTTCGTTCACTGAACGTACCCGAGCCAAACTTCAAAAAATGATTCCAGGCACACCGGGCCTCAGAATCAGGTGTCGTCAGAAGCTACATTCTTGTAAAATTCCAAAGAAAATTAAGAAAAAAATTTCCTTGAAATTTATGGGTCTTTACATCACTCCCACCTTAGGGCTTTACGTCCCCGTAAAGATAAATCATAAACTAGGGAAACAAAAGTGGGTACTGAGCACGCATCTGAGCCTCCCGCTCCCAAGTGCTCTCTTGGAGGTTCCCATTCTTCCATCTGATGCGCACAATAGGAATCGAATGTCCACGTAGGACCCACTCCTATCAATCCTCGATCTCCACTGGGATCTCTGCAAAAGTCGCCCCATCATCCACATCTATCTCCCCATTGTCAATGATATGCGTCGTGTCGTGCACGTATCTCCTCAGCTGGGATACGTGGAAGACGTCGTGCACCCGGTGCAACTGAGGTGGTAGAGCCAGGCGATAAGCCACCTTGCCAATCCTGCTGATGACCTGGAAAGGTCCGATGAAGCGTGGAGACAAATTTCTGCCTCGGCCAAATCTCCGTAATCCACGTCGAGGTGAGACACGCAAGAAGACATGGTCACCATCCGCGAACTCTAGTGGCCTCCGCCTCCTGTCGGCATAAGACTTCTACCGGCTCTGAGCTGTCCTCATCCACTCCTGGATGACCTGTACATTCTCTGTCATGGCCCGGACCATCTCTGGTCCCACAAGTGCTGACTCCCCAGGGTCTGTTCAGCATAAAGGAGATCTACAAGGTCTGCCATACAACGTCTCGTATAATTCCATCCCGATGGTGGATTGGTAGCTGTTGTTGTACGCAATCTCCTCCAAGGCTAGGTGGTCCTCCCAGCTGCGACCAAAGTCGAGGACACATGCATGGAGCATGTCCTCGAGAGTCTCAATGTTCCTCTCCGTTTGAGGGTGAAAGGCGGTGCTCAGACGTAGCTGTGTCCCGAACGCCTCTTGCAACCCCTTCCAAAGCCAGGATGTAAAGCGAGCATCTCGATCGGAGACGATAGATGATGGCAAACCGTGAAGCCGTACAATCTCCTGAACGTAGAGACTCCCCAAGCTATCCACTGAGCCCTGCTCTTTGATGGGTAAGAAGTGCGCCGACTTGGTGAGTCGGTAGACAATCACCCAGATGGATTCGTGACCTCTGGAAGTGCGTGGAAGTCCAGTCATGATGTCCATAGATATCTCATCCCACTTCCACTCTGGGACCTCCAAGGGCTGTACCAAGCCTGCTGGTACCTGGTGCTCTAACTTCACCTTCTGGCAGGTGAGGCATCGAGAAATGAACTTTGCCACAACCTTCTTCATGTATGGCCACCAGTGCTGTCGTCTGAGGTCCTGGTACATCTTCACCACTCCCGGATGTACCGCCAAAGGAGAAGTGTGAAACTCTCTCAGCACCTCCTCTCGTAAAGTGACTGGTACCAAGGTACGTCCTCTGAAAATGATGTCGTGCTCTGCTCCAAAGGAGAGGCCATCAGGTGCCGGTCCCGAGGATATCTATGCACGCCGTTTCTCACAGTCAGCATCCCCAAGCTGTGCCTCTCTGATCCTCTATAGTAGTGGAAGAGTGACTATGAGAGACTGAAGGAAGGCTACTCCATATCTATCCACGAAGGATATCTGCAAAGCGGCTAGATGCTCTGTCGCCTCCTCAAGTAGCTGAATGCCCGTCCTCCTGCTGAGAGCATCGGCTACCCCGTTCTGCTTCTTAGGAGTATAGACTATCTCAATGTCATAGTCTTGGAGGAACTCGAGCCATCACCGCTGTCTCAGGTTCAGGTCCTTCTGCGAGAAGATGTACCTGAGACTCTGATGGTCAGAAAAGACTATAAAGCACTCGCCCATCAGATAGTGTCGCCATGTCTTCAGAGCGAATACCACTGCTGCTAACTCCAGGTCATGGGTAGCATAGTTCTACTCATGCGGCCTCAACTGACATGATCCATAGGCAATCTCTACCCACTTCTACATCAGGACACATCCGTGTCCGGTCCCGGATGCATCGCAGTAGACTACGTACCCTACTCCCTCCTCAGGAAACCTCATGATAGGTGCATTGTTCAATCTCTGTCTCAGCTCCTGGAAGCTCTACTGACATATGGATGACCACACAAACGGTTTCCCCTTCTTCTTAAGAGCTGATAGTGGTGCTGCAACTCTAGAGAAGTCTAGCACAAATCTCCGATAGTATCCAGCTAGTCCCAAGAAACTCTGCACCTCTGTCACGCTCCTAGGTGGCTCCCAAGCTAGCACTGCCTCGATCTTCACAGGATCCACTGCAACTCCCGCCTCAGAGATGACGTGCCCTAAGAAGTGGACCTCACGTATCCAGAATTGACACTTCGAGAGTTTTCCATAAAGCTGGTGCTCTCGGAGTGTGTCTAGTACAACCCTCAAGTGGTAGGCATGCTCCTCCTCAGTCATCGAGTATATCAAAATGTTGTCGATGAAGACCACAACAAATCGATCGAGGTATGGCTGAAAGATCCTATTCATGAGGCCCATGAACACTGCTGTAGAATTGGTTACGCTGAATGGCATAACCAAGAACTCATAGTGTCCATACCGACATCTGAAGGCCGTCTTCTGCATGTCCTTGTCTCGAACTCTGAGCTGATGATAACCTGACCTGAGGTCTATCTTCAAGAACCACCATGCTCCCTTGAGCTGATCGAAGAGGTCATCAATCCTCGGTAGCGGATACTTGTTCCTCACTGTCACCTGGTTCAGGCGATGATAGTCGACACAAAGTCTCAAGCTCCCATCCGCCTTATTGGAGAACAAATTTGGGGAAGCCCAGGGTGAAACACTGGGTTGGATGAAACCCTTACCCTGCAAGTCCTCCAACTGTACCCATAGCTCTCGAAGCTCAGCGGGGGCCATCTGATATGCTGGAGTGGATATCGGGGCTGTCCTGGGGTACAGATCAATATGAAAGTCTACCTCTCTGTGAGGAGGTAGCCCTGGAACGTCGTCGGGAAAGACGTCCGCGTACTGATCCACCACTGCAGGAAAACTAGGACTCTGCACGTCAACAGCTCCTAGGATGAGGCTAGCCAACTGATGAGTGATGTTTTATCCTCTCCTCTGCGGAAGTCCATCCTGTGCTGCGAAGGCTCCCTTCTCGCTGGTGAAGGTGAACCTGTTCCCATCGGTGCGTACACATCTCACCTTGTGAATAATACAGTCAATCTGTGCATGGACTGTAGATAACCAATCCATGCCCAAGATGACATCGTAAGGCCTCAACGTCGCTACAAGAAGATTACAGCCGAAGCTCTCACCTCCTAGAGTAAGCTCACACTACCGGCACCAGTGTGTAATCATCAAGTCTGCCCCCATAGGAGTCTCTAGCCGTAAAGATCGAGCCAACGGCTCCGTCGGAATCTCCGAGCTCCGAACAAGGGCAGCAGCTATGAAAGAGCGACTCGCTCATGTGTCTTTAAGAACTGCCGAAAGGGTGGAATAGAAACAGATCGTACCTCGAATCATCTCGGGCGCACCGTGGTCGTAGGCCTCCGCTGCCTGGAGTTGTTCCTGTCTCTGCCCGCCAGCTCCCTGTGGTTGGGGCGGGCCTCCTCGTGGTGGTGGTGGTAGAGCCTCAACGCGTCGCCCACCACCTGCTGCTCGGCCAGCTCCTCTGCCTCGTCCGCCTCCTCCCTGCAGACCACCACGGTCGACCCTCTGCCTCTGCCTGGGTGGCCCCTCAACTGTCTGCTGCTCCACAGCACGGTGGGTCGGACAGTCACGAGCCATGTGACCCTATCCGCTGCATGTGTAGCACTGCCTGCCTCTCGAAAGATTGGCTCCACGTTGTGTGCCCCGCACTACTGAGCTAGTGTCCTGAGGTCGTCTGCGAGAGGATCTGGTCTACCTGGACCCCTGAGTCATCCACTGACTGCCTGCTGCGGAAGACTCTGCTACGTGCCACCCTGCGGTAGGTCTCTCCGCTGGAGAAGTCTCAGTAAGAAAGCTCTCGATCAAAAGGGCTCTCTCCAGTACTCTTGCCTAGGTCGGGATGCTGAGGGAGATCAGCGATGCCCTGATCTCATGTCTCAATCCCTGCTCAAAGGTCTGGGCCCGGAAGAACGGGTCCCGTACCATGTTGGTCGAGTAGCACGAGAGATCGGTGAATCTCGCCGATTACTGGGTGACCGTCAAGCTGCCCTGCCGTAGCTGAAGAAGCTCCTAAATGCGCACTGTACGGAGGGTGGCCAGGACTAACTCTGAGTGGAAGAGTCCCTCAATGTCTACCAGATGAGATAGGCCTCATCGTGGACCTAGAGCATCAAGCTCCACCATCGTCCTGCTACTGCGTGCAGTAGGCTCGCTGCGAGGATCACCATGAGATCTGCTGGTGTCCTCACTAGCCTGAAAACTCGTACCACTGCCTCCAGCCAGTCCTCGGCTGCCTGGGGGTCCGTCTCCCCGTGGATCCTGGGTGGTCGCTGGCGCTGGGACTCAAGCAGTTCACTGAGGCAACGTGCATCATCAGCGGCTGGTGCTGGAAGCATCGGTGGCTCGGCGGGTAGAGGTATCGTCGGTGCCTCCGCCGTCAAAGGGCCCTGTACCGAGGCCTCGTCGCTCGACGGGCTGTCATCACGAACGACTCTCGGAACCCTAGCTGGCTGCCATCATGGGGCCATCCTGAAATGGAAACAGGTGCACCACGGTCAGAACGGTATACATGGTGAGCTGACACAAAGTAATCATAAAGAAAACTTCAAACACACATGGAATCAATGTTTTTGTGCATTAAGTCAGAAATCAGAAGTCAGGGTCCTGATGTACGGATACGTCGGCCGCCGCACCAACACTGGGATCCCTAGACTGATAACCACACCCAATATGCTAAACACTATTTATTCACATAGAAAAGGTCAGAGTCCGTTGTAGAACCGAACTCCTCTGATACCAATTTGTCACGACCCGTCCTCGGGGCCCGTGCCGTGACTAACCCAAGCCCGCCTTCCATAGGCCAGGGGCTGGCGACTAGCACCAAGGCGTAAATCCCGGTAAAGGGAAGGAATTTCCTTTGTAAATTAAACAAGCACCGCAGAGTAAGCAAGCAGAAAAAGTAAACACTAAGTAAAAACTGGTACAACAGTAAGTGTGGAAAATTCAAAGGGGCCGGAAATACAAGCCCAAGTGTAAAGTACAACTTAAAGGGGGAAAACAACAACTGAAATGTAAAGACGCAACGTCAAGCCGTCCACTGGAAGCCCCACCTGAAGGGTGGGTACAGATATCCTCCACTGCTCCTCGGGTCCACCTGACCGCTCCGAGTACGTCCCGCCTACTGGTCCACCTCCAGGTACCGTCCTGCTCTGCAACCCTCCACCACGATCAGTGATGTCTGTCGTCTGCAACCAACACGACGTAGTGCGGGCATAGCTCATGCAGGGGTGAGTATAAGTTACTCAGTAGGGACCCCGAGACCCCCGAAGGTCTCCTAGAATCCACAAAGGATAATTCGAAAAGGAAAGATACAATCACGAAGTAACATCCGACACTGCTTAGGTATATGCCCATACATATACCTAAGTCATCAATTCTCGCTCAGCTCCAACATCCGAGCTCAATACAACCCAGTCCACACAGGATAGAAAAACGTGAAATCAACACAGGATATCTCAACACAATCCATAAAGGAAAGTAAAACGTAAATCCACATAGGATAGCACAACACAATCCACAAAGGAAAGTAAAACAGAGTTTAAGCTCACACAAGTATACTTCTTCGAATGACGATAGAGATGATCACAGATCCATCTAAGTCGTCGGACCCACAACGGATCGATAGGTACTAACCCCCTCAATGACCCACAAAGGATCTGACCCACAAATGATCAATAGGTAACTAACCCCCGAAAAGACCCACACAGGATCGGGCTCACACTGGACCTGTAGGCGCTGGCCCACACAGGACTGCTGAGCGCTGACCCACACAGGATCGGTAGCACTGACCCACAAAGGATCACTGAGTGCTGTAGTCGTCGCCGTCGAATCCACTGAGGATCTATGCACAGTCGTCGTCGTCGTCACAGTAGCAGTCGCAGCCAGCTCTAGGGTTCCCGCACACAACAAGCTCGTCCGGGAGGGTCCGCTCCACGAGCCGAGAGGATGATACATCAACTGACACCTAGTCCAGAGTTGATGTATCCAAAAGTTTCGTATCACCAACATGAACTCAACATCGCAGATGGCGCGTCAATCAGACGCCCGATCTGAGAGATATTGTCTTTTTCGTCCTAGGGGCCCGGTTTTTTTAATGCAAAACTGACCCGACCGTACTCCACCTGCGTCCAAACCTCAGGCGGTGTATTCCAAAAGATCATTCTCACTTAGAGGAATTCAACGAAGTCGACGACACGTCGATGGGACGTCCGAAGCTCAAGATATGAGCATTTCCGCTCCGAGGGCCCGGTTGGTTACGTGTACGAACCAACCTGGCCAAACCCAAAGTATTCTGAAACCTTGAGTGTGACATACCGAAACGACCGTCTCGATCCAAGGATCACATCGCCGATGACGGCGCATTGTTCGGAGGTCTGTAGCTCAAGATACGGGTAAAGGACCAAAAACTGTCTGTAGACGGGGGGTCTGGGCCCGGACGAACCCGGCCCGACCCCCCGGGGTCGGCCCGAACCGGGTCGACCCGACCTGGGTCCGGGTCCGACCCGGTTCGGCACGGCCCGGGAGGCCCGGCCCGGCCTGGGCGCGACCAGGCCCGGCGGGTCGGCCTGGCTCGGCTTGGTCGAGCCGGCCGAGCAGAGGAAGCCGCGGGGCTCGCTGCCCCCACGGAAGGAAGTGCCGCGGCCTCGCGTGGGGCCACGCTGGATCAGCGAATGCGGCATTGCCGCGTCCCGTGTGTCACCGGACCCGTGCGGCCATGGGTCCTCTGGTGCCGCCGCCTCTGGCGCCACCGCGCGGGCGACCCGCGCCGCCGGTGGTTTCCTCGGGCCACCGGAGTTGCTCCGGTGGTCCGATTCCACTCCCGTCTGCACCGTAGCTCCTCCCGGGTCCCGTTCTTCACTGCAGAATCAACGAATCACCCCTGTGGCATGTTTTTTCATCACCCTCCAATCCCCACATCAACTAAGAACTGCGAAGGGTTATCAGGCCGTGTTTGTTTGGCCGGCACCCTCCGCGTTAGGTGATAACAATCAGGAATAAAATATTCAAAACATGAATAACAAGAAAGGCACAATTTTAATAGAATTAAAATTGAAGTTGATCCGGGTTCTTTGTTTTGAAAGAAACAATCACGGGAATTAATTATTGTTTTCAAATAAAAATCTCTACCTCGCTGTAGTCGTTGAGCGCGCGTTCTTCGCAGAGTTGATCGTCGCGGAAGGAGGTGATCGTCACGTTGCGGAAGGGCGTCACGTCGTCGCGGAACTTGGCATCGCGTCGACGAACTCTGATGATGAAAAACATATATATTTAATTAATAATAATTAAATCCATATTGTTGTTATAATCCACATAGAATTTAAAATGAGTGCAACCCCCTACCTTGTCGTTGTCGATCGAAGGTTGTCGCAGGGTTGGATTGTCGCGGAAGAACGTCGCGGAAGAAGAATCGCCGGCGTCGCGGTACTTGGCGTCGCGTCGTCGATCTCCGAGGGCTCGGAGTTCTTCGTCGCCCTTCATTGAAGGCCGGCGTTTTTCGCGTTCTTCACGTTCTTCATGAAGGAGGATGAAAAACTTGAGGTTTCTGTCAAATCCTCCCAACGAACAACACATAAGAAGAATAGTGTTGGTCTTATTTTATTAACATGCCAACAAATGAAAAAAAGGATATGTTAAATAAAGACCCATTAATTCATAGAATTAATTCAACGAATAAGACCACCCAATTAATAGGAGCATTTAATTGTTTAAGAAAGGCTCCAGTTGACTTTCAATCAATAGAGGTTTTCGTGGGTGCGTTACTTAGCGGAAAAGAAACGGTGGGCTCGTGCGGGCCCCACCCCACAAATATCCTACCAAGAGGGTAGGATATTTTTAATTGAACCTTATCCGATTTTACTAAGCTTAAGTAGCTTTAAGTGGCTTTTATGTGGCTTTCAAGTGGCTTAAGTGAAATAAAAATAAATTTGCTGCACCACTTTTTTTTATTTCTTAACATAAAGCCCAAAAATTAAAAACCACACCCGAGAAAATGCAACTATAAATGTGGTGTTTCTAAGCAAGTACCGGTGCTGCGATTCCATCGGTGCCCTCAGAATCTGATTCTGAGCACCAGTTCAAAAGATAGAAAAACCCACTCGTTCGTTCACTGAACGTACCCGAGCCAAACTTCAGAAAATGATTTCGGGCACACCAGGCCTTGGAATCAGGTGCCGTCAGAAACTGCGTTCTTGTAAAATTCCAAAGAAAATTAAGAATAAAATTTCCTTGAAATTTAAGGGTCATTATAATATATTTCAATTATTTTAGAAAATTAGTAAAACTCTTACCACTCCAACCATGTTTCACCTTCAAGTTAATCAATCTTAAAAACTACGACAAAACCATAAATTTTATACCACCCGGATACAATGGTTTTTCATAATAACCATATAGATGCACAATTTTAAATTCTTTATCAATTTCCTCTACTTCAATATCACAAATCATTTCTCTAATTTCATTTGAGTTATCATTTGGAAAAGCATTATTGTCATTATATCTGAAATTTTTCCTAGTTTCACCATCCCAAATCCAAGGTCCATTACTCAAATAAATTCCATAAACAATTAAATGATCTTTGATCTCTTTGTTTTCAACTTCTTCATATTTAAAAACTTCAAGAATGTATAGAAAAACATGTCATTGTTTGGAAGATTTCATTTAGTAAATTCCAAAAAAAAAGCATCAACACCCACCTCATACTCATCACTTATTCGATGTTCCATAATCCAGCATTGAATCATTATTATCTAAAACAAATATCAATAATATCTTTTCAGAATAATATAGTGGCGATAAAAGTGAAAATAAATTAATCAAGTCAAACCAAATTTATATTTTTATTAAATGTGTCATCATTTAAATTTGAAAAACTTTTAAATTTAAAAAAAATATGAGTATTGAAAAGTATAATTATAAATTTCAGACAATAATATAATATAAGTTTAAATATAATTGAAAAATAGGATGTAAACTACTAATAAAAACATAGACAAATATTATATTGACTCTAATTAATTATATAACAAATAATAATTATTTTCAGAGAATTTTTAATACTTTATGAGTCGTTATTTAATAAATCATGGAAATTCATTTATATAGTAATTATAAAAAATAAATGTACAAAAACAAATTTTCATCTAAATATATGATGTATGACATTTTTTCACTAACATTTTCTACCAAGTGGTTATACGTTTGCTATTAGTCCACAAGTAATATGATTAATGGGACACATCTATCATTATATAATACATCATCAAGCCTTAAATTTCTATGATACTATATATTGAAGAAAATCATTTCTTATATCTATAACATATAAATAAAAAAGTGTATATATGAAACCATGTTAGGCTCAGTTAATTGAGGCTACCAATAAAATGGATTTGTAATATTTCATAACAATACACATTCAAAAGGAAAATAAATATAATTTTATAACTTGTTAAATAGAATTAAAATTTAACTAAACCAAAAGAGAGGTTTCCTATATGAATGATTGATTTAATACTACTTAAAATTTCACTATATATATGTCAATCAATTCAGTGCAAACAAACTTCCAAACATAGAAACACCATAACATTAAGATATACTGCCTAAATATAAGATCTAGCATGTAACATTAAAATGAAATAAAATACACATCATTACAATTAAATCAATGGATGAATAACGTATATGAAGATGGTAATTGTATATTTGTAACGATCATATCTATATACGAATGTGAAATAATGAGGCTGATGAAACCTGAGTAGTAATATGATATTTTAGTAAACATAATTGAAAAAAAGAGATAGGGAAGTAGAAACTTTAAACAACCGAAATCGAGTGAGAATCTAAGTTTAATAATTTGTCTCATCCATGAATTATTTTAAAGGTAAAATTAATTTAATTTCCATTCTTTCTTTTTTGTGGGGTTTTCCCATTCATTTTTGGAGGAAATGGTGATTTTTTATGATTTGGGTCAAACCGTGAGCTCATTTCCAGATTTAAAGACCAATTTTTTTTCATTTATAAATATTTCCTTTTTCAACATTTTGAACCCATTACACTTATAAAATTACCTCCCATGACCTATTAACACAAAAATTTCAATTTGGACCCTTTAAGAATCCATAATAATGGTGGATTTGGGTTTTTATTTAAGGAATTGGGCCAACCTAGAATCCAATTTATAGTATTAAAAACAAAATTTTTTAATTAATAACATATTAAATATTTATGATTTTTAGGTGATTAGAAGTCTCTCCTAAGCCTAGGGAACCCAGGATATCCCCCATTCACTTTCCCCCCCTCTTTGGAGCTTTCATGCATCTCAAATTAGGGAAGAACTTCTTGGGCATTCTCAAATCGTCCAGATATGAAGAGGTAACATGTTTCCTTCATAACTCCTTCATTTCTTACTATTTTCTCCCATTTCAGTTCTCACATGACCTTCTCAGACATATTCAAACCAAAATTTCATTTTTATTTGTTTTTAAATTCATATACAAATTTATTTGTGGTTATTTCATCAAGATACCTCAAGTAAGTGGGTCTCCTTCATTCCTCCTCCCATTTTCTTAGGATTTTTTTTCCTTTTATTAGGGTTTATTCCAATTATTATTGAATTTTATAATTTCCATCATGTGGGTATTCTAACCTAAGGTTTGATATTGGTTATTTTGGTCTATTCTTTTGGATTTAGTATTGATCTAAGTCCCTTGTGGTGTGACGGTGGTGCGGTTAGATTTTCTCACAAAGATTCAAGGGTTTTAACAATTGTGGTTGGTGATTAAATGGTTAATAAATTCTAGATGATTTTTCATTGATGAATTTATTTTTATATAACACTTATCATCCATTTTCCTTGCTGTGAAATCTTGTTTTGGTGATGTTTGTTGAGCAAATGATTTTAGGTACCAATTGGGTGTTAAATTGGGTGTTTTACATGTCTATTTTATGTTATGCCAAATGGGGTTTTTTATAACTCATGTAATGAGTTTATAGAAATGTTTTGGGTGCTGAAAATTATGTTTTTTTGCATATGGGTATGCTGATGGTGTTCAAAGTAGGATTTTAAATGGATTTTGTCTGTAAAGAATTGTTAAATTTTGTGAAGTTGTTCTATTGAAATTCTAAAGGATTTATTGAGTGGTGTATGTGGATCAAAACATGTGTAGATACTATTTTGAGTTTATTATAACCAGAACTGATTTTTTTATGTGATAATGTATTTTTGTATCATGAGATAATGGTTTGAGCATAAAGGGTGAAACCCGAGTTCCTAGGAGGGTGGATATCTACTAGTATGCTAGTGATCCGGATGAGTTTTGTCCTTGTTTCACTGAGCAAATGGTTAAATAAAACCATAAAAAACTGTATTGATGATTATTGGGGACTAATAGGTTATTTTTATGATCCCTACTAGTGTCTCATGCATGAGAATGGATTTTTATATGGTTACATTACACCGAGGTACAAGGTACATGAGGCCCGAAACTAACTAGTTCCTAGGGGTGTTCCCGAGATTGGTGCTCATTTACACTTATCTATTTATATTTTTCTTGTGTTGGTTTTTTATGGAAAATACAGTATCATGCATTTTTTATTTAAATTTTCTCTTTCATAGAAAATTTAATTTGAAAACAGTTTACTTTTATAAGTTTCATCCTTTAGAAATTATTTCCCCTACGTCTTGTATATCAAAAAATGGCATGCTTTTTATCTTGTATAGTTTACTAAATGGATTATTTTGGTGGTATACTATTGGCCTCAGGATCACACCCTTATTACACCCCTTCAGTGTAAGTATACTTGTTCATGTTTGATAACGGTAATGGAAAGGCTTTGGGTGATAGCGGTTTGTGGTGTTAGTTTCTATCCATGGTGCGGTGTTGTGGAGACGGCTTGTGGGTGATGACCCCTTATGTGTGGAGTCATTGGGGATATTTTTATGCTATTTTTATTTGTATTTGGACATATTTTTATATGTTTGGAATTATGTATTCAGTTATGAATTTCTTTAAACCTTGTTTGGTATGAATTTTCAGATTCATTTTATCAATTGGTTTTGATGTTTTATGTTTCCATATTCATGTAAATCATTCCCAAAACAAAATATATGATACCCGGGAACTTTTTCCAGACCGTGGATATAGGGAACGCCCTTAAGGCCTTGTCACGGGACTATTTTGGCATCAGTTTTGATAGAGACCAGATTTGGTTCGTGAAAAAATAGTATCAAAGGCGGTTAATTATTTTGTGACCTAATATTATTTTTGGATGAGTCGGGCTAGACAGGATCTAGGACTGTTGGGACTCGAAGTTTGGGTAATGAGTAGGTTGTTTTTCCCGAACCTCTCTTGGAAGACCCTGAGTCACCATGGTACATTGGACTTGTTTGTTTGACTTCAATTACAGGTGAGACGTGTGGGATAATGACTGCACATGGACCGACTTTTGTTCCAACTCCTATTAGAGAATATGAGATTGGTTCTATGAAGGAAAAGGCCAAGGAGTTCCTAAAAATTAAGCCTCATACTTTCCGAGGTAGGCTAGAATCCCATGAAGCAGAGGAATGGATTTAAAAGATCGATCGCATGGTCATGTTCCTGGGTACACATGAGGAGCTCAGGGTGAAGTGCGCTTCTTTTCTATTGACGTGTCCCAACCGCAGGTGGTGGTAATCAGTAATTCAAACTAGGAAGAATGAGAAGAAGCACTGGGGAGATTTCAAGGTCGTCTTCAATGAACAATACTTCTAGGAAGTTTTGGCTTATACTAGATCCCAAGAGTTCATGGATATTTTTTAGGGGGATATTTCTATGATGAATTACACCAACTGTTTTTCTGAACTGGTTCGGTATGCTCTTGAAACCGTCTTTAATTACCAAGCGAAGACCTAGAGGTTTGAGAAAGGCTTACGAACAGAGATATACTCCTAGGTTTTCTTTTTTAAGTTGAGGATCTATGCTAAGGTGGTTGATTAAGCATTCATGGTGGAGATTGACTGGAAAGGGAGGTCTGGTTTTATGGGATAGTATCAGTAGGGGGTAGTGGGAGCTCTTCAGATAATAAAAGGAAGTAGGAAGAACAAGTGAAGAAGGGATGTGGTAGTTCAAGCCACTCCTCTAGGATGTTTTCATATGTGGGCTCAGATGCGAGATCAGTCGTGTTCCACCACTGTGGAAGATCGAGGCACATCCGGCCAGCATGACCACTTCCTCCAAAGACTTGTTAACTAGGTGCATGTATGGGTCACTTGTAGCACTTTTGCGGGGTGGCATTTCCACTTCATAGTGGGGTATAATTAGTTTCTTAACAAGGAGTTCCAGCATAGTTAGATCTGTCAAGGATGGAGGGATATCGATTTGATGGATATGGTGTTAGAGATGGGTTATCCTCTTTTAGATCTAGTTTAGGGTATAGCCATAGACCAACGGTCATCCTCAGGTAGATACTAGACATCTCCATGTAGTGGATCAGGCACCAACATGATTAGAGGTGGGACCATCAATAGTTCGAGGAACCGTTTTGATCACATCTTCTATAGATACTACTCTTTTTGATACTGGGGCCTCTATTTCTATTTCATCCTACCTTTTTATTACATAACTTTTCATTACATTTTACATACAGAGGATCTTTAAAGTCTAGTGTCTTGGAATTCAGGGACATAAAACATAAAAACAACATAAAAAATTCTTCTAATCCTCTTGTAAGGATTCATCATAAGTTCATCTTATGTAAAATTACTGCATCTCATATCCTGGAGACCTACATCAATGTAAAGGGTAAGAAGAAGGCCCAGTAAGGGTAGGTAAGGGAATCGATTTACTTGTGTTAACAATAATAACTTGAATAAAAACATAAATACATGAGAAATGGATGTATAGGCATATCATAATGAATTGAACTTGGAACATAGCTTGAATATGTGGCTACAAAATTTCATTTAGGCATTCATTAACATATCACCGAGGTCCATCCCTGATGTGTCATAAAAATTATTAAGGTTATTCACCAAGGTATCGTGAAACTTGTTATCTCTAGAGAGTAATTATTTACCCATTGCATTGGAGAACTATCAGGGCACACCCTTAATATTTCCTTACTTTCATGTGAGACACAAATATCATAATCTAAAATTTCACAAAAAACCCATAGATAATTAATGAAATGGGTTCATTCCAAAATCTTGACATTTTAAAAGTTCTTAAAAATATGATCGTTATGTCATTTATAACCCACAGAAAGGGAGTGAGGGTAACATGTATGTCAATTACATAATCAAATATATCATTTTTTATAACTATTAACACCCATATAAACGAAAAAGGTCTTGGTATTCACATATATAAAACAAGAGAATTTCTTGAGAGAAAGAGAGATAAATTTTGAGATCAAAATTTTGAAGCATAATAGCTATCACTACTGGAAATCTCACCTTTCCCAACACATTGATACCTACGGTTTGTAAAAACCATTGGTATGGGTCCCCTTTCCCAACAATTTGGCCAAAATTTTGGGAAAACCCATTTTGGGGTCACTTTTCCCAACAGTTTTGGAAAACCGTTGGGAAAGGGTATGGCTTTCCCAACAGTTTGGCCAAACTGTTGAAAAAATTCCCCCACAAACCAAAATTTCTCCCAAAATCAAAGGACCTATACCAGCAGTTGTCAAAACCATTGGTATAGGTCTATACCAACAGTTGTCAAAACCGTTGGTATAGGTCCTTTGATTTTTTATCGAATCTTCATACCGAGAACATTATATAAATAAAAATTTAAAATAATTATGATAATATATATATATATTTATTTATGAAATTATGTTCCCAAAATTCTTGTTAGGTTAGTGGTTAGGTCTTTGAATGATAAACTAGAGGTCCTGGGATCAAATCCCACCGAATGTTTTTTTTGAAATACATATACCAACGGTTTTATGGAACCGTTGGTATAGATTTTCATATTACTTATACCGAAGGTTTTCCCAAAACCAATGGTATAGAAATATCCCAATGGCTTACTTTCCCACGGTTCTCCAAACCATTGGTATAGGCTATAGCAATGGTTTGGAGGCCTATACCAACAGTTCCAAACCATTGGTATAGGGTATTTTTCCAGTAGTGTATATAACATGGTTTTAGAAAATAATAAAAAGAGTGGGTAAAAGGGTAACCCACTCATAAATAAACCATATTGAAATATAAATAGATAATAACCTGGAGATAAGAACATGGTATAGATATTTTAATGACATACCATAAGAAAAGGAAACATGAAAGGAAAGGGAAGATGGGATTTCTTTTACATGAAATTCGGCAGCCTAACAACGTCACTTAAAAATTCAGAAAATCAATTAATGAGAACGGAAATGGTATATAATCATTTGAAATTGAAATTTATAGTAGTAAAGATATATAATACAATCCCTCACATAATAAAATGTAACTATAATATATAACATCAAGGAAGTCATGACTTAAAAGAGGAGGGTGAAAGGATCCCTTACCTTAAAGAGTAACTTCGAAAGCATGATGGTCGGGACCTTGGGAGGCTTAAGGGAACCTTGGGAGGACTCCTTGGGAGGTAAAGAGACCATAAAATAGTTGGGGAGGATTTGGAAATGAAATGGATGAGGGAATGGCTTGGTATTTATAGGGGAAGTGAGGGAACAAATCATTAATTGCCAAGGGACACCTCATCGGTGGCTTTGGAAAAAGCATGGGCATTCCAATGGTATTTTCCCATGATATTGGACACTTGGGACACCTCATACCTTATCATACCATTCATAAGTCTTCCATAATGATTACATAATTATTACATCCTTAATGATGTCATTAAACACCCGAAACTAAAAACTGTATTTTCACTATTCACTGAAAATTCAACTTTTTCAGAAAAATCCCCAAAAATCACTTTAACCTAATATCGATGCTCTGAATTAAAAAATGAACTCAAATCTATAAAAATAATTTTCTAAATATTTTTAATTTAATTTTTAAATAAAAAACACTATTCACCTGAAAAAACTAATACTTAACCAATAATTTCTGAAATAGCTATTTACCTATTTAATTGAATCATATTACTTAATCAAGGTGCCTAAATTATATTAATACTTTCTGAATTGAGGTTACATAATACATTTGGTCACATTACTAATCATAAGTGTAAAATCACTATTCATAATTTACTATTCACCAAAAATTATATTGATCTTATTGGACTCTAAATTTCATAATGAACACAACTATAGAAGACCATTTGTTGAAAATCATTACACATTATTAATTATTTAAGGTTTACATAAATATTTTAAAATATCCTTTTTTTAATTCATCAATAATATACATCCTATATTTATTCGGACATTTGAGATTTATAAACATCACTATAAGAAGAAATAACACTTTTTATTTGTATCAAAGGATTATATAAAGCTGCTAAGGTCTCGTTACATAGCCACTTATAACACCAGCATAAGACCTAAGTGTAAGGTGTGCCAAGGTGATATAATCTTAGGGCGGCTTGTCCAACATTGCACGAGTGGTGATTTATATCATCTTGAACTTCTCTTGAAGGTGATTCCATTCCAGCTTCACATGATGAAGTCCAGCTTGGGTTTGGTCCCGAGCAAAGCCCAGTGGTGCTACCTCCTTCCCCTGTTTCGTCATATGGGCTTTGATCGGCCCGAGACTACTAGATGAGGCCATCAAATCTTTTTTCTGTATTAATTAACCAAGATAACTTGTATTTATAAACAATAATTTTAATGTTAAGAGTTTAGTTTACAATATTCATATTGACCAACGGTCATATAATAGTCGAAACCCAATAGTATCATTTAATTATACTTACTTCGTAAATTAAAGAATATAGTTTTTTTTTAGTATAAAATAAAATAACACACGAAATTAAGAAACTAAAATTATTCAAAATTTCGGTTTGTTACAATTTCATTCATTTCTTTCTGTTTTTTAGACATGCTGAATTTTACAACTCAGGTTGTTTCTTTATCGATGGAGTTGGTGTCGCTGCTAGGAAAGAAGACATTGTAGGGTTTTAGGTGCCCGTTGCGTGTGCTTTCCATGTCAGGGGTTGAGATGGATTGGGACCTCTTGGTCATAGATATGGAACTGTTTTACTTAATACTTGGCATGGATTGGCTAGTACACTTCCAGGACCACATCGATTTCTATTTGGGGCATTTCAGTTTCACGATACCTGATGGGAGTCTTCGGGTTTTTTGTGAGGAATGTGATCCTCGTTCGAGTCATGTGGGACCTCTACTTCCATTGTTGTGAGATGTTGTTTTTCAGTTATTGTTTCTCATGATAGAGGACAATGGTCATGCTTCTGAACGTGGACTAACTTATGTAGATGACTATTTTTCGGAGGTATTTCCAGAAGATTTTCTGGTTTTCCCCCAAAGTGGTATGTGGAGTTCTCAATTTATCTAGTGCTTGGAACACAACCAATATCTCTTCCCTCATATCGTACGAGCCCCACTGAGATGAGGGAATTAAATATATAGATGGATAACATAGAATCCAAAGGATTAATTTTCCGGAGCGTCTCTCCTTAGGCCGCTCATGTGTTGTTCATGAAAAAGGATGATGGATCCCTCAGGTTGTGAATTGACTACCTAATGTTGAGTATGGTAACAATAAATATCAAATATTAGTTTCCCTGAATAGTTGAATTATTTGATCAGTTGAAGGGGTAAATGTGGTTTCTTAAAATTGAATTTTGTTTTGGATGTCATCACATCAAGGTGAGAGAGGATACTATCCCAAAGACAACCTTATGAAGTAGGTATGGCCACTTCGAGTGCCTGGTCATGACCTTCAGATTGACCAATTCTCTAACGGTCTTTATGTCACAAATGAATAGGGTGTTCCATCAGAATATCTATTCTTTTTTAATGGTATTTATGGATTACAACCTATTTTATTACAGATCTGAGGAAGAACTTCAAAATCACTTGTGGATTGTTCTGGGCACCTTGAGATAGCATCACCTTTATAAAATTTTTTCCAAATTCACTTTATAGATTAGGGAAGTGAAATTTTTGGGGAATGTGATCTCAAGGAAGGGGGTTTTGGTGGACCCTAATAATATCAGTGTAGTTATGTCATGGGTACAGCTAAAGAACATGTTTGAAATCAGGAGTTTCCTTGGCCCAAATGGTTAATAAAGGGGGGTTGTTCAGGATTTTTCTCGGCTTTCTTCACTGATGACTGCGCTCACCCAAAAAGGGTTGAAGTTTTTATGGGGCCCAAAATGTGAGGCATCCTTCAATGATCTAAAAAGGAGGTTGACTACCACCCTCGTTCTACTTTTTTCAGAGGATGGAAAGGGATATGTGGGGTATTGTGATGCTTCAGGTATGGTTATTGGGTGTGTGCTTGTGCAGGATGATCATGTGGTGGCATATGGATCTCGCTAACTCATACCACAAGAAAATAGTTACCCAACCAATGACTTGGAGTTAGCAGCTATGATCCATGATTTTAAGATTTGGCATCACAACCTATTTAGGGAGAAGTTCATGGTCTACTTTGATCTCAAAATCTTGGTCTATATCTTCTCACAGAAGGACCTCAATATGAGGTAGCGTCATTGGATATATTACTTGCAGGGGTTCAACTTTGACATTGTCTATACCCCAATTAAGGGTAAAGTTTTGATTGATTCCTTGAGAAGAAGGGTCCCAGTGCAGGCTTTGAGGAGGTCTAGTGATGAGTGGACTCTGATTGAACTCTTTTCCCAGATGCATGTGGAGACTGAGGAGCACAGTGGAGGTGCATTCTTGGAAAGAATTCAGTTGAATCCTTCTCTCTTGGAGTTTATTCCACGGTAACAACCTTTTTATGAGCTTTTTCAATGGTCGAGGAAGTTTATTCATGGTGGGGAGGCGTCCCCTAATTGGTTTTCATCTCCCAATGTCATCTTGTGCTTCAAGGGTCGTTCAGTAGTGTCATCATCTCTATGGAAGGTGGTGATGTAGGAAAGCCACAAGTCTTATTGTTCTATCCAAACAGGTTCCACCAATATGTATTATGATGTATGTCGGTAGTTTTAGTGTCCTAGAATGAGATGAGACATCATAGAATCTGTGTCGAGATGTTACACATGCTGGTTGGTGAAATTAGAGCATCAAAGGCCCTCTGGTTTGCTCCAGCCATTACCCATTCCTACCTGAAAGTGGGATGAGGTCTCAATGGACTTCATTTTTATCTTTCCTCGTACACGTCTAGGTAATAATTCAATTTGGGTGGTTATTGATCATCTAAACAAATCATCCCACTTCCTTCCGATCATATATACAAATAAAGTGGATGAGTTGGGTCGTTTGTAACTTTAGGATGTGGTAAGGATACCTGGTGTTATGTCAGTAGTTGTCTCAGATAGAGACCCATGTTTCACTTCTATGTTCTGGGATGGCCACTAAATGGCCTTGGGGTCTCAAATTAAGATGAGCACATTATACCATCCTCAAACGGATGGTCTGATAGAGTGGGTGAAAATTTGGTAGGATATGATATGTTCATGTGTTCTTGACATTGGAGGATCCTTGGATAGGCATTTGGGATTGGTTGAGTTTGATTACAATAACAATTACCAATCTTCAATTCGAAAGGCTCCTTTTGAGGCTCTCCATGGTCGGCCTTGTCGGTCCACCCATGTGTTGGGATGAGGTAGGTGAGACCTCACTGATGAGACTGAGTCTGGTGCAAGAGATGTCTAAGAAGGTCAAGTTGATTAGGCAGTGCTTATTGATATCTTAATGTCACCATAAATCATATGCTGACTAGAGGCATCAATACCTAGTGCTTTTTTTGTGACAGGGTATTCTAGAAAGTGGACCTTTATCTAGGTCATCATTTATTGGGAAAGAAAGGGAAGCTGATTCCATGGTATGTCGAACCTTTTGAGATCAGCGAGCATATTGGCATGGTGGAATACAAGTTATCCTTACCCTCTCAGTTTACATATATCCACAACGTATTCCATGTCTCCTAGTTAAATAAATACAACATGGATCCATCCCATGTACAGAATTGGGAGGAGTTGGATAGAGAGCCTGATTTGCCTATTTTTGAGTGGCCGATGCGAATAGTTGATTCCCAGGAGAAGGTTCTTTGAGTTAAGTCTATTAAACTATTTTAGGTTCTTTTTAAGCATTTTAATGATGCACATTAGGCTTGACAGTAGAAGTTGTGGGTTGAGAAGGAGTACCCATTCTTGTTTTCTGATCAAGCTTCATATTGACTTTCTAGGGTGGGAAGTCTTTCATGCTGGGGAGAATTATCACATACATGACTTATTTTAAAGGTAAATTTCATTTAATTTCCAGTATTTCTTTTTTTGGGGGGTTTCCCATGCATTTTTGGAGTAAATGGTGATTTTTCATGATTTGGTCCAAACTGTGAGCCCATTTCCAGATTTAAAAACCAATTTTGTTTCTTTTATAAATCTTCCAATTTTCAACATCTTACACCCATTCCACTTTCAAAATGGTATCCCCAAACCTATTAACACCAAAATTTCAATTTTGACTCTTTAGAACTCCATAATAATGGTGGATTTTGGTTTTTATTTAAGTAAGTGGGAAAGCCTAGAAGCCCATTTCCAGTTTAAAAAATGTTTATTTAATAATATATTCAATTTTAATGATTTTTCGGTGATTCCAAGTCTCACCCTGAGGATAGGGAACCCAGGAGTTACCCCATTCTCTTTCCCCCCTCTTTTGTAGCTTGTATGTATCGCGAAATAGGGCAGGACTTATTAGTAATTCTCAAATCGTCCACATTTGAAGAGGTAAATTGTTTCCTTTAAACTAATTCAATTCTTACTCTTTTCCCCCATTTCAGTTCTCACATGACCTTATCAGACATATTAGAATCTAAAATTCATTTTATTCTATTTTTAAATTCATATACTAGTGTATTTGGGGCGATTTCTTCCAGATTCCTCAAGTAAGATGGTCTCCTTCATTATTCCTCCCATTTGTTTAGGGTTTTTTTTCTTTTTCTTAGGGTTTCTTCCAATTCTTCTTGAATTTTCTAATGTCCAGAAAGTGGGGATTATAACCTAGGGTTTTATCCTAGTTTTATTCTATTATTTTATAGTTAGGCTTGATCTAAGTCCTTTGTGGTGTGGCGGTGGTTCCGTTGGATTTTCACACAAAGATTCAAGGTTTTTGACAATTGTGGTAGGTGATTCCATGGGTAATCAATGATGGATGAGTTATACAAGATGAATTTATATTTTTAGCACACTTATCATCCATTTTCCTTAATTCTATATCTGGTTTTGGTGATGTTTGTTGCACAAATTATTTTTAGGTACCAATTTGGTATTAAATTGGGTGTTTTACATGTCTATGTTATGTTATGCCAAATGGGGTTGTTTTATAACTCATTTAATGAATTTATAGAAATTTTTTGGGTGCTTAAAATTATTTTTTGTTGAATATGGGTATGCCAATGGTATTAAAAGTGGGATTTTAAATGTATTTTATGTGTAAAGAATTGTTAAATTTTGTGAAGTTCTTTTATTGAAATTCAAAAGGTTTTATTGAGTGGTGTAAGTGTTAAAAAACATGTGTAGCTACTGTTCTGAGTTCATTATGAACAGAACGTATGTTTTTATGTGATAATGGATTTTTATATCATGAGATAATGGTTTTATCATAATGGGGGAAACCTTGGTACCTAGGAGGGAAGATATGTACTAGTAAGATAGTGATCCATATGGGTTTTGTCACTATTTCAGTGAGAGAAATGGATAAATAAAATACTAATAAAACTATATTGATGATTATTGGGGACCACTAGGTTATGGGTATGTTCCCTACTAGTGGCTCATGCACGAGAATAGATTTTTCTATGGTTACTTTACACCGAGGTATGAGGTGCATGAGGCCTAAAACTAACTAGTGCCTAGGGGTGTTTCTGGTATTGGTGTTCATTGACTCTTGTGTATTTATTTTTGGAATGTAGGTGTTTTTTCTTGAAAATGAAGTAGCTTAAATGTATTATATAAATGTTCTATTTCATGGAAAATTTCCTTCGAAAACTGTTTACATTTAAAAGTTTCATCCTTTAAAAATTATTTCCGCTACCTCTAATTTATCAAAAATGACATTATTTTTGTCTTGTATTGTTTACTATGTGGATTATCTTGGTGGTATCCTATTGGGATTAGGAACACACCCTACTTACACCACTTGAGTTTAAGTATACTTGGTAATGTTTGACACATGTAAAGGAAAGGCTTTTGGTGATGGCAGTTCGGGGTGTTAGTTCCCATCCATGGTGTGGCGTTGTGGAGACAGGTTGTGGGTGATGACCCCTTATCATGTGGAGTCCTTGGGGATGTTTTGATGCTATTTTTATGTGTATTTGGAACCCGTATTATATGTTCGAACTTATTTATTCAGTTTTGGATTTTGTTTAAACCTTGTTTGGTATGAATTTTCATATTTGGTTTATCGATAGGTTTTGATGTTTTATGTTTCCATATTCAGGTAAATCATTCTCAATCCAAAATATATGATACCTGAGATATTGTTCCAGTCTATGGGGATAGGGAATTCCCTTCAGGCCTCATCAGGGGGTGGGTTTGGAACCCATTTTGATGATAACCATATTTGGTTCCTGAATGACTAACATAAGAGTGGATATATAAGAATATCTAATGTAGATAATGACCCGATGAAATGTAAAGATTTATAATGAAATAAAACTGAGATTTCAGGCCACTAAATTGAAAAAGGAGGTTAGGGTTTCCACCCATGAGAGATATGAGTTCTCTCTCACATGATTAAATAACACAGAAATCAATCGAATCATGAATTCATAAAATTTTAAATGGTTTTTCATATCGGTTATATAATGACTGATGTGGTCAAGTATTATTTTCAGATTCATCACATCATTTATTTTATAACTGACAAGATAAAGAAAATCACAATGATTAATCACATTTGTTATTGTATAACTGAAATGATAAGGAAAATTTATGATTCTAGTTATAAAATAACAGACATGATAAAGCTAGATACCAACTTATTTACGATGTTTATATAATAACTGACCTAAAAAATCATGGTACTTACTTCTTGAAATTTTTTATTATAGAACTGATTTGAAAAATCTATATAGATGGACTTTTATCAAAAGTTATAAATAACCAACAGTATAAAGATGATGTGAAAAAAAAATTTAGTAAACCTTTCCCAAATGTCTAGCAGAAATCACCAAATAGGTAGAAACACCCCCACTTTGTCCAATTACCTATAGAAATCACCAAATATTTTTAGAAAACATAACCAACCAATATACAAACTATGATAACACATGAATCTAATTATTTCATTCAACCAGTGATAATACACATTTAGAGCATCATATATATTCGATTTTATCGCATGTATACAAAGAGACAAAACATCACATATATTCATTCACAACTAATCATCAAAAATAAAATTTCATAAATATCAATAAAAAATATAAAGGATCAATCTCTCTATCATCACCATCACCATCATCCTCACTATAATCCTCACCATCACCATCATCATCCCCATAACTATTGTGGGGAAGGACATCATCCTACCACTAGGACCATCGCCCGATGCACCGTATAACGTATTCATCATCGACATATATGTATCAATATCCACAATGGTATCTGGTGAAAGTGATGGACTTAAGACTACCATAAATTTTATAATTCCATCATTTTACATTTGATTCAATTCACGCTCTTATATGGCCATTTTTTCCTATGTTACCTTGTTCTGAGCCTATGATTCCTATGCACGATTTTTTTCTAACTCGATGATACCAGAACTAGCACTGGAAGCGGGTCAATATCTAGTGAGTACAATAATCTTCTCTTATCAAAAATGTACTCTTATAGGGTTCTGATCTCCTAATACATGTTGTAAATGATCATTTATCCCAAATTTTTCAATTTCCTAATCATCAAGGGACTCTAAGGCACACTTTTAAAAATATAAATGGTATGTTTAGTTAAAAAATAGATATAAAAATTTGAAACCAAAAAAGTAAAACTTACAATATTATGTTGTGTATGTTCGTTTACCGAGATTCCATCTTTCTTCTTTCTACTCAATAAAAATAATTTTTCTCAGGGAACACATACTTTAATATTTAAAACCTCCCTTGGTAATGAAATTGAATATAGAAAACCATAATTATAAAAAGTTAATTACTAATGAATTTCCTAACAAAAATAATATGTATATACTCGATGATATAATATGATTTGTTATAATGATTGATTACTTTGTACTAGTATGATATGAGTTGGGTAACAAAAGAAATTTTATTTAATAAATTGGGAGAGTTGAAAATATGATTAAATAATTATTTTATAAATTAAACTAAAGTGAATTTTAAGGATTCTTGTTTACATACATTATTTTATTGAATATAAGGGTAATGTAATTATAAAATAATATAAATGGAACATATTTATTGAAAAAAACTATTTATTATTAAATACATGAATAATATAGTAAAATGGAAAGTATAAATGTTTCATATATGTGTTACTATTTGGTTGTTTCTATGTTTTTATGATTTAATTTTAAAGTGTTTAAAATAGGGAAAAGTGAGTTAAATTTTTCATTGATGGATATTGATGAAATTATATAGTCAATATTGGTGTTTGTTTTTGTTAAAAAGGCACTTGAAAGAATTTGATTTATTTTTTATTTGGTTAAGGTAAGTTAACATTTAGTTGGCATGAGAGTATGAAAAATTCAAATTTGATGTCCTCAAAAGATTAAAAATATGTTTGTTGTGTTGAAATGGTATGTATATTATTTTCATAATGGTTTAGGTAAAAGGAAAAGAGGTTTGATTTCTTTTATATTTTAATTCTAGTTTATCTTTTAGTTCTTAGATTATTCTTGATATTTGTTAATTAGATTGGGAATTAGGATTCTAATCCTTGTGAGGAATGGTAACATACCTTGCGGTATGTGGTTGTGAACTTCTATGATCTTAAAATTCACTAATCTAGTGTATTATAGCTAATCTGATTATTGAATTTAGTCGTTTTCTTATTATTTGATATGACATGAGATAATAATTCAAAGAGAAATGTTCTAACATGATTTTTTATAGATTAATAATGATAACACGAGTGAAATTATATTATGTTTAGATTTGAATATTATAAGGAATTAAGTATGTTATGTAATAAAATTAGTTGTGTGATATAATAGAGGCCTTAAGTGGAATAAAATATTTTAAAATGTTTTATTTTATTGAATTTATTCTATGAAATATTTATTATCTAGTATTTAATGATAATTACATGTTATTTAAATGTATATATTGATGGAATAGTGTTTAAAGGTGATAAAGGTTTCAATTTTTTAATTAATAACACAAAATCATATTGATGTGTTGGGATATTTTGTTTTAATAGTGTTGTTTGTGTGTGAGTGGTCATTAATGATCAATAATGATTTGTTTAAATCGTAATTTGGTATGTTTACAGGTAAAAGATATTTTACATGGTGTATTTTCTTGTTTGGGTTGAATAACTCGTGTGCACTACTGTGATTTAATTAAGACATTAGATTAAGAGTGGTATAGGTGACTAAATCATGTGTCAGTTTTAAGGGAGATAATGAGTTATTAAATAGACAACGGAATTGATTTATAAAAGGATTTAAAATGGAAATTTCTTCAATGTTAAATGATGTAAATTAATTAATTACATCCTATAATCTTATAAACAAAATTTTGGTCCACATTTTAGTTACAAAGATGTTTTATTAATGCTTGTGGGAGTTTATATACATAATTGAATGGGATAGAGATGATAAATTCTGATCGGATAATATATATATATAATACAAAATTATTATTATGAAATCTACTAATGGATGTAAAAACTAAATTATGTAATAAAACTCTATCCAAGTATGTTCGTATGATATAACCTAAAGATTTTGATTATCTAAATAGATATGTAAAGGCATTTAAGTTGTTATTTTTCATTTATAGATTGAAGAAATCATCTAAAAGTTGGTATATACATTATGATGATGCGTTGAAATGTCTTATTTTCCTAATAAATGAGTTAAATATTGGATATATATGTGATTTATAGGGATTATAGTAAAAAAACAATTGGATGCATATGATACGCTACTCAATCATATATATCATGTTTCATACTAATCTTGAAGATTTATATTATTTTTCTATAATTATTTGATACTAATAAGATTTCAGTAAATGTTTCATGATCACCATAAAAAATATCCTTAAATACTTAAGAATAATTAAATATGTATCCTAGTCATTAGATGTGAGTAATAAATAATTATTAATGGTTATGTTTAAACTATAATCTAAATTAACATAGATAATTTAGGATATCAATCATGATTTTTCCCTCAAGAATGCATCTATTAACAAAAATTTCTCTATGTATCCAACATTGAATGATTCTATAATAGAAACTGAGCACACTATTGAATCAAATACTCTAAATTAATTTTTTATATCATTTTATGTGATATGTTTTTCTTGGAGTGATTTATTCAATATAGGGAAATTTCAAGTATTTCATTTCTGAAATGTTAAAAAAATAGAGGGAAATTCAATAATTAACGAGGATTATAGTAGGCATTTCCTTGATTCATTTAAATATATACATAAAAATAGTGATTAATAATAAATAAATCACTATGAATCTAATTACTTCACATACTATATACGGGGTACTAGAATATTGTTGGAGATAATAAAGATCCTTCTAATGTTATTTCAATATTTCAAAGTTGATGGATCACCTTAAGCAGCAAGATCATATTAGTTACTTTTAATTAATCATTATAAATCATATAAGTAAATGATAAATGGATAGAAGGTGTGTTTAGTTTATTTTCATCATGTTTTTTTTATTCTTCTAAGAAATTATCTTTCTAATTTGTTTTAGGTTTCTAATTTTTTTAAACATGTTTGACATCATTGACATTTATCATAACCATTCCCAACCAACCACTTTCCAATTACCTTATAAGATGCACCCTACTCTCTTTTACCATAGTATCTTAACTAACACATATACCATTCACCCATGATTCCTACCTACCACTAACCTTGTTACAAATATACCTAAGTTCCCTCTTGGGATGTTAATCCAAGGATTTATCGAAGATAGAGTGATTTTGTTTCTATAATCATATCTTGAAAATGAATTGAATTCACTAATTAAATTCATGGTTTTATTATATAAATCAATATCCATGTCTAGGGAAAACCAATATCTCACATGTTGGAATTATTGATAGGTTATATAGGATTCCATAAGAAACTATTCTATGTTAAACCAAAATTTACACTTCTCTATAATAAATTTATCTTTAACATATCCCAAAAAATATAACTATTCAATATATTTGTTATGAAAAAATTATATTGAACCTATATAAATTACAAATGAATAAATTTTATTTCAAAAATTTATTTATATAGAAAAATTATAAATGTGTGTCGTACCTTCTTCCTCACAATTTCCAACATTGTAGTCTTCCCCATAGTGTGAAGGTATTTCGTAGTATCCTTATTTTTTTATTTATTTATGATGATTCATAAAAAAAATTCAATAATAAAAAAAATTGTTAATGAAAATCATGGTAATTTTCATTAATAAAACTCAAATTTTATTAATTCCTTAAACTTGGTTCTCTTCTATTTAGAAATAATTTCGTGATAATTTTCTACAGGACACTCATTCATGATAGGTGTGGACTCTAAATCCACACAGACTCTAGTAAACCATCATTTATAAAAATCAATACCATATTCTCTCTATAGATCACCTGATTCCATGAGTCATGCTATCCTCTTAGCCTCACCATCGAGAAAATTATAATGAAGTTGGAACCAAAATAATAATTATTATTTATATAATAATAATAACATTAAATCTAATGAATTTTCTAACCCATATTTTCTCTCAAGCATTTTCCTTTACTTCATTTTGAAGGTGTCTCCATGAGAGTGTTCTACCGGGATTAATGTCAGAGTATTTATCATGCATCGTCATAAAATTCCAACATTATCGCCCTATTTTTTCAATCATTTGATCATCCTTGTTATACTCAACCATCTACTTTGTGTGGCGGTTCCACACTTCATGCATGCATGTACGCCCATGCTTCCTAATGAAATATCTAGTTGTGAATGAAGAAAGTAAATATTATATCAAAACATCTTATAATGAAAATAAATTATAGTGAATTTTTTTAGGTTTTTGTAAGAACCTGAATCATCATTTCAGATATAGATCTTTATTTCGGGTTGTTTTTTAGGCAAAATTAAAGCACATTTCATGTACTCATGAGTACATGTAATGTAGTTGGTTGTCATGTGTAGCTGTGTACTGGACATGTAACGGCCGAGTACATGGTTGTGTAAGGTAACCTGGCATGCCACATAAATTTGGGGTCAGTTGAGGCTAGTACATTGCGTGAGCATTAAATGAACATGTATTATACTTTTCTTTTTAGTAATTTAATTGGAGTGGGGTCTTGTCTAATCTCTAGAAAGACCTTCTTCTAACCTTGGTTCATCTAGGAGTGATCGAGAATGACGATCAAAGTCCTGGACATCGTTTCTCTGTCCAATGTCTGATTCAAACTCTAGTGGGTGTGTTAGATTCCCACCGGTGAGTTATTCCATATTCTAGAGACCCTCTTCATGATTTCCCCTCTCTAATGAGATATCAATGGTTGATAAATTTTACCTTTTCTAGATCTATTACACTCTAGGATGATTCAATGTCCGAGTTTTGAGAGTGTTCATCGTAAAACATCAAGGTATGTGGATTGTACCTTTCTTTGATTGTCTCTGAATTTTATATGCTAAAAGTGAAGAATACCCAGGAATAGGTTATTTCATTTTTTCAATATTTGCCCTGTTTAATACCTGTTATGGTTTTTTTTGAGAAAGGGTTATTGATTATGAATAAGGTTTATTTCCTTGATTATGGATGTATTTCCCATGTTTCATTGGTTATGGTCTTTGGGTCTAAAAAGCATGTTAGGATGAGTTTTTTCCCATGCCTCAAGTGATTTTCATTATGAAATTATGACCAAGTTGAATTGACTATGAGATATTCCTACCGCAAGGTCTTTTAATTATGAATTTTTTTTATGATTTACCAGTGGTATTGACTATTTGAGCTATCATGGGGTCATTAACTAGAGGGGTTAGACTAGGAGAGATACCCAATGGTTGTTATTAAATGATTATTGTCCCATAGGTAATATACTGTGACGGATTCCAGGGGTCATTATATTTTATTGTTGCTATGCAGACCAAGTGGGTATTGACCGTGAGAGCTACCCAGGAGGTCATTTGTAAATGATTATTGTTATGTGGGACCGAAGGGGTTATATTGTGTATGAATTCCCCGAGGTTCATTATTTTGTTGAATTGATTATAATTTGAACCAAAGGGGTTATACTATGAGAACATTCCCTGAGGGTTGCTTTTGAATTATTGAATGATTGTGATGAGTCTTCCAATCCAAAGCACAAGCTTAGACTCGGTCTTACTTAGTTGTTTAGATTGTCTTTTGAGACACCTATTGTTAATTTTACACAAGGGGATACAGAGTGTAGGATAGATCCCAAGGTTACATTATTCAATAGTTTGAATAATTAATAAATGAAATTTAATATAATTGAAAACTGTAGGATTGTTTACTTTTGAGTATTTCCTAGTGTATTGCTTCATTTATGCATATTACCTACTATATATATTCACTGATGGTTAGGCACAAATCTTTTTGTGGTTGCCTATTGGGATTCTTCTCGTACCCTATTTGGGTCATGCTTCTGGGCCCAAACAGAATATATGGTAGTAGGTATAGATAAGGTCAGGCACCTTTCTTCCTTAGGTACTTGATTGTTGTGGGAGCTCGAGAGCATGGGACCAAGCTGAGGCTTGAGATGCTGTTGGAGTTTATTACTTTATGCACTTTGGTTTTAGTGTTATATTACCTTTATTGTGACTTGTTTGGTTGCCTTCCTAGATAAATGTGACATGAATCATTTATTTATATATGATGTAGTTTTTTATACTATCAGTCTTCCACTGTTTAATTTTGTTGTATGGTATTACCACTTTCACTACTATTTACTATTTATTTCCACTGTGTTACTCTGTCAATGAGGGAATAGTTTCCCAAATTTCACACCCATGTCCCTTGATACTAGTCATTATCCTTTGGAGTTTGTGGAAATTCCCTTGAGGCCATATGTCCAATGGTGTACGGGGCACCCTTGGGCAGCTCCCAGAACTAGGACATTACAAAGTGGTGTCAAAGGAGTTTCTTTTTTTTTTCTTTTTCTTACTATTTGAAGCATATATACAGTGATAGAAAGAAATAGGTAGTTGGTAATAATCTATTTCCAAGAGTATATATCCCGTGTATAGGGAAAAGCCATGTTACCTCGAATATTGCAGTTTTTCTGGTTTTTTCAATGGTTACAGTTTATTTGATTTCACCATTGGGTGACACACTTGTTTTGTTTTGTTATCATTGATATCATTATGGTTCTATTTCAGTTTCAACCCAATGTTATTAGCGTATTCCATCTCATGCATCATATAGGAACCTGATAGAGATCACATGTCATGCATTCTTGTCATTCCATTTAAGAAGCATTACTGATTTCATGCTATTCTGATAGATGTTATGCTAGATATGCATGCTTTTGTGATAGATTTTGTGATAGAATACATGCTCTTTGGATAGGGTATCTAAATTTATAAGGTTTTATTTGGATGGATGCCAAACATTGGTCCCAAAGGTGTTATGGTCCCTCTTAGAATGGAATTTGGTGGATCATGTTTGAACATTAATTGAATTTTGTCAAGTTATGATGTAAAAAAAGATGCCAAACTTTTATTTATAGGATTATGGGCTCTCACATGTCGTAATTTGTCATGAATAGGACAAAATTATATGTTTTTAAGGGTTCTAGAGATGTTTTAGAGGCCTACTATCCAGAAACCTAGACAAAACGGTGTGTGGTGTTATGAACACACACCGGGTGTTCTTCAGTTCTGGAAGAACCAACTTTTTGAGTATATATTGTGTAATGTATGTACATGTCGTGTAGTATTTGACCATCTGACAGACTATGTGAGAAGAGACACGGGGTTGGGAAACTATTGGTAGAACATGACATGTTTAGGTTGTACATGTTGTGTATAGAGAACCATGTATCTAGATTTGTGACCAACGACACTGGTGGATGAAATATAGGTTGTGCACACCATGTCTAGCTTGTACACGCCATGTAGTGTCGACCGTGTATCCTACCATGTGACCAATGACATGGGTAGAAGGAAATGAGCTAGTACACGTTGTGTCTTGGGTGAACACATCGTGTAGTGTAACCCATGAGGGAACTATGTAGTTCTAGATGTGTAGAGGAACCTAGGAAGAAGGGAAAATGGCACATGAGCCTTAGCCGGGTTGGTAAGGACTCCGTAAGTACATCCAAGAAAGAAGGGATCACATCTAGGTGGAGGTAGAATTTCTGGGGTACTATAGTAGTACTGTAGTACGTACTGTAGCAGGCACTGTACCAGTACTGTAGCGGGACTATAGCGGTAACTGTGCAGTATTGTAGCAGGTACTGTAGCGGAACTGTAGCAGGCAATGTTTGGCACTGTAGCAGCCGGAAATATGCCCCCGTTTGGGCCTTTGGGTCAATGATTTGGTCCCTGAGTCCTGTAAGGCCATCGGGCCACCCATGCCTTCGGGTCAGTAAGGCCTTTGGGCCACCACAAGGCCTTTGGGCCACTTTAAGTGCTGATGCAAACCAGACAACCTTCAAGGAACAACTCTACAAGGAGGATGAGAAAAGAGCCTTCACCAAAGCAGAAGCTAAACGGATTTCAAGAATGAGAATGTATGGAACCTTCCATCGGGAAAAGCCTGTGCATCCACGGGAATGCCTATCCGAACAGCCATGTGAAGGTGGAGAGCTGATTTCATGATGAAGATGCTGGGGAGGAGCATTTCCAAGTAGTTATTCTGGGTTGTATGTAATGTTTGAAGCCTAAAGGAAATTAATTCCTCTAAGGCATATAGGCCATGTAATAATTACGCCTACGGGCCTTTTAAGGGTTCTACCTCACCCCTTGAAAGGTGGATTATCGAAATCAACAAAAAATGAAGGCCTTTGGGCCATTGGAGGAAGAAGGGAAAATGAAGTACACACTGTGTCTCGGGAGGAACATGTCATGTGTATGGGTGCTAAACAACTAGGTTTGGAATAGGTACACACCATGTTAAATCGTAAGGGCACACACCGTGTAGGGGTTATACATGCTGAGTAACCCTGTTTTGTATAACTTGAATGCTTTATTCTCATGTTCTTTTCTTATACTTATAAGTTGTTGGCCTTGATAATCTTTAACTGAGGTGCGCACTTGACCTTTCAGAATCATGCCACTGATACGTCCTCTGGTTGAATGCCAGGTACAGAGCGATGATCGAACACAAGAACTGGTAGATCAGGGACTAGTAGTAGATCCTCCCATCTTTCCCGTCTTGGCATATGTTGTTACACAAGATGCAGGTGTTGATGCACTATTCTGTGAAGACTTTTTTAGGATGTTTCAGACTTTCTAGGGAGCACCACATCATACCCCAACTATAAGAAAATTTGGCATGGGTGTTCCAATAGTAGCATCCTCCCACTTTTTTAGGGGATGGAGATCCACATACTGAAGAGTCATGGTTTGAGGAAATGATTTCTATTTTTTATCATCTATAGACACCTCTGGAGAAGAGGGTGATGATCGTGACATACATGCTATGTGACTCCACCAATAAATATTGGTATGTTATCTCATAGGTGGGATGTCATTGGGATATGGTTTGGGAATACTTTCAGAGAATCTTCTATGATTACTTCTATCCCAAGACGTTGAGGGCAGATCGAGCTCAAGAGTTCATGAATCTGAATCAGGGCGCTCTTTTAGTGATGGATTACTCTTATCATTTAACAAAGCTTCAGCTATTTTCACATGTTCTAGGAGGTGATGAGTTATCTTTGTCTAGGAGGTTCGAGGATGGTCTTAGTTATAACATCCAATCATAGGTGATTGTCTTCAGGCTGACTTCAGTGATTTCTATAGTAAACCGGACACTAATTACTGAGCACAATCTGAGGGAGTTGGGAGCAGCAAGCCAGGGTGGATCAGTATCTATGGCTGGTAATCCTTTAACAGATAGCAGGAAGAAACATAGGGATCATTCCCATGATGTTTTTGTAGGTATCTAGGGGAGGTGTTACCTATGTGGGAAGAGTGAGAATACAAGACCTCATTGCCCGAGGGACCTAGTTAAGTGCCGAGATTGTAGTTAGATGGGTCATCTTCATAATTTTTTCTAGTTTTTCTCACCAAAATCTAGTGAGAGGGGATTAGTTATGACTCTACATTATGGAGAAGGACCACCAGTTTCTCCTCAGTCAGGGAACTGGAGTTCGATAGGTTGTTCAGGTCGAAAAAGAGGTCATGGCCATGGTATCCAGTCGGCAGGCTTTTAGAGATAGAAGGGTGCATCAGCTCAGGGTAGTCAGGCAAGGTCCTAAGTTCACGGTACAGGTTAGACATTTGCAGTAGAGAAGACCCAACAGGAGTAGGATCTCAGACCCTCTATATTTAGGGGTACGATTCTAGTTTCCTCAGTTTTAGCTTATTCTCTTTTTGATACTAGGTATTCTCGTAGTTTTATATCAATTTTTGGGGTGCAGATCCTTGGGCTCTATATCTTTACTTCTGAGGATGTTATGACGCTAGACACTATGTTGGGGATTAGGATGGATAATGTATGTTAGTGAAAGGAGTTCCTTCTTGAGGTTGGTGGGTGTGACTTCTTATGGGACCTCTATGTCTTAGAGATGATAAGATTCGATTTCATTCTTATAATGGGCTATTTAGTATCTTTCTAGGACTTTTTTGACTGCTATTGTCATAGGGTGAGTTTTACGTCACCATAGGGTGGGTCTTTTCTACACAAGGGCATGTGGGATGTACAGTCGAGCAGAGCTAAACCCTGGCATCATGGGTTGGGAGAAATTACAACCCATATTTCTAGTTTATATTAGGATGACCAGGGGACTTCACATATGGACTTTCCTCTAGTGGTGGATCATTTCAGAGATGTCTTTCTAGATGACTTTCCAGGTTTACTTCTGTAGCGATAGGTAGATTTATCTAATGAGATTGTTCTAGGAGTGGAAGTGGTGTTCATTCCTCCTTATAGGATTTCTACCCTAGAGTTACAGGAGCTGAAGAAGTTGTTAGTGGGGTTACAGGCAAAGGGTTTCATCTGACCTAGTGCTTCTCATTGGGTTTTTCCTATCCTTTTTGTGAAAAAGGCACATGGTAACCTCATACGTTGTGTAGATTATCAGAAGATGAACTAGTTGAGGGTCAAGAACCAATATCCCTTGTCAAGACTTAATGATCTCTTTGATCGGATTTGAGGATCCCAGGTGTTCTCAAATACCAAATTGATATATGATTATCAACAGTTTCATGATAGACCATCATATATACTTCTTAAATATATTTAGATCTATTATGGTCTATACGAGTATCTAGTTATGTTGTTCGGTCTCCCAAGCTTGCCGAGAGCTTCATGGAACTGATGAACCGAGTGTTCCACCCTTACTTGTATTCTTTTGTGGTAGTCTTCGTGGAAGATATCTTGGTGTACTCTCACACTCGACACGACCATACCACCCATCTTGATATCATTTTGAGTACACTGTGAGAGAATCAATTATAGGCTATACTCTCAAAATACCACTTTTGGATGGACCAGATTCACTTATTTGGTCATGTTATCTTAGTTACATGAGTATCAGTAGACCTAGTGAAAGGGAGAGAAGTAGTTTCCTAAGAGAAATTGAAGAAATTCATTGAGGTATAGAGTTTTCTATGGCTATATGGTTACTACAGTCTCTTTATACATGACTTTTCATGCTTAGAAGCTCCACGGATTAGCATTACTAAGAAGGGTGAAATGTAATTGTGGATATATTCTTGTGATTCATCATTGTCGGAGTTGAATGGGATATTTACTTCCACACTGATACAATTTTTTCCCAAGATGGGAAAGAGTTACACAGTTTACTATGATGCATCAAGTATCAGGTATGGATCAGTGCTTATACATGGGGGAGTCATTATTTATAGGTCTTGAGAGCTGAGGCCACATGATAGAAATTACCCGACGCACAATCTCAAGATATTTGTAGTTGTACATGATTTATGTTGTTGGAGACATTATCTTTTGGGAGATCATTTTATGGTATTCAATAACCACAAAAGTCTTGAGTATATCTTTACCCAGTGTTATCTAAATTTGAGACAGTGAAGGTGGGTTGAGTACCTTCAATATTTTGACTTTGAGTTTGCCTACACATTTGGGAAAGGCAACGTAGTGGATGATGCGTTGAGAAGGAGAACTTAGATATAGGTAGTTCAAGATGCTAGCATTGAGTGGAAGCTTATGGATCTATTCTATGAGATGCATTTGGAGGTGCACAAAGGGCAGTGGAATACGTTTCTTTCTGCAATTTATATTAACTCTACTCTCATGGATCGAGTGCGAAAGAGGTAGCTATAAGATTCTAAAGGCCCAGTCCTATAGAAGAGTGTATTAGTAGAGGTCCCTACTCCTAGGTGTACCATAGTCAGTGATGATATCTGGGATTTTCATCAGTGCATATGGGTTTTAGCAGACATACATGAGGATATTATGTGAGATTTTCATTCCTTATATTGGGTAGTTCATCCTAGTTTCACCAAGATGCACCGAGATGAACACCATCAGTATTGGTGTCCAAGTATAAAGTGGGATGTTGCTAGTTTTGTTATGATATGTTCCACCTATCAGCAGGTGATGGTGGAGAATAAATGACAAGAATGTCTTTTACAATAGTTACCCATTCCTGAGTGGAAGTGGACTGATGTCACAATGGATTTCATGATGGGTTTACTGAGGTCACCTCGAGGTAATGATACATTATGGTTTTTTGTTGACAAACTCAGGATGGTTACACATTTCTTGCTAATCAAGGAGACCTTTAGTACTGATGAGCTTGGAAGGTTGTACATATGAGAGATTGTACATTTTCATAGATTTTCACACTCTATTGTTTTAGACAGGGACACCTGGTTTAATTTTCATGTCTGGTAGGGACTACAGAGGGCATTGGGTACATAGGTACTTCTGAGTATAGCTTACCATCCCCAGATAGATGGCTAGTCTGAGCGTATGATAAAGGTTTTCAAGGACGTGCTTCGAGAATATGTCTTGGATTTTTGGGGTTCTTGGGAGAGACACATACCCCTAGTGGAGTTTTCCAACAATAAAATTTTTTAGGTGACGATTCATAAGGATTCTTATGATGCTTTGTATGGTAGGCCATGATGATCACCCCTATGTTGGCTGGAGGCAGGAGAGGTAGCTATGCTAGGACCTCATCTTTTCTAGGAGACCACCGAGCAGGTGGGGTTGATTCAGAAGATAATGACTATTGCATAGTCTCAGCAGAAATATTAAGCTGATAGACAAAGAAAAACTCTGGAGTTCTAGGTTGGAGATCTGGTTTTCTTACATGTCACACCGAGGTTAGGACATAGGCGTATTAGGTGACAAGGGATGATTTCACCGAGATATGTTGGTCCGTTTTAGGATTTGGAGATAGTCGGGTCAGTTGCCTATCAGTTTCAGTTACCTCAAAGGTATCGGGCTATACACGATGTCTTCCATGTTTCTCAGCTACAGTGTTACTTTTTATACCTATATTACATTTTTAAACTCGAGGAGGTTGATTTGGAGGTGGGTCCATCCATTTAGGATAACCCTATTTGGATTGTGGATCACAACACAAAGGTTAGATGTGGCTAGTATGTTCCTCTAGTAGGGGTGTTATGCTAGCACGACCGAGTACATGATGAGACTTGGGATAGGGAGGCCGATGTTAGAACACAGTGTCCATATTTGTTTGAGGTTTCTTCTTCTCCACCCATGGAAGGGAAATTCAGGGACGAATTTCTTTAAGGGGGAGTTTTTAAGAATCTGGATCTTCATTTCAGGTGTGGATCTTTATTTCGGGTTGTTTTTTATGAAAAAAGATGTTTCGAAAATTTTCGAAGTACACGTTGTGTACCCAGTTGTCGTGTGTAGATGTGTACTGGTTGTATAACAGCCAAGTACATGGTCATGTAAGGTGACCTGATAGACCTCCAAAAGTAGGGGATGATTAAGGATTGTATACTACATGTAAATTAATTTAACATGCCATGTAATTTTATTTTCAATCATTTAATTAGATTAGGTTCTCATCTAATCTCCAGAAATACATTCTTCTAACATTGGATTGTCCATGAGTTAACGAGAGAGACGATCAAAGTCTAAGAACCCATTTCTCCATCTAAGGTCTGATTGAAACTCTGGAAGGTACGTTGTAATCCCACTGGTGAGTTCTTCCTTATTCTAGAGCCTCTCTTCCTGATTTCTCCTCTCTCATTAATTATCAAGGATTGACCATTTTTAACCTTTTTGTATATCTACAACATTCTAGGTTGATTCATGGGATGAAATTTAAGAGTTTTCATCATACAAAATAAAGGTAGCTGGTTTGTGTCTTTCATCAATTTCCTTTGAATTATATATGATAAAGTTGACTAATAACCTTGTTTAGGGTAATGTGTGTTTTAGATATTTACCATGTTTAATACCTGTTATGGTGTGTTTGTTTGAGAAAGGGTTATGGATTATGCATAAGGTTTATTTCCTTGATTATGTATGTATTTCCCATGTTTGATTGGTTATGGTCGTTGGGTCTAGAAAGCATGTTAGGATACTTTTTTCCATGCCTAGAGTTGTAATGATGGAGTAGGTATTTATTTAAGATGTATGTGATTTACATTATGAATGTATGACAAGGGGGAATTCATTGTGATGGATTATTGAGGTAGGGTCTTTTAATTAGTAATTGTTGTTATGATTGACCAAAGGTATTGACTATGAGAGTTTTAGTGGGGTCATTAACCAGAGGGGTTAGACTGTGAGATCTACCCAAAGGTCCATTATTAAATGAATGTTTGACTATAGGTCATTGAATATGAGAGATGTAAGGGGTCATTATATTTTATAGTTGTTATGCAGGCCAAGGGGGTATTGACTCTGAGAGCTACCTAGGAGGTCATTTGTAAATGATTTGTATTATGTGGGACTAAAGTGGTTAGACTGTGTGATCATTCCAAGAAGGTTCATTATTTTAATGAATTGATGATATGTTGAATGAGAGGGGTTAGACTGTGAGAACTTTCCTAGAGGGTTGATTTTGAATGATTGAATGATTTTGACGAGTCTTCAAGCAAAATCACAAGCATGGATTTGGTCTTACTTAGTTATTTAGATGGACATATGAAATATTAGTTGTTACTATTATACAAGGAGATGCATATCATAGGATAGATCCCAAGGTTACATTATTCAATTGTTTAAATAATTAATAAATGTAAATGAAGGTAATTTAAAACTGTAGGGTTGTTTACTTTTGAGTACTTCCTAGTTTATTTCTTTATTTCTGTATATTACCTACAACATATATTCATTGATAGTTAGGCATAGATATTTTGGTGGTTTCCAATTGAGATTCATCTCACACCCTGTTTGGGTCATGATTTTGTTTCCAAACAGATTATATGGTTGTAGTTATAGACAAGGGAAAGTTCCCTTATTCACTAGGTACTTGATTGTTGTTGGAGCTAGAGATCATGGGACCAAGATGAGGCTTGAGATGCTGTTGGAGTTTACTGCTTTCTATTCTTTGGTTTCATTATTGTTTTTATAGCATTGTGACTTGTTTGGGTGCTTTCCTAGATACATGTGGAATGCATCATTTATTTATATATGTTGTAGTTGTTTATACTATCAGTCTTACACTGTTTACTTATATTGTATGATATTAACTCTTCTTCAACTATTTAATATTTGTTTCTGCTATGTTAGTCTTCCAATGATGTCTTAGTTTCCCCACTATCAAACCCAAGTCCCTCGCTGCTAGTCGGCAGCCTTTGGCATTCAGGGAAATGCTCTTGAGGACATGTGACCAACCGGGTATGAGGCACCATTGGGTGGCACCCAGAACTGGGATGTTACAGGTCTATAAATATACCTAATCTAATCTGATTAGTGGGTGTTTCTACATCCCCAGGCTATAAAATACCATCATCCAATATGGTGGGAGTGAGATCCCATATCTTTTATAGAGGATCACAATGTGTCAGAGTAGAATTCTAATGAAAATGAACGTAGAAGCTCAGGGGGAGGGTGTATAAATAACAGAAGTTGGCATGGAAATCTATGGAAACGTATGATACATATGAGGTGTATGGTTTTTCCTCAGATAAGGTAAAGAATGATGAGACAGATCAGATGTGAATGGTGGAGAAAATATAGGTGATCTAAATATAACATGTGCCTCTAATGACATTGTGGGATAAGAAAGTGTGCTAGATGTTATATCAGATAAAGGTATAGGGTGAGATCAGGTACATAGATTAGTGCACATAGGTCTAGTACCACCCCATTACATCATCTGGATAAGCACCACTACCACTATAGGTTAATCAGAGAATAATTATATCATGGGTGGTCAATCCTAATTAAAATTTCAAAACAATATTAATCACATGACATTATATGTTATTCACACACACACACACAAATATATATATATATATTTGAAATAACATACTCAAAATAGGAACTATTGGAGAAACAGCCATCTCTCTCATGTGGCTATTATTTTATGTCATCCTATTGCTTCATATCTCTTCAATGTTTTTCATTTCTTAAATTTGAAAAAAAAATATGGAATTAATTATAAATCCTTAACTAATGTGTAAGAAATATAATAAATTATATGGTACATTGCATAAGTAAGGAATACTAAATGTCAAACCAATTAAATGATTAATAACTTATGGATATTATTTCTAAACCATAAAAACAATCTAAATGTGTTTTCGTGGTTTTTAGTATTTCAATTCTGTTTTTCACTAGAATGTCATTTTAAACTGAAAACATGCACTTTGGGTTATATCAGTCACATCGTGTGTCAGTTTGACGTGAGAGTAATTCCTACATGTCACAAATGAATTATGAATTATTTTCCTAAATTATCAATAAAATCGGAGTGTGGTTGCTTCATTTTCAGTGAGTTACCTGTGTTTTGAACTAAAATATCAATTTTTACCTGATATCTGATACATTGAGTCATATCAGGCACATGGTGTATCAGATTGAGGTGAAACTAATTCCTACACATCACAAATGACATACGGATAATTTTACAAAAGTATAAAACTGATTTAAATGTGTTTTATTAGTCTTTAGTATGTCAATTCCCATTTTTACTAAAATTTATGTCGATTTTAAATAAAAAGGAACACTTGGAGTCATGCAAGTCACACCATGTATCAGATTAAGGATCATTTGACACCTACACATCATAAATGATTTATCTGTTATCATAATTTATCAAAACCATATAATTTTTTTTCATGATTTGGAGTATGTAACTTGTTATTTTTACTAAAATTATTGCTAATTTTAAATAAAAATACACACTTGGATTCATTCATGTAATGACTCGTATTTTCTATGTATTATTTTGGATATTGAATGGATTATTTTCGAGAACATGCACTATTAAGACATGTGATTTCGAGGCCCAGTGTGCTCGGAATGAATGTTTAAAATATATTATATATATTAAATATAATGTGAACACAGTTTTTCTGAAAATGTGGAATAACATATAAACTGAGGCTCGTATCAGAAATCTAAGGGTACAGTTGAGTTTAAAATGTTATTATTACCCTAGGTGAGACATAACCATTGTCGATGTGGTTTGTTTGAGGAAATATCGTTGCGAACATGGAAAAGAATAAAATAATTAAATATATTTTTATATTTTTATTTCTTGTCACAAAAATTGATATATCCAAAAATAGACTACTATGGAAAAACCCAGGGTTATCCACATAAACTTTGAACTTTTTAAAATCTATTGGAGAGAGTTTTGGAGGATTTACCTCAAACGAATGGCGACTGAATCATGGATAAACGATTGATGTGCGACGGATTCAAAGGATCTTACCAATGATCCTGGAACAACCCCATTATTCGCTAGAAATTGATCCAAACCAAGGTAAGGTGTTTTTTTATTTGGATTTATTCCCCTTTATTGATTTCTATGATGATCCTGAGTCTACCAACTAATAGATTGATTCGTCGATCATGTGTGTTGCGAGGTGGGTTCTATTATTGGGATTTTGTCCAGAGAATTATTTTTGATTATTCATTCTTTGATTTTCATTCTAACATAAATGAACTAAGATCAACATGAACATAGATTGAGGTTTAATCCTCATAATTGTTCTTATTTTTTTCCCCCATGATTCTCCGTTCACCGTGGGAATTCTTAGTTTGTCATGTGGTTTAATATATCCCTATGAATCGATCGTTGCACAACTGTTTTTTGGCCCACCGATCTGAAATCATAGATCTGAGATTGGAATGAAATGACAGTGGTAGCAGCAATGGATCTGACAACGTAGATACCTGATTTCATATTCTCCAGTGTGTAATTAATAACAAAATATAAATTCATTTTTTGAGTTGATAGAAGGTTCGAATCTTGTTGTTTGGTTATAAAAAGGTTCATTAGGCCTTGATTTATGATTTTTTGACAAGGCGTTCATCAGGTCAATGATATAATGAAGGAGAATCACCATGAAAACCATATCTTAGAATCTAGAAAATCCTTCAACACAAAGCATGTAATGTAAAGCCACATGTCGTGTCCCCCCCCCCATGCGGCGACTAGGGTTTCAGAGGAACTTAAGTATCAAACGGGGTGTACCCCCTGTCACAAGATGTGTCACTATAAAAAATAGATTTGAGGTGGTTTTTAGAGAGTGTTATGCACAACCCCCTCTAAATTCATTTTAGAAGGGGTTCTTCACAACACCCTCTAAATTTTTTAGCATTTTTTTTCTAATATTTGGCTGGATTTTAGAGGCATTTGTGTCAAAACAAATAATAATTTAATAATTAGTGGCCCTATATGTTTGGTTAGATTTAGAGGATATATATATTATATTTTTTTGGATATTATAGTCTATATATATATAACATGGATATTTATTTTAAAAGGAAATAGGGGTGGTTCACAACCCCCTCTAATCTCTTAAATTAGAGGTGGTTCGTGAAATATCGTTAATCCCTTCGATTAGAGGGTGTTTTGAACCCCGTCTAATTTAAGAAATTAGAGGGGGTTTTAAACCCCCTTATTATTTAAGAAACTAGAGGGGTTTGTGAATAGCCTTTAATATATGACATTAGATTGGGTTCATGAACCTCTACTAATCTCCTTGATTAGAGGGTTTTTTAACCCATCTAAATTTTTATTTATTTTTAAAAATAAATCTCATATAAATTAAAATTTTATAATATAAGTATTTAAATACATTATAAACATATATATAAAGATATTATATAAATACTTTAAATAAATACTTATACATATAAACAAAAATGTATACATATATAAATATTGGTATACATAATACAAATGTAATTATAAATACATTTATTCAAATATATAAAATTTATATACGGTTTTGTAAATACTATACATTTATATTATGATTTATATTATTCATATATTATATTAAATAAATTTTTATTTTAAATTTATGTATAAATACATTTATATTATATTATGTGTACAAATAAAAAAAATAGACAAAATTATATATATATATATATTATAAATATTTTATTATATATAAATTTATATATATTATATAATTATTATATATATATATTAGTATGCCTTATTAATTATAAATTAATTTAGTATATATATATCATTTAAATATATTATATATGTCTAATTATATGATTGTATTTAATTGTATTTATATGTATACACAAATATAATTTTTTAATTTTTTGTACATTTAAATTTTTTTTATAATTTTTATTTCATATAATATTAATTATATATTACATAAAAGTATAAACATATTATATAAATTTATACATAAATATAGTTTATTTAAAAAATAAATCATATAAAAACTCAAGCTTGTAGTTTTTATAATTTATATTATAATAATAATAAATTTTTTTTATATAATTTGTTTTATGGTTTTATATTATACATAATTAATATTATATGATTTAAAATTTATAAAAATAAATAGATATTAATGTAATCAATATTATACAACTTATATTTATTGAGATACCTATATACTAATGTACATAATATTATAAAATTATATTTATTGAAATACATATATATTAATGTGAATAATAATAAATATATGTATTAAAATACATATTATAAATATTTTTATAAATTGTATTTCATATAATATTAATTATATATTTGAATAAATTGTATTTAATATAAAATTATATAAATATTTGTATAAATTTTATTTCATATATATAATTTGTATAAATTATATTTCATATGTATTTATTTCATATAATATTAATTATATATAACATAATACAATTTATACAAATAAATATATATTAATTTACTTAATAATAAATATATGTGTTAAAAAACATTATAAAAATACCTTAAATAAAGACACACACACACACACACACATATATATATATTATAAACAAACATGTACATAATATAAAAATATGTATTTAAGTATATAGATAATTTAAATAAATACATTTATAAATATATAAATATGTGTGTATATACATAACATAAATAGAATTATAAAATATATACTCAAATTCATATAAATACACATATACAATATATATATTATATGAATGAATAAATTTAATAAAATATAAATTTATTATAAAATAAATACATAAATATATAATATAAAAATGTATATACTAATTTATATAATGATATATCTATATAAATATTTATTGAAATAATATTTTATTTTAATTATTTTCATATTATATATAAATAAAATATTTGTGTAATTATATTAATAAAATGCAAGTTCCATAGTGCTTACGTTGTACGGAGTTTATGTTGGTGGTCAAAATTTTGAAATGCGTTAGCCTTAAATTTTATAAGCCTTGTAGGATTTCTACTAGAATTGATGTGCGAGTGAACTAGAATGGAGGGCAGGGGAGGGACGGGGCTGCACAGGTGATGTAGTGTAATAGAAAGGGAGGGGTCCGCATGGGTGATGGGTATAAGAACTGGAGGGGGCTACTATAGGTGTGGCATTGGGAATGGGTGGAATTAGGTGGTGTCATTGAAATGGAGGGTCGTGTGTGATGGTACTGGAGGGGTGGGTGTCGTGAACTGGAGTGGGTCACCGTAAGGGATGTCTATTAAAAAAATCAAATAAATTAGTTAAAGGTGGTTCCACAAATATCCACTAATATGTTTCAATTAGAGAGGGTTAAAAACACCTCTAGTTGATTATTAAATAAATTTGGTTCCCATAAATGACTCTAATATGGCTCATGCTATGAAACTAGCGGCAGTTCGAACCCACTGCTATTTTGATCAATAATTTAGTGGGGGTTAAAACCCCATCTAAACTATGGTTTTGTGGTAACATTAGAGGGGGGTTTTGACTGCCTCTAATATAACCACTGCAAAAAAATCATTATTTTACAAACAGTTCCTCAAAACCACCTCTAACAATTGTAGGGGCACATTAGCGGCGGTTCCTCATAACCTCCAAGTATTGTGTTTTTAAGGGGTTGCAACCCCTTCTAAACTAAAAAATAACCCCCTCTAATGGGGTCATTTTTTGTAGTGTGTGGTCTATCCCTGACGACTTGATGTGTACCTTTAAGGGTACATAGAGATGGGTTGGAATACATGGGATGGAGCACAATGTGTACCCCCTTACACTGACATGGACTAGACCAAAGTACAAGGGCTATGTCGTGTATTGGTACACATGCATATATACACAGGCTAAGCCCATGTACCAGCACATGGGTAGACTACATGGGTTGCCTACACACCATGTACTTCTACACAGATATGGGTAAGAGACACAGGTCGTTTACACAGGAAGGACCCAGGGTCAAAGAACGGGGCCTATGACCCCTATTTTAAGACGTGTACTTTATTATTCATGTATTAGAGCCCTTGTCCATTGTATCATGGACATGTTTTGATTCCATGTCTTCCCATTATTCTTTTCCCAGTTTGTTAGAATATAATCATCTTCTACACACAGGACAGTGATCCCTTCAGCATTACTTCTTAGATAGAGTCATTAGAATCCCTCCGAGAGGTCCGGAGTGAGATCCACTATTCAGCTTCATGTGCTAGGTGGAGTTATCGGTATCGACTTTACCAACCCTATGGGGGAATCGATCCCCTTATTAGGTGGCTAATTAAGATTGAGTTGTTGGTATCACCCCTTGGCCTTGGGTGTGATCCTCATTTGCGTATCCTATCTCTTCATACTTCAGTGTGAACTTCTAATAGCAAGACCTGAAGAGGAAAACCTCTCGGACTGATGTCTTCACTGCTATCAAACTCAGGAGTGTGTTCTCCTAGATGAGTTCTTTGTGGAATCTTCATGATGTAATCCTTGGATGGTATACTATGGTTGTGACTTACATTTTTACTATGTGTCATTATTAATTATATCTATATATTCTTTTTATATGTGTTGTTGGAATATACCTATATAGAGATGAATATATTTCCTTTGTTATATGCTTTGTAGTTTCGGGGTGTCCTACCGAGTATTATTATACTCACCCGTGCATTAGTTTTGTCCACATGTGAAATGTCTTATTAAGATGATTGACATTTTGATAGTGTCCTAGATGGACCAGTACCAGACGATGATTAGTGAGACTAGAAAAACAGAGGTTTATTCCTACAGATTTTTAAAAATAGTCCCCACTACTTACTTTTAGGTTAGACTTGTGTTTCAGACTCTTTGTGTTGGGCTTGTATTTGACCCTGTTTACTTTCTTTTACTTCCTGTCATACTCTAGTTGTGGGATTTAGATGTATTCATTCATGGTTGTTCAGTTTTTTTACATTTAATTATAGTATAGGCTTGCATATGTGTGTGTGTGTGAAGGTACACAGGATAAGGCCTCTAATATAAGTGATATGCCTACTAAACTCTAGTTTCTAGACCCTAACCTATTGGAGGAGGGATTTGGGAGTCACGGAATGGGCCCCTTTAGAATGGGTAATGACCGAGTGGAATCAAATGTGTTGATTCTACCTTTGGACCGAAGTCTATGAGTTTGGTTTTGGGAAGTAGTGTTATGTGTTTTGAGTTTGGATTTCTAGATAGGGAATCCATTGTTGGTGTATAGGCGGGCGTATCCATACACCAAGACTCTAATCACACACTATTTGACTTGGTACATGAGAAACCCAATTGCAAGGAAAACATCGGTACATGAATCATATAGGAATGGGTTGTGGTTTCCATGTCCTTCATGAGTCATCTCTCCAGATATACCCATTGACCATGGAACATCTTCTTTTATTACAGGATGCCTCTGGGATGTATGTCAGCTAGGATTCAGCATCCTGATCATGAGGATTAACCCCTCAGTGATGAGAGATTTATACAGGGACCAGTTCCATAGGTGTTACCTCTGGGTGTCCACTAGCTATACCACCACCTATGGAGAAGCATGTAGTGCCCGCAGTACCAGTGGATGAGGTGTGTAGGTTGAGTGAACTTCAAGAGTTTTAGTGAAATAGACCCTTAGGATATGAGGTGATCCTAACCCACAGTCAGCTGAGGGATGTCTTGAGGTGGTAAAATGGGTTTTATGTCTTTTTAAAACACCAACAGATCATATGGTGGTCCTGGAAGCGAGCTCTCTTCATAGATCAGTAGGGAAATGGTGGGGTTTGGTGACCTAGTATTATGATGAGGTAACTCTTGTGTGGACAGATTTTGAGTTTCATTTCATATATGAGTTCTAACGAGCTATGTTGATGGTTGTATGTATCTAGGAGCTTATGTAGCTCCAGAAGGGAAACATCGTAGTAGCTAAGTATTCCTCAAGGATTACCAAACTCTACAGGAACATGATAGATATGGCTCCCAACCAGTTCTTCAGGGCTAAAACATCTAGGTGAGGACTGCACAGAGATATCAAGGATAGTGTTAACCCTCTATGCATTCTTACCTATGTTGGGATTCTAGATCAATATTTGGTGGTTGTGAGTTTTTTGGATGAGAAGATACAACCAGTGGTTGCTGAGAGCGGGCATATAAGAGCAGAGACCTCGGCATCAGTGATTCAACATTAGTCTCAGGGACATGGACATGCAAGACGTTTCAGGAGGAGGTCCCAAGATAAAGGACCTATGGTTTAGGGATCCCATGTTGGGTCCATTCATCCCTAGGAGAGGCAGTGATACTCATGTAATGGTATGGGACACCTTGAATGTGATTTTTGGACCCTCCGTTAAGCTAATAGAGATACCATAGATGGGTCAATGAGGTTGAGGTAGTGGTAGGATCATGTAGTTTCACAGGAAGGCGGACATGGAAGAGGAGCTAGGAGAGCAGTGGGAGGTGGTTGATGCACTGACTTGTTGCCACCACCACCCCCTGGTGGTCCACACCAAGCTCATGGAGCTTGAGGATAGGGGTGGGGACAACTTCAGGTGGATGAAACATAAAACCCAGATGCTCAGATAATGATTCAAGGTATGATATGTGTCTTTCCTACCTTAGAAGTAGTACATTAGACACATGTTCTAGTCATTCCTTTCTTTCCAAATAACTTTTATGAGACTTAGAGATTCCAATTGATCCCTTAACTTGACCCTCAAACTTGGATACTCCTACTAGAGAATACTCAGTTAGAACACACTTGTTCCAGTGGTGTGATCTGACTCTTGGAGGTGAGGGTTTCTGTTGGGATAACTTTATAACAGTGAAGAGGCCTTACAGCACCATCTTAGGTATGGAGTGGTTATCCACAGTTCATGAATAGATTGACTATTTCAAGTAGAGGATGTGGTGTATCTGTAGTGATGGAAATAGGTTCTCCTTTTTTAGTGAAATTGAATCCTAGGAATCACCGGATAGACTCATGCATAGAAGGGTATAATCGATTACCCCTAAATTGGCTATCTTAACCCATGGTGTAGTGGGTGTTATGAGATTCCAATTTCCTGCAGTGGTGGAGGAGTATGAGGATGTCTTTCTTGAGGATGATCCAGGTTTACATCCCCAGTGATATATAGACATATGCATTAATATACACCTCATTAATACCCCAATATCTACACCATCATATCAAATATATCCCATAGAGCGTCATGAGATGAGGGTGCAGTTAGAAGAAAATTAAGAGAATGGGATTTGTAAGACCTAGTTTTTCACCCTAGATAGCCCCAATTTTGTTCTCTAAGAAGGCGAGCAGGATCATGAGGTTGTTTGTGGACTACTAGCGATTGAACTAGGTGACCATGAATAACAAATATCCACTACTGGGGATCATTGATCTCTTTGATCAATTGAGAGGGACACGTTGGTTCTTGAAGGTTTACCTCAGGTCAGGCTATCACCAGCTATGAATACAGGAAGATGATACATTGAAGAGAACATTCAGATGTGGTTGCGGTCATTACGAGTACTTGGTGATTCCCTTTGGCATAATGAATTCCCCAGTAGTGTTCATGGGACTCATGGACCAGATCATTCATCCTTTCTTAGACTGGTTCGTGGTAGTCTTCTTTGATGATTTCCCTGGGTACCTAGCATCTGAGGGGGAGAACACAAGACACTTGAGGATGGTTCTGGACGTACTCTGAGAGAACCAACTTTACTAAAATCTCATTAAGTGTTAGTTCTGGATGTTGGAAGTCCACTTTATAGGACATATTATCTCAGTGGATGGAGTGGTAGTGTAACTAGACAAGTTCAAGGTAGTGTTAGCTTGGGATCCACCCAAGAGCGTAACATAGGTGTGGATATTCCTTGGGTTGGTATGCTTTTATCAGATATTCATACATAATTTCTATATAATATTAACATCCATGATAGATTTTTCCTAGAAGGGGAAGCCTTTTGTGTAGAAATATAGGTTCCGGCAGTCTTTTTTGAAGCTAGGACATATTTTGATGAGTACTCCCATGTTAGGACCACCAAAGGAGGGTGTCGAGTACATAGTGTTCTATAATGCATCATGAACCGGTCTTGGTTGTATTCTAATGTATACTTAGGTAGTGATTGATTATGGTTCATGATAGTTGAGACTGCAAAAGGAGAACTAAATGACCCACAATCTTGAGTTAGCAGCAATATTATTTTCCCTAAAGATGTGGAAACACTACCTAATGGGTGAGTGGTTTATCATCTAATTTTATCAAAAGAGTCTCAATTATATATTATCTTAGAAGGATATTAACTTGATACAAAGGTGATGGATAGATTTCCTCTAGGATTATGACTTTAAAATTGTTTATACTCCTGGTAAGGGGAATGTGGTAGCAGATGCTCTCAGTAGGAGATCTTGTTCATAGTTTCTGAATGTGGTGTTAGAATAGTCGGCCTTGTTGTAGTTATCCTTTGTGGATGGAAATAAATAATCTTACCTCCAATCTATGGTTGTAACCCCAATGATTTTATAGTGAGTCCATGAGTCATAGCTTGGGGATACCGACTGTGAAACTCTGCATACTCAGATATCTAATGGACATACTTCTAATGGATTATCTAAAGGTGGGGAGCATGTCATTATTTATAAAGGACACATAATGGTACCAGTGAAATTGTGGGAGGAGGTTCTGAAATAGTTTCATACATCTCCTTTGGTGGTACATAAAAGTGTGGAAAAGTTATAATAGGTCCTCTGATGTTTGTTTTGGTGGTCCGGGATAAATAAAGGGTTTGTAGAGTTCATCTCTCGATGAATTATTTGTCATGAAGTGAAGGTTGAGCACTAATTTACAGTGATTTTATCTCAACCCCTTGAGCTTCCATAGTGGAAATGGCGTGGGATATCCATGCACTTCATTATGGGCATACCATGTATGTTTAGGGGACACAAGGCCATTTACATGATCATAGATCGACTCAACAAGTTGGACCAATTATTTTCAATTTGAGAGTAGATTTCAGTAGAGTTAGTGGGGTGACTCTACATGTGGGAGATACTCTGACTCTATGGAGTTCCATCAACGATCATTTATGACCATGATGCTCACTTCACATAATAGTTGTGGAAGGGATTTCAATTGGATTTTGGGACTCATTTATGCTTAAGAACAATGGTACACCTTCAAACTAATGGCCAAAATGATCAGACACTTCAAGTTATGGAGTACATTTTGCAAGCATGCGTGTTGGACTTTTTCCACAGTTGAGAGGGTCACCTACCACTAGTGGAGTTTTCTTAAAACAAAAATTACCATTCCACCATTGGTACGGAACTATTCAAGGATTTGTATAGACAACCCTATAGGTTCCCAATTTTCCAAGCTAGCCAAGGAGATTCATCACTCATGGGACCAGAGTTGGTGTGAGAAACTACTGAGATGCTCCATATCATCTAGGAGTATATGAGGAATTCACAGAGGTGTCATAAGTCTTATATTTACAGAGGATGGAGGACATTGGATTTCAAGGAAGGAGACCATTTGTTCCTATAGGTTTCACCTCGACATGGATTGCAGATATTTGGCTAGGGAAGAAAGCTATCCCAAAGATTCATTGGACCTTCTTTGATACTATATAGAGTTGGAAAGGTGGAACACCACATAACAATACCTATAAAGTTAGAATGAGTACATAGAATCTTACATGGGTCACAACTGGGGAGGTATGTGCATGAACCATATCACATTATCGACTCTAGTGAGATGTACATTTAGGATGGAACTACCATTATTAGGTACCTGATAGAGATCGAGGATCTATAGAAGAGGGTTCTGTGTGGGTGATCGATTCCTTTAGTGTGTGTTTAGTGGTATAAAAGGAATCTCTATGAGAGCACATGAGAGCAGGAGGCTCAGATTCATGCTCAGTTCCCACATCTCTTTGTGTGGCCACTTGTTTTGGATTCTCAAGGATGTAAATCCCCAATGTGGGAATAATGTATTGACTCTTATTTTCCATATATTATTTTTGAATATTTTATGGATTATTTTCAAGACCAGATGCTAAGACGGTGTGTGATTCCTATGTCTGGTGCACCTAGAATAAATGTTTGAAATATATTAAATAGCATATGTGAATAGTTTTCCTAAAAAATGGAGTAACATATAAATAGAGTCTTCGATCAAAAATATGAGGGCACTATTGAGTACAGAATGTGAGTTTTACCCTAGGTGAAACACAACCTTTTTCAGCATGGGTCGTTTGTGGAAAATTCATCACGAGCGTGGAAAAGAATAAAATAATAAAATAAATAGTTCAATTTCTATTTCTTGATGGATAAATTGATATTTCATTAAATATAATTCTATGGAAAAATCCTATGGTTATCCGTATAAACCTAGATCCATTAGAAAACCATTGGAGAGGGAATTGAAGGATTTCTCTCAGACGAATGGAGACCAGATCATGGATCGATGATCGATGCACAATACATTCAATGGATCTTGACAGCGATCATGGTGAATCCCCATTCTTCATCAGGGATCGATCCGAATTGAGGTAGGGAATTTTTTTATTTTTATTTCTTCCTCGTTATTTATTTTTATGATGAATGTGACCCAATAAAAGAACATATTTATTTGTGGATCATAATTATTACAGGAAGGGTTTTATTACGAAGATTTTATTAGAAGAATTATTTTTTATTTTTGATTCTTAGATTGTAATTATAATGAAAAATAACTGATATTTACATAAATATCGATCAAGGTTCATTCCTCTATATTGTTCCTATTCTTTTCTCCCCTAATTCTCCATTCATTGTGGGTGCTCTTCATTTGGCCTGTAGTTCAACATATCATAATGAATCAATCATTATGCACCTATATCTTAGATCAAATATCTAAAATAAAAGATATGGGATTAACATGAAATGACAGTGTTGTGATGGTGGTAACAATAGTGTATTGGATAACATAGATACCAAATTTTTTGTTCTTCAGCACGTAATGAAAAACGATGTATAAATTTATTTTATAAGTAGATAAAAAGTTTGAATCTTGTTGTCTGATGATAGCAAGGGTTTTCAGGCCTTTATTCGTGATTTTACCACAAGGATTTCATCGAATCGAATATCAGATAAAGGAATGACAATGCGGAAACCATGTATGTGAATCTAGAAAATCCAGCAATACACGGCGTGTAGTGTGTTTCCACATGCTCCCCCCCCCCCCTTGTGGAGGATAGGGTTTTGGAAGAACTTAATTATATCACTGTCTGTGACCCCTATCACACGGTGTGTGGTCCCTCCCCGACAACTTGACTTGTACCTCTGAGGGTACATGAATAGGGGTTGGAGCACATCGTGAACTAACTTACACAGACACGGCCTAGACCAGAGTACATGGGATATGCCGTGAACTGGATGGGCATATGTACATAGGATAAAGTTGTGTACTGAAACATAGGTAGAATACATATTCAGCCTATATGTTGTGAACTTATACATAGACACAGGAAAGAGACACATGTTTTTTACATGGGTAGGACACTAGGTCAAGGGACATAGCGTGTGACCCCTATGACACATCGTATACATTATTACTCATGTATTGGAGACATTTTCCATTATTTCTTAGACAATTTTCATTAGGGTGTGTTCCCCTTTTTCTTTTCCTTGAGGGTCAGTATGGAATCATTTTCTACACAGAGGATGGTGATCCCTTTAGTAGGACTTCATGGATGGAGTCCTTGGAATACCTCCAAGAGGCCTAGAGTGAGATCCTATATTCATCTTCATTCTCTATGTGGATTTATTGGAATCATCATGACCAACACTTTGTAGGTTCCAATCCTCTACTTAGTGGGTTAATCCAAATTAAGTTGTTGGTATCACCCCATGGCTTTGGGTGTGATCCACATATGTGTATCGTATCTCTTCGAACATCAACTTTTACTTAAAATGGAGAGACACAATGAGTATTGACTCTTGGATAGACTTCATCATGGATATCTGACTCAAGAGTGTGTTCTCTAAAATTAGTTCATTGTTGAATCTTTGAGCTGGAATCCTAGGATGGTATGCTACTGTTGTGACTTACATTTTACTGTGTTTCTTGGTTGAGTATATATGTATATTATTGTTATTTCTATTGTGGACATATTCCAATGTATAGATGATTATATTTCCTTTGTTTTATGATTTTTGGTATCAAAGTGTCATACAAAGTATTTTTATACTCACCCTTGCATGGGATTTTCCCGCACGTGTCATGTCTTGTACAAACAATCGACCTCTTAACAGTGTCCTAGATGGAACCGGACCTAATGGTTCTTAGTAAGACCAGAAAAACCGAGGTGTGTTCCTACCAATATTTAACAGTAGTACCCAGTACTTATTTTCAGGTTGGAATTTTGTTTCAGACTCTTTGTGGTGGTCTTTTATTTTTTTCATGTTTACTTTCCTTTACTTCATGTTGTACTCTGGTTGTGGGATTTAGATGCATACATGCATGGTTGTTCATTATTTTTAAATTTCACAATTTTATAGTCTTCGAGATGTTTGTGTGTGTGTGTGAGTGAATGAGTGTGTGTGTGTGTGTGTAGGTACTTATGATAAGGCCTCCCATGTCAGTGTTATGCCTACTTGGTTCTAGTTTCTTTCCCCAAGCCTATTGGAGGTCGGCTTAGGGAGTCGCAGCACGCGCCCCTCTCATACGGGTCATGACAATACCAGTCAAACCATACTTAAAATTATGGTTCAGCTAATTCATACACATCAAAAATGATTTATGTCTTTTTTTCCTAAAGTATCATAAAAATATGAATGATTATTCTCAGTTTTGAGTATGTCATTTGTGTTTTTACTAAAACTTCTTTTCAAAATAGAAAGACATACTTTGAGTCATACCAGTCATTTCATGTGTTGTTTTGATGTGAGACTGATTCTTATAGGTCAAAAATGACTTATGAATCATTTTCTTAAATTATCAATACAATTTTAGTGTGTTTTCTTGGTTTTTAGTGAGTGGCACTTTTTAAACTAAAATGTTATTTTAAACTGATAATGGACACTTTGAGTCATATGAGTCACAGCATGAATTAGATTGAGGTTTGGTTTATTTATATACATCAAGAATGTCTTATAAATCATTTTTCTAAAGTATAAAAACAATATGAATATGTTTTCTTGGTTTTGAGTATGTTTCTCATTCTTTTTACCAAAATTAAATTTCAATTTTAAATAAAAAGATACACATAGAGTTATACCAGTGACATTGTGCACCTTATTGAGGTATAGTTGATTCCTGCATCTCAAAAATGACTTATGGATCGTTTTCCTAGAGTATCAAAACAATATGAATGAATTTTCTAGGTTTTGAGTATGTCACTTATGTTTTCTACTAAAATTTTATTTCAAACTGGACACACACACTTTGGGTCATATCGGTCACACCATGTATCAATTTAATGTGATACTAATTCCTACACATCACAAATGACTTCTGAATCATTTTTCTAAATTATCAAGACAATCGGTCATATTTGCTCGGTTTTCAGTGAGTGAAACTTTTTGAACTAAAACGTAAATTTTAAACTGATAATGGACACTTTGAGTTATACTAGTCACACCATGCATCAAATTGAGGTTAGCCTAGTTACCACACATCACAAATGACTTATGGACAGTTTCCTAACATATCAGAACAATACAAATGAGTTTTCTTGATTTTGAGTATGTCACTTTTGATTTTTACTAAATTAATGTCAATTTTAATTATAAAGGCACACTTAGAGTCATACTAGTCACACCATGTGTTTGATTGAGGTGAGGATAATTCCTACACACAATAAATGATTTATGGATCATTTCCCTAAATTATAAAAACAATCTAAATGTGTTTTCATGGTTTTGAATATATCACTTGTGTTTTTACAAAAATTTCATTTCAAACTAGAAACACACAGTTTGAGTCATGCCAGTCACATCGTGTCTTGGTTTTATGTGAGACTCATTCCTTACATCAAAAATGAATTATGAATGTTTTCCTAATTTATCAAAACAATCATATCACATTATCTTAGTTTTTAGTGAGTGATACACTTTTCGAAATAAAATGTCAATTTTAAACTAATAACATACAATTTGGGTCATATAAATCACATTATGTGTTATATTGAGGTGAAAATATTCTTATATGTCGCAAATATGTTATGGATCATTGTCTTAAAGTATCAGAAAAATATGAATGTGTTGGATCAGTTTTGAGTATGTCTCTTGTGTTTTTTTACGGAAATTAATGTCAGTTTTAAATAAAAAGACACACTTGGAGTCATACTGATTTCCGTGTGTCCGATTAATGTGTGGCTAATTTATACATGTCACAAATGACATATAGATCATTTTATTAATGTATTAAACAAATATGAATGTGTTTTCTCAGTTTTTAGTATGTGATGTGTGTTTTGAACTAAAATGTAAATTATAAACTAAAAACATATAGTTCGAGTCATACTGAGAACACTATGTATCAGATTGAGGTGTGGATGATTGACCAATTTCCTTTATTTAATTATCTCTGTTGTGACCATAAAGTCCAATATGTCATGATCATGAGTATCTTCGAACAATCTACCACAACTCGGCCAGAAGAATCCACCTATATAAGAAAAAAATATTGTGTTATTAATACTATAAATAAATAAATTAAACATATATATATATATGAAATAATACATTAATAAAATGTCTATTTTAAAATGAAACCACACAATTTGAGTCATGTCAGGTACATAGTGTAATGATTTACAGTATGCTTGATTCCACCATGTCTTTTTATCCTATAGTGCATTCAACATTCTGGGTCATCTAATAATATTATAGTTTGATAACCCAGAATGTTGAATGAATTGGACAATAAAAAAAATTGTATCATCATGAGGGAATCATCCATGTTGAGGGCATGATCATAGTAAAAGAGTGAGTAATATTTGTTTACAAAGTCATTTCTTTATAATATATGTTAAAATTAATAAAATAGGTATTCGAAAAAAATGATGTGGAAGTTAACCAAAAAAGTGGAAAAAATGATGAGAAAATAAACTAAATAAGTAGTGGGAAGTCATATGTTCGTGAAATATGTGTGCATTTTGAAACCAAATATGTTTCCCAATTGTTTCTAAACAATTATATTTCGTCATGTGAATATGAGGGATTCCCATTATCATGGTAGTAGTAGAAAAATATAAATTCATACAGGATTAATAAATATTTTAAATGAAATGGTAATTATCTTAGAAAATACCTCTTTAGGGATGCTCTTTTGTTGGTTGTATATGATATCTCTCATTAATTTAAAAACATAAAAACCATGATCTTTTACATTGATTTTTTAGACATTTTAGAAAAATTGATAAAAATAAGTAATACATTTTGATATGTGCTTTGATAGGGATATATTATTATATATACCCCAAAACGTATTCACTTATAGAAGTCGATAGGATCCTTGTATGCATAGACTGTCCCTATTCTATGATTTTGATGATATTTAAAAATCTCCATACCATAACATATTTCTTATCAAAGCATAATATAAAATATAAAACTTTATGTTTAGTTTTAAATAATTGGACAGAGTGTATTACAAATTAAAAAACTTCATCATGTATGTCCAGTTTGTTTGGTATACATGCAGTGAATCTAGAAAATAAATATTTGGAGTATCCAAATTGACCACAATGAATACCCAATGTTTACTAAAAAATGAATAAGTAATGAAAGAAATGAAAATATATTTGATATGATTAAATTGTTGTGTTTTACCCCTACATGATTAGTAGTAAGAAGAGTTTTTCATCTGTAAGTTTGATTTTAAATGTTGTAGCTATTTTTTCATCCATTTTATTTATTTGATCTGAATCCAATGATGTTGGTTATGTAGAATTTTTGTGTGTACTAATGAGTCCATATTTATATTCATATGGTTATCCCTTCAAATAGTTTTGATATAGTTTCCTGAAAACAAAATATGAATTGTATTTAGTCTTAATTAACATAGTAGATCAACTTTTGGTAAAAAAATTACGACAACATACCTTATTTATATATTTAAAATTAATACTCCTAGCGAGTCATACTTGAATATTTTGTTTAAATTTTCAAGAGCAATGTAGTCTATATGGCTTCTCCGTACATTTTTTCTTCAAAACAAATTGTGATACTACTATCACTTTGTAACCTTGTAGCTATAGGAAAATTCTATGTTAGTAAATGTGGATGTTGAATAGGTGGGGTAAAGGTGATTTATGAATATCTTTTTGATTAGTCGATTGATCCTTATGATCGTTTTGATTTGAGCTTTCATTCCACCCCTTCCCTTTATCTATCTGTAATAACATTCATTAGTTCAGAACTTTTTTCATTAATTATTAAAGGTTTAGCTTGAAAAAAATTGGAAATAAATATTTCCTTATCGAATTGTTTTTTTAAAAGATGTGATGGACATTCTACAAATGTTCCAATAGCTTTCTCGGCCATATTAATATTTATATCATCGAGTTGAATATGTATCTCAATGTTTGGATCATGATTTTTCTAATCCCCACTCTTACATGACCTATTGGAAGTTGTTTGTTGTGTATAGTATTTTCGTATATATTGTCCATTATATTTATCATAACAAGGAGATGGGTAGTTTTTGACAGATAAAAATCACAATAATTTTCACCAAGTAGAATATCATTACAGTAAAGGTATCAGTGTCTTCCTGATTCACATTTCACAGAAAAAATTATGAGAATATTGATTACATCATCTAAGACAGCTCTTTGAGGGGAATGGATCTCCTCAAAGTTGGTGGGGTGGGGGTATTATCACACAATGGTTGTTCTTGATTTTTTTTCTTCTATTTTATTCCTCCCTATAACATTTTCTAATAACTCAAACATTCAATGAAATTTTTCTTCAAGAGTAGCTAATATTTTCTTAATCTATTCTATTTGTTTATATTTATCCCCCTGTTCTTTTCTTTTCTCAAAATATATTTGGGGTTTTACCCCAAAACCCACACCTATGATGTGACCATAATGTTCTAGCCACTTTCAGGCCACTGACAGTAGTTTTTCATCTGGTACAGATGATGATGATTCGTTTTCCTAAATTAGATAAAAATATAGGAAAATAACTTTGATCTATTCCAGGAAAAATCTAGTGTTATTCCAACTCTTCTAGACTAATTATTCATGAATTGAAATAGTGTAAACGTAGAAAAAGGATTTGAGAAGGGTCATATGAATGATATTTTTCAAAATTAGTGAAATATCACACCCCATATTAATACTCTTTTCTTATACAATTAGAATCCATCAATTTTAAATTCATATCCATACTATTTGATTTGGTAATATTAATATTTAACAAAATAAATAAATATAAAAAAGTTGGCTTTAAAATATTAGGAATCCAACATTTTAATGTTTCAAATAATTTCAGCATACTTTTAAGGAAATGGGTAGTGAAATTTATGAAAATAATTACTCCATCGGTGGTAGGTGTTATCCTCTGAATTCATCCACAATGATCACCAGTACCGAGTATGGGATGAAAAATACTCAAGGTAGTTCAAGAAACATCGGTGCATTTCTAGAAGAGATATTGGATAAGTCTCATGAAACAAAATTCAATATTAACTATTTAGGAGATGAAGTTGATGAGGATGACAGTTGTCTCCTTGAATCTAAATTTCCCTATGCTAGGGAGTTATCAAAGCATAGAACAACATTTATTAGTTTGTTATCTAAAATCATAAATTTTCCTTTGGTTTTATTGGATTGGATGGTTTTCTTGGATGATACCAAGCTAATGTGTTGTTTCCCTTTTCTAGTTTAATACTTCATATAAAAAAACCAATCCCTAATTTTATGGATGTATTTTGATAAGAGTTCAGTGTTCAATGTGAAAATCTAATTCAATTGGGTGATGTGGGAAATTAATTAAACTTACGTCTTAACATAGGAATCCAATTATGGATTCAACTATTTTCTACTAATTAATATAGTCTTTTGTCTTATATATGAAGTAAGACCCTCCTTCATCTCCATGATTTAGTTCAGGCTTCAAGGCTTACCTCAACCATTCCAAAACCCAACAATCATCAATATTATCACTAATTATATTAGTTTCTACCTTTTCCCCAACTGAAGAACTAACATAGTTGTTTATCCCATCAATCCACACATTTTTATTGACATCAACCCCTATAATCTAACACCAAATCAGTGAGAAGATGCAGTTTTGGAGGAATGCACTAATTTTAACCATGGAGGTGATGTTAGATGAAAATTATGTTTAGGAGTTTTAATGGGGTTAAACATTAATTCACCTTGTTATAGTGGTATATGATTTTTGGTGACGACTTAGTGGCTGGCTTGGTATAAGGTTTGTGTTTTAGTGTACGGGAGGGAAGTTTAACTATTTCACTAATAGTGTTTACAATATAGTGGGGTTATTCTTGGTTACATTAAATTTCATGTTTTATGTTGAATTGAATAAATATTTTGTGTTACTAATCTATTAGGGTTCTTAAATTATTAATATAGTGATCTATCTGTGATCTTTTCATTAATAGTTATATACTATTACTTTCCTATTAGTTTGAATTTTTAATTTTCTATCTATCTCTAGTCTTGTATCTCATTATCTATTTTTATAAATAAATTTTTTGACTTATTAAAGAATAAAAAAATTTGGTTTATTTATTATACATGGTATCAGAGCCTAGAAACCTTATAAGTCTCCCTCCTTCCCTCCCTCCAGCGTCATTGCTTTTGGATTCCCGTTTGTCTCTCCTATGCTTTCTATACCTATTTTCCACAATGTTATCTTACCCAGTCGTTGAATATGTTTTGTTTCATTTCATATGAAATTTTTCTTGCATCCTTATCCAAACAATATTGTATATGTTTCCTTTTCCAGAAAATCTTTTCCATAAATCATTTTTGAGATAACCATTTTTAACCTATTTTTACATTCTTCTTCTTGTATGGGAAGACCATGAAATCCATATAACTAAAGTAAAAAGATATTTTACAACAATTTTGGAATCATCTACATTGAAGGTTTTTATGTGTCGGTAGCATTAACTTTGAAGGAAGTTTATCATCATAATTTCTATTTTTTTAAAATTAGTTAATTGAGATAGAGTATGATCCAACATGAAATATAGTTTTAGAATGCTTAAATAATGAGCATATGGATCTATCTAAGATTGATCTATTTGAATGGATCTTTCATATATATTTTAACTTTAGTTTAAATTTTTTATTTTTTATTTATCTTGATTTTTGTATCTCGGTATTCATCTCAATAAATATTGTTTAAACATTATTCAAGTGGCACGGTTTCATGGCCAAATATTTTAAAATATTATGATTGTTGTATGTGAGAGTTTGATTATAGATTGTTGGGAATTTTTATTGTATGTGGGAAATTATTTTGGTAAGAGGATTCAAAAAAAGGGTCTTAGATTCTTGGTCATTAAAACTGTGTTTTTCAACATTTCTATAGTTTGTAAATACATAAGTGTTATTACATTATTCTAAAATAAAATAGATTTATTTTTCCTACTACTGGAATAAATTTATTCCTGAAACTTTCTTTTTTTAATTTTAAAAACATAAAGAACTTTAGGATGGTTAAAAAATTGTCAATAAAATAGAAGAAATATATTTTGTGTTTAAATTTAAAAAACTGTATAGTTTTAATTGTAAAATTATTTTTAAAAATCTAATAAAAATGTTTTTTAAGGAAAAAAAGATAATCAACATAATATTTTTGAAAAGAATAAAATTAATTTTTCAAAAATGTGAAAAAATAAACAATAATTTCAAGAAATTTATTCTTTCAATAAACTTTGGTTTTAATGCTGAATATTATCAAACAAATAGGTTGTGAATATCTTTATAAAAACTAAACTATGTTTTAAATGATGAAATATATTTGGTTAACTCATACTCAATAATTTATTTTATATTAAAATAAAAATTATAGAATTCAGGAAATATAAAAAAACTATATACTATGAATTATTTTCATCATGAATTTAATTATAAATTTTTTTTAAAAAACAAAACAAAAATCATTAATTTTTTTAAAAATAACTATTATAAGGGATAAATTTTGTGTAATTGCATCAAGCATAGCGTAAATATGAATTTTAAAATACTAACCAAAAGTATTTTCACCCCTTTATGATTTCAAAATTTTTTACTGAAAAAGAATGCTTTTATAAAGTATTTAATTTTTAAAGAAAAATTAAATGCATGTGTTTTTTATTAACAAAAAAAACTTAATTGTTCTTTCAAATCATTTCATCAAGAGTAATGAGAGGTATGATGTTGCAACCTTGCCCATTGAGGCTTGAGCTACAACTACCCGAAGCCCACCTCTATAGGCCAAGGGCTAGTGACAAGTGTTAAAAGGCATATCTAACAAGGGATTACTTTTCATAATGTACTTGTATTCACACACCTGATCATCAAAATGCATAAATTCAGAGGAATAATAACAAAAAGATGCAATATCTAGAGAATAACCATGCATTAAATAAACTTATATAGTGTACAAGATTACGATAGTTTAAACTAAAAATTAAAGGGATAGAAATACACACCCAATATGATAGATGACCCAACCTAAATAATCTAGAAAATTAAAAGTGTTGAGAGAGCCAAGCTCCTGATCTCCATGCTCTAACAACCATATTCTATCCAATGAACCATGAATACCTATGCTCCTCTGAAGTCACCGTCATCCTGTCCATCACCTTCATAAGACACGACATGTATAGACAAATCCCCTGTAGGGTTGAGTATATTCATACCCAGTTGGATGCCATGAAAGCTGGATGAGGACTAGTAAGAGACACAATTGGAATAGATAGTAGAAAAATCAACCCAAAGTAAGAGAGTACAAATTCCAAAAACATGGATACATATATGTGTGTGTGCGTGTGTGCTTAATCCAAATAAACCTAATGAGAGATAAAGGGATTCTCCATCTCACAACCCTGCTCAGGAAAGAGTGTCATCAGTTCCAATGGCCCATTAATGATGCCCAACATCTTTTACATCTCCCCGAAGAGACATACAAGTTATGCCACACATCGAAACTATGCTTCATAGTAGAGGGAGAATAATATCATGGTTGAGGACCCATTCCATGCTACAAAAGGTAGGTTTCACTTGAAAGATAGCTAGATGCCCTATTCCTTATCTCGAATGGAGGGTTCCACTCAAGTAAATGATAGAGGACCCATGCCCAACCCATATTGTGGGTTCCACTATAATGATTAGTAAAGGACCTATTACTTATCCCAATAGGAGGGAACCACGCTAGTAGTGGAGGACCCTTTCCCTGATACAATAGGAGGGTGCCACTCGGATAGCAAATAGAGGACCTGTGCCGAACCTAGAAGGAGGGTGTCACTCTAGTGATCGAGGATCCATGCCCTACTCCGCAGAAGGGTTCCACTCGGTGGATAGGTAGGGGAACCATGAAATATCCTAGTATGATAGTTCCACTATAATATTTGGAAGAGGACCCATTCCCAATAGAGCAGGAGGGTTCTACTCTAATAGTCGATTGAGGACTCATGCCCTACCTAACAAGAGGGTGCCACTCTGATCCCTCTGATGATCCTGCATGATCATTATCTCCATCGAGTATCGCCCAAATAACCATCATGATTGGGAAATCTCACATTGTATCTCAAAATCCACTAGGGAGGACACCATCGCATTCTAGATGAAAAAACACTGGGGATAGGCTACTCACAGTAAAAAATACAAGTCCAACTAAAGGAGATATGAGAGGTTGAAGTTTCCTCAAAAGGAAAAAAGGAGTACACAATGTGTAAGGGGACCCACATGGTGTGTTTTCCCACTTCCCTTCTTGACCATGTCCCTTCTATCACAAATATCACTACTCGTTTAAGACTACATGGTGTTTAGAGGGTCTATATAGAGTGTCTCAGCCATTCGGGGTCTTGCCTAAGCTCTTGGTCATGTCTGTGTAGGTTTTCCCGTGTACGTGTACTTCGTCACACAACATGTTCCTAGACGTTACCATGATTGTATACTCTCATAGTATATATCGGGTTGCCATCACTAAACCACATAGGATGTGGGGTTATGACATGGTGTTTGATACTTTTATTTTCATGGAAACCCTAGCGCCATGGATTCTAATAGAACATGTCATGTGTTCTTCCAAACTACATAGAATGTAGTCATGTTATTCCTAGATTCTCATATCTACACCTGCTGCTACTGTTTCTACTTGTTTCTTTCCTTAAAATGGTGGAAGGATCCTCACTTCATCATTTCGGGCCATTTTTTGGTCGGAAATCGAATTCTAATTCGTCTCTGGGGTTTTCCATATACACCGCACATCTCTCATAACAACATTTTGGTATTTTATCCCAGATTCATGAAACTAACTCCTTTTATTCCATGATTTATCCCTTCTCATTCTTGATTCACCAAACCATTCCTCGCATGCGAATCCACCATGATTCAGGGGGTCCAATTGGATCAGTCTTGCTCAGCAAAGCTGAACCGAGACCCCATGTACCAATCGACGAAGAACGTAAAGAATGTTTGGGAGAAATTCACAAGATCAAGGGTGAAATGATCATTGGACAAACATTATTCGCCAAAAAATACAATTTGGAATATGTAAGGGTGAGAAAACTGAATAAACAATTAAATACGTACATGGGCACATGAAAAGTATTGCAATGTGAACATAGATTAATAATAAATATGATCATGCTCAAAAAATTTAATCAATAGGGTCAGAATACAAAAATTGACTAACCCTACCAAGAATTAGATCATTATTTCAATGAAGAACACATATTCCAATCAAGAAGAGTATTCGTTGTGTTCACTACATCTCGATCAACCCTGATATGGAGTTCCATCATCATCTCATTATGATTCCCAAATTAGGGGTCGAATGAGAACCTTTCAATGATCCCAAGGATTTGAGGCTAACCTTGTAGATCATCCCATAATTTTTTATTAATAGTAAAAATAATTTTATTTCAATTAAATTAAATAAATAAATTTAATTATTCTTTTAACTCAACAAACCTGCTCACGACCACTTTTTTTTTAACATCCCATAGCAACCAATTTTTTCTCACACATAGGGTAAACATCATGTTCTAGACTCAACCATCGTCTTGGATTTTTGATCAGAGATATTTTTTAAGATTCATCCCATTTTCATTAAGAAACTACATGTGTGTCATATAAAATATATTTAATATTTTTATAAAATTAATTTCAGACACACTATGCCTCAAAATCACACATCATCTCAACTCATGGATCAGAAAATATATCTATAAATATTTCAAAGTCTTACAAGGAAAATATAGGGTCTCTAAATAATTATATCATTCCATATTTTTATCCATGAAAAGTAAAACTAAATAAAATGCTCGGGATACTGAGACTAGATTAGGATATCCTACTTTTGGGAGCTATCCTACAAGATATCATGCTTCCATATCATTCTAACCAAGGGGATTGTCCTTCCAAGAAGGGTTCTCTCTTGTTGACCCTTGATTGCCTCCAGGTACATCTCAAAAGTTGCTCCATCCTCGATGTCCATCTCACCCCAATTAACATCTTGCATGGGGTCATTCATGTATATGATCAACTGTGACACATGTAAGATGGTGTACACCCACTCTAATGGTGGGGGTAGGGAAAAGTGGTAAGCAACCTCACCCAGCCTCAGCAATATCTTGCATGGCCTGATAAACCTGGAGGATATCTTTCCTACCTAACGTAATCTCCACAATCCTCATCATGTGTAAAATATTAGGAAAACATAGAATCCCTACTCAAAATCCAAGGGACTACTATTTAAATCTGTGTAAGAATTATACCTAATATGGGTTGTCCTCATCCACTCACGAATAACCTAGACCTTCTCTGTCATTTACTTCACCATCTATAGACCTGCAAGATATGTCTCAGATGCCTTCGACAGGCCTCTCCACAATTGTGATGTGAACAACACATCAGGATTGGATACAATAGTCGAGGGAACCCCATGAAGTTGAATAATCTGCCATATATATAACTACCCAAACTCTCCACCAAACACTGCTCCCTAATAGCAAGGAAGTTTGTCAACATTATGAGTCGGTCAACTATCACCCGAATGGAATCATGAACCTTTATTATCTACTAAATCCCTATCACAAATTCCATGGATATTCTATACCATTTCTACTTTAGGATCTCAAGGGACTACAAAAAACTATATAGAACCTGGTTCTCATCATTCAACTACTGATAGGTGAGGGACTGTGAAATAAACTCATCCATGATCCATTTCATTTTGTCCCACAAAAACTGTCATCAAAGTTCTCTGTACATATTCCCCACACCGTGATATATAGTTAAAGAATATTTTTGGATCTCTCTCATTAAATCCTCCCATATCATTACTAGGACCATCCTCCATCCCTAGAAAAGGATTACATGATTCCCTCCTTCAAAAAGTATATATGTTAAATATTCTATGGATGTATTGTTATGGAGGATATCAAAGCCTATATATCCAAATTGGGAATATCTCACATTCTAAAGGAGTGGAGCAGTCAACTCCCTCGACTAAAGAAAATTTGTACAATCCTTCTCATCCAGGTTCAATTATAGATAATCCAACTGCTCAAACACCACCTCTACCAAATGAGCTCAGGACTTCCTACTAAGGTAATCTGTTACTATGTTTTCCTTCCCAAGAGTATAGATGACCTAAAATTCATAGTCCTATAGAAAATCTAAATAGAGGCTTTGTATTGGGTTCAAGTCTCTCTGTGTGAAGACATACCTAGACACCAATGGTCTGAGAAAACCACAAATTTCTCTTCCAGAAGATAGTTCCACATCATCTTCATAGCAAAGACTTCCATTTACATCTAGAGGTTATGATTCATATAGTTATGATCATGGGGTATGAAATTCCTCAACCCATATGCAATAATTATCTGACCCTACATCAAAAGGAAGCAGCACCCATCTCCCAAGGCATCGAAATACACTATGTACTCCACTCTCTCATCTAGTAGTCTCGAAATAGGAGCACTCATCAGCCTCAGCCTCAACTCCTTGAAGGATCTCCAGAACTAATCAGTCTAGGTAAAAGGTTTTCATTTCAATTTCATACTGGTCAAAGGGGTTGAAAAATTGGATAATTCTACCAAAACCCTCATTCAGTACCCCCACCAAGCTAAGAAAACATCACACCTCTAACACGCTCTTGGATGGTTCCCAAGTAAGAACTGAATCGATCTTCACTCGGACCATATCTAAATTTTTCTAAAAGATGAAATATCCTAGAAAGTGAACCATGTGAATCAAGAACTAGAACATTGAGAAATTACCATAAATTTGTTGCTCTCGAATAATATCTAAGCCCATCCACAAGTGGTCTACATGCTCCTCCCCTGAGCAGAGTATATGAGTATGTCATCAATGAAGAAAACCATAAACTGGTCCAAGTACGGCTACAAGATAAGGTTCATAAAATCCATGAACATAGTGGGGTCATTCTTCACACCAAATGGCCTCTCCATGAATTCATAGTGTTCATAGCATCATCAGAATACCAACTATGAAATATCAACCTCGTACTCTCAACTGGTGGTAGTTGGACCAGAGATCGATCTTCGAGACCCATATCACACCGCACAATTGATCAAATAGGTCAAAAATCCTTGTTTAGGTGTATCCTTTATTTATCGTGGCCTGGTTGATAATACACAAAAATCTACAATCTTTTATCCACCTTTTTTACAAACAACGCTGGAGCTGCCCAAGGGGGACACATTGGTTCTAATGAAACCCTTCTCTTAAAGGTCCTAAAACTACAACCACAACTCTCAAAGCTCATTATGGGTCATCCAATAGGTTGTGGAAGATGTTGGAGTAGTTCTAGGGTTCAATTTGATATAAAATTCCATCTACCCCCTTATATTTAGTCCCTAAATTTCCTTGGGGAAGACATCCATAAAATTCTCCATGACTTAAAGAATCTATATACCCAAAGATCCAAATACACCAAGAGCTACACATTACAACTAATTGTTTGTGGGTTTTAGAATCTTTCTCATAGAACCCACACATCCCCCCATGATATCTCTATCAACCAAAAAGGATAATCTCATCCCATCAGTGTGAAGGCTTCTGAATCGACTACAGTGATAATCAGCCTAGGATCAGACCATGGAAAACCAATCTATAGCCAATATTGTGGCATAGGGTTCCATCATTATTACCAAAAGGTCCCACATGAACCTATATCCACTAAGAGATATCTCACACTACCAGTAGATAAATGATATAGAAGAAGTGTTCCCCATATGAACCTCAAGACAAAGCTGATGGGATAATGCCTCAACTGAGAGCTCCAACTCTCAAATCAAGAATAAAGAGATGATGGAATGACTCAAACATATGTATAATAAAACCTAGTAATGATTAAAATAAAAAAACATCATACCTCTAATCATCTCATGTGTTGTTGCGTAATATACCTTCATAGAATGTAGTTATCTGCGGCCTCGATCGTCAAATCTCTAAGCCTAACGTGGGCCACATGGTGGTGGTGTTGGTGTAAGGATCCCATAGCATCATCTACCACCCACATATCCTCCTCCTAGAGCTATATATACTCCTTTTCTAGTTGTTACTCTCTATGGTCTACCCTTCCCTCACCTCAGAGATCCCTGATCATGGTGCCAACTCTATTGTGGCAGTCCACCCACTATCTTCCAAAGCTCCTCAGCACATATGGTTGGGTAGTCACATGCCATGTTACTTTTCCCATCACAAGCATAACACAGCCCCTCTATGGGATTCCTTGGTCCTCTGTGTTGTCCCTAGCCATGTTCCTGAGCATGATCTTGGGAGGATCACGTGTGTTCAGATCATATCGATTGGCGTCTGCTAGCTGTTGCAAACGAATTAGCTCTATGATACCCACTGCCATATCTAGCTTCTTGTAATCCCTCTAACAAGAATATTTCCATCGACATTTCCCTATCCAACACCCCATATTGGTGGGAGTTCACATGGTCACTACACTAGCATAGATATCTATACAAATACCCTGCTCAAACTTCGGTGCTCAGACGTAGTCATCTCAGATCATCTCAATGGAGTACTGGGTAAGGTTTGTGAACCTCATAGTGTACTCATACACTGTCATACCTCCTTGTTTTAGCACTAGAATATCTTGAATCTTAACCAAGTACAAGATGAAGTTGTAGTACATCTCATGGAATAGTTGTTGGAAGTCAGGTCATGAGAGTGTTAGCTCATCGTGCATATGTGAAACAAGACTCAACTAGTGCCCCTCTTCTCTGTGGAAATTCATGCTACTAGTGAAACAGTCTTATCCTTTGGTGTTCAAATAAACAAGAAAACATGAACCACTGACTCTATCCAATACTCTACTTCCTTGGGATCTAGCTCGCCAAATAACCTTAGTGGCCTCAGGCACTGTAACTCGTGGAGTGCATTAAGCTAGAACACATCCTCATCCTACACTGTTGGTATGATATACTACTCAACAGGTGGAGGTTATACTACCTAGATATCCATAGGAATAATCTCACATGATATACCCCAAACTGAGGCCTCATCACTCATTGGATCTTCATCACAATCCAAAACTGGTAACATGGTTGGCTATTGTCACAGAGGCAACATAAAAATTTAATCAAGATGTACCATGTTCAAATGAGAATATATATATAATGGGGATATTAATCAAGAAGGATAATCAGAGACTAAATCCTATATGATATATGTACCATTTATCCCTAAAACCAATGTCTCAGTATGATGATTTGACAAGTAGGTAGTCAAGGTCCCAGTGAATTGATATTTCGGCCACCACACAAACATTGGGGTCTGTGGCCCAAAATCCTCACTCAAAACACTTTGAAATAGTTTCCCAAAATCCCAACCAAATAATATTAAAGGGACTACTCCATACACCATCCCAATTATTGAACCATCTATAATACTAATCTATAAAGACTCGACCCAATAGGGATTTAGCCACAACTACCTTAAGCTAGCTTCCATAAGTCAAGGGCAGGTGAAAAGCACCAAAAGGAATACCTAACATGGGAGGTCTTTGACTAATGTAAATGTACGCACACACCTGGCCATATCAATGAAAAATTGTAGAGGAATAATAATAAAAATTTGAAATATATAAATAATAACCATGTATAAAAAAATCACTCTAGGGTGTCTAAGAGAATGACAATGTAAATTGACAAGTAAAGGGGAAAAATAAATGCTCAACTAGATAGATGACCAAACCTAATAAAACAAGAAAAGTAAAAGTGATGATAGAGCCTCTCTCTAGATCACCAAGCTCCGACCATCATATGTGATCTAATGAACTAGGTATCCCTATGATCCTCTGAATTCACCATTGACCTATCTGTTATCTATATAATACACAACACATGTGAGCAAAGCCCATGTAGGTATGAGTATATACATACCCAGTAGGGCACCTTGAAATCTGAAGGGGTTGGTAAGTGATGTGATAGAAATAGATAATAGACAACTCAACCCAAATAAAAAGAGTAAAAAATCCAATGACATTGATACAAATATATACATGTGTGTGTGTCTATGTCCTCAAACCAAAGAAACCCAATGAGAGAGTAGGGGAATATCCATCTTTCGTGACCCCCTCCACACAATGTTTACCTATTTTGGGTCAGAAATGAGATAAGAGAGATAGTGACCCCCGATTACCGCCTCCAATAGGCCCCCAGTTGGAAAATAGAACTAAGGGTATAATAAACACACAGATGGGAGGCATTACCATCTAAGAGAATACATGCGAAAGAGAGAGATAAAATTGACACAAACCAACTCCTTCTCAAACTGCAATATAAAACAAAACCCAAGTACATAAATGTAATGTCATGTAATAACTACTACAACTAAAAATGGAAAATGATAATTACCAAAAGAAAGTAAAGATGACAATGACCACAAAGCCCAAACAACTCCTGTAAAATCGCCATCTATTAGTAACAATCCTAATCTTCAAAATGATTAAACTGAACTGAAAAAAAAATTATATGTATGTTGGGTTAGTATAATAGTATACTCATTAGGATCCTCCCAGGAGCCTCTCATGTAAAAAGGTAAAGATATCATTTTAAAGAACAATGAACATCAAGTGAAACTAACTCACCACCTAAACAGGTATAATAAGCTATCATCCTAACCATGGATACTCTCACCAAGTATCATATACAAGGACACATAATAATGAATATCAAGGTTACCCTACTACAACTTCCCCACTGGTTTGACGCTCTCCCCCAACATTGTACATCCTAAGCATCTCTCTCCCAAATTCTAGCCCACAGACACCTGGGTGAAGCACCATAACATGCACCTCATGAAACACACCACCACATCCATGTAACCAAAAGTAACCAAGTAGTTTTTGGGAGCCACCACAGTCTACATAACATTTATAATATATTGGGTATTATACCTCAATCCATCACAACCCATTCACCAAGTAAGGATCCTCATTCCATCATAGCTTATACATGTTATACCTATAGTAGTCCTTAGGAAACTATATCCAAAATACATATGAGTGAAATAACCCCAAGCCTTTGCATCCCTCTATACACATATATGGTGAAAAATAACTAACATGCATACCAGAAACAGTTACTGTTGGATCTGAATCTACGGATTACACACAAGAGGGGGGGTGAATTGTGTCTTTTCAAAATTATTACAATCTCTTCAATTTAGACAAATTCTGTCCACTATGCTTTAGCACGATTAAATATGCAGCGGAAAAAGTAAAAGCATGAACACACAGATGTATAGTGGTTCGGGGAACAGAAGGCCCCTAGTCCACTCCACCAACGCTCAAATCCACGAGCTTGGCGATTTTCACTATCTGGTCCTCGTTTCCACAGACCTGTCCACAACTGAGTACAGGCAGTTGACACCTTTACAAGTTTCAGGAAAACACAGCCTTCCTGGTTCAAACACGAACCCACACAGCTTAGAACGAGAAGCTGATCACTCAAAATTAAAAAAGGGTTTTGATAAAGAAAACACTTCTCCAGTTGTTCTTCACAATTGCAACAGAATGCAATTGACAGTAGATAGATCGTCGTCTTCAGAAAATAAAGATCTGTAATCAAAACAGTTCTGAGTCGATCCAGTTGCAACAGATATTACAAGAAACTTCACAACTTCAGCAGCAGTAGATTCACAACAGATAGTCGATGTAGAACACGTGAATCTGCTATCAAGATCTTCCTTCGGTAATAAAGGTTTTACACTTCTTCTCGATCACCAGAAAAGAACGCCTTTACACAGTCTCTGTTTCTTGCTCGTTAAAAGATCAATCTGTATATTTCATACACTTTCCTGTGTATATATATATCCGAAGTTTCCATGATAGAACATATATATTCAAATCCGAGAAAATCTTCCGCATAAATAGAGCCATGAAAATCTCCTTTAGATTCGCGATATTAAATAAAAATAACAGAGCCATTGTAACTCCCCTGAAGAATCGGCATAAAAAGCTCTGTTTTAAATCAATCATTAATCCGTTGAAAATCGTCTTTGATTCCGTCAAAGTCGTACTTAAGAATCGGCTCGAAATCCGCTTAATAATCCGCCTATTTGACCAATGCAAAAGGAAATATCGTCTGTCAAAAATATCCCGACGCCAAACGTAGGGTTGATGACGTGGCTCCAAACGTAGGGTTCACAAACGTAAGGTTTACAAACGTAAGGTTCACAAACGTAAGGTTCACAAACATATTTTCTCTTCAGCATTCAAACGTAGGGTTGATCATCCATACTTTGTCTTGCTTCAACTCTCCAAAGAACGTACGGTTGATTATAAAAGTAAGGTTGATGATCCATACTTTTGAGAAACAAACTCAACACTGAAAACTAACGTACGGTTTCTCTTCCATACTTGTCCAACAACAAAAACGTAAGGTTCCTTCCAAACGTAATGTTCGTCTTCCATACTTTTCAACAACGTAAGGTTCATTAACCATACGTTTCAAAATAACATAAAAAGAAAACTTTTCATCCATACGTTACGTTCATCAACGTAGGGTATGAACAGTGATTCCAGTACGCGCTAAAACTGATCTCGCACTACAGTGATTCCAGAACGCGCTAAAATTGATCTCACGCTACAGTGATTCCAGAACACGCTAAAATTGATCTCGGAATAAAATAAAGTATGAAATCTCGTTATATGAAATAAATAAATAAAATAAATTCCTGCAAAATACTCAACGAAATAATTAGTAAATAATTAAGGGTATTTGTGAGCATCAAAATCATCATAAAGAGACAGAGTATTATTTAAAATAATCTCCCCCTTTAAAAAACATTATTTTGAATTGTTTGAAAACAATACATTGCTCAACAATCTCCCCCTTTTTGATGATCACAAAACCCATAAAAATAATAGAACTAATTTAATTGCAATCTTCATTGAAAAATTAGTTTTATAAAATTTTAGAATTTTTAAAGGATTAAAACAATATTTAACTATAATAAAATTTCTCCCCCATAAAAATAAATTTTCAGCTAAAAATAGATAAAAGATAAATATCGTATATATCCAAATTCTCCCATATATCCAAATTTCTTCATAGGAAACAAATGAATTTACATGTTGTGTTTATCCAAATTCTCCCCCTTTTTGTGATATCAAAATGAATGAAAAATTACAGATTTGAACACATTCAATATTGCACTAAATTATAAGTAAATGATTTAATTAACTGTGTATGAATAAGTGAATTTGTTATACTGGCTAACTCAATCATAAATCAATAAACAACAAAACAAAAAAAAGAATTTTCATTCACAAGCTGTTATATATAAACGATTGTGATATACAGAGGAATCAAGGTTCATAGATAAGACAGGGGAAAAGGTGTCTATTTCCTTTGAATCGCGGTATTTATCTCTGTAAACTATTCCCTGAGCCTATTCATCATCCCATCTCCTAACTTGATGATAAGATCTATGTTATCTTGAGTCATATGAATATCTTCAATCAAATTAACTCTGAAAAACTCATGCATTCTTTCTTCTTTTTCAACAAAAAGAGCCAGTTTTTCTGATAACTGATTCAAAAGAATCCTAATCGGTTGCTCTCCAGATGTCAACTGATCCACTAAAAATTTCTGATTATCTAGCAAAACTGAAAAAGGGGCACTATTACACTGAAGATCGTGTAATCTGTCACTCATATTGCTCAGTGCTCCAGTAATTGCTTGAAATCTCCGAATCAAATCAGGTGAAGAGCCTGATCCACTCATAGCACTGTTTGCAACAAACTCAAATTTATTCTCCATGTAAATCTTCAACTCAGATAAATCATCTTTCTTTACCATCTCTGATTTTAACTGATCAACAGCATGCAGCATATCAGTCTTAAACAAATCTATTTCCTGTCTTGAAACAGTACATTCTTTCAGCTTCTGAAACTTCAACTGCTCTAAGTTCAGAGAATTTCTGAGACTAACATTCTCAGATTCTAACTGAGAGATACGCTTGTACAACTCAACAACTTCTTCTTTTCTCGAATCAGGGGCATCCTGTGCTCGATTCTCATGTCCAGAATTAGGTTGATGAAGCAGGGCAAGTGGTAAAGAATCTGCATCCGACTGTTCTTTGTCCTTGTCCTGACAAGGTTGATCCACTGAACTATCTTTTGAAGCCTGAAACTCTTCCACAGAAAAATCTTCTTGAAGTACCTCTGTATTAGCTTCAGAAGTATGTTCATTACGAACAGTAGTTTCTCTGACTTCTACTGATTGGTCAAGAACAATATTTTCATGTAAATCTTGAGGTCCGGCCACTTCTTCACCAGGAACTGCCTCCATAAGTTGTTCTTGTTGAATTACTTTTTCAACAGCCACAGCAGCAGATTGAGGTTCTTCTGGAGTTTCTGTTTGAGCTGCTGGTTCCTCTATCGGTGCAGTCTGCTCCACAACAGTTTCTCTCACAAATGAATAAGATAACGGTTCAGAGGATTTCAAGGTAGGAGAGATAATTTCTTCATCAATTGACCTCTTCCTTCTAGATTGAAGTCCTTCTTGACTTCTCTATTCCTCAACTTCCTCCATCTCAAAACGAATTCTCCTTGCCACTGTACTAACTCTTGATTCTGCTTGTCCCTCCTTGGACTTAGCGGGTTGAGCCTGAGCACTCTCCGAGTTTTCCTCAGCTCCAACAGGTAAGAGTTTTCCTTTAATTGTGCTCCAGAAGTATCCTACTTTCCTCAAAGTTCCAGCATTAAAAACATTACTGTGGTGACATTTCACCCCAGCATCTACCAATCTGATCATTCCTCTTTTAAACAAAAACAAAGAAATGAACCTTACATAAGGGAAAAAGGTCATTCTTGCTTCACTCTGACAGCAGTAACTCAGATATCTTATCATAAACCGAGGAAAATTAAACTTAATATCACACATCAGAAGATACATTATGTACATGTCAGGGTATAGGATTTTCTCCATCTCAGCCATTCTTGGTGCTAAACCAGTCTGAACAAATTTTACCAAAATTTTCTGATCGGGCTCCAAATCCTTAATAAACATCTTCTTTATCACTCTGGTTCCAAACAGAAAAGACATAATGTCTTCAGACTTATGTACAGAATCTCCAATATTCCGTAAATCGAAATGAAAAACTCCTTCATGAGGGCAGTTAAGAATTTGACTTATCTCTACAGATGATATTGAAAAGTCCTTATCCTCTATTTGAGCCAATAAACTATCCTCTGTATCTCCAAGGCTAAACTGGACAGTTCTAAAGAAATGTCTCATTTCTGCCTCATATAGAAACTCAGAATTTTCACTATTAAAAGCTTGCTCAAGGATTTGAAATGACAATGCTTGCTTCAACAGTAAATTAGTTTCAAACAGCCACTCTAAATCTATGACTTTACCTTGCAGTATTTTCCGACCTACTACCTTAGGTTTCTTTGCAGCACTGCTCTCGGCTTCATCTGGACGCTTAGTCTTTGCCATTCCAACAACGATTTCTGAAGGTTCGTAAGTTTAGGGTTTGAAGATTCAGAAGAGGGTTTTGGAGCAGATGTGCGGTTTTAGGTTGTCGAAAGGGTTTCCGAAAAAGGTGAAGCAGTTTAGAAGGTGAAACGGTTCTGACAGCCTTGATTCCCATGTAATAACTAATCATTACTTTTATTTAAAACAAAATAAAATTACTTATAGCGGAAAATAGAAATTAAGCAGAATTCGAAAACAGAATAAGATTAAAAAAAAACTATTTAAAATTAAATAAACCTAACTCCCCCTTAATAAATTCAAACCTTGCCGTGGGAAGTGGTTTAGTAAAAATATCTGCTAATTGATTTTCTGTATTTACAAATTCTAAAAATATATTCTTTTTAAACACATGATCTCTTAAAAAGTGATGTCTTATATCAATGTGCTTAGTTCTAGAATGACTAATAGGATTTTTTGAAATATTAATTGCACTAGTATTATCACATAAAATAGGTGTATTATTGAAATTTAATCCAAAGTCCATAAGAGTGTTTTTCATCCACAACACCTGTGCACAGCAACTACCTACAGACACATATTCTGCCTCGGCTGTTGACAGGGCAACTGAGTGTTGTTTCTTACTAGACCATGATACTAAAGATTTCCCTAAAAAGTGACATGTTCCTGAAGTACTCTTCCTATCTAATCTACAGCTTCCAAAGTCAGCATCTGAATATGAAATTAAATTAAAATCAGAGGTTTTTGGATAAAGCAGAGATTGATAAATAGTACCTTTTAAATATCTAAAAATTCTTTTAACAGCAGTTAAATGGGATTCTTTGGGATTTGATTGAAATCGAGCACAAAGACATACTGAATACATTATATCTGGTCTACTAGCAGTAAGATATAACAAACTACCAATCATACTTCTATATAACTTGTTGTCCACTGATTTTCCAGTTTCATCCAAATCAAGTTTTATATTAGTACACATAGGAGTTGTAAATGGCTTGCTGGTTTCAAGTCCAAATTTCTTAAGTAAATCAGTAATGTATTTGCATTGATTTAAAACATTTCCAAAATCTTTTTGAAATATTTGAAGACCCAAAAAGAAATTTAATTCTCCCATCATACTCATTTCAAATTCTTTTTGCATTAATTCTGAAAATTCATGACAAAGAATTTTATTGGTTGATCCAAAAATTACATCATCAACATAAATTTGAACCAACAAAACATTATTTTTCATAGTCAACTGAAATAATTTAAAATTCATATAAGATGCATAGGCTAAAAGGATTCTAATGGCTTCTAACCTGGCTACAGGTGCAAAAGTCTCATCATAATCTATTCCTTCTTCTTGATTATATCCTTTAGCTACTAATCTTGCTTTATTTCTAGTTATTATCCCTTGATCATCCTGTTTATTCCTAAAGACCCATTTAGTTCCTATTACTGGATAATCATGTGGTCTTTCAACTAATTCCCAAACCTTATTTCTCTTGAACTGGTTCAATTCATCCTGCATTGCTATTACCCAGCTCTCATCATCTAAGGCTTCTTCTATGTTCTTAGGTTCTTGTTGGGATAGGAAAGCAGAGAATTCAACTATGTTTCCAAGGTTTCTTCTAGTTTGAATACCAGTCTCTAAGTCACCTATCACAGATTCTAAAGGGTGATTCTTTAAGGTTCTAGACTGTCTAGGCATTACATTCAAGGGTTCTTCAGTGTCATGTTCTTCTGAACTGGACTGAATTTCTTTTATATCATTTTCAAAATCATTCTTTAAATTCTCAAGTCTCATGTTTTCATTAGAATCAGGTTCATCTATTTGTTCTATCCTTTTCTCAAAAGGATCAGATTCATCAAATTTCACATGAACTGATTCTTCAACAATCCTTGACTTTTTATTATAGACTCTATAAGCTTTGGAGGTTGCAGAATATCCTAAGAAAATACCCTTATCAGATTTTGGATCAAATTTACCAAGATTATCTTTGGTATTCAAGATGTAAACCTTGCATCCAAAAACTTTAAAGTAATTTACTTTAGGTTTTCTGTTATTCCATAGTTCATAGGGTGTCTTTTTCAAAATAGGTCTTATTAAAATTCTATTCATTATATAACAAGCTGTATTAACAGCTTCTGCCCTTAAATATATAGGTAGGCTATATTCATTTAACATAGTTCTAGCCATTACTTGAATAGTTCTATTTCTTCTTTCTACAATCCCATTATGTTGAGGTGTTCTTGGAGCAGAGAAGGTGTGTTTAATACCCATGTTTGAGCAAAAGGAATTAAATTCCTGGTTCTCAAATTCTCCACCATGATCACTTCTCAATGAGATTATATTAAAACCTTTTTCATTTTGAATAGATTTACAAAAACCTTAAAATAAACTAAAAGCTTCACTTTTAAATTTCAAAAAGAAAATCCAAGTAAATCTAGAATAATCATCAACTAATACATAAACATATAATTTACCCGCTAAACTTTCTACTCTTGAAGGTCCAAACAAATCCATATGGATAAGTTCTAGAGGTTTAGTTGTAGAAACTTTATTAACAGATTTGAATGATGATTTGTGTTGCTTGCCAAGATGACATGCATCACAGAATCTGTCATTTTCAAATTTGAGACTAGGCAAATCAGAAACTAGATGTTTCTTAGATAATTTATGTAAAGCATATATATTGCAATGACCAAGTCTTCTATGCCAGATCCAGGATTCACTTATATTAGCAGTTAAGCAGTTTACTTGTTGTTTACACAAGGAATACAAGTCCAAAGTACAAACATTATCAGTTCTGGGTGCTCTAAACTTAAACAGTTTATCTTTAGAAACAGTACAACTATTGTTAGTAAAATCAACAGTGTATCCATCATCACAGAGTTGAGAGATACTTATCAGATTGTGTTTTAACCCTTGTACATAAAGTACTTTGTTGATTGAGACTGTCTCTGGATCTCCAATTGTTCCAATACCAATAATCTTTCCTTTGGCATTGTCACCAAAGGTGACAAGTCCTCCTTCCTTTCGAGTAAGAGAAGAGAAATTAGCTGAAGTTCCACTCTTGTGTCTTGAGCAGCCACTGTCCATATACCATATTTCTTTCTTTCTTTGGTGACCTGCTACCTGCAAAGACATTCAAACAAATTGCTTTGGTACCCATATTTTGTTGGGTCCAGAAGTGTTAGCAAGCAGTGATCTGGGTATCCAGATTTGCTTTGTTTTCTTAAAATTGATTGAATCATATAGATCATTGGAAATATAAGCTTTCTTAATTCCACATATTTGAGGTTGTCTTAGAAAACAGTTTTTAGCTATATGACCTTTTGTTCCACAGAAGTTACAAATAACCTGTTTAGTGCTAGGAACAAAATAATTTTTGTATAACTTAGGTTTTTCTCCTTTACTTCCAATTCCAAACCTTTCCTTTTTAATTACAGTTTTTCCAAGTATCTCATTTAAGGTGTTTTCTCCTTTTGTAAAAACTAATGCAGCCTTTTTATAAGATTCTACTTCATCCTGTAAAGTTTTTATTTTTGATTCAAAATTAATTTTATTTGAGTCAGCAGAGTTGTATTTGTCAATTAATTCCTTATGTTGTTTTAGCAAAGTATTTCTCTCATCTGAAATAGCTTTATGCAAGTTCTTTATAGATTTATATTTTTTAAATAATGAGTCATACCTTTCTTCAAGCATATTGCAGTAAGCTGCAAGTTTTTTATTTGAGAAGCTTGTTTCAGAGTTTGATTCATTATTTGAGTCAGAGGAGTAGTATGAGTGTACCTCATCAGTTTCAGCCATGAAACACATATTTGATTTTAAATTGGCTTCCTCCTTCTCTGAGCTTGATTCAGAAGAATCACTTGAGTCTTCAGAAACACTCCAAGTAGCTTTCATAGCTTTCTTGTCTTTCTGCTCATAATCATCTCTTTTGAAGAATTTCTTCTTCTTTGTATCTTTAAATTTTGGGCAATCCGGTCTTATATGTCCCATCTTTTTGCATTCATAACATCTCACTTCCTTGATATCCTTCTTGAAGGATTTCATGAAGTCTTTCTTCTTACTGTAGAACTTTCTGAATTTTCTGGCTAGCTGAGCTAGTTCTTCATCCGAATTTGAAGAATCAGAGCTTTCTGATTTAGCACTTACTTCTCTGTTCTACATCTTTCTATCCTTTTGTTGAGAAGTCACTTTCAAAGCAGTATTTTCCCTTTTTATGTAGACTTTATGCTCATTTACCTCATCTTGCATTTCAGCCTCGTACATCATCAATGTACCAATCAGCTCTCTCATAGTTAGATCTTTAACAGAAGTTGATTGTCTGATTGCTGCAGAGATTCCATTCCATCGAGTAGGAAGTACTCTCAGTACCTTTAACGCTTGATCAGCCTGCTTGATTGGTTCTCCTAGAGCTGTTATATTATTGACAATTTCTGTCAATCTTCCATTCATCTGAGTGATGCTCTCTCCTTCAATCATTCTGAAAGTATCGAATTTTAATTTAGCAGTTGCATATCTCATCTGTCTTACATTATCTGTTCCTTCATATGCAACAGCTATCGTTTGCCACATTTCATATGCAGTCGGGCATTGAGATACTCTGTTAAATTCATCCGGTCCTAAACCACAGATGATTGCATTCATAGCTTTTGAATTCATGTCATACTCAGCCTCTGTAGCAGCACTCCATGTATCAGGATTTTCAGGAATTTCATAGGGAGTCAGAATCTTTGAATAGACTCTGTAACCAAGATTTTTCAGATAAATAATCATACCTGATTTCCAGCAGCCATAATTATCTCCATTAAAGTAAGGTGCTCTGACCATTGACATTCCCTCTCTCGTATCAGCCATGATACACTATATATAATCTTTAAATACTTCTAGCTTGATAAGACTTTAAAAAATAAGAAGCTCCTCCTCTGATACCAATTGTTGGATCTGAATCTACGGATTACACACAAGAGGGGGGGTGAATTGTGTCTTTTCAAAATTATTACAATCTCTTCAATTTAGACAAATTCTGTCCACTATGCTTTAGCATGATTAAATATGCAGCGGAAAAAGTAAAAGCATGAACACACGAATGTATAGTGGTTCGGGGAACAGAAGGCCCCTAGTCCACTCCACCAACGCTCAAATCCATGAGCTTGGCGATTTTCACTATCTGGTCCTCGTTTCCACAGACCTGTCCACAACTGAGTACAGGCAGTTGACACCTTTACAAGTTTCAGGCAAACACAGCCTTCCTGGTTCAAACACGAACCCACACAGCTTAGAACGAGAAGCTGATCACTCAAAAATAAAAAAGGGTTTCGATAAAGAAAACACTTCTCCAGTTGTTCTTCACAATTGCAACAGAATGCAATTGACAGTAGATAGATCGTCGTCTTCAGAAAATAAAGATCTGTAATCAAAACAGTTCTGAGTCGATCCAGTTGCAACAGATATTACAAGAAACTTTACAACTTCAGCAGCAGTAGATTCACAACAGATAGTCGATGTAGAACACGTGAATCTGCTATCAAGATCTTCCTTCGGTAATAAAGGTTTTACACTTCTTCTCGATCACCAGAAAAGAACGCCTTTACACAGTCTCTGTTTCTTGCTCGTTAAAAGATCAATCTGTATATTTCATACACTTTCCTGTGTATATATATATCCGAAGTTTCCAAGATAGAACATATATATTCAAATCTGAGAAAATCTTCCGCATAAATAGATCCATGAAAATCTCCTTTAGATTCGCGATATTAAATAAAAATAACAGAGCCGTTGTAACTCCCCTGAATAATCGGCATAAAAAGCTCCGTTTTAAATCAATCATTAATCCGTTGAAAATCGTCTTTGATTCTGTCAAAGTCGTACTTAAGAATCGGCTCGAAATCCGCTTAATAATCCTCCTGTTTGACCAATGCAAAAGGAAATATCGTCTGTCAAAAATATCCCGACGCCAAACGTAGGGTTGATGACGTGGCTCCAAACGTAGGGTTCACAAACGTAAGGTTTACAAACGTAAGGTTCACAAACGTAAGGTTCACAAACATATTTTCTCTTCAGCATTCAAACGTAGGGTTGATCATCCATACTTTGTCTTGCTTCAACTCTCCAAAGAACGTACGGTTGATTATAAAAGTAAGGTTGATGATCCATACTTTTGAGAAACAAACTCAACACTGAAAACTAACGTACGGTTTCTCTTCCATACTTGTCCAACAATAAAAACATAAGGTTCCTTCCAAACGTAATGTTCTTCTTCCATAATTTTCAACAACGTAAGGTTCATTAACCATACGTTTCAAAATAACATAAAAAGAAAACTTTTCATCCATACGTTACGTTCATCAACGTAGGGTATGAACAGTGATTCCAGTACGCGCTAAAACTGATCTCGCACTACAGTGATTCCAGAACGCGCTAAAATTGATCTCGCGCTACAGTGATTCCAGAACACGCTAAAATTGATCTCAGAATAAAATAAAGTATGAAATCTCGTTATATGAAATAAATAAATAAAATAAATTCCTGCAAAATACTCAACGAAATAATTAGTAAATAATTAAGGGTATTTGTGAGCATCAAAATCATCATAAAGAGACAGAGTATTATTTAAAATAATCTCCCGCTTTAAAAAACATTATTTTGAATTGTTTGAAAACAATACATTGCTCAACAGTTACTACTAAGGTAAGAGATTGGGGACATAGGGGGTAATCATCCGTCAATCCTACCACCGGTATGTTGCGGAAAAAACCCCCCAGGTCTCAGAATCCATAGGGTGTAAGTTTCCCTAACTAACTGGGTGGAGTTGTGTATAGAAATAGAAAAGGTACATGACATAATATATATCACAACCATACAAAAGGAATATCCTAGTCTTAGACTCAACTATAGAAAACATCTCTCAAACTCCCAACTAATATTGCTAAGATAGGATATCCTATAAGCACACAACCATTTAAAAAGCTACAGTAAGTTATTTTATCCCTTTTAATTAGTTACATATTATACTAATTAACTATATTATCATTAATTAACCATTAACATTTTCTACATTATGTTATATTAGTATCACAAGAATATCCATGCCATCTAGGCATAAGAAATCTGAGCTCATAGATTCCCATAATTACAACCTCAGCATTGCATACCAATAATCTCCAAGCCCTTGGGTTAAAAATTTATACATTTATTAACATCATTACTTCCCATATTTTTAAGTGTTCTAGGAAAACATTCTAATATAATCAACTCGAAGGGATAAAAATGTGAGCAGATGAACTGCCTATCAAGTCTTCTCCACCTATAGAAGGAGCATAAACTCATACAAACATGAGAAGCTAAACACGAAAAGCACATGGAATACCTTGTATGTATTTTCTTCTCTTGGAAAGAGAGTAAACAAAACCATCTGCCTCAAGTAATGTGGAAAATCAGATAAACAAACAACCTAGTTGTTAGCCAAATAGCAGATTCAAACAAGCATTAAACTTTTATAACAATGGGTAAGCCCAACTTAAACCCATTTTTTCATCTATAGTATCCTCTCCGACACCCAATTTCATATCCTGATGCATCTCTCCACTATAGGTGTCAATTTTTTCCTCAACAAATGGGCCTCCTCACCCCACATACCACAACAGACCTCCAGGATCAGCCATCCTAGGCTCACAATACATCTATGCCTCCCCACCTAACATACCACAATAGCCCTTTAGGTTCAGCCATCCCAGGATCACAACACACCACAATTAGTAGGAAACAGACATAGAAACCAATCCCTTGGACCTAAAGAAAGGCATCTAGCCTTCACACACAATGACCTCTCACATCTCTAAAGCACAAGGAACATAGCCTCTACAAGAAAATTGGAAACTCATGCCCTATAAAGTAATTATCTTTTATCACACAACTAGTTCTTAATCCATCAAGAATTAAATGATTCATTATCATTAGTTACAACTATAGGAAACCTAAGCAACAAGTTATCTCAATTGTCACAAATTAATTAAACAATTAATTTAACTCAACTTTGATTACATTATCAATAAGAATCAACATGCTTCAAATACATTAACTAATTCAATTAAACATGCATACTTGCATCAATTTGATTAACATCAAATTACAAAAAAACAACAACAACTGATTCATTAAACATGCCTCTTTAATTTCTTTATCCAATTAATTGTCAATTAATTCTAGCTTTATGTTATTCAACAATTCCTTCCAAAACAACATGAGAATTCAATCAATTCATAGACATCACACTATCAAGAAAATCTAGAGGCATACCGCTATCATATTACAAAGTAGAAACAGTGTTATGTAATCGATACCAATTATTTAATCTTGTCCAAAAAATTATTAGTTTAATTTAATTGTGATCCAAGGGGATAAATCATTCAAATATATGATTTCACATAATTAAATATAGAATCAAAAAAATACCTTACCTCAAAAGGTCATCAGCATTCTTCGCATTAGAACGGACCACGCAACGAATATCCAATCACTCCTCTAATGAGAGCTGTATCCATATAAGGATTTCATTGAACAACCACACCAATAATAACCAATAATAACCTATTATAACCATGGTTAAGAAAATTCCATAGTAAAATGAGAGGATATGAGAGGAAATGAGGTCAAACTGGGAGAAACTGTTAGAAAATGAAGGAAAAACAGACATTGGATCAACCCAGGTCACCATGGATCGAAGATAGAAGATATGAATCGATCCTTGAGGAAGGAATCCACAAAATAGTGAATATGTTGTCATTGGGTCACCTTGAGTCGGGAGAGAGTTTTTGTATCCATAGGTTTTGATAACACGAGTGGCTGGAAATGTTTTAAAACATACAACCTTAGGGAATTACACAATGTGTAATCCCCTTTCACGTCGTGTAATCCTGATAATTTGGTTTTCACAAAAAAGATAACACCTCTTTAATTTATTTATTTTTCAAAACATGATATGTTACATGGTGTGAAACCCTCTTTCATGTCGTATAACTTTTCATGATGTGAAATCCTCCCTGCTTCCATTTTCTTTCAACTGAACTACTCCAGACATCCTCTAAGCTTCCATTGGAAACATCAAGCCTAAAAAACACGCAAAGGGCTGATCCACATGGATCTGGACCCTTACATTAGATACCTCTCAAAACATTCTCATCCTTGAGAATCCAAAACCATCCCATATAGGAATAGAAAGGGGTAATCCAAATATCCACCCTACGAGATACCTCTCAAAGTTCTTGCCACCATAGGAGCTCAACCACCACACTAGGGGAACAATGTAAAACCATAAAACAACCAAAACCATCTCTTAAACACCCTCCCATGGTATATACCTCTAAAAATAGAGAAAACCACAATAATAAACAAGATAAAGAAATCTACCAAACCAAAAAAGTTCTACAACCAGAAAATGAACAGCATTACAAGAGAAGAACAAAACACCAAACAACTCAGGGTACTAAGAATGTATATATGACTCATTTCCATAGGTACTCTCCTCTATACCACCATGTTTACACAAAATTAGAACCAAGGGGATATCATTCCTACACAACACCTTCTCCTAGTGGTCTTATATCTCTATAGGATGCTCCTCAAAGGTCACATCATTTTCAACATCGATCTCACCCTAATCGATGACATGAAAATTGTCATGAAGGTAAAAATAGAGTTAAGAATTGTGAAAACCATAATGTATCTAGACTATCTATGGGGGAAAGTTCTACCCTATATTTCATGGCTCCAACATGATCCAACACCTTTAAAGTCCCAAAAAACTGGGGAGAAAGCTTAATCCTATAACCAAACCTTCACTGCCCCCAATCGGGAGTCACCTTTAGGAACACATGATCCCCGACATAAAACTTAAGAGGTATCCACCTATGATCATCATAGGATTTTTGATGATCTTGTGCTGCTTTAATCCTCTCACAAGTCACACGATTCATCTATATTGTATTCTATACCAATTCTGGCCTAAGAATTGCAAACTCTCTAAACCCAGTCCAGCACAACAAAGAACGAAATGGTTGGCCATACAAGGATTCAAATGGAACTATACCGATGGTGGAGAGAAAGCTATTGTTGTAAGAGAACTCTAATAGGGGTATGTGTCTCATCCATGAACCTATAAAATCTTATACACAAGAGCGCAACATCTCTTCAAGAGTCTGGATAATATACTCTGTCTGACCATCCATCTATGGATAAAAAAGAATTTCTAAGGAATAGTTGAGAACCAAAATCTTGATGGAGACCTCTTCACACACTAGAGGTAAAATGATTATCTTGATTGAAAATTATTGTCCTTAGGACTCCATGGAGTCTCACCACCTCCTCCAAATACTGCCTTGACATAACCTTCACTAAGATTGGATAATTTATCACTATAAAGTGGTATGATTTATTCAAGTGATCCACTACCACCCATATAGATTCACATCATCCCAAACCTCAATGTAAAATGATAATAAAGTCCACTGATATGTCCTCCCAATTCCTCTGAGAAACATCTAACGGTTTGAGAAAACCATTGGGAACATGGTGCTTAGACTTCACCTTCTAGAAGACCAATCATTGAGACACAAACCCTACAACAGAACTCTTCAACCAAGACCACCAAAACTAACCTATAAAAGATAAATACATATTTTTCATGATATTATGTACCGCAAAAGGTGAACTATGGAACTCTCTGAGAACCATATCATGCATTTCCAAAGGACCTAAAATCCTTCCCAGAAACAACACTCAGTGTTGTTCATATTCGGACCAACCTTCAGGGGTCTTTCCACAAACAACTCGGTCTCTCCAGTCCACCACCTCAAGATCCCCTAATTGGGACTCTTACACCTACTGCACCAGAGATTATTTCACCATCATCTGAAAAAGACAAGCTCTTCCCCAAACATCTCCCATATATAGGTGCAATGTTGAAAGTTCTTTCATCACTCTCCATGAATCATCTAATTCTCACACTGGATCACTACATGAATTCTAGCTCATCGAATTAGATACAACAATCCCTTTCCCTCACTACAACATTAATAGTTGTTTATGGTGGTTTTTTAGTGGAAGTTTACTAAACTGCTGCTAAATTTTTTATTAATGATTTAGCGGCAGTTTTTGATAAACCACTGCTAAAACCTTTTTTTTAGCTGCAACACTCCCCCCTACAACGCCCTTTCTCTCCCAGAATTTTGTGAGACCCCCCTGGCGACCCCTGAAACCCTTGCTGTCTTGCCGCGCCTCGCCGCCTCACCCATTTCAGAAGTAGTTTATCAAATTGGTAATGACAAATACCATATTTGAGCATTAGATTAATTATAATAGAATTATTTATTAAGAATGACTATTACATTGATATTTTGATCATGTTTTTTGTTTTTTATACCAATCATGTTGATTAGTATAAATAATAATGCTACCTTGACCATGAATATTGTTTTGATAAATAATGAGTATGTTAGAAGGGGTGTTTTTCTATTGTATAACTTGTGTTTTGGTATGTATTATACAGAGATTGATGAATGGGGTGGTATCAAAATGAATTGGATTTTGTATACCTTTTTCACCTATCCCTCAACTCATGTGATGATAGTTCCTTAATTCTTGTATATGCCTCCCTCTTTCAAAAATACAAGGATTTTCCCATGACTCAACCATGAGAACTATTGTTATGATCATAGTTTGATGGGAATAGTATCATGGATTCCTTGACCTGATGTCTCATATCTAATTCTAGGATCAAAGAAATTATGTTAGGTATATACCCCCCCCCCCCATTATAGGGATTTATTGTATATAATTGATTCAATTTTATGAAGTTTTCCATTATTTGACGATTCCATGTTTTTATTGATAACCATGTGTAAATTCATTTTTATATAAATATATATAAATGTTTATATTGATATAAGGAACATATGTAATCATATTCCATATATTTTAGAAACTAGGTGGTTTATTACTAGGTACTATATGCTCACACCAAGCATATACACTTAGGGGGGACATGAAATTTTATGGTCTATTTTTTGGGTACCTATAGGTACAAGTACATGTTCTGCTGAATTGTTTTTTCCAAGAATGGTTTATTTTTTTAATGAATAGTCTTCAATTTAGTGTTTTAAATGGGGATTGGAGATTGATTTTTTCATTTATCCTTAGGTTTCTAGGATCATTTTATATTATTGACCTTTATATGATTTATAAATATTTTTCATATAGAATTCACTCTATTTGAATCATGTTAGTTTTATTGTATTTAAATTTATTAATAAAATTGGGAAAACCAAATCCCACTATTATTATTAGAACCTCGATGCTATTATCTAGCTTTTGGTGATCGATAGGTGAAAATGAGGTCATGTGGGGCTTTATCCTAGTACTATTTAGTTTTCTTAGTCACCATCACTACACCACATATACTTTTTTTCTTACATAAGATCTTGAATCATGGAGGTGGTTTTTTCTAATTGTACCTTTATCTATTATATCTCTTAGTTTATGATAATTACCTATTACTCCATATCAACCATTTATATTAATTAATTATGGTTTTTTAATTTAAATTTTTGATATAAATGATTTAAATATCAATAGTCCTTTTGTGGTTATTTTCCCATCCAGAATAGTTTATCAAATTACTCTATCCAAATTAGTTTTTATGTAAGATTATTCTTAATAATATAAGTTTCCAGATTAATATTTTGAGACTTTATAATATATTGGATGTGAGTGATGAGTTTTGTATTTTCTTGTATCTTTTACAATGAATTTTTTTTAAGTAATCTCCCGTAGATGTATGGAATTATCCGAACCACATAAATATTTATTTTCTATTTTCTTTTATTTTGAGTGAAGTTTGTTAATAGAGTTTTTGTAGTAATTTGGCGATATCACTTCCCAGTTCCAGTGCATACACTCAACGAATGCAATTATCAGACAAACCTCTATTCACTGGGATTATGTAGATTTCCACTATACAGGATGAGGTTCATCATACAAATTTATATCCATTTTATATCACAAATTTTATGGGGATTTCCACCCATTTCATATAATGTGTTGTTCGTATCTTTCAAATTTATTATATGTCATATTCCTCTATTCGATTATTTCAACCTGATAACCACCACAAGCTATTGGGAAAACGTGTCTTTGAAGATTTGTTTGATCTAATCCAAGACTTTTTACAAATCTTTAACATATTTATATATTTTTTCAACTAGTATATATGAATCTCTTTCTCTATTTATTAATAGTTATATGTATTAATTTTATTCAATATTGTTTAGTAACATTGTGATATACATGGATAAAAGCTGGATCACATTACCAAGGAACACACCTCAGTATGTTAAGGTTTTGGAGGAGTTTTTAGATTTTTCAATTTCCAATTGATCTTTTGAAGGGAGAATAAGATTTCCATGTCCTAAATGTAAATTTAGAAGATGGTTGAATAGAGATGAAGTTTATGAACATTTAATGTTGAAGAAATTCCATATTCAATATTTATGTTGGATTAGGCATGGAGAATCGAACGTTATAGAAAGGTGGAGCACCGATGTCAATCCACAGAATGAGCTCCCAACTTTGTCAAAAATGGGAAATGAAATTCAAAACCTTATAAATGATTCATTTGGCATCGCAAGACACAACCATCTTCATCAAAACACATCTGAACAAACAGATGAGGGTGCTTCAAATAGCAACGTGACAAGTGATGTTATTGAGACTTTAGGATACCAGATGATGATTGTAACATATCAGTGGATCCTCCTCTTGATTATGTGGATAATAATGTATGAGAAAAAATCACTGAGGAAAATATGTTTCATGATTTATTTGATGATGGAAATCAAGAGTTTTATAGTGGATGTTTGAAATATTCAAAAATTTTCTTTTTTTTCTGATGTTTTACCATATCAAATGTCTATGTGGAATTACAAATAAGGTAATGTCCATGATATTAGAATTTTTGTGTGATTCAATTTCTGAAGAAAACGTCCCTGAGTCATTTTATGATATGAAAAAAAAATTAATAGGCTTGGATTGAATTATACAAAAATACATGTGTGTCCTTATGATTGTATGGTTTATTGGTGAGAGGATTCAAGTAGACAGGATTTCAAAAAATATTCTTCTTCTAGATGGTAGTCAATGGGTGATGTTGGAAGTATGGATCAACATACTACCATGAATAATAATAAAAGGAACACACCTTTAAAGGTTTTGTGTTACTTTCCTTTAATGCCTCGATTGGAAAGATTATCCATGTCATCGAAAATCACCGAACACATGAAGTGGATTTTGTAAATAATAACAATGATGGGTTAATGTGACATCAATGAGATTCACAATAATGGAAGACATTGTATTCATTACATCCATATTTCTTAGCTGATCCTGGGAATTATTTTATTGGGATTGCCTTCCATTAGATTCAACCCATTTGGGACTTTGTGTACCAATTATTGAATTTGGAGTGTTGTTTTGATCCCTTACAATATTCCTCCATGGATGTGTATGAAACTAACATATTTTATCATTTCGATGATTATTCCTGGAAAAAAAGTTCCGGGAAATGATATTGAGGTATACTTTTAGCCTTTAATTGAATAATTATAAGATTTAGGGTGCAATAGTGTTGAAAAATTTTATTCTTCTTCAAAAACAATGTTCAAAATGCATGCTTCTTTAATGTGGACCATTAGTGACTTCCCTGGGCTTAGGAATTTATCTGGTTGGAACACATACATGGGTTTGTCTTTTCCTATTTGTAACATTGATTTTGAGATCAAAAGAATACCTCATAGTAGAAAATGGTTCTTCTTGTTCCATCAAAGACTTCTCAATGCATCTCATAGATTTTTGGAAAAAAGATCAAAATTTAATGGTTTCATTGATCGTAGACTACCTCCAAAGTTGTTAAATGGTTCTGAAATATTGAAAAAACGTGAAAAATGTGAAACAAAATTTAAGAAGGTTTATCATTTGAATGATAGTGGGAAACAGGTTCGAAGTGCATCATCAACTGAAATTAGAATGCCAAAATGGAAGAAAAAAAGTATATTCTTCAAAATTATGTATTGGGAATTTAATTTTTTATGGTATAATCTTGATATGATGCATATTGAGAAGAATGTATGTGAAACTTTTATCTTCACATTTCTTAATGATTATGTAAGGTCGAAGGATAGTCACAATACTTGGAAAGAATTACAAGTAATGAACATAAAACGTGATCTCTAGCCAGATGAGAATGAAAAGTATGCTCTGAAAATTTTTTCATTGAAAAATAGGGATAAAGATACATTCTTTCGAATTTTAAAGCATGTGAAAGTATCTTATGGGTATTCAAGTAACATATCAAGGTGTTTTAACTTAATGAATTATAAGTTACATGGATTGAACAGTCACTATTCATGTATTTTGTTACAACATTTACTATCATTGGCATTGTATACATTATTACCTGAAAAATTTATTGTTGTTGTACTCCAATTATGTACATTTTTCAGGAAACTATGTGAGAAATATCGACATCCATTTGAGCTTGATAGAATTCAAGAGTGGTTTTTATTGACACTTTGTGAAATGGAGATTATCTTTCCTCCATCGTTTTTTACAGTCATGATGCATTAAACTATGCATTTGGTTAAGGAAGCTAAATTAGGAGGCCCCATTCATTATTGATGGATGTATCAAATTGAGAGGTACTTTATTTATATTTTTTTCAGTTAAGTAAAAAAATTATCACTTAATTAAATGAATAATTATGTTTGTTTTTTTGATTTCATAGATATCTTGGGCATTTGAAATCATACGTAAGAAATAAAGCTCAACCATATGGCTCTATTGTTGAAGGAAATTTAGAAGAAGTGTGTCTTAACTTTTTTTCTAGATACATGGATGATATTGAGATAAGATTTAATCAAGTTGGACATGTTGACGACACATCGAATAAATCTCAAATACATGGGAAATCAAAAATATTTCCTACTATTGGCCGATCAGTTAGGAGGAACAAAAATGTTACACTAGCATAAATGGGATTATTATAGGCACATAGATATGTGTTGACAAATAGTGAAATTGAAGATCTATTTATTGAAGAGTTGAGGATAAAAACAAAGAGACTAATGAGAGGACGAACATGAAATGAGAATGATATACTGAAATATGTTAATAAAGAACCTGTAGAATGGTTTTCTCAACATGTAAGTTCATAAATATTTAAATAAATATGAATATTAGGTTGACAGATATATTTTTTAATTCAAATAATGTATATTTATTTTTTCAAATCATGAATACTGATACTCAAGCAGAGTTGTTAGATGATTTGAATTTTCTTGCTCGAGGTCCTCTAAAAAAAGTTAGAAATTTTGAAGATTACAAAGTGAATGGCTTTAGATTTAATAAAGTAAATTGAGAAGAGGGTTTGAAAAGATAGAATAGTGGTATATTTACATTTTATGTAGTGGCCTACTATGGAAATATTATTGATATTATTGAATTAAACTACCTCAGGAATTTTTTTAGTTGGTTTATTCAAATGCAATTTGTTCGATATTATCAGAGGTGTTAAAAGAGATTCCTTTAAATTTACTTTTGTGAACTTCTCTATCTTGATGGATGTTGGTGATCGTTAACTACAGGATCCATATATCTTATCATCTCAATAAAAAATGGTATATTATGTTAATGATGTTGTGGATAATGTGTGGAGTGTAGCTGCTCACGTAAAACAAAGAGATCTGTATGATATGGGTGATGAAGTGGATTATTTGACCTTTGACATTGAATATCATCAACAACAAGAATCAAAATTGTTTCTCCACCATGATATTAAAAATATTATTCTTGAAAGGATGAATTAATTGGATTAATTAATGGTCCAGGAAACTGACATGATTGAAGGAGAAAATGATTGTATGTACAGTTATGCATTCATTTACCAACCACTTATTTCATTTGTGAAATCATTCATTATCATTGTTATGTATATTTTTTTTGTTAGTACTATGAATTTTTTATCTTTAATAAAAAAAATTGTACATATTTTTTTTGGAAATATGTGTTCTGAACTTAATTTTATTTGATTAAATTACAGCAATGCCAAGGAGGAAGCGATATACTGTTTAATCGATCGTTGCGACAGATGACGATCCATCTGTCTCCCTCCCTACGACATCTGAGAAACCATATGCCTACCCCCTACACCATCTCCCCCTATACCATCTCTCACACCCTCTTTGAGAATCTATTCATTGGATCAGTTGTCGCCTCGCACTTTAGGATCCTTAGTACTGGGGGAGTGGTGCACCACTTTTAGTTCTTCACGGGGATATTGGAGGGTGACTGTTATAGGTACAAATTTTAATATGAATAAATTTATTGAACTTTTTTTATAATAATTGTTAGTTCATTAAAGATTGAAAAAATTCAACATTGGAGAAGATTTTAAAATTTTCATATGTATTGAATCTGACCGGAGAGAAGATAGTTGTCCCATTTGATCCATATGGGGTTTTTATGGATGACGTCGTAGGATTACATGGACAGATTTTAGGGAAGCTGGCCAGAGAGCTAATTTCCCTTCATATTACATATAATGATTGGTGACATATGCATGCAAGATGGAAAAATTAAGTCTTTTTTTCCCAAATAATGGAAATTTTAATACATTATGGTGTAATTGAATGTCATGTTATTAATATTTTCAAAATGAATTTCTGTGTACAGATTATTTTCCACTTTACAGTTGCTGATTTGATAGCACAAAATTGGACATTGAAAAATCTTGGCAAAAAATGGAAAGAATTTAAAGGGACATTGTGGGGAGATGTCAACGATACTTCTTTGACCACCCAACAGATGTATTACAAGCTTCTCGATGGGGTACCGAAAGAGCAGTGGAAAGTTTTTGTTGACAGACATCGTGATGAGAAGAAGATGGTATTTAAATATATATTAATATAATAATATAATTTTACATTTATACATGTATATGAAGAGGATATGACATTGAATACATTACTATTAAATTTATTTTCATTTATTTCAAGATCTTTCCAGAAAGAATGAATCGATCTGGGCTAAGCAGGTCATCCCTCACACTATGGGGTCAAAGTGTTTTCTAGAAGCTGATATGATCTGGTAATATTTTCATTAGTTTAAATATTTATAAGAAAATATTATTTTTTAATATATTAAATTTTTGATTTAGGTTTTTTAATGAAGTCAAAGAGTTTAGGGAACGAAGCATCCTGTACCGAAGTGTGGTTGAATGTTCACCAAAAATCTGATGGAAGTTTTGTTAATGAGCCTACCAAAGAAGTTGTGGTATGAACTACTTTTTCATTATAATAACATATTATTAGTTGTTATTATGTTAATATATATTGCATCTAATATTAATTCTATTTGATTTATAGGTAAAAATTAAAGAACTTTGGGATATAAATCATATGCAGTCCTACTCAGTCTCCCATGATGACCCAGTTTCTAAAGTACTTGGGAAGGAGTATCTTAGTAGAATGTGTGGGATGGGTTTGGGACCCATACCATCTAAGGTCTTAGGCAGGCCACTAGGGATTGCAGCTTCATCTAAGTTGGGTTGTAGTCAGTCCATACCTCGAGATACTCATAGAGATATTGTTTCTCTACAAAACACAGTTCATTACCAGGGGGCTCAGATATTCGCTTTGCTTAAAGCGTTGATTGATTTATATCAGAAGATGATAGGATCTTCCCCCAGTGGTATTGCATCGACTGGTGGTGAGCATGTAAATCACAAAAATTCAAAATCATTTAGTTTTCAAATTTTATTGGTTTTATGTTTAAATATAAATATACAATAGTATTTAATTTTCAATATAATGTTCTTTCAGGTGGTGGTAGGAAGTATAGATGGAGGTGGAGAATTTGATGAGCTTTGTTCATCATCGATCCATGATTAGTTGTTTTGTTGATATGTTGGACAAATATGGTAACAGTCAGTGTGTATATGTATCATGTGTGGCACATAGTTTCCACCAATCATTTTCATAACCTAACATTTTCCGGATTTCACATGTTTCCATTTATATATTTTATTGATTTTTTATGATTCCTTTTATGTATTGATTTCTCGATTGTGGTATGCACCATATGTGTCGATTATTTTTTGACATGAATCATGTTTTATGATTCATTTTTCCTAAATTTATTAGGTTTGTTACCTAAGTATGAATGATCAAAAACATATCATATAGTAATAGTAATCAATCCATTCATAATTCTTGGAAAAGGTCCTTCATAAAAATGTGTCTTCTATATAGGAGGGGAAGGATGAGATGTATGGGAACCATTATGTGAGAAATAAATTTACAAATTTCTATGAATGAGGAAGGGTCTCTCCTTTAGGGTATAACCAGTGTGATTATAATTTTCACCAAGGCCTATTATAGGAGATCCCAACATCATTACATATATTGAAACATCATGTATAAATACACATATAGTTTTTATATAATACCCCTATACATATTAGGCTCTTTCCTAATGTAAGAGTAATTTTTTTCATAACATATGTTTATGGATAAAGAACCACATTCTAAGGATCCTTTTGTAGATTTGGATAATATGTAGAGGAAGACAGGTCTTACTTGGTAGACTTCTCTAAGAAGTTTCAAGTCTTACAAGATGGACCATGCATCACATAGTTTAACATCATGTGAAAATGACTAAAATAATCTGTAGTTTAAGATCATATGAATAATACCTTATAATATGAGGTTTAATGTAGTTTAAACTGATTTTTAAAATGAAGCAAACTTGTCTTGATTCCAACCCTATGGATGGAAAACCAATGAGAATAAAGACACCCAGTCACTAAGATAAAGTGGGGGATTTGATATTGGTTTTCTGGTTGGGTTTGAGAAAGGAGATCTTGGAATAACTATGTATCCCATGAAAATATGAATCTATCCACACATAGTTCGTATAATTTTGGGGAAAATATTATCACCTTGACTTAAAATTGAGAAATTATAGGGAAACCAAAGTAAATATAATGATTGTAATAGTACATACCATTTGTGAACTTTTTTTATGCATTATCAAATATTGGGGATGTATAGGGAGAGTTTTGTGGTGATTTTGAGGTTTGAGGTGGTGTTTTAGCCTTTTTAAGGCCACCACATCTTGTGCAATGACTTTTTTGGATATGAAGGAAGTAGTTTTATGTTGGGAATGCTCTTGTGTAAAATGGGATATATAACCATGATTGGGGATGACATGGTGTTATGCATGTTTTCCTAGTGGTTTTCCTATGAACCATGAGAATCTTTAAATGCCCTTGGGTGGTCAGGGAATATCGAAGGACCACCTGCCCAAAATAGGAAACCCAAGATCCCCACATTGCAACCTTGGGCATGGTGAGGGTAAAATGGTTTGGAAATGGGAACTAGGAAATGGATTCTATACATGGATGAATATATAAGAACCACTATGTCTTAGACCACTCCATGTTCTAAGATTTGTGGGGGGATAAATTCCATTTTAAATTGGGAAAAAAGATAAAACTATAATGAGGGTTCTAGATCACACTTTTACCAAACCCACCACATGAGTTTTGGATATTAACAATGTTTTGGTAGATTTCAGTGTGATTCACTTATAAATAGGTGTTTTATTACCTACTTTTTTTAATTTTAGACTTTCCCTCAATTATTAGTTGACCCTTACTCATCCTCCCCTTCCCCAGTCACCTCCCTTGGTGTTCTAAACTACTTGGATCATATTTGATCATTTAGATTAAATTAATTTGATTCATGGTATCCCTCTAATTACCCATTACTCCTTTATTATTTTTCTATTATATTCAAGAGTTCATTATGGTGGTAATTATCCTCTTTTTTGGGTGGTTTTTATGGAGTCTTTTTAGTCATTGGATTCAATAGTGATTCACTTGAGATCAGTAGAGGTTTATCCTTGGTTCTTGTTCATTTCTCCTTGAAGATTCAGGAACGGTTGGGAGTCCTTCATCTCTCCTTCTTTATATGAACATTTGGTTGGTTTTTACTTATTCTTGTTATTTATTCTTATATGGAGACACTAACTTGGTTTTCTAATTATGACATATTTTTAGATAGTGTGTTGTTTTTGATTTTATAAAACGTTCTATTTATGTTTGTATAACCTCAACACATATGAAAATGACTAAGAATATATATTGAAATATTAAATTGGTTTCCCAAGAAATATTATATTTCTGTGTGAATACCCTTTATAATAATTTATTAATTATGATAAAAATCACTATTAAAACTAAATTATGCGTGGTGGTTGTGATGTGTAGTGGTTATGATGTGGGGTGGTGGTGATGTGTGGTGGTTGGGATGCGGGGTGGTTGTGATGTGTTTTGGTTATGATGTGTTATTTCTTATATATATTGGAATGGTTTTTTAGGGAATTAGTAATGGTCCTACAATATTAGTTTCATTTTTTTTAAATATATATTTAGCGGCGGTTTTAATTTCCAAAAAAAATATAATATATTTAGTGGAAGTTTTAACCGCCGCTATAATTACATTATTTTTCTATATGTGGTGGTTAATACTACCACTACAAAAAATAATTTAGTGGAGGTTAAAAGCACTACTAAATAGTTTTTCATATTCCTTTATTATATCACGGTAGTTTTAATGGTTTTAGTGGCGGTTTTCCCTAGAGAAACTAATATTTTTTGACAACAGTTTTAACCACCACTAAACTGTTTCAATATTCTTTTATTATATCACAGCGGTTTTAATGGTTTTAGCGGCAGTGTCACCAAGGGAAACTATCGCTAAACCATTAAAACCATTGCAAAATGCACCCACTATGATGGTTACCATAAACCACCGCTAAATCAAGGAAATCGTTGTGTATTGTATGAATATACACACTTTAGAGGTAGTTTCATAAAACCACCACAAAACCATATGTCGGTGGTTTAAACCACCGCCATTTCTAAAAAACCACCGGGAAATGGTCTTTTTCCGGTGGTTCCTAGTGTATACAAAATCTTGAAGTCATAATCCTATAATAAATCTATACACTAATGTCTATTCAATTTCAAGTCACATTGGGAGAAAACATACGATAGGCTCTTATGATCAGTGATGACCACAAAATGCTCTCCAATGAGGTAATGTATCCACAACTCCAAGGAAAACACCATTTCTAATAACTCAAGATCATGGGTGGCATAGTTATGCTCATGGGGATGTAACTACTGAGACTCATAAGAGATGATTGATCAATACTGCATTAGAATAGAGCCCAAACCAAGGTGTGAAGCATAAAAAAAACTTCAAACTGAAATCTTTATAATAGAATAAAAAGAACTAGAGAACTAAACAAATTATCCTTCAGATACTAAAAAACTATATGACATTGATCAATCTACAAGAACTCCTGGTCCTTTTTGTTCAATGTTGTTAGAGGAGATGAAACCCGAGAGAAATTAGGTATGAACCTCTTGTAATAACCTACCAGACCAATAAAAATGTTCACCATTTTCATAATATTAGGGGCTTCAAAAGAAAGAAATTCTCATATCTTCAATGGATCCATAGATACTCTCAGCTGGGATATAAGATTCCCTAAGAAATAGACTTCTCGATCCCAAAACTCCCACTTCGGAAACATCCCAAACAACTTATCATAATGAAGAACTCCCAAAATGACATGTAGGTTCCCTGCATTCTCCTACTCATATGTAGAGTAAAAAAGGATGTCATCGATGAAAATCACCAAGAACTTATCTAGGAACTCACAGAACAGAACATTCATTAATTCCTTGAATACTATTAGATCATTCATTACACCAAATGACATTATAATAAACATGTATTTCCCATGAAGAAAACGGAAATCAGTCTTTGGGATATCCTCATCCTTCACATGCGTCAGATGATATCCTGCCTGAAAATTGATCTTTGAGAACTAACTTTTACCCTTTAGTTGATCGAATAAATTGTAAATCTATGGATAAGGAAGGTGGTTCTTCACTATCACTTGGTTCAAGAAATGATAATTGAAAAAAAACTATAAAATGTCCCCATCCTTCCTTACAAACAAAATCGGTTCACCTCACAGTGACAGACTCATCTGAACAAAACCACACTATAATAGACCATCGAGCTATATATGAAACTCTCGCAACTCATAAGGTTCCATACTATACAGATACATTGAGATAGAAGACAATCGTGGTCGTGGTTTTATCCCAAACTCAATCTCTCATTGAGGGTTTAATGCTACAACCTACTCTGGAAAGACAATAGGGTACTCTTTTATGACCCTAGGAAACACCAACTCTTGAACCTTATAATAACTCAACATCATCTCAGCTATCAAGGATGATAAGGATGAAACATTCCTCTAACCCATCTGAGTGTCTCTCTCACCAAAAAACACGGTTAGATCTCTATTAGTATCTAAGAACACAACATGTCTCATAAATCAATCCATAACATCCTATACTGAATAAAACCAATCCATGTCAAGGATGATGTCATATGGTTGTATCTGTATAGATAGAAAATATCTCCAGGATCAGTGTCTCCCCAACACTATCTTGCGGTCTCTACATAATTCAAACAAGTAATCTCAACCTCCAACTGGAGTAGTCAATTCCAAGGGAACTGGAAGTCTCTCTACCTTAAATCCCAAATCTTGGAAAAGGGTAAGAGATATGAAGGAGTGATTTTCTCCTCGATCAAAAAATGAATACACCCAATTATAAAAAAATAAAAGGGCACCTTTAATGACATCTATCTCACATAGCATTGGAAAAGATAAAGCATGAAGCTAACCCTGACCTGCTTTATGGCCTCTCTGACCCTACCAATGAAAACCTCCACTATTGAGATATACTATCTAAGGATGGGGAGGGTCCCAAAGCTATCCTATGTCTTCCCCAACTACTCTATACTCATCTCAAACTTGATCAACCTACTGTGGCTGCCTCGACTAGAACTGTCATAATGGATGAACTTGAATCGAAACAACTGTCACAAGCTTACTTCTTAGAATGTTAGGGTACTATCACCATTGATAACCTTGGTCACCAAAATAAAAAACATTTTTTTGGTCTATTTTCATAGGACTGAGATCTTACGACCCTGGATAAAGGAGAAGTTGAGGGTTGAGTCCTACCCCTGACTGATCGAAATCTCTTTTGTCCTGACAACTAGGAACCCTAGACCACAGCTCTGCTTCATGAGGAATCCAAAAGACTACCCTCTCATGACGATCAAATTTTGGATAATGTCCACTTGATTACCATTGATATGTCTAGAACCTCTAGATACATCTTCAACATAAATAGGGTGACCTAGCACTGGATGTCTGGATGAAAAGCTTCCTCAAAATGCCTCACATTGGCCTCATAATTTGGAAATAGGTCCAAAACATATGGCATAAGGATCCGGAAGTGGATCCCAAACTCTCGCACACTGGAGCTCCCCTACCAAAGGTAAAGCATCTCTGGGCGACTGTATTCCATCACAGTTGAGGAAAGAAACTCAATTATTAACTAGTCTCGGAAATCCTCCCATGAGACTGTCAACTCCTCACAATATTTGAGGAACAAGAACCACCACTTCCTCACTAACCCACACAACATCTTCTCAGCCAACGATACTCATTTCTCCTTCTGAGCACAGATCGAACATAATGATATCTCAACCTCCTCTAACTTGTCTTATATGATTTTATCTGAAACGGAGCCCTCATACCTCTATAGACTATGGTTCAGAAACTCTTAGAGTGTCCTACTCCAAGTGTAATAATCTTCAACCTCTACTATATGGTGATCTTCTAGCGCAACTTGCTAACATATTCTACGTGAACCTGAAGAGGACATTGACTTGGAGCCATACCTGCAAAAGAAAAAATATTTAGAGCTCCTAAACGTGGAATATGGAAGAATTTAAAATTAATTAATTGTTTTCTTTTATTAATTTTAGGTTATCTTATCCCAAGGTCTACCCATTCAAACATAGTTGCAAATAAGAATGATGCATTATCCTTTAGTAGGTCTCTACCCTACAACAAGTACCACTTCGTTTAGTATCTGTTGTAAGCTTAAAGGTTCATTCATAAGTTCATAGGGGGGCCTAAATAACCATTTCTCATATGATGTCATGTGTTTACAACACTCGCTAAACTTAAATGAAACTATTTCCATACCATCCCATGTATATTTAAATGTTCCTAACTCTAAAATTCATCCCATACCTCATCCAGACCCCTGATAACACTCTATCATGCCCCCCTCGACACAAGATGTACCCCTCCTAGGCCGAAAATGGAAGAAAAGAGATAGTGACCCCCAAGTCCCGCATCCAGTAGGCCCCAGGTAGGCGACTAGCACTAAGTGTATAATAAACACACAGATCAGAGGCATTACCTTTTACAAGAACACATGCAGAAGAGAGAGATAATATATATACCAACCAAATCCTGCTCAGAATAAAATATAAAATAAAACAAAAGTACATAAATGTAATTTCATGCAAGAAATACTATAATTGAAAAGGAAAAATAGTAAGAACCGAAAGAAAGTAAAGATGGAAGAAACCATGAATCCCAAACAACTCATGCAAAACCCCCAATATAATAGTAACCATATTGATCTCCAACTTTCTCTAACTAACCTAAAAACAGTTTATATGTATGTAGGGTGAGTATAATATTATAATCAATAAGATCCTCCCCATATCCTCTTGTGAAAAAATGTAATGAAGTCATGCTAAATAATAGTAAAAAACAAGTGAAACTGACTCATCTCATAAATAGGAATACTAACTTCCCAGCATCCCCATGGATACTCTCACCAAGTATCACATAAAAGGAAATATAATAAAGAATATCAAGGGTATTAAACTACCAATTCACCACTGGTTTTCTCTTTTCCCCAACATCACATGTCCTGTGCATCTCTCTCTAAAGAGGTTAGCTCACAAACACCTATAAAAAGCACTACAACATGCACCTCGTGCAACACACCACCACTTCCATGAAACCAAAAGTAACCATTTATTTTCTAGGAGACACTACAACCCACAGAACATGTATCATACATAAAGTATTATAACAGAAGACATCACATATCATACACCGAGTAATGATCCTTAAGCCATAACAACCTATACACGTTATACCTATAGTAGTATTTAGGAAACTATATCCATAATACATGTGTGTCAAATAACCACAATCCATCACATCCCTCAACACACATATATGGGAAAAAATAATCGTCGTGCATACCAGCACAAGTAACAACAAAGAGAAGAGAGTGGGGACAAATGGGGTAGTCATACATCTATCCTCCCACCAGGATGTTGGGGAAAACACCCCCACCCCCCAGGGCTCTGAATCCCCAAGGGTTTTGATTTTTTCTCAAATTTACCCAAATGAAGAAGGTAGGACAGTCCTTGTATGGATTGTTTTTTTCTATGAAGTGTCCAACTTGGGTTGATTAAATATGGTTTTAAAGGATCACTAATAGATTTAATTTAATTCAAATCAGGGTAATGAGTTGATCCTAGGTTATCTCTTGGGGTGGATAGGATTAATTCCTTTTTTAATGATTTCAATTTATTATATTTGATATGAGATCATTTAAGAAGATCAATCAAAATCATCACTTACTAGTTTAATTACTACACACCCTAATATTAATCACTTATACACTTGAAGGATCAAAGTTTTGAGCACTCCAAGGTAAAGGTTCGTATTATCACTTGAAATGTGTGACCTTAAATTCAATAAGGATGAAGAGGTTTTAAAATCATAAAATAAAAATTTCATTTAAAATAAGTTATTATCCATTATTGGAGTGAGAAATAACATCCAATCCAGCCAGTTGATACTCCCTTGGATCAACCCATAAAATATTTATCCCTCCATTGATGAAATGTCTTCAACGGAATCGGGAAGTAGAGTTACGAAGGTGGAATTGAAGAATTAAAAGCAACAACAAAAATCGATCACCCCACCGTTGTGTGATAAATATCAAAAATTATGGTATGAATAAATTAAAACCTTGAAAAAAATGTATCAACGTGACATGTAGATGAATAGAATTAGAGTAAAGGAAGAACTTTTATTAAAAAAACTAAGGTAAACTAAACAACTTACGTGAGAAAGAAATGCGATTACAAACACAAAGCGGTGGCATAACACTACAATGAAACCAAGCACCGAAGATGAAAAACTCCTCCATCACCACTGCCCTAAATAGTCATTTTGGGAGCCTTGGTTCGAGCCTCCAACTGTAAAAAGCATCCCACTTGATTATGGTAGGCCTAGGGTGGTGGAAAGCTTGTGGAACTTGGACTTTTTCACTCTTGACCTGAGGTGGCAGCCATCTTGCAACAATCGAACAAAAGCACATGTAAGGCCTTATATATGTCAGAATTAGAGTGGCCCATAGAAGAAGAAAATGGATAACCTAATGTCTACTAACCGTATTAAACTTTTGGGCACATTTTGAGTTGTGGATTCTGAGATATGATTATGTTGGTAGGATGTTTTCTGGGTCGTAGAATCTGGCCCATAATTTTATTTCCAAATTGGTCCGCCTCAATAACCACCATGGAGGCCGAATTAGTACTAGATCATGGATAATGATTTGTTCCTCTACATGTCTTCTAGAATCCCACGTAATTTGGGATTCATTGGTCCTATATGTTGGGCCCCACATTCTCATCAGTGGGTTGGTGTCCAATATGACTTCTCCATAATTGTTTGCATGAAGTCCCATTTTGGTGGTCTTCCAATATGGATATTTCAACACTCCACAAATATGAAATCTTCCCAATATAATTAGAAACCTGAAAATTAAATATGAAAATAAAATCAAGATCATTGGGTCCTTTTAATGATGTTAAAAAATGTATTACATAATAGTGCATTTTAAGAAGGAATTACAATAATAATGTAAAATGATGTTAAAGGTGTAAAATGCACTAAAATAGTGCTTATGAATAATAAAGAACATGAATATTATATAAATTAATAATTGATATTATCCTCATTTAGTGGCTAATCACAGCCCCCATCTTGAGTTTTTCTAGTCCCGAGCAAAATATATCACAACAATATGAAATTCGAATTCCTTTTTCCAGAAACATTTTAATACATAATGATCACCCAAAAAATATTATACCAAACAATCATGAAACCCATAAAAATATTTTAATAGATGATATTTTCATAAGAATATATAAATCCCAAGCCCATTCCTTTGTTCAAATTCATTGCAATATTTCATCCAATATCAATTAAGAGTGATGATGTGTTGTGCATTGCATTAGACATGAGGGTTCATCTTTATTAAAGAGGGAAATTATAGAAGCACTAGGTGGAATCAAATTTCAATATTAATATGAGTATTCAAAAAAATTATTATTGTAATTTTTCTTTCAATTTTTCCATGGTAATTGAAATTACAATCAAAAGAGTCAACCCCGGAAGAGAGACTTTGCCGATGACTCCCACGCTCAAATACCTTAGGGAACCAAGTGAAGCCCACATACTCGGGCATCATCTCGAGTTAACGTAGTCAAAAAAATTTAAATTATCAAAAATAGAGATAAAATTACTAACTTTGGGCTAGAAAACTATGGAGTCATGATCCCCAGGTGTAGAAAGCCATACAATAGTTCATTTCATTACTCTACGCGTAAATTTATTGTTTTTTTAAAAAATTATTGAATACTCATATTAAATCTAAAATGATCACCAAACCTATGCTATTTATTTGTGGGACACCATGATCTCAAACTAATACCCCACTATCCAAAGGACGTGCATTGTTATCTTTTTTTATTTGGATGAAAATATAAACGATGAAATATCACATTGGACAACCACACTTTCCAGAATCTATACTCATGAAATTATACAAGGATTAAAATCAGAATTAGGTCATGATAAATTATTTGATATTCAGTTTCAAATTGTACAATGTGTATTACCATGTTCAAGGTTAAAGAAATTTTTCCTTCCATTAAGGCACACATTTTTTCAAATCATTCATCATTTTTTGTGACACTAATGCATTTTTTATTTTATCTCCCACCCAACGTAAAATAACACTGTCCCTAGTGTTTAAAGAAAAGAAAATTTCGAAAAGGTTAGAGGTAGATAATGATAGTTTAAAAAGGAAATTTAAAATGATAATCATGGAATGAAGTCACATTGTGGTTGAAGTTGAAAATCTCGCTGCTCCCTTTTAATCCCTTGATCCCGATGTCACTCTGAGAATTCCCTAGTGGAGAAAAGAAAAGAAAAGAAAAAGAAACAAATAAGAAAAATAATATATATATATATATAATAAAGAAAGTAAAATATAATTATATGTAGTAAAATTAGAGAATAATGAAGAACAAAAAGTCGTAGATCGGTGGTAAGCACGTGCCCTTGTCTCCCTTTGGTCCCAGGTTTGAGTCCTTGTAGATTCGCCGGTTGTGACGGGGTTTGCCCCATGACCTAAGATGTGGCCTTTTTTGTTATTATATTTTTATTTATTTTTTTTATTTTTATTTTAACCTACAAACACAAAAAAAAACTGATGATACATTTTCATCTTTTTAAATTTCTGGGTAAGGTATTACTCAAGGATCACACCACATGACACAGATGAATATGGAGGTCCCCTTTAGTACCCATCCATACTCATAATAGAAGAACATGTCAATAGTCTAATTTTTTATTTTTAAATATCAAAATGATTCATTAATCATATTTAAAATATAAAGTTGATTAAAAAAATGATTGAAAACATGAAAACCATGGGTTGCCTCCCATGCAGCGCTTTGTTTAACATCATTAGCTCGACTTGGACCCCTAATTGATAAATTATTATGATCATATAAGGTAGTTTCACACAATTATTCATCAACTTCATGTTTTTTAGAATGGTTCTATGAATAGTTTGACTCTATTACCATTAACTTTAAAGGTTTGACCATTGGTGGGATCGTGAATTTCTACAGCCCCATGGGGGTACACCTTATGCACTATGTATGGACCTGAAAATCTAGACCTCAACTTTCCCATGTGTAAATTAACTTTAGAACTATACAAAAGAATAGGTTTACCCGGTACAATGTGTTTGGTTTTATGACTTAGAGATTGGTAGGATGGTACTTTAGCTTTATTAATCCTTGAATTTTCATAAGCCTCCATCCTATGTTCCTCAAGTTCATTGAGATCAAATTTCCTTTTTGTTTCAGCCAATGAGAGGTCATAATTAATTTTATTAATTGCCCAAAAGGACTTATGTTCAATCTCCACTATAAAATTTAATTCTTTACCATAACCCAACCTATATGGGGACATTCCTAAAATGGTTTTATATTTAGTTCGATAGGCCCAAAGAGCATTCAATAGTTTCTTGGACCAATCTTTCCTACAAGGATTGACATTTTTTTCAAGAATATTCTTAATCTCCCTATTTCCTAACTCAGCTTGACCATTGGGTTGAGAATGTTATGCAGTTGAAACTTTATAAGAAATACCATACTTAGACATGAGTGAAGAGAATGGACGGTTGCAGAAATGGGTTCCTTGATCAATGATTATAGCCCTAGGAATTCCAAATCAAGAAAACATGTGCTCTTTCAGAAATAGGATAACAAAATGATGGTCATTATACTTAGTGGGGATGGATTCAACCCATTTTGAGACATAATCAACATCTAAGAGGATGTACAGTTATCCCATAGAGTTTGGGAAGGGACCCAATGAAATCTATTCCCCAGCAATCAAATATTTCAATCAGTAAGATGGGATTGAGTGGAATTTGATTCCTTTTTGTGATTGACCCTACTTGTTGAAACTTTGGAAAACCTTAACAAAATTTGTAGGAGTCCCTTGAGAGGATGGGCCAGAAGAGACCACACTGAATAATCCTAGAAGTTATTTTCTTAGAGGAAAAGTGACCTCCACATGACTCACTATGACAGAATTTAAGGATGGACTCTTGTTCAGATTCTAGGACACACCTCCTAATGACTTGGTCAGGGCAAAAATTATAGAGGTATGGATTATCAAACATGTAGTGTCTAACATCAGAATGGAATTTCCTTTGAGCTTGAGTCCCTAAGAATTTTGGAATGACTCATTTAACTAAGAAATTGGCTATGTCGGCATACCAAGGGTAGTTACTCACAGAGTATAGCTGTTCATCAGGAAATGAATCAGACACAGAAAGGTGATTTGAGTTGTCTTTGAATTCCATACTAGAGAGGTTATCTGCTACAAAATTTTCAACACCCTTCTAATCCTTGATTGTGAGGTGAAATTCTTGTAAGAGAAGGAACCACCTAATCAGTCTAGCCTTATCATCTTCTTTTTGGAAGAGGTATTTTAGTACAGAATGGTCAGTGAACACGGTGATGGGGGGTCCAAAGAGGTTCGACCTAAAATTCTCTAAGGAAAACACAATAGAAATTAACTCCTTTTCAGTAGTGTTGTAGTTGATTTGGGAATCATTTCAGTATTTCATTTCATAAGCAATGACATAAGGAGTTTTATCACAACGTTGTCCTAACACAGCTCCAACAGCAAAGTCACTGGAATCACACATAATTTCGAAATGAAGGTTCCAATTTATAGATTTCATAATGGGAGGAGAGGTGAGAGAGGATTTGAGGGTTGATAATGAACCCTCACATCTTTCTTTCCAAACAAATTGATCATCCTTTACTAGGAGAGCACAAAGGGGACGAGATATTGAACGAAAGTCCATGATGAATCTTCTATAGAAACCGGCATGTCCTAAGAAATACCTCACTTCCTTGACATTTTTGGGTGATGGAAGGTGACAAATGATGTCAACCTTAGCTTTATCAACTTCAATCCCCCTACCTGAGACTAGATGTCCTAGAACTAGTCCCTATTTAACCATGAAATGACATTTTTTCCAGTTTAGGATCAGATTCATTTCTTCACATCTTAACAATACTCTCTCCATATTCCTCATAAATCCATCAAATTTATCCCCAAACATAGATAATTAATCCATGATGACCTCAAGAAAATACCCTACCATGTCTGAGAATATTCCCATCATGCACCACTGGAAGGTTCCAGGGGAATTGTATAACTCAAAGGGCATGCGTTTGAAGGAAAAGGTTCTGAATGGACATGTGAATGTATTTTTACCTTAATCCTCTATGGAGGCCTCTATTTGATTATACCCCAAGTACCCATCTATGAAATAGTAGATGGCATGATCTTCCACTCTCTCAAGGACATGGTCAACGAATGGTAAGGGGAAATGTTCCTTCTTGGTGAATGATTTTATCTTCTTATAGTTAATGCAGACCCTCCATCCACTGCTCACCCTAGTTAGAAGAATCTCTTCATCCTTATTGGTTATCACTGTAATTTCTGCCTTCTTGGGAACCACTTCGATTGGGATAACCCACTCACTATCATCTATGGGATATATGGTACCATCTTTTAACAATTTTAGAATTTATTTTCTCACTACTTCCATGATATTAGGATTGAGTCACCGTTGAGGTTGACGACATGGATTTGAATCAGATTCTAGAACAATCCTATGAGTCCTAATAGATGGGATAATCCCAGCAATATCAGATAGGGTCCAACCAATGGATTTCTTATGTTTCCTAAGGACATCTAGAAGCATATTCTCATGATTTTCTTCAAGAGAAGAAGAAATGACAATAGTATGTGTTTTATTGTCCCCTAAGAAGGCATACTTGAGTGCAGCAGGATGTTCCTTCAATTCAATAGCAGTTTGGTTCAAAATTTCAAAAGAGGATTGAGACATTGGGTCAAGATCAATGTTATTTCCTAGAGTTTTAGATAGGATTTATTCCCCACATATAGAAGTTTAAGCTACTATATTGGATTAATCAGATTTAGGGAAGGAAGATGGAGTTTTCTCCCTGAAAGTGGTTTCCTGAAATGTTTCACTAATTGTTGGACCTAATAATTCATCATAAGAGTAATTTGAAAATGATTCATGCCAAGGAGATAAACATTCCTCATGTGAACAAAGGAAATCAATATCGTCCTGACTTAAACATCCATAAAATATTCCTTGATGTTCTACTGATTCATTATCAATGCTTCCTATCATGTTTAATTCATGAATGTCCTCATCATCCCCTATTTGTGAGCTTGAATTATAGATGTTCAAGTCTAGACTCATGTTCCCAATGGTGATGGTCATGTTCCCATTTCGGACTCGTATAACAGAGTTGATTTTTGTAAGGAAGGGACGACCAAGGATAATTGGTGTTTGTTCTTTATTTCCTAAGTTTGGATGGTTGTCAATGACAATGAAGTCAGTATGGTAGATTAAGTTTTCAACCTTTACCAGAACGTCCTTTAAAATCCCCTTTGGAACCTTAATGCTATGATCAGCAAGTTGAAGTGTGACAGATATGGATTTGAGTGCTTCTAGGCCTAACTGGTAGTACACAACATAGGGGATGAGATTGACACTTGCACCTAGGTCACACAAGGCATTAACAACTTTTCTCTTTCCTAGTTCAACATTGATGTATGGGAAACCTGGGTCTTTCAACTTAGGAGAAATGGTCCCTTGAATGGTGGTACTCACATTAGAAGCCAAAAGGACTTGGTTTTTATGTGAAAAAATTACTTTTAAAAGTGCTTAATTCATTAAGGTACTTTGTGTAGGTAGGTATGGTTTGGATTGCATCGAGAACAGGAATGTTCAACTTGACTTGTGGGAAGATTTCCCTCAATGTTTCACTCAATTTAGGCTTGGATTTCCACCTCATACGTTGAGGAAATGGTGGAGGTTGTGGGGGTGTTTTTTGAAGAGTTTTTTATTTCACATTGTTATTAGTTTCCTCAGTTTGGTCTTGTGGTTCATTTAAATTTTCATTAGAGTTTGAAGCTTCACATGGTTTCTGACTTATTTATTTAGGTTTCTCAATTGATTTCCCACATCTTAAAATAGTCATAGCCTTTAGTTGTTCATGAGTTGTTTGAGTAAAACTTGAATCTCACCTTGAAGTTGAGGATGGTACTACTAGACTAGGCATGGGTGCCTTTCCAATTTTGATGTTTTGAAGTTATTGTTTAAGGGAAGAGGCTTCCGAGTTCATGCTTTCCATTTGTTTGCATAGTTGTTCTATTAGGCTTTGTGGAACAGTTTGGGTTTGTGCTTGAGCAGATTGGTTTATCATAGGGGGATATTTTGGAGGTTGGATGGTTTGTTGGAAATGGACCGGTGGCTATTGGTATTGGATAGGTTTGGTTTGGAACTGGTTATGGGTTTTGTAGTTCTGATGGGGTTAAGAATTTTTTCCATGTGGTTGGCTAGGTTGTTGGTTATCATTCCAGTGGAAGCCTGGGTGGTCATTATACCTTGGGATGAAGTTGTTTTTGTATTGAGGCTTTTGAAAGTTCAAAGAATTTACTTCTACTGGGGGTCCTCCTAAATGAGCATACATGATGGATGGAATGGTTGGGTAGTTTTCTATCCTATGGTCATGTTTATCACAAATTGTGCAAACAGGGTCAACAGTTTTGATTTCATGGACTTTCCTAAGGTCTATCTCTTCAACCTTCCTAGAGAGTGTTGTGAGTTTATCCCTATGGATTTCCTCTTCTCTAAGTGTATGAATTCTAGTAGTTATTTGTGGCTTTTCAGAATATGGTGAATTTCCCCATGTTTGTTTTTGTTCAGCAAGGGTTTCCATATACTCGTAAGCAACATTTGGGGCTTTTTTTTGTAAATTTTCCATTACACATCATGATAATGAATTGTTTGTTCCCCTGACCCAACCCTTCATAGAAAATTCTCACTTGTTCAAGAATAGAAAAACCATGGTGTGGAACCATGTTTAGGGTGTCTTTTAACCTCTCCCAATTTTCATAGAATGACTCTCCCTCTTTTTCAAAAAAGTTTTGGATGCTCTTTTTAAGTGAAATTGTTTTGTGGGGGGGGAATGTATTTTTTATAGAATTAACATTGTAGTTAGTCCCAAGAGTTGATGGATTATGGTCTCAAATTTTTAAGACAATTTTTTGCTCGATCCTTTAAAGAAAAATGAAATATCCTCATCTTAGCTGATTCTAGTTGATGTGGGGGACACATGGTTTCTACAATGTCATTGAATTCATTAACGTGAAAGTAGGGAATCTCGGACTCCATTCCGTGGAATGTGGGAAGGTGGTTTAGGGCATGTGTTTTATAGATTTAGCTGGCATCTCCTAGGGAATTATTTCTAATGTATGAGGGGTCATTGGTCCAAGAAGGTGTGAGGAATTCATTCATGGTTTGATCAACTGCATTCCCCAAGTTTGGTGCTGCCTCATTTGGGTATTCATTTTGGTTCCCACCCGGGTTTATAAGTTGGTTTCATTGAAGAAATTCCATTTAAATAGGCTCAATTTTTGACTCTAGAGTATTAGGAATATTAGGATCTAATGGAAAGAGTTACCTTGGTGTACTTGACTCCCCAACCCGAAGACTATCCACCCTAACTAGATGGTTTGATTGATCATGGGTGTAGGAGGACATGCGCCAAAAGAAAAAAATGAGAAAGGGACAAGATAAGAGAATTTGGATTAGAAAATAAGAAATGGGGGGAGGAATAGAATGTGTGTTTATATGAATTACTTGGGTCCCTGAAAATGGTGCCAAAATGTGATTCACACTCAAATTTACCAAAAAGAATAAGGTAGGATGGTCCTTGTAGTATAGCTTGGGTTGTCGAATCCTCAGAGACCTAAGAAGTACCTATAGACACGTACATTCTATGGATTTTTTTTGGATATGAAGTGGCCAACTTGGGTTCATTTAATATGGTTTTAAAGGATCACTAACAGGTTTAAGTTAAATCAAATTATGGTAATGATTTGATCCTAGGTTATCGCTCATGGTGGATAGGATGAATTCCTTTTTAATGATTTCAATTTCTTATAATTGAGATGGGTTCATTTAAGACGATCAAACAAAATCATCACTTACTGGCTTAATTCATACACACCATAATACTAATCACCTATATACTTGAAGGATAAAATATTTGAGCACTCCATGGTTATGGTTCGTATTAGCACTTGAAATGTGTGACCTTAAATTCAATAAGGATGAAGATGTTTTAAAATCATCAAATAAAAATCTCTTTTAAAATAAGGGATTAGCCATTAATGGAGTGAGAAATAACATCCAATCCAGTCCATTTCTACTCCCTTGGATCAACCCATAAAATATTTATCACTCCATTGATGACATCTCTTCAATGGAAGCAGGAAGTAGACTTACGAAGGTGGAATTGAAGAAGTAAAAACAACAACAAAAATCGATCACTCCATCATTGTGTGATAAATATCACAAATTATGGTGTGAATAAATTCACACCCTGAACCAACGGTATCAAAATGATATGTAGAAGAATAGAATAATAGTAAAGGAATAACTTTTATTAAAAAAACTAAGATGAATTAAACAACTTACATGAGAAAAGAAATGCGATTACAAACACAAAGAGGCAGCATAACACTACAATGAAACCAAGAAACAAATATGAAAAACTCCTCCATCACCACTACCATAAATAGTAATTTTGGGAGCCTTGAGTCGAGACTCTAATAGTAAAAATCATCCCACTTGATTATGGTAGGCCTAGGGTGGTGGAAATCTTGTAGAACTTGGGCTTTTCCACTCTTGATCTGAGGTGGCAGTCAGCTTGCAACCACTGAACATATGAACTTGTGAGACCTTATATATGGCCGAATTAGAGTGGGACATAAAATAAGAAAATGGATACCATGATGTCTTCTAACCTCCTGTAAAATTTAGGCACATTTGTATTTTTTTATTCTGAGATATGATTAGATTGGTAGGATGTTTTCTGGGCCGTAGAATCTGGAACATAATTTTATCTCCAAATTGGGATGCCTTAATAACCACCATGGAGGCAGAATTAGAACCGGATACTCAATAATGATATTTTCCTATACATTTCTTCTAGAATCCCACGAAATTTGGGATTAATTGGGACTATATTTGGGGCCCCAAATTCTCATCAGTGCGCCAGTGTCCAATCTGACTTTTGCAGAATTGTTTGCATGAAATCCCATTTTGGTGGTCTTCCAATATGGATCATCCAACAGTGCAAAAATATGAAATGTTCCCAATATAATTAGAAACAAGAAAATTAAATATTTAAATAAAATAAAGATCATTGGGTACTTTAAATGATGTTTAAAAATGTACCACATAATAGTGAATTTTAAGAAGGTATTACAATCATAATATGAAATGATGTTCAGTGTAAAATGCACTAAAATGGTGTTTATGAATAATAAATCACATGAATATTATATAAATTAACAATGAATATTAGCCTCATTTAGTGGCAAATTAGTGTTAATATCCCTAACCAATAGGGTGGAGTAGCGTATAGAAACACAAAAAATAAATGATATAATATAGATCACTACCACACTATGGGCAAATCCTAGTCTTAGAATCACCTGTAGATAACATCTCTTGAACTCCCGAATGCCACTACTGAAACCAGATATCCTATAAGTATAAAATCATTTAAAGAGATACATTAAGTTATTTTATACCCTTTTTATCATTTTTATTTTATGTTAATTAATTATTTAACCATTAATTAACCATTAACATTTTCCACATTACATTACATTAGCATCACAACAAGATCCATTCCCTCCAGGCATAAGCAAACTGAGCCTATAGTTTCTCAGAATTACAACCTCATTATTACATCCCAGTAATATCCAACCCCATGGGATAAAAATTTATTCATTTATTAACATCATTAATTCCCATATTACCATTTGTTCTAGGATAACATTCTAAGATGCCCAACCCAAGAGGCTCACCATGCTGAGTAGATGAAATAATCGTCAATTCTTCACCACCTATAGCAGGAACGTAGACTCGTCCAACCATGAGAAGATAAACATGTAAATCATGTGTGATAAAACACTCATCTTCGCCTATCTTGTAAGGAGAGTAACCAAAAACATCTACCTCAAGCACGGAGGAATGGAAAGAAGATAAATAAACAAACTAGACTTTGACCAAACAACATATTCAAACATGCATCTGGATTTAATAATAAAGGTTAATCCCATCTTCAACCTATTCTATCATCTTTGGTATCCTACCTAACACAACAAAATTTATTTTATTGAATGTGGGATGAAAAGGAAAATGTATAAGGGGGCCTAAAATGATGCAAACCAAGGGAGTCCCCAATTATATTATAAGCACATCCTGAGGGGATAGAGCCAGTTCTAGTGTACACCGTTAGAGAAGAGTCTAAGGGAACCTTTGACGAAAGGATATCATCTACACTATTCCCCTCATGCTAAGTGTGAATAATAACCATAATTATGCTGATGACCTTCTTGTAATTATGGATCATATAAGAAATATTCAATGGAGTGGGAGAGATACGCTTGAGAGAGTCACAAATAATTTTGGAATCTAACTCAACTATTGTTAAGGTGATGCCTTTAGAATGACATAGTGAAAGACCAATGAGGATGGAATTAGCCTCCGCACCCAACGAATTGAATTGTCCATAGTAAAAACTGAAATCAAGATGCACTGAGCCGTTATGATCACGGACTACACCTCCACCCTGCATGATGCCACCACCACATGATCCATCCGTATTGAGTTTAAGGCTGTAGAGAGGGGGGATCCAGTGGATCCAATGGCCATGGGGACTATCTCGATGCATCTCGCCACTCCAGGCATCAACTGTTCCCTCAAAAACTGGGCCTCTCCACCCCTCATAGCACAAGATCCCTCCAGGATCATCCATCCTTGGCTCAAAATACATTTGAGCCTCCCCACCCCACAAACCATAATAGCACACCATGATAATCCATCCCATGATCATATCACACCAAAAGCAGCAGGAAATAAACATAGAAACTGGGCTCTTGTCCCTGAAATAAGGAATCCATTCTTCACAAACAATGAGCTCTCACAGCTCCAGATCACAAGGCACATGGACTCTATATGAAAACAGGCTAATCATTCCCAATAAAGGCATTATCTTTTATCCCACAATATATTATTATTCCATCTTGAGTTAACTGATTCATTATCATAGGTTCCAAATTTAGGAAACCTAAGAAAAAACTATAATAAAATTCAAAAATTAATAAAACAATTACTTTTACATGCCTTTAATTCTTTTATAAAAAATTATCAACATGCTTCAGGTCCATTAACCAATTAAATTAAACATGTACAATTGCATCAATTTTATTAACATCAAATTACAATAACAACAGCAACAACAAGATTCCTTAAATAAACATTTTTTATTCCTTTATCTGGTTAATTATTAATCAATTTTGGATTTATGTTATTTACCAATTCCATCATGAACAACATGATAATAAAATAAAGGCATAGATATCACACTATCTAGAAAATCAAGAGGCAAACCACTATCATAGTACAAGGTAGCATCATTTCTATGTGATTTATACCAATTATTTAATCTGGTTTAAATAATTATTAGGTTAATTTGATTTTGATCCAAGGGGATAAATCATGATAACTCTACAATTTCACATAATTAGATATAGAAGAAATGAATACCCTACATCAAAAGTTTGTTGAAGTTCTTCGCATGAGAACATACCACACAACGGATCTCTAATCACTACTCCCTCAAGAACTAAATATATATGTGGATGCCATGGAACAACTTCACCAACAAAAACCAAGAGAGATCCCATTAAAAACATGGATAAAAAATGTTATTTCACGGAGAGAAGATATGAGGGGAAATAAGATCAAACTTGTAAGACTCTTAAGAAGATGAAAGAAAAACACACCTGGGATCAACCCAGGTCACCATAGATCAAATATGGAATCTAGGAGTTGATCCTTGATGAAGGAATTCTCAAAATTTTGAAGAGGGGTCATCAAGTCTCCTGGAGTTGGGATATAGTCATTATACCCATAGGGTTTGATAACTCGAGTGGCTGTAAATTTTTTAAAACATACAACATTGGGGAATTACATGATGTTCAATCCCCTTTCACATCATGTAATCCTTAGAATTCAGTTTTCACTAAAAAGTGTGTCGTCTATTCACATTATTTATTTTTCAAACACTGATATGTTGCATGGTGTGAAACCCTCTTTCATGTCGTGTAACTTTTCACAATGTGAAATCCTCCCTGCTTCCATCTTCTAGCAACAGGACTACTCCAAAATTCCTCCAAGATTCCTCTAGGAACATCAAGCATCGAAAACACACAACGATTAAATCCATGTGGATATGGACCCTTACACAATCTCACAACCTATCCTAGTAAATAGTTTTGTCAGTTCCAAAGGTCCATTAGTGATGCTCAGCATTTTGTGCATCGGTCTAAAGAGACATCCATGTCAAGACACACCTTGCTAATGTGTCACATAGTCGATGGGGAACAATATCTAGGTATAAGACCCATTACCAGGTATAACATGAGGGTTGCACTTGGTATATAGCTAGAGGACCCATGCCCTATCCCGATAGGGGGCTTCCACTCAAGTAAATGATAGAGGACCCATGCCCAGCCCAGTTGGAGGGTTACACTATAATGTATGGAATAAGACCCATTTCCTATCAAATAAGAGGGTGTCACTCTATTAGTCAAGGACCCATGAACTAATATAACAGGTGGGTCCTACTCAAATAGAAGATAGAGGACCCATGCCCATCCTAGCTAGAGGGTGTTACTCTAATGATCGAGGACCCATGCTCTGACTCTGCAAGAGGGTGCTACTCTGTATATAGGTAGAGGAACCATACCCTATCCTAGTAGGAGGGTTATATTTTGATAATAGGTATATGAACAATTCCCAACATAGCAGGAGGGTCCCACTCTAATAGTCAATTGAGGACACATTCCCAAACTAGTAATAGGGTACCACTCTGATCCCTCTAATGATCCTGCCTGATCACTACTATCATCGTGCATTTCCTAAATAATAATCACACCTAGATCATCCCTAAATGTATCTACAAATCCACTATAGAGGCCAACATCATGTTCTACATGGAAAAATACTCAAGATATTCAATTTTTAGTCAAAATTCTAAGTCCAAGTGTAGGAGATACAAGATGATGAAGTTTCCTTGGAAGGAAAGAGTGGGTACACGATGTGTAAGGGGTCCCACATGACATGTGTTCCCAATTATCTACCAAGTTGTGTCCCTTATAGTACAATGATCACTACTTGTGTATGATTACATGGAGTGCATAGAGTCTACATGATGTGTTTCAGCCACTCAGGGTCATGTCCGTGCTCCTGGTCGTGTTCGTGTAGGCTTGCATGTATCTATGTACTTTAGCACATAGTGTGTGCTTGACCATTCCCATGCCCATGTACTCTCGGAGTAATTGTCAGGTTTCTAGTATTAAGTCACACAGTGTGTGGGGGTCCCACATGGCATGTGATAATTATAATTCCATGGAAACCCTAGTGTCGCAGATTCTCGTAGAACACACCATGTGGTCTTTCGAACTATATAGCATGTAGTCACGTTTTTCCCATATTATCATATATGATTCCCTGATTCCAAATATCCTCCTGCCACCACTGATTCCACTGGTTTCTCTCCCAGAAAATTTTCAAGGATCCTCCATTCATCATTTCCAACCATTTGTTGGCTAAAAATTGGATTCTGATTCATTTATGGGGTTTGATGTACACGTCATGCATCTCCTACTACAACTTTGTGGTCCTTGATCCTAGATCCATGAAACTAACACCCTTTATACCATGATTAATCCTCTCATCCCTGATTCTCCAATCCATTCCTCGCACGTAAATCCGTTATGAATTTAGCAGTCCAATCGGGCTCGGTCCTGCCCAACAAAGTCGTACCAAGACCTTGTGGGCCAATCAGTGAATACATGCAGAATGTTTGGGAGAAATTCCCATGATCAAGGTTGAAAAAATATTTGGCCAAGTGATATGGTCCAATGAACCCAAATTGGGATTTCTAAGGGTCATTAAACTAAATAAACAATTAAATCTATACACAGGTGCATGCAAAGGCATGTAATTCAAATGAGATCAAGAATAAATATTATCATGCTCAAAAAATTTAATCAACATATGAAGAATCCAAAAATTGATGAGTTATACCTAGTTTTGGATTATTATTTTATAAATAAAATGTCATCAAATGAATAATATGAGTTATCATGTTCGTTGTGTCATGATCTACCTCTATATGGAGTTTCATCGTCGTCGGATTCTGATTCGCCTACGATAGGTGGATGAAGAACCTATAAATGATAAAAGTGTTATGTGGCTACCCTGGAGATACTTTTATAATGGTTTATTAATAGGAAAACTCATTTAGGATAATTAAATTAAATAAATAAATTTAATTATTTATTTAAAATCAATGCAGTTGCCCATAATGGCATTTATCAAAATTCCCTTCATCAACCTATTTTAGGTCGTTCCTAAGGTAAAAATCATGTTTCAGATTCAACCGTGGTCTCGTATTTCTGGTCCGAGATTCAATTTAAGAGTTACCGCATTTTATTTATGAAAATATGTGTTCTTAATATAAAATATATTTAATAATTTTATAAAATTAATTATAGGCACACCGAGCCTCTAAACTGCATGTCATATCCGCACCTAGCTCCAAAAATATATCTAGAAATATTTCAATGTCTTACAAGAAAAAAATAGGGTCTCTACATATTAACTCTTTTAAGTGTTACCAAACATAACTGAATCCATCAATTCCCTTTTTATTGGGTAGTGTTTCTTGGAATTTTTTGATATCACTTATTTTATACCACTTATCACTTATATAATATTTTCAATTCTAATTTTAATAAAACTGTATTTCAATATCACTTAACAATATGGAAACACTTCAACACAAAAACTTAATAAGTGATCTCCAATGCAACACTATTGTGGTTCCATGTAATGAAGTCGTTAATTAGGGGATACAAATTGGCTATATAATATAATCCTATAAAACATCCAAAAATGGCCCAAGCATCACAGGAAACTCCCTAGGACTCAAGTAACATGATCTAAACTGAAGATACAAACCCTAGGTCAGTCTATAAGATCATATATATCCTGTTAGTCTAGTTAAACTAGATTATTCACTCATACATGTCATTTAATAATTGCTAGGACTCACCTGATATCAATAAATTTGGTGATAAATCAAGAAAATTGAAAAGAATAAGCATAAAGAACTTAAAATAAACCTCATCCCACCTCCTATACCCTCAGAAGAGATAAATAGTTTCACAGTCATGCATAATAATTATATAAAGAGATAAAAATTTCATAAATCCCCCAAGTGTTCAAAACCCACAATAGGCATATCAATAGTAAGGGGCACAATTGAGGGTGTCACATTTTTTAGAAAACAACTTATTTAAATGTTCCAATCGGGGTTTCAAAAGTAGCACAGGATGCCAACCCATGTCACGCCATTTGAAATCCTATTTAAAAACATACCTTGAAATAAAATTATCAAATAACCATTTTAAATTTATTTAAACACAACTACTTCCATCAATCTCCTTAATTTTTTTTTGTATAGGATAGAAATCTATAAAACCATTTTATTTGGTTCAACTGTAACATCCCTCCTTTTCAACATTGGATTGAGGAGGTTGGAGGATGCTACTTGGACTTAAATGACATCTCCAAGATGCCAAAGGCTGATAATAAATGATTAATGGGTTCAATACATGTGGAGGATGATTTACCCTTTAAGAATAAAACCACTAATCCAACAAAACCAAACAAAACAAGACATTATATGATGAATGATAAAAAGAATGACAACACAACCATTTCATTTATATCAAAACAAACCAAAGTGTACTATAGTGGAAGCCAAACTAACATCAAGTAAATAGTGTAAGATAATTAATAAAACTTTAATAAGACCACAAGACTCTATAGTCTACAAGACCCATGCTCTAACATCACCAAATAGCCCAAGCATCACAAGGTAGTACTAAGGATGTGTGATACTTTACCTTTTCCCATCTCTAGAAAGATGACGTCTGCAGGAGCACTAAAGTGCCAAAGAAGGGGTGAGTATAAAAATCAGTAGGTTTTCCCCAATGACATCCATACTCATGCAAATGATGTAAAAAAGTTAGCAACATTTATATAAAACAATTTATATAAAAACTATGCACCACCCATGCACCTATAGGAAATCCACAAAAACATTCCAAAAGGACCCCAAACCATCCCAAACTTAACACATAGACATTTCATACTTAAAATTCATAAAGAAAGAGTTACTTACTAGAAATTGGGGGTAATTCATTCTCACCACCATTGGTCATTCCATCCCCATAATGTGGAAAAGCATCATTTACTTTAAATATTTTCGACCATAGCTCTTTCATTTCTTTCTCGTGTTCTCAAGTCTCTTCCTAAAATTGACCATGTTTCCAAAAAACTTTCACTAAGATTATGCTTTTTCCACACAAGACTTTCTCTTGCCTGTCCACATTATACACCAGGATATGTACCACTAAAGCATCTGAATCTAAGTCAAGGTGATCCCATCTGATCACATCGTTAATATCATGCTAATACTTTTTCAACTGAGATACGTGGAACACATTTTGGACCACATTGAACTATGGTGGAAAATCCAGCTGATAGCCACATCTCCAACCCATTCTAGTATCTCAAAAGGGCATATGTATCAAGGAGATAACTTTTACTACTTCCCATAATGTCGATGTCTAAGCCTTTTATAAATCCAAAAGAACACAAGATCACTCGCTACAAATGACAGTGACCATTGATGATGATATACATATGGTTTCTAATGACTCTAAGCCATCTCCATTATCTTTCTAATCAATTGAATCTTATACATTGTTTCTTGGAGAAGTCTCATACGAACTAGTGCATTCACGCCTGTTTCCAACCGTCACAATGGTGAATGAAAAGGATGCACATATAATGCTTCAAAAGGATCTATATGTATAAAGTCCAGATATATATTTTTATATGAGAACCCCACCAACAGAAAATGCTCTTCCCACGAGCCACAAAAATCCATTACACAATCCCAAAACTTGTCTTCCAACATTTATATAAAACTTTTTGATTTCCCATCCATCTAAGTATGATACATCATACGCATAGTCTTCTGAGTCCCAAGGGATTACAATAAGTATTTCCAAAAAATGAGATGCAAACCTCAGATCTTTGTCTGATACGATCAAAACTGGTATTCTAGGTCTCTTTACAACTTCTCAGATATAGATTTTCGATAGATCCTCCACCATGTGAGTATCACGAATAGGGACAAAATGAGACAACTTGGTAAGTCTATGCACTATCACCCATATAAAATAATGTTTTTTAACCATTATTGGGAGGCCTATAACAAAATCCATAGATATTTGTTCTAATTTCCTCACTAGAATATGTTAAGAGTGCAACATACCTATTGGTCACTTTTTTGAACCACAACACTGAACTCATATCCAATTTACATCCCTCATTGGTGTCCCCACCATTGTGTTTTGAACTCATTGAATCAAATTTTGAATCATACATATGTTACTATTTTACCATTTTTACCAAATCAGGAGTGATAGAAACTGAAATGAAAATGGCAACATCACCTAAGTCTTCACATTATAAATGCATGTCGGCTAGGACCGACATCAACTACCACTATTCTGAATATCCTTTTTCCAACTAAGTATAATAATTTCTTCTTAATGCATCAGCTACCAAATTTCCTTTTCCTGAGGTATACATTAAGTCAAATTCAAACATATGGATATACTTCATCCATCTTCTTTGCCTCAGATTCAAATCTTGTTGTGAGAAAATATGTTTCAAGATTTTATGATATGTGAATATAATAAATTTCTCACCAAATATATCATGACGCCAAGTCTTCAAATTATGAACCGCAACACCAATATAATGTCCTGGTTCCGGAAGCCACCCAAAGGTACCCCGTACCCAGTTGGTCACATGGACTCAAGTGCATTTCCTCGAACGCCAGACGCTGTTGACTAGCAGTGAGGGCCTTGGGTGTGGTAGTGGGGAAACTATGCCCTCATTTACAGATTACACAATGGAAGTAAACAAATACATACAATAGAGGAAGCAGTAAATATCCAACAATAGTAAATAATGAATGACTGGAATAATAAACAATTGGAGCACATATATATATAAAATGATGCATGATACATATGTCTAGGAAATCATCCAAACAAGTCACAATGCTGTAAATACAACCAATGCTAAACCAATGTGCAAAAGAAAATAGATAAACTCCTCAGCATTGCAAGCCAAGGCTTGGTCCCATGCTCTCTAGCTCCACAGCAAGTCAAGTACCTGAAGTAGAAGGGATCTTTCCCTTATCTATACCTGTAGCAATATAATCTGTTTGGGCCCAAAAACATGGCCCAAATAGGGTGTGAGACTAAATCCCATTAGGAAACCACCTAAAGATCTATGATTAACAGTCAGTGAATATATGGTAGGTAAAGTATAGAAAATAGTAATCAGGTAATTGCTTAGTAGTAAACAATCCACAATTTCAATATCAAGGAACAACTAAAAAAGTAGCTAAACACAACCAGGTAACCCTATGGGAAGTACTCATGGCCATCCCCTCTGGTCCTACCTAAAAAATACAATCAACCCTCTAGGAAACACACTCGGTCTAACCCCTATGGTTCTATATATGAAGACTCTCTAAGGAAGCACTCACAGTCAATTCCCCTTACAAATATAAGGTAGTCAGGAACTCTATGAGGAATCTCATGCGGTCAATTCCTCTTATAGCCCCGAGTTTAAAGACTCTCTGAGGAAGCTCACTCAGTCAATTCCCGTTATAACCTAGGTCATTCATAGAAACTCTGTGGAAGAACTCTCCATCAATTCACCTTATAGTCTAAACAGTTCAGGAATAAAATCAAAGACTCTCTAAGGAAGCTCACTCGGTCAATTCCCCTTACAGTCTAAAGCAGACAAGGACTATCTGAGGAAGCTTGCTCCGTCAAATCCCCTTATAGCCCCAAGTGGTCCTAGGCTCTTTGAGGAATCTCACTTGGTCAATCCCCCTTATAGCCTAAAGTTCTCAAAGACTCTCTGAGGAAGCTCACTCGGTCAATTCCACTTAGAGTCGACTACACCAGGTTCTCACGGCCCTGTGTAGGTCAACGAGTATAATAGTGTAATATGGACAAGTAAACCTATAGAACTACTTGGATAAATAGTATACAACATAAAAAACATCTCATAATACAAACTCTCCATCCTATAGCAATAGGCATGGAAAATAGGCAAGGCAGCCAAACTGGCTAAACCAAACCAAATGGTCGAAAACAGAACATACAAGAGAAAATATATCCAAAGCATATAAATCAACCCTATTAATATCCAAATAACCTCTACACAAGCATAAAAGCATGGAAGTAAATCAATAGGGGTAAAACGGTAAACATACAATACCACGTTCAAGGGTATTGGTGTAAATTTCACATAATACTCAAAGACATTGAATTGAAAGGCACAAACCACCTACCTCGGGGTTAGGAGATCGCTATATGTGAAACTCGAAGCTTGAATATCCTTATAACATCGAAGATCTAAAAAAATTTCTAAAACATTCAACCCACAATATCTCACGAGAGAGGATAAATCCAAAGATGATGCTCTAAGAAAAGAGAGAACTCACTGATGCGATTCCAATGAAACCAATGATGTTCGATTTAGAGGACGAACACACGCTCAGAGGTTCATCGAAGATCCGAAGTCGTATAATGCTCCTGGACGAGACGAACGAAGAAGGGGGTGTTTCTATCGATTAGAAGCGACCCCGGTGTGTTTAATGAAAAAAATAAAGTACACGACATGTACTTTTGAAGTACACGGCGTGTACTTTTGATGTACATGGCGTGTACTCACCTTTTCCATACTCTGCTTTAAGTGGACTCTATGTCACTCCCACAGGGTTGTGTGTGTGGCTACTACACGGCCAGCACATGGCCTCCTCGGTAAGGAAGTACACGACATGTAATCATAAAGTACACGGCGTGCACATAGAAAATTTTCAGAATTTCCTTTTTCCTAAAAAATGACCAGAAAAGGAAAAAAAATACCTAAAAAGAATATCCAGGTTAATACAAACTTCCCCATTAAATAAATTCATCCCCAAATTTCCCTAGCGCGGCGTAGAAGAAGAAACCACGAACAGCTCCGGCCACTGTGATCGCACGTCTACCTCCCTCTCCCATGTCTCGTCCTGTACTCGCCCGTGCTGCCAAAGAACCCATACCAGAGGAATAGGCCATCCACGAAGAACCTTCAAACTATGATTAAAGATTCGGATAGGATTCTCCTCAATGGATGCATCTTCTTCCAGCTCAACATCCACGGATTTGAAGACATGAGATGCGTCTAAGAAGTAATGTCGAAGCTAAGAAACATAGAAGACATCGTGCATATCATGGTACCTCTGAGGTAAATGAAAATGATAGGAAACTGGCCCAACTCTCTCCAACACCTCAAATGGCCCGACGTACCTTGGTGAAAGCTTACCTTGTCTCCTAATCCTCTTGTGTCCCAACCTCGGTGTGACACGCAGGAAAACCTGATCCCCTTCCTCAAACTCTAGAGGTCGGATCCTCTGGTCAGCATAAGACTTCTGTCGAGATTGCACAGTAGCCATCCTCTTCCGAATCAACTCTATATTCTCTATGGTCTCCTGAACAAGACAAGGTCCCAGCAAAGCTGCCTTCCTGCCTCCAGCCAACATATGGGTGATCGGCATGGCCTACCGTATAAAGCCTCATAAGGTGCCATATGAATAGTTTCCTGAAAAATATTGTTGTAGGAAAACTCCACAAGAGGTATATGCTTCTCCCAAGAATCTCCAAAATACAGAATGTATGCTCAGAGCATTTCCTCAAGCACCTGAATCATACGCTTGGACTGGCCATCTGTCTGGGGGTGGTAAGCTATACTCAAAAGTACCTGTGTACCCAAAGCCTTATGAATCCCCTTCCAGACCAGATAAGTAAAACATGATTCCCTATCTAAAACAATGGAGTGTGTAACTCCATGAAGATGTACGATCTCTCAGATGTAAAACCGTCCCAGCTCATCAATACTGAAAGTCTAATTGATCAGTAAGAAGTGATAAACCATCATGAGTCTGTCAATGACAACCCAAACTGCATCATTCCCCAGAGGCGACCTCAGTAAACCAGTCGTGAAGTCCATCACGACGTCATTCCACTTCTACTCAGGAATTGGTAACTACTATAAAATCCCTTCTAGTCGTTGATGCTCTGCTTTCACCTGCTGACAAGTGGAACATCTCATGATGAAACCAGAAACGTCCCTCTTCATACCTGGCCACCAATACTGACAGTGTAGATCATTGTTTCCCATTCTTTCACCGGGGCGCGCGCGCATCCGTTCCGTCCGCGGAGGAGGATGTGCTGCGCTTTGTTGCCCCGCATTCCCGCTTTCCAAAGGCGGGTGACATTCGCTCCTTATTCAGGGAAGTCTGCTCCTTGATCAAAACAGGATGATGGGATGTCGGTTCTTCCTCCTGTGGATTCCTCCTCAGAACTCATCACCTAGTCCGGGTATCCTTCATAGATTTAATACGTAGTTCGTGAAACTCTTCCCAGTGCCATGTTTCCATGGACGCCGGTTAATTACACTGCTTCTGTCAGGACATTCCAAAGGGTCCGGTCAGGGCAGCAACCTTCAGTCGGGGGAATAGTCACATTGAGGCATTAGTAGCGTGTCTGGATGATGCGGAACCTAGCATGTCTGTCTATTATCCCTGGTCATAGGGCTTCTTGAGGGCGTGGAAGCATGAGGCATCCCACATCGAGTGCGGGGAATTATATGTCATAGACACATATCTGAGGTTTTCCTCAGCTTCCCGTGTTTAACACAGGGTATGCCGCGAGTTTAACGTCTAGAGGAGATGGATCAACCCAACCAGAGTTTTAGCTTGGATATATCGGATTGAGGGATTCTCCTTGAAGGTATGTCGATACCGGGGCCAGCCCATGGGCGGCTGTGAAGAAGAGCGTACCGACACGGTCTCACCGGGATATGACGGTCCAGGTGAGAATCAGGATGGGCTGTAGGTGGATGAATGAAGTAGAGGGGGGAATTAAATGGGACCATCGTAGGGGCGACAGTGAAGTTGGGCTTGAACCTTGAATAGGGTTCCTATGTATCCCCGTGGCAGGGAATCAAAGTCTACGTAGTTCGGGATGGTGCCGGTAAACTGACGTGAAGGTGGACCTTGGCCCGATGAATGTCGTCGGAAAACCAACGTGAAGGCGGACCTTGGTCTGATGGGCATCGTCAGCGTACCGACGTGAGGGTGTTCCTTGGTCCGATGGGTAGTGGGCTTGAGCCTATGGAAGGCTTCCTATGTACCATGCCTTGACATGGATCAAAGACCCCGTATTTCAATGGGTTTCATCGGTGAACCGACGTGAAAGTAGACTTGTGGGTCCACTAATGGTGGGCTTGAACCATAGGAAGGTTTCCTACGTACCATGCCTTGACATGGATCAAAGTCCTCGTAGTTCAAAGGATTGATGGAATACAGTTTAACGTCATGCGGGACGGTAATGAACCCTGACGTGAATAAATGACGGGCATTGGGCGTCGGTGAACCGACGTAAATCAGGGACCTTGGTCCGATGGGAAATGGGCTTGAAAATGGGGGCCTGGCACACCGACTAGGTGACGGTTTGGGCCAATGATTGTTGGGCTTGAACCTCAGGGAGGCATCCTACGTACCATGCCTTGACACGGATCATAGTCCTCGTAGTTCGGATTGGGGAATACAGTTTAACGTCATGCAGGACGAGGGTGAACCGACGTGAATGAGGTCGGAATGAACGGATGGTGGGTTTGAACCTCGTAGAGGCTTCCTACCTACCATGCCTTGACATGGATCAAAGACCTCGTAGTTCGGGTTAGTCACAATGGCTTGCCGTCGGACTGGAATTGCAGTTTAACGTCGTGCTGGACGTAGGTAGGACACGACGTGAATTGGATGATGGGTGGGCTTGAACCTCGTGGATGCTTCCTACGCACCACGCCTTGACATGGATCAATGACCTCGTAGTTCAAATGTGGCTTTTTCGGCAAACCGACATGAAAGTGGACCTTCGTCCAATGACTGGTGGGCTTGAACCTCTGGAAGGCTTCCTACGTACCATGCCTTGACATGGATCAAAGACCTCGTAGTTCAGGTGGGAATGGGTGTGCAGTTTAATGTCATGTAGGACAAAGGGAGGCATACAGTTTAACGTCATGCTAGACGAGGGCATGCAGTTTAACGTCATGCGGGACGGGGGGTGCAGTTTAACGTCATGCGGGATGGAGACATACAGTTTAACGTCTTGCTGGACGAGGGTGAAACTCGACGTGAATGGACGACCGAGCAATGTGACTTGAACCTCATGGAGGATTCCTACGTACCATGCCTTGGCATGGATCAAAGTCATCGTAGTTCACTATGGGTGTGTCGCAACGGCTTGTTATTGGACCGGAATGCAGTTTAACGTCGTGCTGGATGGGAATGGGACCCGACGTGAGTAAATGACGGGTGGGCTTGAACCTCATGGAGGCGTCCTACGTACCATTGCCTTCACATGGATCAAATTCCTTGTAGTTCGCTAAGGGTGGGGGTCAGGGTCGGTGCTCACTCTAAGCCCACATGAGTCATGATCGATGTGAGAAACAAGAGGTTGCAAGGACCTGACGATCACGTCGCGAAGGATGCGTTCATGAGAAGTGAAGAGGGGCTTACGTGTTAGGTGGCCCATGGTGCTGGGACTTACTCCAGGATGGAGTCCCATGGTGCGACAATGCGCGGGAAAGATGGACCTTGGTCCAAAGATGGGAGGTGCCTCATTCCCTATCACGCCCTCCACTGACCATGGTAGTGGGGATGTACGGAGATGCAGAGGTGCAGCCATCCGTTGGGGAACTAGGTCCTCCCTTCTCCCATGAACATACGCCACTCCAATTAAGAGGATATCATCCCTTGTGGATGGGTGATTCCATTCCCGTGGAGACGAGTGGTGTAAAGAATGTTCGAGCTGGGGGGACCCTTCATGAGAGGCACGAGGTCGGGTCATAGTTTAACGTCATGTGTCGAGGACGCGGTGCTTGGTAGTTTAACGTCCTGCAGCTCGGACGAGGTGGGTTCACTCCAAACCCCTTAGACTTACATAACCGGTACCCTCTGGTCCTTGGGGAAGGGAAGGTACCAGTAAGGCCATGGTTAAGGGGGGTTGTGGAACGAACCATCATGGGGTCCACGTTAGTGTGGCTATGCGAAGAAGCAATAGTCGTTAGCGTGCCTATGCGAAGAAGCATTAGGCGAAGCAAAGCTACGGGTGGTATTGTCCATGGGACTTTGAAATCACATCATGCAAACCTGGAGGGTCGCACGGGAAGAGGAATCTCTAAGAAAAGGAGTGTGCTTCGCGAAGTGGAGTGCCTTGGCCTTAGCATGGGGCATAGGTGTGAGTAGAAGGTGCTTCGCGACGTGGAACAGTGTTCGTGGAGCAATGCCTCGCGAAGAAGTGACTCGCGAAGCAGGGTCCTGCAAAGCAGTGTGCTTCGCGATGTGTAGCGATCCTGCCTTAGCATAGGGATCACTAGCATGGGTTGGGTGTTTCGCGAAGCGTAAATGCTCCGCGGCTGCCCGTTTTCCCTTGGGAATCCCCTTCCTTCGCGAATTCTCTTGAGCTTCGCGAAGGGAATCCCTCTCGGAAGAGGGGCTCAAAACGAGAGAAGGAAGAGGCGTCTCACGAAGTAGAAGTACCTCGTGAAGCTCATGATTCCCGGGGAAAAGAGTGCTTCTAAATTCGGGAGAGGAGAAGCCGAATGGTCGGATTGTCTGTCGTCGGGACTTAGGGGGAGTCCAGTATTTATAGGGAAGGGGAACCGCGAAGCAGAACTCCCGCGCCGCCTCCAGTGCTTCGCAGCGCGCTCGCGAACGCCAACGTCGTCCGCGGAGAATTACCGCCTCCGGAGCTTCGCGGTGGCTCGTGAACGTCAAATGCGTTCGCGGAGCATTACCGCCTCCGGAGCTTCACGACGGCTCGCGAACGTCAAATGTGTTTGTGGAGCATTACCGCCTCTGGAGCTTCGCGAGGCTGCAATGGTCGGGGCGCTTCGCGGCGGGGCTTCGCGTGGGTGCTTCGCGGCGGTTCTTCGCGAGGCAGCGCACCAGCCTTCTTTTTCGTTCCATTCTTTCAGGACATATTTTGGCGCCAAAAAATGCCCCCCCTCAGACATGGAGCCGCGGAGGGTGAAGGGTCGAAGTATGAGGGAAAATCGCCAAAATTGTCAGTAGTTCGCGATGCGGCTATGCGAAGGGGCCCCGCGGTGCTCACCGGGGCCACCGACCCGGGCGCGCCGCGATGCTCCGGGGTCGCTGCCTATAAATAGGGGGTACGACATCTTTTGTCTTCACGTGCCTTCCTTGTCTTTTTGTGCTCTCGACTTCGCGAAGCTCCGCGTACTCCGTGACAGCCCTCTACGAATCGAGCTTCGTGGCGAACCGCGGGTCTCCGACTCCGTGTCCGCGCCAAGCGAACCTCTGCTTGTCGGCCTTGGACAGACTTCGCGGCTTGGTCTCGTGACCGATCTTCGCAATCCGGCTTCGCGATATAACTTCGCGGTCGAGCTTCGCGATCCAGCTGAAAAAATTCTTTTCTAAGGACCATAGTTAAAATGGCCCATCAAGAGGCTGTATTGGGGGTGCTGGCAGATGCTGCTCGTCGAGATGAGATGGCCAACTATCCAGGCCTGGGGGAGATGGTCCGAAGCCACTCGGACCACAATTCTTTGACAGACCAGCTATCAGAGGGTAAGAAGGATTATCCACAGTGCAAGAAACTGCCATTGTACGGCTTCGGGCTGAGGGACGACGTCTTTATCCCTAAGGCGAGTAGGGACGAACCAACTTGCTGTTTCAGGAGCATACCATGCCAGCACCAATGGTTCAGGGATGCCGATGATCACCCACAAGAGAACTTCACACCCTTTACCATTGACTGTCTCTACAACCATGTGAACGATATTGATGGGAGGACACTGCAGCCAGAGACTTCTCCTCCCCTCTACCGTACCATGTTGAAGGCGGCTTTGCAGGATTCGAAGAAGGGATGGTCCGATGAGTGGGACCTACACCAGGGCGGCAACTTTACTGATGACTAGGCCTGGGCCTACTGGGTAGGCGCCTCATGCGAGGATTTTGGGGTCGAGCTGAGGATAATGGGGTTGCATGAGGCGACATGAGTCTCCCAATTCCACATTTACCAACCGAAGCACCTGATTCCGGAGCTGCTGAGCAGATGGTCGTCTAGGACCAACACTTTTCACCTGCATCACGGGGAGGTGGGCATCAGCCTGTGGGATGTCCCCCAGATTTCTGGGGTTCCAATCTTGGGGGCCATGTATGAAGAGTTCCTCCCCGTCATCAGCACGTGGGAGGATACGGAGCAAATGTCGCGGCTGGCGTCAGCGCTGATGGCACTCGTCCTTGGAGAGGACAAGGAGGCAGTGAGGGATGTCCATTTTAGGAGATGGTTCAAATGCTTCCTAAATTTCTCAGATAATTCAGAGTTACCTCCGAGGCCTCGAACTTGTCCAAGGGTGGCCCAACGGGGCAAGGGGCACTCGTATTGGCGGGTCTTGGAGGACAGCCAATGGAAGACTTGGGGTTTCAGTGTCAGCACTGAACAACAGCCGATAGTCAGGCTGGCAGCGTTCATCACAGCTCTCATCTGTGGTTGGATCCTACCGGTGAGAGATACAAGCATGGGGGTACGACCCAGCTCGTTTATCATGGCGTCGATGTTGGCCATGGGGCAGCAGATCAATATGGGGATTCCGATGCTCACCAAACTGTACAGAATGCTGTGACATATTAGCGAGGGAAAGAAATCACCAAGGATATGCAGGCCCTTCCACCTCATGTATGGGTGGATCACAGCGCATATCAGGGGGTTTTACGAGTATCCAATCCCCATTTCGCCGCTGGGATCGAACTTCCGCCCCTCCATCCTGAACGCGGTCAAGAGCTTCCCGTTCAAACTGGCCATTCCGATGGTGCTGAATCGGGTGTGGAGGGCGGATGAGTTCAACTTCCACCCCTTCCCATTACCGACGGGGATGCTTACTGATGAAGGACGGGGAACGGAAGAACATCGGGCTTACCTCCTGGCCTTCCGAGGTGGAGTTTTGGTGGCATGAATAGATCGTGAGCCGCTCTGTGAACCGTACACCCCGCAACGGTTTGCGAGGCAGTTCTAGTGCCTCCAGCGGCTGACCCCGGAGGTCAACTGGGAGGTGCGTCATGAGGATCACCCATGTGTGATGAGGCAACTGTGGCTCATGTTCACACTGGAAGACGGAAAGATGCGGATTTCATTGCCTCCATCTACCGCCGCTTTCGGATTGGTGAAGGAGTACGCCATCGTTTGGGAGGCTGCTTACCCAGGGGAGATGCTGAAGCAACCAACTATCTAGGTCGGTGACGGTGGGACTCCTCTATCTCAAGGTCGGGCTCAGAGGGCAGCTAGGGCCGCTCGCGGTAGCGGGGCTATCATGGTGGCGAGACCCGCACCGGCCGAGGGTATGGCAGCAGCGGTGGATCCAGTGATTCTGGAAGAGCAGGGTCATCCAGAGGGGCGGCCACCGAGGGGATTTCGTAGGATATCCACTCAGGCTTCGGGGAACCGCCTGCGTCATATTGACATGGTAGAGGATGTCGTCTTCCCGGAATCTTGGGACATTTGGGATGTCAACCGGCAATTCCTCAGCCCACCCGAGATATGGGCCCACCTGAATCGCCTCAGGATGGAATTACCGGGTATAGGCCTAGTTCGGGTTGGATTCATGGCGTCTCCGGTGGAGGCAGAACAGTACCTATAAGAGCTGGAGGATTACGTCCACTCCAGTGGTGTCCCTCGCCCAATGACAGACCGGGTGATGGTAATGTTGAATCAGACGGTCCCCCCACAGTTATCGGCTGCCGATCTGAGGGGGTGCTTCCCCTTGCCGGAGGAATGAGAGGACTCCTCTCGGGAGGATGAGGATGGAGGCAGGAGCCCATTGGAGGAGGGCGAGGTCGGAGACCTAGGCTCAGAATCCGACGATTTTGTGGAGGCTCTCGAGGTAGCATTCCGAACTTCTTTCCTTACGATCTTTTCTTGGGTCTTTATGGAATTCTCACCAATGTTTGAGCCATGCAGGAGGAACTTGTTCGCAGGCCTCGTTCTCGCTCCTTGGAGGGTGATGATGCAGGACCGTCAGAACCTGCGCCTATGGCTGCGTCCAATTCCACGTCTAGTGGGACCAGAGCGCCCGAGGTGGCTCCTCTGGAATCTCCAGACCTTCTTACAGTATACGGGGGGCCTCGTCGCGGGGTCCCGTCAGTACCGGCCCAAGATCAGAGCCAGGAGGCCGATCTCCATATGTCTCCTCTACTGGTCTCCTCGTTGTCACATGTAGACCATGACAACTAACGTTTGTCCCTCTCTGTCGTACAGTTCTTCGACTGGCGTGGGCCGCTGCGGCAAGACTGGTCGGGATGTCTGGTGGCGCCCCTCCTAAGGGCATGCCGGTGATGGTGGCGATAGTCCCCCCATCTCCTCATGCTACAACACACATCATCACTGGCGGGACCACCAGCAGGGCCGTACCCGAAGTCATTGAGGTGGACTCCGAGGAAGAGGATCAATCGGTCGGTCCTAGTCTTGTCACTTCTACTTCAGCGCCAGGTGTCGTACTGGATTCAACATCGGATGTTGATCCTGCCGAGGATTTCTTGCGGGCGTACCCCGCATACGAGCCTGCCAATCACGCAGACTGGGAGGAAACATCCTCCGACGAGAAAGACAACAGCATAGTCCACCGCCAGTGGTGGAAGGCGATCACGCGCTTTATCAAGGACACTCCCCAAGCGCAATGGATGGCCGAAATGGATAGGCTCCGCTCGCGGTTGCGTGAACTGTGCGCTGGGGGAGTGGATGCCCAACATCCTCACGCACTTATCCGAGATCTTATGGCTGAGAAGATCCGGGAGCATGATCGTGGGCTCAGCGTGGGCTGGCAGCGGAGGATGGCGACCAGTATCAAGAAGCTCCCGGAGGTTGAAGGTGAGGTCCAACAGATGCAGACTCGGGAAGATGAGCATTCAGCCTCTCTTGATGCACAATCTGAGCTGGCCTCACGGTTGAAGGCCCAGCTGGCAGAGGCAAAAGATCATATGAGGCAGACCTCTAGAAATATGGTTGTCGTTCAAGCTGGCATAGAGAGGGCCAAAGCCAGGACTGACGAACTGCGCCCCACCGCTGCTGAGGAGGAGCGGGAGCTGATTCAGCGGCAACAAGCCTTGGATGTTGCAAGTCAACGGGTGGCGGAGCTGCAATGCTCTTTTGATGGGGTTAACCCATCCATGGGGGGAGTCGACCCCCGAGTATTGTAACAAACCCAAAAACCTTTTATTGGTACTTTCGTGCTTCAAAATTTTTTCTTTGTTTTGAATGCCGTAGAGCGCACGATTTCCACTGTTGAATTGCCTTGTTACATCCCTACAATGTTTACGGGATGTTCGGCGACAATTCCCCAAGCCCATGTGGGTCGAGCCCGATGTCTGGGATTAGGATTACCAGTCAGAATTTTTGAGAGATGGGAGAGGCTTGATCGGAGAAGGAACTTTCAGGATGGCCGAATTACCGTTTCTTCAGCGTGCTCTTATGCACGAACGGGGCAACGCCGGGGTGCTGAAATCGGTCCAAACAGATGACAATGGGAAGTGTGAATCACGATACCCAAAATCCGGAACACTGTGGGGATGGCGTGACAATAAGGGACAATCGTTAACCTTAGAGGAGAAGTGGTATCCCTACTGCGTTAGCCTAAAATGGGGACAACAAGTGAGGGTCGATCGTTGACCAAGTTCGAAACACGGGACCATGTCACAAATGTTGTTGATCAATCCTTCGAGACGTTGGCTCAGGACAGTTGGCAGACCATAGGTCAAAAATCCATACTGTTAGGGGGTCCTTCCAGACATGACCCGTCTTCCGGAACGTTGGCCCAGGACGGTAGGTGATCCAATGCGGCATGAGACCAGGCCATTAGGGGGTCTCGTGAGACATGAAAGGGGATGAGGGTCCGAATAAGGGGAACGCAAAGCGTGGAATATGGAGTGATGGTCTGTCCGAACAGAATCCAACACTTAGGTAGTTACACCACCGTGGTGGGAGTACGCCAGATGGGCGCATCGGTTTGATCATGGATCGTTCCTTCTTTCAGACAGGGCCTCTCTGGCGAGGGGATCTGTCACTTCCTAGTGGGATCTTGGGGCATCCTGAACCTGTTCAGGGTAGAACCGCAGTTTAATGTCATGTGTTGAGGACACATAGACTCCATTAGTTTAACGTCATACGATAGGACGTGGAATAAAAGGGAAGGAAGCGTGTGGCACGGTAGATATGAAACCGACGTGAATGAGGACTTGGAGTCCAAATCATACCACATACCCCCGGAGGAAACTCTTCAGGTCGAGGGACAAAGAGTGAGGATTGGGCTGGGTCTGAAGCAGAGTGGTCGGGCGTTCCTACGTACCCCATGAGGATGGGAATCACGCAATACGTAGTTCTGGAAGCGCATTTTAACGTCATGCGGGATGAGGAGGAGCCTGACCGTGTTGGTACACATCCCACCAAAACTACTAAGCCCACGTGAGTCGTGCTCAGTGTGGGAAACAAGCAGTAGTGGTGGGAATTTCCCGACACATAGAGGGGCAGGTTAGGGAAAAGGGACGCTCGGTGAATACCGGCCTAGTGACACTAACACGATCATTTAGCGCACCTAGATGCGCGAAGAGAAAGAGCCGAGTATGCTGGAATTCCACTTGAACATGGGGAAGTGGAAATGTATGAATCATGGTGCTCGAGATTCAGATCACGATGATGGCGGCATGACGACGGAGGGTAACTGATGACCGTATTCGCAACGCAGTATCCTGTCGCGTTAGCCTAGAATGGGGACAGACAAATGAGGGTTGATCGTTGACCATGTTCGAAACATGGGACCATGTCACAAATGTTGTCAAATATTTGCAGGTACGTTGGCCCGAAATGATTGGAGGGCCCTTAGGTCCAGTATTCATGGAGAGGCCTTAAGCCTAGTATCCATGTCGTCCAGGGGTCCTTTTGGATGTGGAAGAGGATGAGGATCCAAATAGCGAGCTCATGAAGCTTGGTCGTGGGACGAAGGGAATGTCCATATGAAAGTCCCACACTTCGGGTTATTTGTCGAAACACATCTGAATACGACAACGAAACGTATTAGAGAGAGGGAGAATATTCCTTTCCCATGGGGAGATCTTAGTTTAGGGTCGTAGAATTCAGACCATGGATGGGTAAGGGGAGTAGGGGATACATGGCAAGGTGGTTTACAAAACCTGACGTGAAGGAGGACCTAAGCCCTACTTACCATGCGTTCTCTGGGGAAATGCTCGAGTCGAGGGACCGAACACAAAGGTTAGGCTAGGCCCGTGGGGAAGTGCTCGGGAGCTCCTACATAACTCATAAGGAAGAGAATCAAGCCATACGTAGTTATGAATGGTGACATGGTAGGATACCAGTTCCATGGGAAAAGGGGAGTGCGGGCGTGGACCTTGCACTAAAAGGATCGGAATTTGATAAATCTTGTTTGTTCTTTAAGGTGAATGGTTTTTTTGTGAAGCGACAGGCCTAGAATAGTAGGCCGTGATGTCGCCATAAGGATCAAGCCGTGATGGGCGTTGACAAATGGCATGGCACGTGACCAATACCAAACGTGATGTCCTCTACAACGAGGTCACCACAATGCAGTGCCGTTTTTCGTCGTGCGGCCAGGACGATAATATCACAGTTTAGGGTCGTATGATAGGACCAAGCATGCATTTCATCATCATGCAGTGAAGACGTAGCAGTGATGATGCTAGGAGGGAAATGTGCGCAATGTTATAAAACAAAATTGACGGAGACATGATCCCACATCAAATTGTACGCCATTCGGAGAGGGAAACCTTAGGCCGGGGGGGGGGGGCTATATAGAGGTAAGAGGTGAAACCGGGGGAGAGACTGGCTCCCAAAATGGGCTGTACCCGAAGACAGGGCGTCCGGGCGGTCCTACGTATCCCATGAGGATGGGAATCAAGCCACACGTAGTTCTGAATGGATCTTAGTTTATGGTCTTAGAGCTCGGGCCATGGGAGCCCCGAAGGACGCCATATTGCAGCTTTGTCCCCCTGACATGCAAAGGTGCACTGATGGATAGCGCCAAAAGTGTCAAGATTCCACCTGGACATGATGGGGTGGAAAATGATGTGAATCGTGCAACCAACATTCAAGGACTAAAGGGGCTGGTGTGACGACAGAGGATTACTACTGACCATGTTCTCAACACAGCATCCCGTCGCGTTAGCCTGGAATGGGGACAAACAAATGAGCATCGACCGCTGACCGTATTCGCAACGCGGGATTTTATTTATTTGTTGTCCAAAACCCTCAGGGTCGTTGGCCCGTAACGGTAGGAGAGCCCTTGGGAATTGTATCCAGGCCGTTCTTGGGGGTCCCTCTGGGTGTGAAAGGTGATGGAATCCCAAATGGAGGGGAAAACGAAGCTTGACAAGTAGAAGGAACTTGATCAAGTTGACTCGGACACTCTTGGTCCTAGACCAGAGTACTCTTGACACATGGTTGAACCACATCAAGGGGTCAAGAGACTCAACTTGAGGGTAACCAAGATATGGCGGGTTCCCGGGGGAAGGGGGCACAGTTCCCAAAACCTTGTATCATACCTACATATCCCCCTCCTGGAGAGGGATAGACCAACTGGCCTAGGTGACCGGGAGATCAGGAGATCTCCAAGAGGTGGGTATGGACCCGAATCCTAGACATTCAGGTGGTCCTACGTATCCCATGAGGATGGGAATCAAGCCACACGAAGTTCTGAAGGGTGCCTTTTAATGTCATGCTGGACAAGGAATAGGAGGGATGACTCTCAGATCAGGGTGCGCGTGGTGCAGCTATTGCAAACCTGACGTGAATGGGGACTTAGTCCTACACTACGCCACGCGGTCCCGTGGTCGGGGTCCCAATGGCAGGACCCGAGAGGCGAATTAGCTGAACTCAAGCTAGACCCAGAGACAAGGAGTCTAGGCATTCCTACGTATCCTATCAAGATAGGAATTAAGCTGAACATAGTTCCAGATGAGAATCTTAGTTTATGGTCTTATAGCTCGGACCGTGGATGGTGACAACTCCCGAGTAAGCACAGATGTCAACCCGATTCCTAAGCCCACGTGAGTTAAACTCGGTGTGGGAAACAAGGGCGGTATTCTCATCGCAATACTTGGGGAGTCCGTCATGGGGGAGTCGGCAGAGAGTTCCGAAGGACACCATTGATGCTGCTTGTTCCCCCAATGCGCGGACGTACACGGAGGAAAAGTACCAGGAGTTCTGAGACACTACCTGGACATGATGAAGTGATGAAGGGTGTGAATCGTGTACCTGACATTTTGGGCTTAATGGGGTTGGCGTGGCAATGGAGGATAACCATTAACTGTGGCGGAAAAACAGTCTCCATATCACGTTAGCCTGAGGTGGGAACAAAAAACGAGCATCGACCACTGACCATATTCACAACGCGGGATTTTATCGATTCACTGTCCGAAACCCTCGGGGGCGTTGGCCCGTAACGGTAGGAGAGCCCTAGGGCGTAGTATCCAGGCCATTCTTGGGGGTCCCTCTAGGCGTGAAAGATGATGAAATCCCTGGTGCAGGGATACACAAAGCCTGGAAAGCGGGTGCGGACGTGTCCGAGTAAAGCATGGGGTTCCAGGTAATAAACCAGAGTACTCTTAGGCACATTGGTGAACCGCCGAAAAAGTATTGACGAAACAGCTCAGTAGGGGGAGGTACATGGCGTGGTCATTACGAGACCGACGTGAATGAGGACATAGTCCCACACCACATCATATAATCCTCTCATGGAAGAAGGATAGGCCAAGGGGCCAAGATGGGATGAAGATTCCCGAGAAATGGGGCTGGACCCGAATCTTTGGACATTCAGGTGGTCCTACGTATCCCATGAGGATGGGAATCAAGCCACACGTAGTTCTCTAAATGTAGTTTAACGTCATACGGGACGAGAAGGGGGGTAATATACCCCTAAACAAGGGAGGTATGCGGTATGGCGGAGAAGCCAATGTGAATGAGGACGTAGTCCCACACCACACCATACACTCCTATAAGAGAGGACCTGGGTCGTGGCCCAGAAAGGCCTAGGGGCCTAATGGTTAGGCATTGGTCAGGAAGCCCTGACCTTCTTGTAGTTTAACATCTTGCAATGAGGATGAGGTTCGGGGACCCGAGGAGGCCAAGGGGCCTGAGGCTGGGCCTCGTAAAGGGAGGGCATACGACATGGTACATGATCCCGACGTGAATAAGGACGTAGTCCTGCATCACACCACACACCCTGGGTAAGAGGGGACCTGGAGCATGGCCTGGAAAGGCCGAGGGGCCTAAGGTCAGGTATCAGTCAAGAAGGCCTGACTGGTTTGCAGTTTAACGTCTTACATGAGGACGAGGGTCGGGGACCCGGGGAGGCCAAGGGGCCTGAGGCTGGGCCTCGTAAAGGGAGGGTGTACGACATCGTACATGATCCCGACGTGAATAAGGACATAGTCCCACACCACACTGTACACCCCTACGGGGAATCGGGGTCGTGGGCCCGATCACTAGCACCACCCGGGGGGAAGTTTGTCACCTCGGGATGGGGCAGAATGAATCACTGCACTCAATGTCCGGGACATCTCGGGGTGGACCCGAAGATCCAAGACACTATTGACCATGTTCGAAACAAAGCGTTCCTATGGTGACCCGTTATGGGAGCAACAAATGAGCGTCGACCGCTAACCAAATTCGCAACGCGGGACTTGTATCGGCTTGTTTCTTGAAAACCCTCGGGGGCATTGGCCCTTATCGGTAAGAGAGCCCTTGGGCGTAGTATCTAGGCCGTTCTTGGGGATCCCTCTGGGTGTGAAAAAATGATGGAATCCCAGTCAAAGAGTGGGTGAAGCATATCTGTATCCATCCATGAAAGAGGCAAACATCTCCAGGGGTGATGTGCAGCCGGGTCGAGGCTTGCTCGATGTGAGTCGGGGAAAAAGTGTGCACCCTGCCATATCTTGACCCGAGGGGAAGATTTTGGCTTTTGGGCTGGGCCAACGGACGAAATTCCCAGGCGTTCCTACATATCTCATGATGATGAGAATCAAGCCATACGTAGTTCTTGAGGGCCATGCAGTTTAGCGTCATGCGGTGAGGACGTGGGAGGATAGAAGAATGGGAGTGGGCACATGGTGTGACCCCTACAATCCTTGTGCGAGCGGGGTTGCATGAGCGGGGCCAAAAAATCCTACTCCTTGCTACACAAAGATCCTCCAAGGAAACTATTCCCAGGGGGAATAGTGGAAGAGAAAAGCTTGGGGCTGGGCTCAAGACGAGGCGTCTGAGCGTTTCTATGTATCCCATGAAGATGGGAATCAAGCCACACGTAGTTCTAGAAATGCAGTTTAACGTCATTTGGGACGATGAGAAGCAACTCATTTGGGGATATGTACGGTACGACAAGTAATCCGACATGAATGAGGACGTAGTCCAACACCATACCGTACAATCCCGCAAGAGGGTGGATCGGGGAAAACCAGGGGGCCTGGGGCCGGACCGCGGTCAGGGAGACCTGACCAGCTTGCTGTTTAACGTCTCGCGGTGAAGATGGGGGCCGAGGGCCCGAGGAGGCCAAGGGGCCTGAGGCTGTGCCTCGGTCAAGAAGGCCTGACCGTCTTGCAGTTTAACGTCTTGCAGTGAGGACGGGGGGCCAGGGGCCGGAGGAGGCCAAGGGGCCTGAGGCTGAGCCTCGGTCAGGAAGGCCTGACTGGCTTGCAGTTTAACGTCTTGAAGGATGAAGATGCAGTTTATGGTCATGCAGGACATTACAGTTTAGAGTCATGTTGGACCATAATGTGCAGTTTAAGGTCATGCGGGACCGTTTCACAGTTTATCGTCTTGCAGGATGAATATGCAGTTTAAGGTCATGTGGGACCATTTTGCAGTTTAGGGTCGTGCAGGACCCTTTTGCCCTAGGAAAAGTATCGTTTGAGGAATCTGGCATTGGTGGGAGGGGTTATACGCTCTCCATCTGTGGTCACCAAGGAGTATGCTCCATTGGGGTAAACCTTGTGGATGATATAAGGCCCTTACCATTTGGGTTCTAATTTGGGTGGTTTCCTACCGGGAATCATTGGCGCTCAAAGGGCCAGTACCATGTCGCCCTGTAGAAAAGAGTGGAGACGAACCTTCTTGTCAAAGGCCCTAGTTATCTTGTCCTGATTCTTTTCCAGATTGTGCAGGGCATGAAGCTGGTTCTCGTCCAGTGCTTCTAATTCAGCTAGACGGATCTCGGCTACCTCATCTGATGTCTGGTGGTCATAAACTGCAGTGCGCAACGACGGAAGCTAGATCTCAATGGGTAGGATGGCCTCAGCTCCATACACCAGGGAATATGGGGTCACCTGGGTAGAGTTGCGAGTTGTCGTCCGGTAAGCCCAGAGGGCATTGGGGAGCTTGTCCGACCATATTTTCTTGTTCTGACCAACCATCTTCTGAAGAATGTTAGAGAGGGTCTTGTTGAACACCTCGATCTGTCCATTCGCATGCACATGGTAGCGGGAGGTATGGTTCGACCAGATGTTGTACTTGGCGTACAATTTCTTCAATTCAGCTGCTCGGAAGTTGGTGTCGTTATCGGTGAGGACGGCATGAGGTACCCCAAACCGGTGGATAATGTTGGAGCTCACAAAGTCAACGATGGAATGGGCCATGACCTCTTTGAGCGGAACTCCCTCTGCCCACTTGGAGAAGAAATCTGTAGCAGTCAGGATGAACCTACACTAGCGGGATGTTGCCGGTGGATACGGTCCCACTACATCAAGTCCCCATACCACAAATGGCCAAGAGTACTTGGTGGGGTGGAGGGGCTCCGGCGGCTGATGCAAGAAGTTGGCATGTACTTGTCACGCGTGGCATCTCATGGCATATCCAATACAATCACGGATCATAGAGGGCCAAAAGTACCCCAATCTCCAGATTTGATGGGATAGCTTCGGCCCAGCTTGATGGGCACCACAGGAACCGGCGTGAACCTCTTGCATAACTTGAGGTATCTCCCCTCCTTGGATGCAACGGAGGAGGACACCATAGAAACTCCGCTTATAAAGGATTTGTTCAAGACTGGGGCCACTCTGGAGGGTAAATTGCAGCGCGCGGCGTCGGATTCGCTCGCGCTCGGCCCGGTCGTCTGGGAGCTGACCATTTTGGAGATACTCAACAAAAGGTGCTCTCCAGTCGGGAGTGGCTTCAACCACTGCGTCTGACGAACCCGGGACCCTTGACATGGAGGGTCCAGCGGTGAGATGACTTAACCGCAGGCCATCATTGTCCTCTTGGGTGACGGGGGAAATGACTCTCCGGTGGGCCACATGTATGATCAAATCATCTTGCTCGGGTTCTGCGAGCGACGCGGCTAAGCCAGCCATGGTGTCTGCTTGGCCGTTCTGCGACCGTGGGACATGGGTAACCTCTGGTCGAGAAGAGAACTGGGCCATTAAGCGGAGGGTGTACTCCAGCAACGGTGCGAGCTCCGGCTTCCTGACAACATAGTCGTCGTTAACCTGTTTGGTTACCAGCTCGGAATCTCCCTTCACATGTAGATGGGGCACATGGATCTCAAGGGCCAACTCGAGGCCGGTGATGAGAGCTTGGTACTCTGCCTCATTGTTTGTACAGCCTTCTGACAACAGGAACGAGTATGGCAGGACGGCTTGCGCCAGGGTAATGAAGACAATACCCACGCCCACTCTGTTGAGCTTGGGATCGTTGAGCCTCCTACCGGTGGGGCTCCGGGAGGCACCGTCGAAATGCATTTTCCAACACGGGACCACATGATCGACTAAGAGGATCGTCTCATCAGGGAAATCCAGGTCCAGGGATGGATCTGCGGAGGTTGGATGGGAAGCTAAAAAGTCGGCCAACACCTGCCCCTTAATGGCCTTCTAAGGTACAAACCTGATATTAAACTGCTGGAGAATCACTACCCACGATTCTAGTCGGCCAGTCAGCATAGGTCGGTTCAGGATGTACTTCAGTGGGTCTACCCGGGAGACCAATTGCACCTCATGGTGTTGCAGGTAATGTCGCAACTTCTGCATGGCGAAGACGAGCACAAAGTAGCTCTTTTCGATAGGGGAGTATCTGACCTCCGTATTGAGAAGCATGCGGCTGAGATAGTAGAGAATGTTCTCAGTACCCTCGCTATTCTTCTGGGCGAGCAGCGCACTGAGGGATCTCTCCAGGGTGGTCACATAAAGGACCAGCGGCTTTCCGGAGACAGGTGGCATCAAGACCGGAGGTTGGAGTAGATACTGCTTGATTTCCTCGAAGGCGGTCCGACACTCCTCATCCCATTCGTAGGTGGCACCCTTCTTCATGAGCCGGGAAAAGGGCTTACACTTGCCGGCCAGATTCGCGATGAATCGGCGTATATAGGCTAAGTGGCCTTCAAGGCCTCGAAGCTCCCGAATGATGCTCGGGGGAGGCATTTGGCTGATGGCCTTGATCTTCTCCGGGTCGAGCTCGATACCTCGGTATCTGATAACAAAGCCTAGGAACATCCCGGTGGTGACCCCGAAGGCACACTTCAACGGGTTCATCTTCAGGTGACGGGAACGGAGGGAACCAAACACTTTCTCAAGGTCTTTGGGATGGTCCTTGCGCTGACATGATTTGACTACGAGGTCATCCACATAGCATTCCACCAATGTCCCGAGAATAGGCTTGAATATGCGATGCATGGCCCTTTGATAAGTGGCACCTGCATTTTTCAAACCGAATGGCATAACCTGGTAGCAAAAGGTACCTTGGGGATCTCTGAAGGCAGTGGACTCCTCGTCTTTGGGGGCCATCCGGATCTGGTTATACCCGGAATACCCATCCATGAAAGAGAGGGCTTGGAACCCGGTCATGGCGTCAATCAACAACTCCGTCACTGGGAGTGGGAAGTCATCCTTTGGGCAGTGGCGATTAAGATCGCGGAAGTCGATGCAGACTCTGATCTGCCCATTCTTATTCCTGATTGGCACAATGTTGGCAAGGCACTTGGTGTACTGGACCTCCTTGACGAAGTTGGCTTTGATTAGCTTGTCAACTTCGGCCTCAACCATAGCTCCACGAGAAGGGTGCATCTTCCTGGGAGGCTTCTTAAACCCACGATGTTTTGCCGGGAGGCCCAAATGGTGAACGACTGCCTAGGGATCTAGCCCTGGAATATCATTGTAACTCCAAGGAAACACATTACTGTGCTGTTTGAGGAAGTCTACGTACTGCTGCCGCTCCTCGGGGGACATGGATGCACTGATCAATGTGGGTTTCAGATCTTCCTCGCTTCCAAGGTTCACCTATACCAGTTCATCAACCGTGGTAGAGACACCTTCTTCAAAGGCGGGGGGAGCATCCTCCAGGTCTTCTTCCCCACCCGTGGGGGGACTTCCTGTGACGGAAGATACTTCTGGGCTATCAAAATCCGAGGGGCAGCTGGTTCCGGCTTGGGCAGCAGTGGTCATCACATCGGGAGACTCGATTGCCATTGAGACCATAGAAATGAAGGCAGTCGACACTATCCCATATGGCCTTCGGCCTAAAGGGACACGTTTGATGATATCAAAGAAGTGGTGACGTGTCAGCCTGAGTCGGTTAATTCTAGCCCGGCGGAAGAGACATGTATGGTGCACCGCCGTTGTCATATGCTTGACGTCCAGGTACCATACAGGGGTAGGAGGTTCCGGGATGACTTAAGCCTGGTTGAGGTAGGAGTACAAGGTGATTTTCCATCGTCGCTTGGACACGGGAACATACCTTCCTTGCGTACCCGAAACAACAAAACATTGCCCCATGTCGGGGGTCGTGGCCTCCAACCAGTGGATCGGGAGGATGTAGGCGTCATCCATGCTCGCCCAGGGATTACTTATGGTCGGGGTGGGTTTATTCTCACTTACTAGGATTTGCTTATCCTTACTTTTGTAATAACCTGCATCCAGGTAGGGGGTCTCACAAGAAGCGAAAGGGGACGCGTCTCCTTGGAGCACGCCTACTCGACCATTGAGAGAGTACTTGAGGCACTGGTGATACGACGAAGGGACCACTGCAAGCAGATGGAGCCATGGCCTACCCATCAATGCGTTGTAGGCGGTGTCCTGAGAGACAACCATGAACTCGGTGCTGGCAATTAAGCCACCGAACTGAGTCTTCAGGCGGATCTTTCCGACTGGGGTTTGCTCGGTCCTGTCTTAACCCTGGATCCTGAGGTCAGAGGGAGTTAAATCACCTTTAGACAGACCCAATTTTTGCAACGTCCGGGTCGGAATTAGATTGATTCTGGAACCTGTGTCAACGAGGCAGCGGCGGACTTCCACACCATTGAAGTGGACAGTGATGTATAGCGGGAGAATTTCCCCCTGTATAGGAGGGTCCTCATCTTCACCGGAGAACAAGATCACTGCCTGACATTCAGCGTTTTCAATCGTCTCGGTATGGGAGGCTTCTGCAGCTGATACCTCCATCTCAAACTGGAGGGGGCTCCTTAGGGCCTCAACAAGTGGCTCACACATTTCGGAGGACAGGCGGAGGGCCTCAAGAATAGAAAGCCTCGCTGGAATGCCGGACAGGTGCTTCAGGACATCATACTTTCGTGTCAAATGCGAACCTATGCTTACAGGAGGTCGTTGGGCATTTGGAGGAATGGCGGGTACTGCTGGTTGAACCGGTGATCGACTAGTACTGGGTACATCTTGCTGCCTACCAATAGAATCCTGGAGAGTATTCTTCGGACTAGGATCGGACAGCGGAGGATGGCCTGTAGCCGGGAAAGACTGACTGTGATACGAATGAGGTGGCTCCCCCCGATCTAGTAGCACGAACGGCGGTGGAGGTAGATCAGAGGGCGTTAGATGGGGTTGCACGTGCTGAGAACTGCGCTGAGCATGCTTCCTGGGCTCAGTAGCGTGCATGGCATGGCCAAATGTTCCTGCTGACGTACCTCGATGACCGGTGCAGTTGCGATTCAGCTGACGTTGACATCAGCTGGAAACGTTGGGGAGGTCTTCCAGGCGTTCCCCCTCGTCGGGGATCATATAGGGCTTTACCAGCTCCACGATGTTAACCAAAGCGTACCCCTAGATGTCGCTTGAGGATTCATCCACCGCTGGGCGGATTCTGGGAGGAATCTCCATTTCAGGGGGCATAAAGTCGCTAAGAGTGCGGGATGCGGACGGCACCGGCGGTGCGCGTTTATTCTTCTTACGTCGCCGCTGCTTGCCCTTTTTGGAAGAGGCCGACTGTAAACACGATGCGGAGGCACCGACTACTTCTTCTGAAGGTTCTGTCTTCTTCAGGCGCGCCCAGATGATTCCATGGGCACGGAAGATGGTTTTTCGAGCCATCCAGTAGTCGTATTTCTGGGATCCACAGCTGGGGACCTGCTGCCACTCACCTTCGTTGTCGCTGCCGATCTCTGATCCTGCAAAGACACCTGCCACTTGCGCTGGTGCTGGGCCCAACATGACTATGTTGTTGTTGACCTAGTCTTGAAGCTAGTCTTTAAACACATAGCATTTCTTGAGGGTGTGCCCCAGGATCCGATGATAAGGGCAGTAGTTGGGGTGATCGGTGAGATTCGCCTCTGTCGTCCTTCTGCACTCAGGTAGACGCACAATCCCTTTCTCTAGAGCACTTCGGAAGTAGCCAGGGACCTGATTTTCGTTGAACGAATAAGTCTGGTACCTTCTTTCTGGATAGGGGGCCCTGGGGGCCTGGCCCTGACGAGGGGCCGGAGGGGCCTGCCGAGGAGGCGGCGCCTGATTGTCTCGCCTAGGTGGCGGTGGCGCATTGCGCGGGGGAACCTGTCGGTTCTGAGGCGGTCGCTGCTGGGCAGGAGCCTGTGCTTGAGGTGGAGGACCTCTACGGGGTTGCGGGGGTGGTGCCGCCGGCAGTAACTCCAGCTGCCTCGGGGCTTCTATTTGGGCCACCGCGGCGGGTTCATCCCTGGCGGTCCTCCTGGCCGGAATCATAGGGGGAAACAAACGTGCCTTACTGGCCTGTTGCAGGGCTTTCTCATGGCGTTGAGCCTTATCTGAGAAATCCCTGAACCCTCCAGGGTAGTTCTGGGTAATCAGGGAGGGTACCAGCTCTGTCTTGACGTTCCCCACACACATCATCAGTAATTGCTCCTGATTCAGTGGCATATCGAGGGAATACGTATGTCCCTTCCACCGGGCGATGAAATCTACAACCCGCTAATCAGGCCTTGGCTTGCACTTGAAGTGGTCTGCAATGCTGGTCTTCTGCGTGGTGGAGCTGAACTGGTATAAGAACTTCCAGCAAAGATCCTCCCAACCGGTCACCAATCCGATAGGGAGCTGGTTGTTCCAGATGAACGCCAGACCTTCCAATGTCTGTATGAAACATCGGAGCTTGGCGGCTTCTTGCTGAGCCGGGGTCCCTAGCATGGGGCCACACCTGGAAGAAAAATGAGCCAAGTGCTGCGGCGGGTCCCCTGTTCCGTTAAAAGGCAAGAAAGTGGGGTTCCCAAAACCCGAAGGTGCGAGCATATCATCCACCCACGCGGGATAAGGCTTTCCATCCGGTGGGACCGCCACCTGCCGCGTTTCCAATGCTTCGAGGCGGACTGTGAGTGCCGCGATAAGATCATCCGTGTGGGGGTCCCTATCTTGACGGGGATCCCTAACCACAAGTGCATTTACAGGTTCTTTAACACGGTAGACGGCTTCGGCCGCTTGTGGGTCAACTGGCTGGACGACCTGCGGGGCGACTGGGGGAACCCGGACTGGATTCTTCATATTGCCCCGTTGCTCAGGGGGATTTGGCAAGTCATATCACGCCCTCTTGCCATACGTTCCGGCTTCTTCCCTATTTGCGGCAGTAGCATGATCAGGGTTGCCCAGAGGCATCTCACTGGGGGAAATTGTTCCTGCCCCTACTGCCCCAGCCTAGGATTACCATAGTCGGGTCGCCGCTCTACGGCGTGCTCAACCAAGAGTTCGTCAACCAGCCTCTTCTGCTCAGTAAGCAGCTGGCGTAACGTGGCCTTCTCGGGATCTTCTTCCATTTTCTGCACAGAGGCAGACGGGTCGGAGTGCTTGACTATTCCGATGTGCTCCTTACCCTTGCCGGTGTTTCGACCAAGTACCAGAGACTCGGTGGGTACGGGGAGGCCTAGAAGGTTCCTCTGCTGACGGGTAACTCTCCCTGATGGGTCCAGCAGTGGCGATACGCCCTCGGGGGGTAAGTCTCCATCATGGAATTCGAGCTCGTCTTCCTTGTCCATGATGTCAGCCTTGTGGACCGCGACCCCTCTCGAGGGCATGTCCTCGATGTCGCATAGCGAATCGGGCTGCCGTCGGACAGGGTCGAAGAGGAGAGCGGCATAGTGTCCCCAACCACGGACTTGCACATGGGGGGTGGCTTCCCTGACAATTCTGCGGAGTGCTTTAAAAATCTGAACGCATTTTTGTTGAAGGGCGCTCTGGCGGCCTGGCAACTTAGGGTGCTAGGCCACAAGGAGTGCGGCCGCATCGACCAGACGGCACTGCTCGCCGATTTCTTCGAAGTGCTCTCGACTTATGGGGTACACCACCCGTTCGTAACGAAGGCGGAAGTGTGTCTCCCATAGGTTTCGACAAAAGCACCCAACTTCTTCAGGGGTAAGAGACTCTGGTACGTGAAAATTCAGCGCCGACATCGGCCAGAACTTTTCTGAGAAGTAATCCGCTGCGAGAATACTCCAGAAGCTCCTGGGCTCGGACTCAGGGTCTGGCCCTGTGTTTCCCCACTCGTCAACCGAAGGCGGCTGAGGGACCGGTAGCGGTACCGAGGCCGACCTCTGGGGTAGTAAGCTCGGCGGTGGAGAATACGGCGAACGAGCTGACTGGCCGCCGAATTCCAGGCCATCCTCCGAAGAGTGAGGTGACCTGGCCATGATGTCATGATACGACGGGCTGATAACCACAGCTTTCGGAACAGGAGTCGCGGCTACCGGCGACAGGTCGTGTCGTCGCTCTACCATCGTTGGCCCCCAAAATAACTCTCAGTGATCTCTGGTAGAGGTAAGGGGCGCTTCTGGAGACAAAGGCGGTGATTGCGCGGTCGAGACCTGCAGAATTCCCAATATTTATTCCTCTTGGATGTACCTGTGGAGGGAGATGGGAATCTGGTGGACCTCAAATTCTGGGAGAATGAGGCTAACGCGTCTGGTTCCTGCCCCATTCCTTGATACGGAGGAGTGGGGAGAAGTTTCCATCACTGAGTCGCATTCCTCTTCCGAGTCGAAGAAGCGGGCAGGTTTGATCTCCACCTGGGCCTTCCCAAGGTTCTTCTTATGGCAGCGATGACCCGCTCTCCTGCCCCTGGGTGGCTCTTCGGGACAGGGTTGACCCCTATCAGGCATGCTCAGGGCGGCATTGGCGCCATGGCGGAGAGGGCCCCCACTTGAGATAGCCGGGGTGCGAGGGGCACCGGGGAAAATGTCGAAGGGTACATGGGGAGGACCTCCATGAACAGCACCCATATAGGCGGAGCCTTTGTTGGAACCGGCAGGAGCATGGGGAGGACCTCCATGGTCGATGCGAGTGGAGCGAGGCTGACCTTCACTCCTCGAGTTGCTGGGGCGAGGAGGACCTTCGCCGGTTGCAGAGTGGACGTAGGGAGGGCCCCCACGTTGGAGAAGGATTGGATGGATGGTGCCTTCAGGTTGGCGGCCGGGGGCAGGAGGATGAACTCCATACCCTGTATAGTGGGCATGGGAAAGGTTTCCGCGCTGGGCGTCACTGTCGCGGGGAAGGTCTTCCTTCAGGATGGGGGTACCACGAGGCATGCCTCCAAGACGATGTTCAGAACGGGGAAGGTCCATGCTCTGTGGAGTAGTGGTACAGGGAGGACCTCCGTACAGGGTGACATTACCCCGGGTTAGTTCGCGGTGATCACCACTTGGGCCTACAACCCGGAGAGTCAACCCAGCCTACCCGTGGGGCGGTTGGGGTCTCGATACTGGTTGGGTGAAAGAGTGCCCCTGATCAGGGTATGTAGGGGCTTCACGATGCGCGTTGGAGGTGGCTCGGGCCACTGTAGCTGTCAACATTGACGCGCCTGGGCGAGCGTCCTCAGCCCGGGCCCGGCGCTGACGTCGGGTCAGGCGAGCTGGTGCAGGTGGTGTAGGGATGTAGCCTGCCTGCTCTTCCTGCGGGGTCGGACGGCGGCGCTGACGTGGCCGGGTGGGAGCTCTCGCCTGGAGCCCTCGGGTCGGGACCCTGAGCAGGCTGAGCCGGACGACGCCCGCCTCTTCAGCGTAAGGCGAGGAGTCGTCAAGGCATTCCAGAGACAGGCTCCCAAAACGGTTGAACGCTGGGGTGGGGAGCAGGGGCTCCCTACGCGGCCTGTTAGGGCGGCGTTGAAGGCGGGGCCTGGAGGCCTCCAGGTCCAGGCGGGCCATATACCGAGTTGGGATGACCCCTTCTTCCTCGTACCTATGCACGAGGTTGTTGATCACCCTTCGATGGATGACCTCTGATGGGGAAAGGGGACGTGGGCGCCCCGTATTCCGTGATGTGGCGACCGTTGTGGCGGTAGCGGCACTACGTGGGGTGGTTGTGGCAGTGTTTCCCCTGCCCCTGCGTGGGCGAGGAGCGGACGGTGATCGCATCTCTGTAACAACAACCTTGTTCCTGAGAAACGAAGGGATCAACTCATCAGTACTGAGAGGAAAAGGATTGACATCCAGTTCCCCAACGCCCTTCCATTATCCATGTTTGTAAGAAGGATCCACGCCAACACGCTGCAGAACGGAGTGCCCCACGTTCTACTGCCCCGACATCCGGTGAGTTTCACGACAGGCCCGCTATTTGCTTGGTGGGACCAGGCACCGGATATCTGGATCCGGTGACACGTCAATCTACTGGTGTCTCGAACGCTACTAATCTCCATATTGGGGAGAATAAATTCAGGTTGGGTTCACCATTTCTGTTTCCGACGCTTTCATCGGGGCGCGCGCGCGCATCCGTTCCGTCCGCAGAGGAGGACGCGCGGCGCTTTGTTGCCCCGCATTCCCACTTTCCAAAGGTGGGAGGCATTCGCTCCTTATTCAGGGACGTCTGCTCCTTGATCGAAACAGGATGATGGGATGTCGGTTCATCCTCCAGTGGATTCCTCCTTAGAACTCGTCACCTAGTCCAGGTCTCCCTCATAGATTTAATATGTAGTTCGTGAAACTCTTCCCAATGCCATGTTTCCATGGACGCTAGTTAATTGCACTACTTCTGTCGGGACATTCCAAAGGGTCCGGTCAGGGCAATAACCTTCAGTTGGGGGAATAGTCACATTGAGGCATCAGTAGCGTGTCTGGATGCTAGGGAACCTGGCATGTCTGTCTATTATCCCTGGTCACAGGGCTTCTCGAGGGCGTGGAAGCCCGAGGAATCCCACATCGAGTGCGGGGAATTATATGTCATAGACACATATCTGAGGTTTTCCTCAGCTTCCGGTGTTTAACACAGGGTATGCCGTGAGTTTAATGTCTAGCGGAGATGGATCATCCCAACCAGAGCATTAGCTAGGATAGATCGGATTGAGGGATTCTCCTTGAAGGGATGTCGATACTGGGGCCATCCCATGGGCGGCTGTGAAGAAAAGCGTACCGACATGGTCTCATCGGGATATGACGGTCCGGGCGAGAATCAGGATGGGATGTAGGTGGATGAATGAAGTAGAGGGGGAATGAAATGGGACCATCGCAGGGGAGACAGTGAAGTTGGGCTTGAACCTTGAAGAGGATTCCTACATATCCCCGTGGTAGGGAATCAAAGTCCGCGTAGTTCAGGATGGTGCCGGTAAACTGACGTGAAGGTGGACCTTGGCCCGATGAATGTTGTCGGCAAACCAACGTGAAGGCGGACCTTGGTACGATGGGCATCGTCAGCGTACCGACGTGAGGGTGGACCTTGGTCTGATGGGTGGTGGGCTTGAGCCTAGGGAAGGCTTCCTACGTACCATGCCTTGACTTGGATCAAAGACCCCGTAGTTCAAAGGGTTTCATCGGTGAACCGACGTGAAAGTAGACCCATGGGTCCACTAATGGTGGACTTGAACCTTAGGAAGGTTTCCTACGTACAATGCCTTGACATGGATCAAAGTCCTCGTAGTTCAAAGGATTGATGGAATACAGTTTAACGTCATGCGGGACGGTAATGAACCCTGACGTGAATAAACGACGGGCATTGGGCGTCAGTGAACCGACGTAAATGAGGGACCTTGGTCCAATGGGAAATGGGCTGGAAAATGGGGGCCTGGAACACCGACTAGGAGACGGTTTGGGCCAATGATTGTTGGGCTTGAACCTCAGGGAGGCTTCCTACGTACCATGCCTAGACACGGATCAAAGTCCTCATAGTTCGGATTGGGGAATACAGTTTAACGTCAAGAGGGACGGGGGTGAACCGACGTGAATGAGGTCAGAACGACCGGATGGTGGGTTTGAACCTCGTAGAGGCTTCATACGTACCATGCCTTGACATGGATCAAAGGCCTCGTAGTTCGGGTTAGTCACAACGGCTTGCCGTCGGACTGGAATTGCAGTTTAACTTCGTGTTGGACGTAGGTAGGACATGATGTGAATTGGATGATGGGTGGGCTTGAACCTCGTGGAGGCTTCCTACATACCACGCCTTGACATGGATCAAAGACCTCGTAGTTCAAATGGGGCTTTGTCAGCGAACCGACGTGAAAGTAGACCTTGGTCCAATGACTGGTGGGCTTGAACCTCTGGAAGGCATCCTACGTACCATGCCTTGACATGGATCAAAGACCTCATAGTTCAGGTGGGAATCGGTGTGCAGTTTAATTTCATACAGGACAAAGGGAGGCATACAGTTTAACGTCATGCTGAACGAGGGAATGCAGTTTAACGTCATGCGGGACGGGGGGTGTAGTTTAACGTCATGCGGGATAGAGACATACAGTTTAACGTCTTGCTGGACGAGGGAGAAACTCGACGTGAATGGACGACCGAGCAATGTGGCTTGAACCTCATGGAGGCTTCCTACGTACCATGCCTTGGCATGGATCAATGTCATCGTAGATCGCTATGGGTGGGTCGCAACGGCTTTCCATTGGACCGGAATGCAGTTTAACGTTGTGCTGGACGGGAATGGGACCCGACGTGTGTAAATGACGGGTGGGCTTGAATCTCATGGAGGCTTCCTATGTACCATTGCCTTGCCATGGATCAAATTCCTCGTAGTTCGCTAAGGGTGGGGGTCAGGGTCGGTGCTCACTCTAAGCCCACGTGAGTCATGCTCGGTGTGAGAAACAAGAGGTTGCAAGGACCTGACGATCACGTCGCGAAGGATGCGTTCGTGAGAAGCGAAGAGGGTCTTACGCGTTAGGCGGCCCATGGTGGTGGGACTTACTCTAGGATGGAGGCCCATGGTCAAACAAAGCGCGGGAAAGATGGACCTTTGTCCAAAGATGGGAGGTGCCTTGTTATCTATCACGCCCTCCACTGACCTTGGTAGTGGGGAAGTACGGAGATGCAGAGGTGCAACCATCTGTTGGGGAACTAGGGCCGCCCTTCTCCCATGGACATATGCCACTCCAATAAGGAGGATATCATCCCTTGTGGATGGGTGATTCCATTCCCATGGAGACGAGTGGTGTAAATAATGTTAGAGCTGGGGGGACCCTTCGTGAGAGGCACGAGGTCGGGTCACAGTTTAACATCATGTGTCGAGGACGCGGTGCTTGGCAGTTTAAAATCCTGGAGCTCGGACGAGGTGGGTTCACTCCACACCCCTAGGACTTACATAACCGGTACCCTCTTGTCCTTGGGGAAGGGAAGGTACCATTAAGGCCATGGTTAAGGGGGGTTGTGGAACGAACCATCAAGGGGTCCATGTTAGTCTGGCTATGCGAAGAAGCAATAGCCGTTAGAGTGCCTATGCGAAGAAGCATTAGGCGAAGCAACGCTACGGGTGGTATTGTCCATGGGACATTGAAATCACATCGTGCAAACCTAGAGGGTCGCACGAGAAGAGGAATCACTAAGAAAAGGAGTGTGCTTCACGAAGTGGAGTGCCTTGGCCTTAGCATGGGGCATAGGTGTGAGTGGAAGGTGCTTCACGAAGTGGAACAGTGTTCGCGGAGCACTGCCTCGCGAAGAAGAGGTGACTCGCGAAGTAGGGTCCTGCGAAGCAGTGTGCTTTGCGATGTGTAGTGATCCTACCTTAGCATAGGGATCACTATCATGGGTTGGGTGTTTCGCGAAGCATAAACGCTTCGCGGCTGCCCGGGTTCCCTTGGGAATCCCCTTCCTTCGCGAATGCCCTTGAGCTTCGCGAAGGGCATCCCTCTCGGAAGAGGGGCTCAAAACGAGACAAGGAAGAGGCGTCTCGCGAAGTAGAAGTACCTCACGGAGCTCATGATTCCCAGTGCAAAGAGTGCTTTGCGATTCAGGAGAGGAGAATCCGAAAGGTCAGATTGTCCATCGTCGGGACTCAGGGGGAGTCCAGTATTTATAGGGAAGGGGCGCCGCGAAGTAGAACTTGCGTGCCGCCTCCAGTGCTTCGCGGCGCGCTCGCGAACGTCAACGTTGTCCGCGGAGAATTACCGCCTCCGGAGCTTCGTGGCGGCTCGCGAACGTCAAATGCATTCGCGAAGCATTACCGCCTCCGGAGCTTCACGAGGCCGCAATGGTCGGGGCGCTTCGCGGCGGGGCTTCGCGTGGGTGCTTCGCGGCGGTGCTTCGCGAGGCAGCGCACCAGCCTTCTTTTTCGTTCCTTTCTTTCAGGCCATATTTTGGCGCCAACAATCATGATACATCTTGGTGATTCCAGGAAGAACTTTCCAAACTGAGGAATGAAATTCCAGCATTAGATCCTCATGTATTTCGGCTGGCACCCATACGCACCCCTAGAAACGCTAGATCTCATCCTCACCTATGGTCCATCCAGGAATAGTGTCCTCTCTTGATACACTCTGTAATGAACCAATATTTATTTTAAAGGAAATTAATTTCTTATAAATATTTCATAATCACATTAACTACTAAGAGCTTTTGGAACCTTAAAAAAATAAGTTTTTCACTTCTGTGATGTGAATTTCGAAAATCTGACATACACAGTCGCGATCAGTATGTTATTTAGAGTCCAGTAAGAAAAACTTAATTTTTGGTGAATAGTAAACTACCCTTATGAATAGTAACATACCCTTATGAATAGTGATATAACCTAATGAATATTATCCTTACCTATGATAATATATAAATAATATTCAATTTGAAAGTATGATATACCTATATTTTAGAATAAGTTAATGAATGTTTTAGAAATGGTTTTTGATAATAAATTATGATTTTAATTAAATATTAAATTAATAATATTTAGAAAATTAATTTTGAAAAATGGAATTCATTTTTGGATTCTACACGTTGAAAAATGGTTAGGGTGAATTTTTTGGGATTTTTCTGAAATACTTGATTTTTTTTGAATAGTACAATACGGTAATTTACCGTATATATACATTATAAGCTAAATAGACTATTCCTAGCTCCTTGGATGATGTCACCAACCTTAATCCTAATTCACATGAAAAAATTACTATTCTTGGTCATGGAATACTTACTATTACTTGTCTTATGAAGAAATAATAAATTAATGAGTTTTATATTAAGAAATCCCCTCTCTCCTCCGCTATAAAAACCCCCTCTCACCCACTCTTCAAATCACTCCTCTCAAGCCTTGTTCATTCTAAATATTTTGTCCAAATACCCTCCCAACCTCCTCTCCCACGTCCAGAAAGCTTTGGTCTCATTAAAAGACCAAAACCTCTCCCATAAGGAGGTTCTCAAGGAAGTTTGGGTCAAGAGGTAAATTCCTCTTTTCAATTCGTTGTCTTTCCTTTCAAGTTCATTTGTTTTCTTTTTATATTACCTCTCTTTATCCAAATTTTGTGATGAATCCAGTAACTTATATGTACAGTAATGTTTTCATGATAGTGGAATAAGTTATCATCATCTCTCCCTTTTTACCTTCTTTTATACTAGAAGCAAGAACACCATCCAAGATGTGTCAATTTTACACATTCAAGGACGATGGACTTTCGATTTCTTTTATCATTCTAAATTCTGGTCATGAAACCATTATTGTTATCGTTGAACCAGATTATTATATATAATATAACTGATTTAAGATTCTGTAATCACTTTTTTCAAATGCTTTTAGGTTATAAAGAAAAATGAGTTCGTCGTAATCAAAACCCACAAATTAACCGAAACAATTATCATTAAATTTATATATGATAATTCATACTCGTTCCATGTAACCATGTTATATAAATAAACAATAAAACCTATTTATGTTCATAAATAATATATAATTTCAATTCTTTAGATTTAGATCCATTCCACTTCATTACATAAAAACAAGTGAACCGAATATGAAAATAAGAGAAACGTACACTCCAGAACGACGAAATTAAATTCAATAACTTGTCAATAAAGATATAAATGAACTAACCAGAATTATGGTAAACTAAATACATGTATAATAGGTTCTGAAATAATTTATTAACATGTATAATTTCATATTCCAGGATCTTAAGTACAAGAGTGGAACACGTTGGGAGTTAAGGTAAGGGTTTTCCCACCCGAACTTCCATTTTCATTCGGGATACTTTCATTGTCTAATTACCTCAATGAAATTATTATGTATTGTTATGTACTCATAATTTATTCTTTGTAAGTATCATATATATGTGTAAAAACCATAACCCTTCCTTAATTTATGGATAGTTACACATTTTTTAAGGAACATTCAAAGTTGTTTCCAAAATACAAGCCCAATCCAAGGGAATTTCTGAAATTCTTTCCTATTTTCATGGGAACTCTATGATCTGTTTTTGGAAACCTTTATCGTTATAAAATAAATAATTTTATTATGAAAATACTATCTTACCTCACTTTTGTTTTTATACAAATATTTTTCCCAAATAACTATTCTTTTCAAAATAAAAGTGTATTTATCTCAAGAATTGCTTAATGATTTTATAAGAGTGTTTTCATCTAATTCCACACTCTTTTTGATTCCATGGTATTATTGGGTTTAAAAATTTATGAAGTCATCTAACATATATTATTTAATGGTTTATGACTAACTCTATTTTGGATGATATTTCCTAAAACCATTCACTATATTATTCCGAATGGTTAGTGTTTATGTTCAATAATTGGGGAAAGTTTGTTACATTTCATATGATAGTTTCAATATGAATGTATATGTTTTTTATGATTATCCCTGCTCTTATAAATAATGCATTGAACTTATTATGTGATGGGTGGGGCCCGATATAGCCCCTCGATGCATCGGTAGGTCTCATGAGACAAATAGATGTGGAATTGGATGAGGCCTTTCCCAATGTGATATAGATTTTGGCCGAGGCCTTAATCATTAGACGTCTGTCCGAGGTCATGACAAAATGTTTCAGAATGATTTTCATTATGAATTACATCATTATGAGTTCATATATTTATATTTCATGTGGTTATTTGACTTTTAGAATACCCATGATTATGTTTTATTATGGCATTATTTACTCAACTCATATTCCTTCCAAAATGTGTTCATGTTTATTATTAAAGGCATGTGTTTTCAATTATTCACCATTTCTAATGTTTATATTATCTTACGCTATATTTCTTACTCTTACTGAGCATTTTAGCTCACCCATTTCTTATGTTTCATTTTATCAGGACATGAAGAAGTATTTTATGAATGACTTGCAAGCATAATCTAGGAGATGTGATGACTCTAGTGGAATAAATTAGTGTTATTTTTCCATTCCTTATGTAAAGTTGAACTTATGTATGTATCTTTTTTCGAATAATACTAAACTACTTGGTCCTTTGGGATTATTATTCCTTGTATATATTCCTACGTAATCAAATAAGGGACCGACTCCAGGAAACTAGGGTCGGGTCCTTACAGTTGGTATCAGATGAAGTTTACTAGAATACTTGGAGACTAGATTTAGAAAATGTAGAATAAGGGAAGAGTCCCTAAGTTAGTATTTGAGGATATATATACAATAAAGTCTTGGTATTTTGGTAAGGAATATATTATGTGAATCATTCAATCAATACATCCCTATCTGGATATGAGCAGTTAGAGGCGGCTCTGGCACAAATGTATCTAGGGGTAAAACCCGAAAACACCACTTTAAGCTAGACTCGAATGGGAACAGGTGCACGACAACGGGCCATGCTTCACTCTTGGTTATGACACTCCTAGAGGATATTCTTAGGATAATTCACATTTTATTTACAAGACATTATGAAGGAGTTTAATGTAAATATTCCTCAAAGAATCCATTTTTGTGAATATGGGATTAGCCATGCATAGGATCTCAATTTTTCTGATTATTTTTAAGTTAATATTATACATTGTGATTCATAACCTAATATAGTGTATTCCATTATCTAGACATGGAGCCTAGTGGATGGAATGGAAATCACATGAATGCACTTCTCCCCTGTAGGTATTTTCCTCCGACCCAAGACAATGATGTTGGATCTGGTGTTGTGATTGGTGCTGAGCAACTCATAACTATACTGGGACAACTTACTCAGGTTATGAATAATAACCTTACCCGTATGGATCATCTGGATCCACCATGTGGAGGAGCCATGCTAGATCGCTTTATGCGACAATAGCCTCCATCATTCAATGGAACTACAGACCCGTTTGTAACAGAGCAGTGGATATGATCCCTTGAGAAGATATTTATCACTTTGGGATGTAATGAAAGAGAGAAGGTAGTCATGGAAGTATATCGTCTATCGGTAGATACGGATCAGTGGTGTTCATTAATCTAAAACACAAAGGAGGAGGAAGAAATAAAAGATATGAAATAGAGGGATTTTAAGGAAATCTTCATAGAAAAGTATTTCCCTCGAGAACAAAGAGCAGATATGGAGAGGAAATTATTTAATCTGAGGAAAAAGAAGGTTGAAAATGTTGCCATTTATGAAGCCAACATTTCAAGGCTATCAAGACATGTTGTAGTCTACATAAGAAATCCAAGGAGAAAATTCGATCGATTCTTTGATGTCCAAAAGCCATTCCTCTGGCGGGCACTGGTCTCCCAAAATTTTTCATCATATGAAGACATAGTTTCATGTCCATCAAGACTGAAAAATAATTCTCTATATCTTATGACTTTAAGGAAAAACAAGAAAATAATAGGGCTATTGGAAACCATGGGAAAGGAAATAAGGAAACAAGGAAGAAGGGAAGAGTTGAATTTCCACCATGTGACAATTGTGGAAGGAAACACCCCAGTGCGTGCTTAAAAGGAAAAGGAGTATGCTATAAATGTGGTCATAAAGGCTATCTTGCTAGTGATTTCAAGGTAAAGAAGGAAGACAATGATGTTATATGCTATAATTGTCAGGAGATGGGGCACTATGAAAAAAATTGTCCAAAACATCAAGGAAATATGCAACAAAAGAGGCCAAGGGAGAAAGGAAAAGCATATGTGATCACAATTGCAGAGGTTGAAGTTCCACGTGATGTGGTGGCATGTACTTTGATAATTTCCTCAAGCTTATCCAATGTTTTATTTGATTATGGATCATCGAATTGTTTCATATCTTCCTAGTTTTCTAAGAAAATTAGATATTTCCAATTTGATTTAACAAGGGAGTTGTCAATCAAAACTCCCAAGGGATGTATCATTGCTACAATGTTCTGTGAATCAGTTACCATTAGGGAATCCAAATGCTCTTTATCTGATGATCTCATCGTCATACCCATGATTGAATTTGATATAATCCTCGATATGGATTGGTTTTTTGATCATGATGAAAAGATTTATAGTAAGAAGAAGGAGGTTGCTGTTTTTGATGATGATGATAAAGAACACCTTATCTTTAGAGAAGAATCATCACCACCTGATTCCTATCTAGATCCACCCCTAGTTGCTCAACAAAATTCAATTATTGGGGATGAATAGAATGAAATAACTGTGGGTGAGGAAAGGAATGTTCCAATAGAGGATCTACCTATTGTGAGAGAATATGTTGATGTGTTTCCAGAAGATTTACCTGGACATCCTCCAGAATGAGAAATTAATTTTTCCATTGATTTAATTCCTGGTTCAAGGACCATATCAAAGTCCCCTTATAGAATGGACACTATGGAGTTAGTGGAACCAAAGAAACAACTGGAGGAATTGAGTAATAAAGGATTTATCCGCCCTAGTGTTTCTCCATGGGGAGCCCCTATCCTTTTTGTTAAGAAGAAAGATGGATATATGCGGTTATGTATCGACAACATGGAGATCAATGTTGTAACAATAAAGAACAAGTATCCCCTACCTCACATTGATGATTTATTTCACCAAATACATGGAGATAAATACTTTTCAAAGATTAACCTTCGATCTGGATATCATCAGTTGAGTGTGAAGAAGGAAGACATTCTGAAAATAGCGTTTCGAACCAGGTATGGGAATTATGAGTTTATAGTAATGCCTTTTAGATTGACTAATGCACCCTCTGTCTTTATGTATCTAATGAACATAGTTTTCAAGGAATATCTCGATGATTTTGTAATGGTATTTATTTATTATATCTTGGTATACTCTAAAAGATACGAAGATCATGAAAATCACTTATGCATTATCCTGAAGTCTCTTAGAAGACTTGAATTATATGGGAAGTATAGAAAGTGTGAATTCTGGCTTCATGAGATTTCTTTTCATGGCCATATTTTCACTAAGGATAGAATCCTATTTGATCCTGCAAAGACAAAGGCAATCCAAGATTGGCCAAATCCAATAAACATAACTGAGGTACGCAGTTTTATTGGCTTAGCAGGTTATTATCGGTGTTTCGTACAGAATTTTTCCGGACTGGATAACCCACTAATGAAGCTTACACATAAAGGGGTTAAATTTTTGTAGACAAAATATTGTGAAGAATGTTTCGAATAACTGAAGATAATATTAGTCAATTCTCCTATATAGACTCTACCATCAGGGAATGACGGGTTTGTTATTTATAGTGATTCTTAAAAGAAAGTACATGGTTGTGTACTTATGAAAAATGATAAGGTTATTGCTTATGCATCACGACAGCTAAAAATTAAAGAGAAAAACTATACTACTCATGATCTTGAGTTAGCTGCTGTAATCTTTGCTATGAAGATATGGAGACATTATCTCTATGGTGAAAATGTGAGATTTATACCGATCACAAGAGTTTGAAGTATATTTTATCACAGAAAGAACTCAACATGAGGCAAAGGAGATGGCTTGAACTACTCAAGGATTATTATTTCATGATACACTACCACATGGGGAAGGAAAATAAGGTGTAAGATTCTTTGAGCAGAAAGGATCATGGAGTTTTGAACAAGATGATAGTTGAAAGGGATCCTATTTTCATTGATCTAGTAAAGATTTATATGGGAATAACCATGGAAGGTGAAACATCAATGATTTTTCAAATGGTTGCCAAACCATCATTACTAGAAAGGATAAAAAGTTCTCAGGCTAATGATGAGGGGTTTCAAAAGAAGATTACATCGGTGAATGGTGGGAGATTGAGTGACTTCGTATATGAAGATGGAATTTTGAAATTTGGGAATAGACTTTGGGTTCCCGATATACCTGATCTAAAGAGGGAATTGTTGGATGATTCTCATAGTTCAAATTTCCCTATACACTCTAGTAGCACTAAGATGTATTGTGATTTGAAGGACCATTTTTGGTGGGACAAAACGATGAGGTAGATTGTCGATTTTGTGTCAAGATGTATGTTTTATCAACAATTGAAAGCTGGAAGGAAATAGCCTGGAGGAGTATTACGACCTCTTCCCATACCTGAGTGGAAATGGGATAATATCACGATGGAGTTTGTCATCGGACTACCAAATAATCCTAGAAGGAACGATGCAATATGGTTCATTGTTGACCATCTTACCAAGTCAGCACATTTTCATGCTATAAGAGAAGATATACCACTTGAACATCTAGTAAGACTGTATATTAATGAAGTTGTGAGACTTTATGGATTACTCCTATCGATTGTTTCTGATCGTGATCCACATTTTACGTCAAGATTCTAGAAAAGTCTTCAGAAGGCCCTAGATACTAATCTTTGTTTGAGCACCGCCTACCACCCACAGACTGATCGACAATCAGAACTTACTATTCAAACATTGGAAGACATGTTGAGGTCTTATTAACATGATTTTAAAGGCATGTGGGATCAGTATTTACCTCTCGTAGAATTTTCCTACAACAATAGCTTCCATTCAAGTATACAGATGGAACCCTATGAAGCATTATATGAGAGACAATGTCATTCACCAACTTGCTAGGATGATGTTGGTGAAAGAAAGCTCGTGGGCCCATAACTTGTTGAAGAAACAATGGAAAAGGTGAAGATTATCCAAAAACATATTAAAATAGATCAAAGTAGGCAAAAGAGATTTGAAAATAACCGAAGGAAGGATTTGGATTTTCAAGAAGGTGATCGCAATTTCTTAAAGGTATCTCCATGGAAGGGTATTATACGATTTGGTAAGAAGGAAAAGTTAATTCCTAGGTACATCAGGCCTTTTGAAATTCTAGACTGAATTGGAGCCGTAGCCTACCATTTGGCAGTGCCATCAAGTCTCTCCAAGGTTCACAACGTGTTCCATGTGTCAATTTTAAGAAAGTACATGCCAGACCCAACACATGTACTCACTTATGAAGAAGTGGAACTTGAGACCGATCTATCTTACTGTGAAGAGCCTATCAAGATTCTTGATACTAGAGAACAAGTATTGAGAAATAGGATGACTCGTCTGGTAAAGGTTCTATAGAGGAACCATAAGATGGAGGAAGCAACATGGGAGCCTAAGGAGCTTATGTTAAAGATATATCCAAATCTTTTTAGGTAATATTTTGTCAATTTCGAGGATGCAATTTTTGTAAGGAGGGGAGAATGTAACTACCCAATATTTATTTTAAAGGAAATTAAATTCTTATAAATATGTCATAATCAAATTAACTACTAAGTGTTATGGAACCCTTAAAACATAAGTTTTTCACTTTTGTGATGTGAATTTCAAAAATCCAACATACACAGTCGCGATCAGTAAGTTATTTAGAGTCCGATAAGAAAAACTTAATTTTTGATGAATAGTAACCTACCCTTATGAATAGTAACATACCCTTATGAATAGTGATATAACCTAATTAATAGTAACCTTACCTATGATAATATATAAATAATATTCAAGTTGAAAGTACGATATACCTATATTTTAGAATAAGTTAATGAATGTTTTAAAACTTGTTTTTGATAATAAATTATGATTCTAATTAAATATTAAATTAATGATATCTAGAAAATTATTTTTGAAAAATGGAATTCATTTTTGGATTCTACACATCAAAAAATTGTTAGGGTAAATTTTTTGGGATTTTTCTGAAATACATGATTTTTTATGAATAGTAAAATACAGTAATTTACCGTATATATACATTATAAGCTAAATAGACTATTCCTAGAATCATGGATGATGTCACCACCCTTAATAAAATTTCAAATGATAAAATTACTATTCTTGGTCATGGAATAGTTACTATTACTTGTCTTGTAAAGAAATAATAAATTAATGAGTTTTATATTAAGAAATCCCCTCTCTCCTCCACTATAAAAACCCCCTCTCACCCCTCTTCCAATCACTCATCTCAAGCCTTGTGCCTTCTCCAAATTCTGGCCAAATTCCCTCCCAACCTCCTCTCCCACTTCTAGTAATCTTTGGTCTCATTGAAAGTCCAAAACCTCTCCCTTAAGGAGGTTCTCAAGGAAGTTTGGTTCAAGAGGGAAATTCCTCTTTTCAATTCTTTGTCTTTCCTTTCAAGTTCATTTGTTTTCTTTTTCTATTAACTCTCTTTATCCAAATTTTTTTATGACTCCAGTACCTTATATGTACTATAATGTTGTCATGATAGTGTAATATGTTATCATCATCTCCCCCCTTTTACCTTCTTTTATACTAGCAGCAAGAACACAATCCGAGATGTGTCAATTTTACACATTCAAGGACGATGGACTTTCAATTTCTTTTATCATTCTAAATTATAGTCATGAAACCATTCTTATTATGGTTGAACAAGATTATTATATATAATATAACCTATTTATGATTCTGTAATCCCTTTTTTCAAATGGGTTTAGTTTATAATGAAATATGAGTTCGTTGTAATCAAAACCCACAAATTAACCGAAACAATTATCATTAAAGTTCTATATGATAATTCATACACGTTCCATGTAACCAAGTAATATAAATGAAAAATAACACCTATTTATGTTCATAAATAATATATAATTTCTATTCTTGATATTTACATCCATTCCACTTCTTACTTAAAAACAAGTGAACCGAATATGAAAATAAGAGAAACAAACACTCCAGAATGACGAAATTCAATACAATAACTTGTCAATAAAGTCATAAATGAACTAAACAGAATTATGGTAAACTAAATACACGTCTAATAGGTTCTGAAATAAGTTATTAAAAAGTATAATTTCTTATTCCAGGAGCTTAAGTTCATGAGTGGAACAGGTTTGTTGTTAAGGTAAGGGTTTTTCCACCCGAACTTCCATTTTCATTCGGGATACTTTCATTGTCTAATTACCTTAGTTAAATTATTATGTATTTTTATGTACTCATCATATATTCTGTGTGAGTATCATATATATGTGTACAAACCAGAACCATTCCTTAATTTATGGATAGTTACACAATTTTAATGTAACTTTCAAAGCTGTTTCCAAAATTCAAGCCTGGCCCGTGGGAATTTCTCCAATTCTTTCCTATTTTCAAGGGCACTCTATGATCTGTTTTTGGAAACATTTATCATTATAAAATCACTCATTTTATTATGAAAATAATATCTCACCTCACTTTTGGTTTTATAGAAATATTTTTCCAAAATAACTCTTCTATTCAAAATAAAATAGTATTTATCTCAAGAATTGCTTAATGATTTTATAAGAGTGTTTTCATCTAATTAAACACTCTTGTTGATTCCATGGTATTATTGGATTTAATAATTTATGTAGTCATCTACCATATTTTATTTAATGGTTTATGACTAAATCTATTGTGGATGATCTGTCCTAAAACCATTCAACATATTATTCTGAATAGTTAGTGTTTATGTTCAATAATTGGGGAACGTTTGTTACATTACATATGATAGTTTCAATATGAATGTATATGTTGTTTATTTTTATCCCTTCTCATATAAGGAATTCATTGGACTTATTATGTGATGGGTGGGGCCTGCTATAGCCCCTCGATGCATCGGTAGGTCTCATGAGACAAATAGATGTGGAATTGGCTGAGGCCTTTCCCAATGTGATATAGATTTTGGCGGAGGCCTTGAAAAAATGATTCAGAATGTCCAACATTATTAATTCCATCATTATGATTTCAGCTATTGATATTTCATGTGGTTATTTGACTAGTAGAATGACCATGATTATGTTTTATTATGGCATTATTTACTCTGCTCATATTCCTGCCCCAATGTGTTCATGTTTATTATTAAAGGCATGCGTTTTCAATTATTCACCATGTCTAATGTTTATATTATCTTTCGCTGTATTTTGTACTCTTACTAAGCCTTTGAGCTCACCCCTTTCTTATGTTTCATTTTCTCAGGACATGAAGAAGTATTTTATGAATGAATTGCAATCATAATCTAGGAGATGTGATGACTCTAGTGTAATAAATTAGTGTTGTTTTTTCCTTTCCTTATGTAAAGTTGAACTTATGTATGTATCTTGTTTCCAACAATACTAAACTACTTGGTCCTTCAGAATTCGTATTCCTTGTATGTATGCCAATGTAATCAAATAAGGCACTGACTCCAGGCAACTGGGGTCGGGTCCTTACACACTCTCCCTTAGGACTAGGCCTTCAGAATCTGATAGCTTCCTTATTCAAACTCGATCAAGAAGAGTATAGGTAATAGCTACAGATGATAGGATAGTCTACCCATGTCTGTTGTGCACCTCCAAATACATCTCAGTGAACAGAGACATAAGCTACCACTCACTACTTGACTCCTGAACTACCTGTATTTGAGTCCTCCTGCACAACGCATCAGCCATTGTGTTGCCCTTCCCAGGCATGTAGGAAAGCTCAATGTAAAAGGACTGAAGATACTCGACCCACCTGCACTGTCTAAAATTCAAGTCAAGCTGAGTGAAGATGTACTTGAGACTTTTTTGGTTGGTTAAAAGCAAAAAATTCTCTCCCAGATGATAATTTCTCCAGTAGCATAGGGCATGAACAACATCTGCCAACTCCAGACCATGCATCAGGTAATTCCTCTCATGTGGCCTCAACTGCCGAGACCCGTTCGCAATGACTCCATCTCCCTACATCATCATAGATCTCAACCCGACACCTGAAACATCACAGTAAATAGTATAGCTCTTCCCCGGCACTGGTAAGACTAGTTTCGGTGTTGAATTCAACCTCCCTTTCAACTCTTCAAAGGCTGACTCACAAGAATCTGACAATAAGAACATTGCACCCTTCTTAGTCAGACCTATCAGTGGTGCTGCTAAGAATGAAAAGTCTTGTATGAAATGTCTGTAGTGTCCATCCATCCCTAGAAATATCTGCACCTCGAAGATGTTCTTCATCTACTCCCAAGAGACTATAGCTCTCGCTTTTTCTGGGTCTACTGATACACCTACCTCTGAGATAATATGACCCAGGAAGTGAATCTGATCCATCCAAAAGTGCCACTTTGAGAGCATAGCATATAACAGATGCTCCCTTCAGGTACACAAAACAATCTCAAGATGGGTAGCATGGTCATGTCGATTATGAGAGTACACCAAGATATCATCCAAAAAACAACCATGAAGGAATCCAAGTATGGATGGAACACTCAGTTCATCAGTGCCATGAAAACTACAGGCACGTTCATGAGACTGAACAACATAACCATATACTCGTATAGACCATACCTGCTCTGAAAGTCTATAAGAGGTATATCAAATGTTCTAACATGCAACTGATGATAAATAGAACTCATGTAAATCTTTGAGAACACCCAGGCTCCTCGAAGCTGATTAAAGAGATCATCAATACTAGGCAAGCGATATCGGTTCTTGATCGTCAACTGGTTTAGGTTCCGATAATCCACACAAATCCTAAGGGTACCATCTTCCTTCTTCGAAAACATGATAGGAAAACCCCAAGGAGAAGTACTGGTTCAGATGGAACCCTTGACCTGTAACTCCTCCAAATGTTTCTTGAGCTCCTACACCTCTGGTGTAGCCATCCTATAAGGAAGAATTGACACTAGTGCCGCTCCTAGAACAAGATCAATAGAAAAGTCTACCTCACGCTCTGAAGGAAAACCTGAAAAGTCCTCTGGAAAGACATCTCTGAAATGATCCACCATTGGATTAATGTCAAAATATGAAGTCCCTTGGTCATCTAGATATAGACTAGAAATTTGGGATATAACTCATCCCAACCCATGATGATATGTACCCACTCTACTCGCTTGGACATCCCATTCGCCCTTATGAAGAAAGGATCCACCCTCTGGTGATAAGAAACCCTCCATATGGTGATAACAATCGACGACTACTAGGAATGGAACAAGTCATTCCATTCCGAGAATGAAATCATAGCTTGTTATCTCTAGGACATAGAGGACCCATAGAAAGTGACATCCACCAAACACAAGTGGGCACTCCTTGCACTGACGTACACTAGTCGTTCTAGTCCCCAAAGGTGTGTCTAGCATCAAGATATTGGTAGAGGAAAATATACAGAGCCTGAGGCTCTCCACAACATCAATAGATATAATGCTCTGCGAAGCCCCTGTGTCGAAAGGATCTGAAGATAAAATTGAGGCTACTAAAATTATACCTTGATCTGTGGAGGGTTCGAGATCCTACTCCTGTTTGGTCGGCTCCACTTCCAAATTATGGCCTATTCTACGGTACTGTGACCCTTCCTAACCACTCTAAACGGATCCACCTTGCTGTCATTGAAGAACCAGATACTGTCTACCATGTCAATGACCTCCACCTTGACCCGAACGGCCGAAAGAACTCTATTTCCCAGACTGGTGAGAAACTGGTGGCGCTTCTCCTGAATGTGGGGTCATAGAAGAACCTATGTCACCAGCTGCTGGTGATAAGAACTAACAAAAGTGCTGAAGATGGCCCGTCTTGCCACCAGATCGACACTCCACTGGGTCTCTCAGGAAACGTGGCCTCATATGCCTATTTCTCCCACACTGGTAGCACACCACCTGGCTACTGGAAGATGCATCCCGCCTGCTTTGATCTCCTCATACAGCCTCCCTCTGGTGCTTCCTGCTATCAGATAGCAGAGCACTAACTCTGGATGCCGAACTGCCCTGGCTCACAGCTCCATAATCCCTCAGATTTCACTATATGACCAGCACCTGTTTGACGATAGCTGATATCAATGTCAACCTGAAGATGTTCACCTGAGATCAGATGTCATGCCTTAGACCATCCTATAACTTCCATGCGAGGAACAACTCATCACCTCCTGGAATAGGCGTGAAACGCTGCAGATCTGTGAAGTGAGAGAATACTCCACAAAAGTAATAGTACCCTGCTCCAGACTCATGAACTCTCGGGCTTGATCGGCCCTCAAGGTCTCCGAATAGAAGTAATCATATAAGATGCACCAAATCTCTTCCCAAGCCATATTCTGCTGGTGGCCCGCCTATGAGATCACATCCCACCACCTCTTGGCGGAGTCTCAGAGCATGTAGGTAGTGAGCTTCACCCTCTTCTTTGGAGCTATCTCCAGATGCTCGAAAATCATCAGGGTGGCTTCTATCCATGACTCTGCAGCCTGAGGTCCTCCATCCCTTGAGAAAGTAGGAGGATACTGCTATTGGAAGACCCGCGTCAAATTAGCCATCGACGGGGCAGGAGGCGGTGCTCCCAAATATGTCTTCACCATCCTCAGAAATACCTCCCTGAACTGTGCATTCGCACATATGTCAGGTAAAATGGTTGCTTCCAAGGCTGGCATAACTGGAGGATCTGCAGGTAGTCCCTGATCAGCCATGCCCTATGTCTGATCACCATTTGGAAACTGGCACACAACCGAAGGACATCTCGATGGCATGACTATGCAATTTCAAGCACACACCTTAGGTCAAGATTTCAAGTACTAAAACAAGGAGTGCAAGAAGGGAACAAGAAAAAGAAAGCACTCAAGTTTTACCAAACATGACTGCATGACATGTACATTTCCTACACGGTATCTTCCCAGAAGTCATTTACATGGATGTGTACTCATACCTAAACTGGTCGTGTAATGCCCCAGAAACACGGTGTGTTTTATTTACACATGGCATATACTTGAGTCCCCTTTCCCTTCCCAAGTTCTTCAATACGGTTAAGCAACACGGCTCTCCTAAGACAAGAATACACAGCATGTGCAAGATAGACATGGCGTGTACTAGACAAGCTTCACCTGGCCCGTCTTGTTAGTGACACGGCCTAACACATGGATCACATTACACGGCGTGTTCCGAATGGACGCGAAGTGTTCGTGAAGGGATAACCCCGACCCGTGTTGTTCTTGACATGGTCGGGTACCTGGGTCGGACTACACTACGTGTTCAATACAGACATGGCATGTATAGCTTATGGTCTTATCCATCCGTGTTGTTGGTTACACGGGTGGAAACAGGGTTGACACTACACGACATGTTAATCTGCTACACGACGTGTTCCCACCGAACCTTCCCCATCCCGTGTCTCTACCCACATCACCTACAACATGGTCAGAGACTACACGGTGTGTACATAAAGTACATAGCGTGTACATAAGAAAAATAGTTTCTTCCCAAATAGAAGAACGCATGGCGTGTACTTAACACTACACATAATGTATTCTGGGTTCTTACAGATAGTAATTCTCCGAAACTACTCCGGAACCCAGAAAACATTGAAACGAACACGTAAAGTGACAAATTATGATCTATGAGGGCCCATACTCCCCATGAATCAAAGTATAGAATCTTATACATGTTATAACAAGGAAAACAGAGCAATGATCCACCAAATTTCGGTCCATGAGGGCCCATAACACCTCAAGAACCAAAGCTTGGCATCCATTCAAGAAAAACATTACACAAAACAATAAACTATTAAACAACATGTATTTTATCAAGGAAACTATCACAACAACATGCATATTTTACACAACATTTTTCACAACAACATGAAATCACTAATGCATCCAAGATGGCATGGAAAAAATGCATGACATGTGATTTAAAGAAAGTGCCTATATGATACATGAGATGGAATACCCCTCATCTCATCGGGTTTCAATAGAAATAGAACCTCAATAATATATACAACAATAGCACAAATCATGTGAATCACTCATGGTTAAATCAAATCAACCGTAATAATTGAAAAAGTAGGAAAATTGAAATTAACGACGTAGATTGGATTTTCCCTGTACACGGGTTATCTACTCCCGGGAACAACTTATTACCAAGTACATATTCCTTCCTATCCCTGGCTAAAGGCTCCAAACAGTAAATCAAGAGAAAATAATTTCTCTGATACCACTTTGTAACGTCCTAGTTTTGGAAGCCACCCAGAGGCGCCCTGTACCATGTTGGTCACATGGACTCAAGCACATTTCCCCGAATGCCAGAGGCTGCCGACAAGCAGCGAGGGCCTTGGGTGTGATAGTGGGGAAACTATGCCCTCACTGGAGGAGTACACAATGGATGTAAAAAAATACATACAATAGCGGAAGTAGTAAATACCCAACAACAGTAAACAGTGGAATACTGGAATAATAAACAACTGCAGAACATATATATATATATATATATATATATAATGATGCATGATACATATGTCTGGGAAAGTATCTAAGAAATTCACAATGTTGAAAATACAACTAGTTCTAAACCAAAGTGAAAAATAAAATAGATAAACTCCTCAAAATCGCAAGCCATGGCTTGGTCCCATGCTATATAGCTCCACAGAAATTCAAGTACCTGAAGTAGAATGGCACTTGCCCTTATCTATACCTGTAGAAATATAATCTGTTTGGGCCCAACAACATGGAAAAAATTGGGTGTAAGACTAAATCCTAGTATGCAACCACATGAGGATCTGTGCCTAACAGTCAGTGAATATATGGGAGGTAAAGTACAGAAAACAGTAAACAGGTAAGTTCTCTATAGTAAACAATCCACAGTTTCAATATCAAGCACCAACTAAACAAACAGCTAAACACAACCAGGTAACCCTATGGGAAGTACTCACAACCATCCACTATGGTACTATTTAAAAATTAAAAGAAACCCTCTAGGCTCCACACTGGGTCCAACCCCTCTGGTTCTGTATATGAAGAATCTCTAGGGAAGCACTCACAGTCAATTCCCCTTACAGTCTAAGGTAGTCGGGATCTCTCTGAGGAAGCTCACACAGTCAATTTCACTTATATCCCCAAGGTCAAGGACTCTCTGAGGAAGCTTAATCCGTCAATTCCTCTTATATCCTAGGTTGTTCATAGACTCTCCAAGGAATCACTCACTGTCAATTCCCCTTATAGTCTAAACAATTCTGGAACAAAATCAAAGACTCTCTGAGGAAGCTCACTCGGTCAATTCCCCTTATAGTCTAAAGAAAAAAAGGACTCTCTAAGGAAGCTCTCTTAGTCAATTAACCTTATATCCTCAATTGGTCCTAGGCTCTCTATGGAAGCTCACTTGTCCAATGTCCTTTATATCCTAAAGTGCTCAAAGACACTCTGAGGAAGCCCACTCGGTAAATTCCCCTTATAGTCTACTACACCATGTTCTCACAGCCCTGTGTAGTTCAATGAGTATAGTAGTGTAATATGGACAATTAAACCTATAGAAAAACATGGCTAAATAGTCTATATCATAACAAGCATGTCAAAATACAAACTCTCCATCCTACAGCAACAGGCATGGAAAACAGGAAAGGCATCCAAACTGGCTAAACAGGACCAAACATTCATAAACAGAACATGCAAGGGCAAATACATCCATATCATATCAATCAACCCTATTCATATCCATATTACCTCTACACAAGAATACAAGTATGACAGGAAATCAACAGGCGTAAAACGATAAACACGCAATACCCAGTTCAAGGGTATTGTTGGAATTTTCACATAATACTCAAAGACTTTGAATGAAAAGGCACAAACCACCTTCCTTGTGGTTAGGAGATCGCTATATTTGAACCTTAAAGCTTGAATCTCCTTTGAAAATTGTAGATGCCAAAAAGTCCATAATTAATGAAAGAAGTTTCGAAGTGACAAAGTGAAGTCATATTTGGACCAGGAGCCTCAATCTGGAGGGCCCGGAAGTGTTGCATGGAAAAAAGGGGAATGCGTGCCAAAAAAAGTGTGCTGCGCGGAAGGGGTCTGGGATTCTCAATGGGTCCCCGGTGCAGGTGCGCAATAATTGTGCGCCCGCACCCGCGTAGTTAACATTCCATGCTTCCATCTCTGGCACACAAATTTTTCATGCCACCCAAAATTCCACACCTCCTAATGCCTATAAATAGAAGGAGACCCCATCTATTTTGGGGTTGCGGAATTCGAATCGGCTCTCGTGTGTGAAATCGGACATCCGCCCGCGCAAGATGTCTTTCAGTTACTGATCCTTTTCATGCCACCTCACCCCAGGATCGACCTTTTCACACAATCCCTCTGGCTTAAATAGAATTCCAAACCCTTTAGGGTTGTTCCCTTGCGCTCAATTCCTCCCGTTGCGCTCAAAACGGTCCAATTGCATGCAATCGATTTCACTGGGTGCAGCCTTACCTTTGGGTACGGTCTTTGCCACTTGTGTGCAATTCATATCCCTTGTGTGCGATCCTACTAGTTGTGTGAAATCCCTCTTCCTCGATTACGCGCCATCCCGGTGTTTTGCGTGCCAACCATTTCTTTGCACGCAATCCCCGGGACCCCTTACCTTGGTGCTCCCCGGGATCCTCCCTGCATAGGCACTCGATGTCCTCCTTCTGGATGCCCCGGGCACACACACCGGGCACACACACCATGCGTTGTTTTCCCGTACGACCTTCCAGGCTCGTACGAAGTTACCTCAGGGTCGCTTGGGCGGTTTTTCCCATTGCGTTTCTTTGCCTCATGCTTCTTCACAAAGACACGCTAAAGACTATTGATTCTTCGCATAACCATGCTAATGTGGACCCCTTGATGGTTCACTCTATGACCCCCCTTCACAATGGCATTTACGGTACCTTCCATCCCACAAAGATCCAAGGGTATCGGTCATGTAAGTCCTAGGGGTGCGGAGTAACCCCCCCCCCCCCCCCGTCCGAGCTGCAGGCCATTAAAACGCCAAACACCTCATCCTCAACACAAGACGTTAAACTGTGATCCGGCCCCATGCCTCACACGCAGGGTCCCCCCGGCTCGAACATTCTATATGTTACTCGTCTCCACGGGGATGGGATCACCCCCACATGTAATGATATCCTCCCTCTTGAAGTGGCATTTGTCCATGGGGGCAGGGCAACCTCCTTCGTGTAATCCCCTAGCCTCTCTCGCGGAAGGTAGCACCCTTGCACCTCTGTACTTCCCCGGCACCAAGGCCAGCGTGGAGAATGATGGGAAGTGGTACTCCTCCTTTCATCGATCCCAAATACCTCTCCCTCTACGCTTTGTCACCCTCTGGCCTCCATCCTGGAGTAAGTCCCAACACCACGGGCTGCTCAATGCGTAAGCCCCTCTTTACTTCCCACGGACACACCCTTCGCGACGTGATCGTCATGTCTCTACCGTCTCTTATTTCTCACACCGAGCATGACTCTCATGAGTTTAGAGTGAGAACTGCCCCTGACCCCCACCTATAGTGAACTACGGGGACTTTGATCCATGAATAGTCATGGTACGTAGGAAGCCTCCACAAGGTCCAAGCCCACCACCTAGTCGTTCTGACCCCTTCACATCGGTTCACCAACACTTTGGGCCGCCTCAGAGAGTAAACCCCAAATTCCCCTATCCCACATGACATTAAACTACATTCAGTCCCACATGACATTAAACTCCATTTCGTCCCGCAAGAAGTTAAACTGCATCTCGTCCCACATGATGTTAAACTGCACAGCTGAACTACAGGGACTTTGATTCGTGCTAAGGCATGGTATGTAGGAAGCCTCCACGAGGTTCAACCCCACCACCATGGGTCATCTCTGAGTGTAATCCCCATCCAAACTGAACACCGAGGACTTAGATCCATGTCAAGGCATGGTATGTAGGAAGCCTCCACGAGGTTCAAGCCCACCACTCGGTCGTTTTGACCTTTTCACATCGGTTCACCAACCATTGTGGGCTGCCTTAAAGCATAATCCCCATCCATCCACCACCTTGGGTCACCTCAGAGTGTAAGACTCATCTATCCCGAACTATGGGGACTTTGATCTGTGCTAAGGCATGGAACATAGTAAGCATGTACGAGGTTCAAGCCCCACCACCATGGGTCCTCTCAGAGCATAAGCCCCATCCATATGGACCCCAGGTCCCTCTTCAAGTGGGTTCTCTGACCCCACATCCTTGGGCTGTCTCAGAACGTAAGCCCCAAATGCCCCGTCCCGCATGACATTAAACTATATCTCATCGAACTACGCAGACTTTAATTCCCCGCCATTGGGATATGTAGGAATCCTCCATGAGGTTCAAGCCCAACACCCATGTCTCATCCTAACCTCTCCCTCGAGCCCACGCACCTCTGGAAGCTCATGCCCTAACCCGAAGGTCTTACTCCTTCTGGGTCTTATCCATGCGTTCATTCTCATGGGTCTCTCTTTCAGGTGTCCCACCGTATCATGCCGAACTACGTGGACTTTGATTCCCTGCCACGAGGATACGTATGAAGCCTCCATGAGGTTCAAGCCCCTTCCCTTCATCACCCATCCTGATTCTTACCCAGGCCACCACATCCCAGTGGGATCAGGCCACCTCATTCCACTCCACAACATTCTGGAAACCACCCACGTGTCGGCCCCAACATTGGTGTTCCCTCCAGGGGTTTCTTCAATCTGATCCACTCTAGCCAGTGTTCCGATCAGTCTGATCTGTCTCTGCTGGACGTCAAACTCACGAAATACCCTCTGTTAAACATGGAAAGCTGATGAAAACGTCAGATACATGCCTACGGAAAACAATTCCCCGGATTCAATGTGGGATTACTCGGGCTTCCGTGCCCTCGAGAATCCCTATAATAAGGGATAGAAGATAGACATGCCAATTACCTAGCATCAAGACATGCCAACGATGCCTCAGCATGACCAATCTCCTAACCGAAGTTTGCTGCCCTGACCATACCCCTTGGAGTGTCTCGACGGAAGCAGCGTAATTAAATGGTGTCCATAAAGATATGGCATCGGGAATAGTTTCACGAACACGTCTTAAATCTATGAGGGAGACTCGGACTAGGTGACAAGTCCTGAGGAGGAATCCACGGAAGGAGGAACCGACATCCCATCATCCTCGTTTCAATCAAGGAGTAGATGTCCCTGAATAAGGAGAGAATGTTGCCCGCCTTTGGAAAACAGGAATTCAGGGAGACAACAGTGCATCCTCTGTGTGACGGATGCGTGCGCCCCGACGGAAAGTGTCAGAAATAGAAAATGGTGAACCCGACTTGAAGGTCTTCTACTCAATACAGAGACAGGTAGCATTTGGGGCCTCAGATGATTAGCATGTCACCTGGTCTGGGCATCCAACATTAGGACGTGAAGCCCGCCATAGGTTGGGGAAGTCAGGACGTTGAGCACTCCATTCCGCGATGTTGTTAGCGTGGATCGCTCTTACCAACCATGGAAGACGGAATGGCACTGGGCTACTGGTTGTCGATTTCTTTTCCTATTATTGTTAATGGGTTCATCTCCCTGATTTCAATAATCAGATCACTGCATCAGGAGCTCGATCACCACCTGTGCACCAGCATAGGGGCAGGGGTAGTACCGACACGGCCACCTCATGCGGCTCCGCCTCTTCAACAGCTTCTCCGACCACCGTGACTGTTGGGCGCTCACACCCCCTCTCCCCATCAGATATTATCCAACGAAGGGTGATAAACAACCTTTTGTGTAGGTACGAGGAGGAGGGTGTCATCCTGACCAGGGACATGGCCCATTTGGACCTTGAGGCAGTTTCCCCTCACCGCCAACGCCTCCCTCAAGGGACTCACAGGGAGCCACTTCTACCCAACCTGACATTCAACCGTTTTGGGAGATTATCCCCGGAACGCCTTGACAGCTCCCTCATTTACGCTGATGAGGTAGGGGATGTTTGGGTTGGCCCAATCAGAGACCCGCTTCAAGGGTCATGGCAAGGTCCCCCGCCACGCCACGTCAGCGTCGACGCCCGACTCCCCGAGCCAAGGACCAGGCAATCCATGTTCCCGCACCATCGGCTCCAACCCATCTGTCTCGACTCCAGCGTCGGGCACGAGCGGAGGATGATGCTCGCCTCGAGGCATCAATGTCAGCAACCACTGTAGATCGAGCCACTGTTGACTCCTATCATCAAACTCCCACACACGTTGAGTAGGGGAAGTTATATGCCCGATCCGGATCAAGGACCCAACTGCCCCATAGGTAGGTTTGGTCGACTCTCTCGGTCATCGGCACAGGCAACGTTCGCTGCGGACCAATTTACAGTAGCACCATCCATTATGAAGGCCTACTATGTGCCACCCTTTTGGATGTTGTGGGACCTCCCTGCTTCCATCCTCGGCCCGAAGACCTGCTTGGAGGTAAGGGACTTCCCCATGACAGTAACACTCTGGGTGGCGCTCTTTCCAGTGCTCGCTACACTAGGTATGGGGTCACTTCCCCTACCACAGGCCGCAAGTATGGAGCCATTGTATATCCAGTCACTCACCCACATGGAGGTCTTCCTCATGTCCCTTTCTACATTTTCCCCAGTGCTCCCCACACCCCGGCATTTAATCCACTCCCCCCAGCACCAGTACGGCTAGAAGAATCCATGAAGGAAATCAGCCCTGCCCTGAGGAGCCACCCAGGGGTACGAAGGCGGGACATCTTCGCTGTAGGAGAAATGCCAGGGAAGGATGGACAGAAATCAGACCAGTTCGTTTCTCAGACTCCGAGTCAGAGTACGACTCGTCGATGTAGCCCTCTCCTTAGTCCTCTGAGTCAAGGGCTGGGATAGGGATGCGGTGCATTAGCCTCGTACTCCCCGAGTGCGATATCCATATGATCCCCTCCTCCATCTGAAGGTATATCTAGGAGGAATAGGACTTGTCATACCCCCAGGGATTGAACTTGTAGTCACCATCTGCCTCTCCAGAAGCACCTTCCACCTTGTCCAAAGACGGCAGAGAGCTTTTTTGGGGGTCGATGGCGGAAGAGCCGCGACATAGCACACCCCCGGCAAGAACTGACACTGGGACAGGAGGCCCGTTCTCCGGTCCATCCTACCACGACATGGAGGCCAGGTCACTACAACCCATAGAGGACGACCTAGGATTCAGCGTCCAATCAGCCTGCTCACCGTATTCTCCACCGGCCATCCCACCGGCCCAGCGGCCTGCCTCGACACCATTTCCAGATCCCCAACCACTCCTAGTTGATGAGCTGGGCTATCAGGGGCTATATCATGAGCCTAAGTCATGGATCTTCTAGACCATCCTCATAGTAGGACACTTCCCTGAGAAGTTTTGGCTGGTCGCAAGGTCATATTTTGATACACAAGTATCACTCACCCCATGAGAGTTTGAATGTTTCCGCCAAACCCTCCAGGCGACTCACTTTCGTCTTCCCCACCAGCAAGTGCCTTATCCTGGGATCCAAGTAAACCTCAAGGATATCGAGGAGCAATGTCGTCAGGTAGACATGGCCACTCTCCCTACGATCGGGCAGCCCGAGTCACTTGGCCACCAAAGGGCCCTCCAACAACAATGCGTTCAGAGTTTTCAAGTACTCTGCAAAGTTATCGAGGAGGCCACCCCCCACGTGCATGTCTGTGGCTGGGGGCAGTACGCTGCCCTTTTCTTCAGTGTGATTCGCTGCCAGCCTGACTCACTAGACGGATCTGGGGACATGCCTCTAAGGGCAGCGGCATTCAACATAGCCGATCCGTCAGGAGAGGGGAACGGTCTAGAACTTCTTGATGGGGACTTACCCCTTGAGTAAAATCCACCACTAGACACTTCAGGGAGGATTACTCATCAACAGAGGAACCTCCTAGGTCTCCCTGTACCCACTCAGGTATTAATACTGAGCCGGAATATCGGCAAGCATAAAGATCACTTTTGGATTGTCAATTTCTCCGACCCGCCTGCCTTAGTACAAAAGGCAGAGGAAGATCCTGAGAAGGCAACACTATGCCAACATCTTGTTGAGAAGAAGAGGCTGGTCGATGAGCTTCTGGCTAAATTCATTGTAGAGTGGCAACCCAAGTATGGTGATCTTAGGCCGGGCCAATAGGGGCAGGAACAACTACCCCTTAGTGAGATTCTCCCAAGAAACCTCGATCATGTCGTGTTCTCTCACAGAGGAGAGGCCAGAGCTCATGGAAAAAGAGCGCGATATGTTTCTCCAAACCCTCCTGAGCGGTGTGACCACCCAAGAGACCCCGCTCGTGTTCCTCATGCCGCACTAAGGTCCACTCCACCAGCCTCTCCACAAGCTGCTGAGTTTGTATAATGCATTGAAGAGGCCGGTAATGTTCTTGTGGTTAGGGATCCCCGTCAAGACAGGAACCCACATCCAGACGATCCAATGGAAAAACTCATCGCCCGCTTAGAGGCTTTGGAAACTTAGAAGGTGGCAATCCCACAAGATGGAAAGCCATACCCAGAATGGGTGGATGATATGACAGCACCTCTGGGATTTGGGAACCCCACTTTCACCCCCTTTAACGGGACAGGATACCCGCCACAACACCTGGCCCACTTCAACTCAAGGTGTGGGCCTATATTAGGGACTCCAACGAAATAGGAGGACGCCGAGTTCCATTGCTTTGTTCAGACACTGGAGGGGCTGGTGTTCGTCTGGTATAGCCAACTTCTTGTCGGATCCATGACTAACTGGGAGGAACTTTGTAGGAAATTCCTCTACCAGTTCAGTTCCCCAACCCGGAAGAAGAACATCGCTGACCTCTTCAGGTGTAAGCAAAGGCCAGATGAGCTAGTCGCGGACTACATCACCCGGTGTAAGGGGCTCACATACTCCCTTGACATGCCACTAACTCAAGAGAAATTACTGACAATGTGTGTAGGGAACGACACAGTAGAGATGTTTCCTTCTCTGATCACTCATAATTACCCCGGAGGGTTCTGGGACTTCTCAGGAAAGACCCAACGCCTTGAAGAATCCCTACAACAGGCCAGTCAGGCACACCCACTGCCTCCTGTAATCCTAGAAAGGAGAGCTTCCATAGCCGAGCCCGCTAATGTGGCTCAGATAGAGGCCCCTAGGTAGCAAGAATTGCTACTAGTGAGGCCATATCCACATCCCCATAGGGGTCCTCCCCCACAGGCATAGCTTGCAGCCCAGCAGCGACTACCCCAAAATTGTCACTCACCTCCGTGTAATGTGCCACCACTACCTAGGCGAGATAATCATGTTTTTCCTCCTCAGCATGATCCTCCATCCCCCCATCAGGGTCAGCCTCCAAGAGCCCCCCTTTTGGATAGAAGGAATCATACCTACTCATTTGACGAGGCTCAGGTCCACGGTTACATCCGTAGTGCCTTGGAGAAGTGAATCGTGCGGCTGCCTGAGTGCCGGAAGCCAGAAGAAGCGCATATCACTGATCACCCCAACTACTGCCCTTATCAATGAACCCTAGGGCACACCATCAAGTGATGCTACATGTTCAAGGACTAGCTCCAAGAACAGATTAATAACAATATAGTTAGGTTGGGCCCAGCCCTGGCACAAGTGGAAGGTGTCTTTTTGAGATCAGATGGTAGTAGCGGCGACGAAGGTGAATGGAAGCAGGTTTCCAACCGTGGGTCCCAGAATAATAATGACTAGCTGGCCAGAAAGGTGGTCGCCTGCGCCCATGGCATCCTCCATGCATGCCTAAATCATCCATATCCCTCAGAAGATGTGGTTACTAATTCGGCATCATCGTCTCAGCCAACCTCTTCCCAGAAGAGCAAGAAACACCAACGTAAGAAGGAACAACGCGCCCTGATAGTGTCATCGTTGTCCCTCACTCTTGGTGAATTTATGCCCCCAGAAATAGGGATCCCTCCAAGACTCCACCCGATAGTGGATGAATCCTCAAGTGACAGTATGGGGTACGCTTCGGTTAACACCGTAGAGTTGGTAAATCCCTATTTGACTTCCGACGATGGGGAATGTCAGGTAGACCGTCCCAATGTCCCCAGCCGTCGCCAACGTCATCAGAGTCGTGGTTACATGGGTCACTAGGGCATTAATGTTAGCACATCCATCCAGTCCATGCACGCCACTGAGACTAGACAGCAGGCCCAGTGTTGAGCTCAGCACACGCGGCCCCTTCAAACGGTGTCGACAGGTCCGCCTCCATCACCGTTTGTGTTACTAGATCCGGTTGAACCACATCAGCCTTGCCGCAACCAGCTTCACCCTGCCACTAGCCGATCCCACCCTTCCGGTCCTCATCTAGCAGGAACTCTCCAGGATTTTACTAGTGAACAATGAGATATGCCTAGTACCAGTCAGCTGCTGGTCCAGCCGACAGGGCCCGCCATGCCTCCAATTGCAGAGCATCCTCCTATAAGCAGAGGATTGCGTCTGGCCCAGAAGTATGATGTTATGAAGCACCTTTACAGCATTCCATTGAGGCTTTATATCCTTTAGGCTCTTTTTCTATCGTCTGAAATTCGTGAGGCACTTTCTGAGGCCCTAAGGATACCCCTCTAGTTCGTGACGGAGGTACCAGCTGCAGAAACATTCCACGCTGAGGCGATTGAGAACACCGAATTCCAGGGAGTTATCTCCTTCTCTAGTGAAGACGAAGACCCTCCTATATGGGGGCACATTCTCCCTCTGTATATCACTGGCCAGTTCAATGGTGTGGAAGTCCGCCACTATCTTGTTGACACAGGTTCTGAGATTAACCTAATCCCGACTCGGACACTGCGGAAGCTGGGTTTGTCTGAGGATGATCTAACCCCCTCCGACCTCAGAGTCCAGGGATATGACAGTAACAAGCAAACCCCGGTCAGCATGACACTCTTGAAGACATTTTTCGGTGGCCTAATTTCCAGCACCGAGTTCATGGTTGTCTCCCAAGACACTGTGTACAACGCATTGAAGGGAAGGCCATAGCTCCACCTGCATGCAGCAGTCCCTTCATTGTATCATCAATGCCTCAAATACTCCCTTAATGGTTGAGTGGGAGTCCTAAAAGGTGACACGTCTCCTTTCACCTCTTGTGAAGCCCGCTAAATGGATGCTGACTATTACAAGAGCAAGGATAAACTAGTCCAGGCAAGTGGAGTTGAGCCCGTCACCGCTACGACGACCCTTGGGCAGGTTCCAATGACACCAAAATCTTCCTGATCCATTGATTGTAGGCCACGACCCTCGACATGGGGTAATTCTTTGTCATTTAGGGTACAAAAGGAAGGCATATTCCCAGGTCCAAGCGATGGCAGAAAATCACCTTCTACTCCTACACCAACCAGGCTCAGGTGATCCCAGAACCTCCTACCCCTATATGGTATCGGGATGTCAGGCTCATCGCAACGGTGGTACTTCATACATGTCTATCTTGTCGGGCTGGAATTAACCAGATCAAGCCGATGCGCCACTACTGTTTTGATGTTATCAAGCACGGCCCCATGGGCCGAAGACCATATGGGATCAGATAGATGACCTTCATCACTATGGTCTCAGTGGCGCATGAATCTCTTGATATGATGACCATTGCCACTCAAGCTGACACCAACCCCCCATCAGAGACCGGTGGATCAGAAGTAACTCCCCCCACAAAAGATCCCTCCACAAGTTGAGAAGAGGATCTAGAGGATTCTCCCCCCACCTTTGAAGAAGGTGTCTCTACCACGGTCGACGAAATGGTACATGTGAACCTTGGTAGCAAGGCGGACCCAAGAACCATATTGGTCAGTGCCGCTATGCCCCCCCAAGGAGCAGTATCTGTATGTGGAATTCCTCAAACAACACCGTGATGTGTTCATCTGGAGTTACAACAAGATGCCAGGACTAGATCCTCAGGTAGTCGTTCATCATCTCGGTCTTCCAAAAAGTCATCGTGGATTCAAGAAGCCTCCCAGAAAGATGCACACTTTTCATGGTGCCATGGTCGAGGCCGAAGTTGATAAGATCATAAAATCCAGGTTTGTTAAGGAATTCTAGTATCCCAAGTGGCTATCCAACATTGTGTCAGTCAGGAAGAAGAACGGACAAATCAGGGTCTGTATTGACTTCCACGATCTCAACCGCCACTGTCCGAAGGATGATTTCCCCCTCCCGGTAACAGAGTTGTTTATTGATGCCACGACCGGGTTCCAAGGCCTCTCCTTCATGGATGGGTACTCCGGGTACAACATGGTCTGAATGGCCCCCAAGGACGAAAAATCCACTTCCTTCAGGGCACCCCAAGGTACTTTCTGTTACCGGGTTATTCCCTTCAGCCTGAAGAATGTGTGTGCCACCTATCAGCGGGACATTAATCGAATATTCAAGCCAATTTTGGGAATATTGGTTGAATGCTACATGGATTATCTGGTGGTCAAATCTCGCCAGCACCAAGACCATATCAGGGACCTTGAGAAAGTGTTTTCTTTCCTCCTTTCCCTCCACCAGAAGATGAACCCGTTGAAGTGTGATTTTGGGGTCACCTCCGGAAAATTCATTGGCTTTATTGTCAGAAACCGAGGCATCAAGATTGACCACGAGAAGATGAAGAACATCTACCAGATTCCTCCCCCGAGCAATATTCGAGAGCTTCAAGGTCTCCAAGTCCACTTAGCCTACATACACCGATTCATTGCAAATATGTCTAGCAATTGTAAGCACTTTTCTAGGCTCATGAAGAAATGCACCGCCTATGAATGGGACGAGGAGTGCCAGGCTACCTATGAAGAAATCAATCAATATCTTCTCTAGCCTCCGGTCTTGATGTCACCCATCTCTGGGAAGCCGCTGGTCCTTTACGTGACCACCTTGGAATGGTCCCTCGGTGCACTTCTTGTCCAGAAGAACAACAAGGGAACAGAGAATAGCCTCTACTACCTCAGCTGCATGTTCCTCGATACAAAAATCATATGTTCCCCCATCCAGAAGAGCTTTCTGGTGCTCGTATTTGCTGTAAAAAAATTGTGGCACTACTTGCAGCACCACGAGGTACAACTGGTCTCTTGGGTAGACCCGTTGAAGTACATTCTGAACCGACCTATGTTGACTGGACGACTGGCACTGTGGGCGGTAATCCTCTAGTAGTTTGACATCAGGTTTGTTCCTTAGAAGGATATCAAAGGACAGGAATTGGCATACTTTCTAGCTTCCCACCCAACCTCCGTGGATCAGCCGCTGGACCTAGGTTTTCCTGATGAGGCAATCCTCTCACCTGATCATGCCGTCCCATGTTGGCAGATATACATTGATGGCTCCTCCTGGATCCCCACCGAAAGGAGACTCAATGACCCTAAGCTCAACAGAGTAGGCCTGGGTGTCATCTTCATTACTCTGGTTCAAGCCATCTTACCATATTCATTTTTTCTGTCAGACGGTTGCACAAACAATGAGGCAGTGTATCATTCCCTCATTACTGGCCTTGAGCTGGCCCTCGAGGTCGACGTGCCCCATCTGCATGTGAATGGCGACTCCGAGTTGGTCATCAAGCATGTCAATGGTGACTATGTCATCTAAAAACCAGAGCTCATGCCATTGTTAGATCATACTCTTCGGATAATGGCTCAGATCCCTTCTCGGATGGAGGTTACTTATGTTCCCTGGTCGCAGAATGGTCGAGTAGATTCTTTGGCCAGTTTGGCTTCATCACTCGCAGAGCCCAAACAGGATGAGTTAATTATCCATGTGGACCACTGGAGAGTCAAATCTCTTGTTACCCCAGATGACAACGATGGACCGTGGGTAATCCATCTCACCACCGAAGCCCCTGCGTCGGTACTCTCGGGTCCCCTGGGTGCTGTGATCAAGATGATTCCAAATTGGAGGACACCCTTGGTTGAATACCTCCAACATGGCAATATTCTGTTAGACTGGGCAGAGTGCGATCGAATCCGATGTTGTACGCTACAGTTTACCCTTCAGAGTGGTCCTAGCCTTTGGAAAATCCTTTATAAACACGGATTTAATGGTGTCCTCCTCCGTTTCCTTCAAGGATTCGAGATTCCACAGGTCATGCAAGAGGTTCATGTTGGTTCCTGTGGCGCCCATTAGGTCGGGTCAAAGTTGTCTCACGAGATATGGAGGCTTGGTTACTTCTGTCCCTCCATGATCCATGACTGCATCGAGTTCACCAAGAGGTTCCATGCGTGCCGAGTTCATGCTAACTTTATGCATCGTCCACCGGAGCCTCTCCACACTTCCAAGTATTCTTGGCCCTTTGAAGTCTGGGGGTTGGATGTCGTAGGAAATTACCCACCGGCAACGGCTCACCAATGCTAGTTCATTCTAACCGCTATGGATTTATTTTCCAAGTGGGCAGAGGCAATTCTGCTCAAGGAATTCAAGGGTCGTTCTATCGCCAACATCATGGGTTACAATATCATCTATCAATTTAGAGTACCTCACGCTATACTCACTGATAACGACACCAACTTCTGAGTAGCTGAGCTAAAGAAATTGTACACCAAGTACAACATTCGCTCTAACCATACCTCCTGATATCATTTGCAGTCAAATGGATAGATTGAGGCATTTAACAAAATCCTCTCAAACATTCTGAAAAAGATGGTGGTTCAGAACAAGAAGAGTTGTCCGGATAAGCTCCACAATGCCCTCTGGTCTTATCGAACGATGACTCGCAATTCCACCCAGGTGACCCCGTATTCCCTGGTGTAATGAACTGAGGTCGTCCTGCCCATCGAGATTCAGTTGTCCTCATTGCGCACAGCGGTTTACGACCAGTAAGCACCGGATAGAGATGTCGAAATCCATCTAGCTAAATTGGAAGCACTGTATGAGAATAGGCTTCGTGCTTTGCACATCCTAGAAAGGCATCATAGCAAGATGGCTTGAGCTTTCAACAAGAAGGTTTGCCTCTTCTCCTTCCTGCAAGGTGATTTGGTCTTGGCCCTCAGGTCACCAGTGATCCCCGGCAGGAAACCACCCACGTTAGATCCCAAATGCGAAGGACCTTTCATTGTTCATAATGTGTACCCCAATGAAGCGTACTCCCTGGTGACCATGGATGGTGAGCGTATAACTCCTCCCACCAATTCCAAGTTCCTCAAGAAATACTTTGCTTGAGCCCTACGGTCCTGCACAACCTTAAACTGCCTCTGGTCCTGCATGACCCTAAACTGCCTCTGGTCCAGCATGACCCTAAACTTCCTCCGGTCCCACATGACCTTAAACTGCACGTTCGTCCCACATGACATTAAACTGCAAGCTGGTCCGTCCTTCCTGACTGAGGCCCTGCCTTAGGCCCCTTGGCCTTTCTGGGTCCTAGCCCAAGTTCTTACCCGGAGAGTATGGTGTGGTGTGGGGTTATGTCCTCATTCACGTCGGGTTAGTTGTTTCACCATATACCACCCTTATTTGAGGTGTCCTCCTCCTCTTCCCGTCCCCACTGCAAGATGTTAAACTGCAAGCCAGTTAGGCCTCCCTGACCGAGGCCTAGCCTCGGGCCCCCGACCCAGGCTCTTTCCTGTGGGATTGTATGGTGTGGTGTGGGATTATGTCCTCATTCACATTGGGTTACTCTCCATTCCATACAAATTCCCGGATGAAATGACATTCATCATCCTACATGACTTTAAACTATTCGTCTAGAACTACATGTGGCTTGATTCCCATATTTATGGGATACGTAGGACCGCCTGAACACCTAGGTTTCAGTTACAGCCCCATCTCTTAAGAGGTCCCATGATCTCCTAGTCACCTCGGCCTCTTGGCCTGTCCCTCTCCATGAGGGGGATATAAAGGTGTGGTATAGGGTTTTTGGCGCCATGCCCCCTTCTCCCGGGAATCTGCCATCTTTTGGCCGCTCTCAAATTGAGCACCTCGACCCTTTTCAGCGGTCCGCTAATGTGTTCAGTGTACTCTGGTCTAGGACCTGGAGTGTAAGATTCAAATGATGTGAGTTACGTCCACTTTTCAAGCTTCGTGCTCCCCTTCATTTGGGTCCCCATTGTCTTTCATGCCCGAAGGGACCCCCAAGAACGACCTAGATACAATGCCTAAGGGCTATCCTACCGTTATGGGCCAAAGCCCTCAAGGGTTTCAGACAGTAAATTGATACAAATCCCACATTGCGAACATGGTCAGCGGTCGATGCTCATTTGTTTGTCCCCATTTCAAGCTAATGCGAGAGGATGCTATGTTGCGAACATGGTCAGCAATAATCCTCCGTTGTCATGCTGACTCCTTCAGGACCTGAATGTTTGTGGAATGATTCACATTATGTTCCAACCCATCGTGTCAAGGTGGAATATCAACACTCTTTTCACTAACCCTCAGTTCACTTCCACATGTCAGGCAGACAAAGTTGCGTTATGGCATCTCTCGGGGCTCCCGCGATCCGAGCGCTAAGATTATGGGCTTGGGTGTTCTCTAAGAACCATGCAAAGCTTGACCCTCATCCCCACGGGAAATGAGGGGTTTCCCAGACATTGCGTTTTGGGCCCAGCTCACCTGGAGGCTAGTGTCTCCTTCCCCTTGATCATTAAACCCTCGCTGGCCCCTTGGCCGGAGGCTCCTCCCCTGGAATCGTGCGTGGTGATGGTATGGGATTATGTCCTCCTCCACGTTGGGTATGCTTTATCCCATCATGTGCATTCCCCAAGATCCAAGCCATATGACCTTAAACTGTGCTTTTTGGTCCTACCACATGACAGTAAACTGTGATGATATCGTCCCAGCCGCATGACGAAAAACGGCACTGCATTGTGATGACCTCTCCATAGAGGGAATCACATTGGGTATTGGTCATTTACCCTAACATTTGTCAATGCCCGTATACGGCTTGATTATTTTGGCGATTCCAGGAATTTCCACCTTGGGCATGTCAGTTCACAAAGAAAAATCCCATTAACCTTCAAGGACAAACAAGATACATCAAATGCCACTTCTTTTGGTGTGAGGGCTTGACCCGCATGTCCCTTTCATCCTTTACGCTAGTACCATACCATGCTACCTTTCAGAACTACATGTGGCTTGATTCCCTTCCTTATAGGATACGTAGGAACGCCCGCGCACTTCCCCACGGGTCCAACTAACCTTTCGTGTTCGGTCCCTTGACCTGAACACTTTCCTAGGGAACACATTGTAGGTAGGGATTATGTCCTCATTCACGTCGGGTTTTGTGACCACCTTATCGTGTGTCTCCTTCTCTCCTTACCCCTGGGTCTGAATTCTAAGACCTTAAACTAAGATCCTTTCCAGAACTATGTGCAGCTTGATTCCCATCCTTATGAGATATGTTGGAATGCCCGAACATTTTGCCTTGGGTCCAGCCCCGAGAATCACAAGTCTATTCCCCCACTCACTGTCGGCTCTTTGTCCCGACTTCTCGGGGAGTTGTGTAACTACAACATTATCCCCGAATAAGTTTGGGATGCCCCATAGTGATGTTGGGAAGCGACTGTTCCCTCACCATAGAGGTCCTGTATAAAATTAGGGATGATCCGTGATCAGATTAATATGTCTGCCTAATGTGCCTCCACCACGGTGGCGTAATTTTGGGAGTGTTGGATTCCATGTGAACAAACCATCACTCCAATTTCCACGCTTCGAGTTCCCCCTAATTCAAATATTCATCCTCTTTCACATTTTATGGGACCCCCTAACAATATGGATGCTCGACTTATGGTCTGCCTGCTGTCCTGGGCCAACGTTTCGGAAGACTAGTCATGTTTAGAGGGACCCCCTAACAATATGGATGCTTGACCTATGGTCATAATGCTGTCCTGTTCCAATGTTACGGAAGACTGATTGATGATATTTGAGTTAGGCCCAGTGTTGCGAACATGGTCAGCGATCATCCCTCATTTGTTGTCCCCATTTCAAGCTAATGCGGTATGGATGCTGCGTTTTCGCCATGGTCAACAGCTATCCTCCATCATCACGCCCCACACATAGTGTTTCGAATTTGGGTAATGTGACTCACCTTTTTCATATCCCTATGTTCGGACTGATTCCAATTCCCCTGGCATTTCCCCGTTCGTGCGCTAGAGCACATTGAGAAGACAATACATCAATCAGGTCTGAGGTCTCCTTCCTTTGGATGGGCCTCCCTATTCTCCTTGGAAATCTGGGTTCGATTTTGAATGCCTGAATCTTGGTTGATGCTCCCATGGTTGAACGAAATGATAATATGAGCATCCTTTTTTTCTCACATAGGGTACGGCCCACATGAGATGAGAGATGAATTGTTATTTATTTCAGGATTATGGTCGAGCATGATAAACTAGAGGTACATATAAATGGATTTGTCCATACATTGGAAGCAAAAAGTTCATGAGCTAGCCAAAACAGGGACCCCTTAAGGGTTAGCTTCTCAGAGAGATCTTTCCAACACCGCTACCCTTTGGCCGGTGGCCTCCAGGACTACTTCCCACCCCCTGAAAACTCTCTCTTCATCAGTACCCGCAGAGCGCAGTTCGCCAACCTTAGCTTGTGCCCGCGCCTGTTCAGTTTGAAGCACAGTAATCTGGTGACTCACCTCCATCAGTTGTTCTTGGGCGTCAGCTAGCTGGTCCGTCAGTTGCTCCATGAGCTCAGAGCATGTTTCAATGAATTTCTCCTTCTCTTTATTCTACACTTCGAGGCATTGAACTTCCTACTCCGCCCTCAGGAATGCTCAGGTGCTCATCGATTCTTCCCGAAACTGGGCAACGTCAGTGCACCGGATGATATCACGTATCTTTTCATCCATGTAATCACAGACCATTAGATGAAGGTGTTGTGAATCAGCCCCTCCAGCACACAAGAAACTCAGCCAGGTCTGGAGTGATCCCATCTACCTCAGCCAATCCATCTCAGACTGCCTGGGAAAACACTAGATTCACTTCAAACCTTTGTGATGTGTCATCTGGCACTCCTCGACCGCTTCTGAATCTGAATAATCTATTTCTTTGGGATCAGTAGGCCGATATATAGGGAAGATAGCCAGCAGGTCAGTAGCAGGATCTGCCTCAACGATGCCTTCCTGAGGAATAGGATCCTCGGTATCTGGACGACCTTCCTCTCTCACCCCGACAGTGACAGTGCCTTTTTCAGCTTCCAGCCTCGCTCCAATGATATCACCACTAATTTCCACCACCCCCTGCTCACCAATTTCTGGGGCCAACACCGTTTGGGATGTATGTTTTAGAGGAGGTGGTACATCTTCCACTAATTCATTCACGGACGGTCTGGGCTCAGTACCCCGATGTGCCTCCAACGCCGAGATCACTATACAGGGAGCATTCCGATTAATTGAGATCTCTAACAGTAAGCACCAGTAGTGAATCAAGGGACTTAAAGGAACCCTGAGTGTCAGCCTCCAGTGTTCTGGATGCTACAGGAGATATCATGGCAGGAGACCCATTAGTGCTTGTCAGTTCGATAATTGGCATAGGATCCCCACCCTATCCCACTGGCGCCTCTTCTCCTTCTTCTATTGGGGACGCCTGATCAACACCTATATGCTCCTGAGTGAGATGGAGAGATGGAATAGGAATTTCAGAAGAGAATGGATAAAGAAGGGGGATAAATAAGGATAGATATAGACCTTAAGCAGCTTGATTATTTCTATGATAGAGCGGACGATCTCTCCACTCTCCTGCAGGATCCCTTGGAGGGACCCTCCCTGAGATCCTTCATCTTCTCATGTCTCCTCCTCTCCCTCCTACTCGTCACTACCGTCATCATCCGCCGATGGCATCTATTCAATATTATTCCCCAGACTGAGCATTACTTTCACTAAGAGAGATGGCTCCACGTGCCGACCCCATTGGCGCGCGTACATGTCCATAACCGTTAGGTAAGCATGTCTTCTATGAAATTTTACCTGGTTAGAAACACGAATGAGCCCGACTTCTGGAAGCTGGATCCAATACCGCATTATCTTCTGCCAGAGGGCTTTAGTGCTCATCGACTACCATAGGGTCATCCATGCCGACCACAATGCCGGGAAGATTGAATCATGGGAAGGTTGGAGCAGGTATCTTATTTGCTTCCCGGGAAGTTCTCTAGCCGCTCCGTGTGACCCTTCTCCGGGCAACAAGGTCGCAGCAACACCATACGATGTCCCCGCTGCTAAGGTCCCGACCTGCGTAGTCCTGGATGCCTGGCGCGCCCCTGGTCCCCCCTTCTAGAGGCACCTTTCCTGCTCTCTCCTCACCCGGGTTCCACGTGGTTAGTCTCCAGTTGCCGGACTCGATTGCGCGAAAACACCTCAGGGTATACGATTGCCCAATGTTCGGCATACTCGGTTTATAGGCCACCTTCGACCCTGGTGGGAGGAAGGGTGAAAATGTCACTAGAGCCATAATTTGTGAACATTAACCACATCTGGTGAATTACGTAGGGATTCCACTCCTCCCAGACATCTGTGAATACCCTCTTCGGCATTCGCTGGAGGCACCCGAACTGTCTCATGAATCAGGACAACACGTAAGGCTTTCAGATGATCTTCCCGTCAATCCGAGCCACATGCACCCAAACTCGGATGCTCTGGAAGTATTCTTGCTGCTCCAGCGAGCCATCCCGTTGTCTAACATTTGGCCGATCGGGGTGGGGAATGGGATGAAGTTGAAGTTGGCATGGTTACCAATTCTGATCCTTACTCCCTCCTCGTTGAGCATCATCGGCGCGAACCCGAAAATGTTCAGCAGAGATGGTCATAGTCTGTTTCTTAGAGGACAAATGGAATTTAGGAATGTGTACCAACCAAGATGAGCTGCTACCCAGCCGTAGAAGATCTGGAAGGGGCCACACACCCTATGAGGTGACGCCCCTCTTGAGATGCATCCCAAAATGGTGTACAGCCTAGCCAGCATGGAGACCCCCGGATTAAACCTTTTTTTTGGCGTCCATGGTGCCCGCCATCACCAGGGTTGATGGAAAGACGCCCATCATTACGTCCCGTACAGGCCAGATCCACCCACTTAAGAAGGTCGCAAGGAACCTAGCATATCGAACATTCGGGTCTCGAGCCTCATTAACATGGTATCCCCATGATTGGTGTTCCCCACCTCCAAGATCCTCCAGTACGATCCATTCTTGCTCCTCTAAGCCGCGATTGGGCACCGTTTTCCCCATCCTAGCATCTTGACCACGGGATCCTTCTCCAGGAACAGGCTGAACCAGTCCTTGTAGGAGATATCCTTCAGGAAGTCTTTGACCTCCAGCCTCTATTTGGCAAGCTCCAGCAGATACCACATTAGCAATGGGGTCTGTGATCTGTCCTCCTAGGTGTTCATTGGGGGAAGGAACTCGTCATATTGATAGCCCAGCAGTGGGATACCTTCAATGCAGTGGATGTACCAGAGATTGATACCAACTTCCCCATGGTGAAGATGGAATGTGTTGGTGTCAGGGGACCACCAGGTGAACAGCTCCGACCCTAGATTAGGCAGGCAGTGGAAATGGAACTGCGACATCCACACTGCCTCGAACAGACCAATGTGCCGCAGCTCGGCCCCAAATTGGTCGCACGTATGGAGAACCCACTATGACTAGGCCCACTCACTGGTGAGGTTGCATCCACACTATAAATCCCAATCTTACATCCAACCCTTAGTATCATTCATGATGCTCTGACGGAACGTGCTTGCATAGAGGGCTGGGGAACTCTCCGCAGCAGGATCACCCCCAGTGATGGTCCTAGTCCTCGGGTTCAGGATATATACATCCATGTGCCTGGTCTCTCTAGAAGGACGACCATTGTCAGTGATATTGTATCGAGTAAGGTCATCCTCACGGGTCACCCATGATCGAGGCGTGACTACCTCAATGCCCGGTAGAAGAACCTCCTCCAAAATGACGAAGTTCCATAGTGAAAGGTTGTTGGATAAAGGGTAATCCTTTTGGGCAGGGGTTAGCGGATTGAACAGAGTGTGGTTATTGGAGACAACCACCCCGGTGCCATAAACCTCCTCATTTTCCTCCATTTGAGCTCTGTGAGCGGCCACTCCCCCCTCATCTACTTGGTTTGTAGCCATCTTCTTCCATCCAAGTGCTTCGAAAGTGTTGCACGTAATCTGGATGTGTTGCGCAAAATTCAGAATTGTTGCACGGAATCTGGATGTGTTGCACGAAATTTGGAAACTGGGCACGAAATCTGAGAAGTGGGCTGGAAAATCCCGGGTTTGCGTGTAAATACAGCCAAAGCTCGGATCAATTCTACGCTTCCAAAGCGGGTTTTCTTCACAGGCGCAGAGGAAATTTTGCGCATGAGAGCTCTGAGCCTATCACGCGAGAAAGTTGATTACAAAGCATGGGACCCATGGCCCATTTTATAGGCAATGATGGGGTTCCGCGCCGCATGAAAAGTGGATTCTGTGCCAACCCGAATTTTTCACGCCGCAACATTCTTTTCATGAAAAGGGACCATGAAGCCCAACACATCTCCATTTCAGCGTTTCCCTTGAAATCTGATCATTGCGACCCCTCGCCGATCCAATTCCGAAGGGGCATTTTTAGACGATGAAAAGTCTGTAATTACTGAAGGAATTTTCAAAGTGACAAAGCAAAGTCATATTCGTACATAGAGGCTCTGTCCGGAAGGCCCGTATGTATTGCACAGAAAAATGGGGATGCGCGCGAAAAAAAGTGTGTCGTGTGGAAGGGGTCCGGGATTCACGAAGGGTCCCCAGTGCCAGCGTGCAATAATTGTGTGCCCGCACCAGCATGGTTAAAATTCTGCACCGCCATCTCTGGCATAAAACATTTGTGCGCGACCCTGAATTCCGTGCTTCTAGATGCCTATAAATAGAAGGAGACCCCTTCCATTTCGGGGTTGCGGAATTTCAATCGACTCTCGTGTAAGAAATCAAACATTCACGCATGCAAGATGGCGTTCAGGTACTGATCCTTTTTGCACCACCTCTCCCTGGGATCCACCTTTGTGCACAATCCCTCTGGATTAAACAGAAGTCCAAACCCTTCAGGGTTCTTCCCTTGCGCGCAATTCCTCCCATTGTGCGCAAAACGGTCCAATTGTGCGCAATCCATTTTTCTAGGTGTGGACTTACCATTGGGTGCGGCCTTTTCCATGCACACGCAATTCATATCCCTTGTGTTCGATCCTACTAGTCGCATGAAAGCCCTCTGCCCTGAATACGTGCCATCCGAGTGTTTTGCACACCAACCATTTCATTGCACGCAATCCTCGGGACCCCTTACCTTGGTGGTCCCTGGGTGCCTCCCTGCATAGGCGCCCGGTGTCGTCTTTCTGGATGCTCCGGGAACACACACTGGGCATACACACCATGCGCTATTTTCCCATACGACCTTCCAGGCTCGGACGAAGTAACCTCAAGGTCCCTTGGATAGTTTTTCCTGTAGCATTTCTTTTCCTCATGCTTCTTCGCATAGGCACACTAACAGATATTGCTTCTTCACATAGCCACGCTAACATGGACCCCTCGATGGTTCACTCTGCGAACCCCCTTCATAATGGCATTGCCGTTACCTTCCCTCACACAAGTAGTAGAGGGTACCGGTCATGTATGTCCTAGGGGTGCGGAGTAAACCCGCCTCGTTCGAGCTGCAGGATGTTAAACTGCCAAGAAACTCATCCTCAACACATGACGTTAAACTGTGACCCGGACCCATGCCTCGCACGTAGGGTCCCCCCAGCTCGAACATTATTTATGTCGCTCATCTCAATAGGGATGGGATCACCCCCAAACACATGGGATGATATCCTCTCTCTCAGAGTGGCATTTTTCCATGGGGGAAGGGAATCCTCCTTGGTGTAAGCCCCTACCCCCTCTCGCGGAAGGTAGAACCCATGCACCTCCATACTTCCCCAGCACCATGGCCAGCTTGGAGAATGATGGGAAGTGGGACTCCTCCTTTCTTTGGTCCCAAATCCATATCACTATGCGCATTGTCTCCCTCAAGCCTCCATCCTGGAGTAAGTCCCGGCACCACTGGCAGCTCAATGCGTAAGCCCCTTTTTGCTTCCCACGGATGCACCCTTCACGACATGATCATCAGGTCTCTGTCGTCTCATGTTTCTCACACCGAGAATGACTCACGTGAGCTTAGAGTGAGCACCGACCCTGACCCCCACCTACAGTGAACAACGGGGACTTTGATCCATGCTAAGGCATGGTACGTAGGAAGCCTCCATGAGGTCCAAGCCCACCACCTGATCGTTCCGACCCCTTCATGTCGGTTCAACAACACTTTGGGCCGCCTCAGAGAATAAGCCCCAAATGCCCCCATCTCGCATGACGTTAAACTGCATTATGTCCCGCATGACGTTAAACTGCATGCCGTCTCGCATGACATTAAACTGCATCCCGTCCCTTATGACGTTAAACTCTACACCAGAACTACGGGGAATTTGATCCGTGCTAATGCATGGTACATAGGAAGCCTCCACAGGGTTCAAGCCCCACCACCATGGGTCGTCTCAGAGCGTAAGTCCCATCCAACCCGAACTACGAGGACTTTGATCCATGTCAAGGCATGGTACATAGGAAGCCACCACGAGGTTCAATCCCACCACCCGGTTGTTCCGACCTCTTCATGTCGGTTCACTAACCTTTGTGGGCCATCTCAGAGTATAAGCCCCATCCATCCACCACCTTGGGCCACCTCAGAGTGTAAGCCCCATCCACCCCGAACTACGAGGACTTTGATCTGTGCTAAGGCATGGTACGTAGGAAGCCTCCACGAGGTTCAAGCCCCACCACCATGGGTCTTCTCAGAGCATAAGCCTCATCCATCTAGACCCTAGGTCCCTCTTCATGTCAGTTCGCTAACACCACATCCTTCGGTCGTCTCAGAACGTAAGCCCCAAATGCCCCGTCCCGCATGACATTAAACTGTATCTCATCGAACTACGTGGACATTGATTCCCCGCCATGGGGATATGTATGAATACTCCACGAGGTTTAAGCCCAACACCCATGTCTCATATTGACCTATTCCTTGAGCCCATGTGCCTCAAGCAGCTTATGCCCTAACCCGGAGGTCTTACTCCCTCTGGGTCCCATCCATGCGTTCATTCTTAGGGGTCGCCCTTTCAGGTGTCCAACCGTATCATACCAAACTACATTGAATTTGATTCCCTACCACATGGATATTTAGAAAGCCTCCACAAGGTTCAATCCCCTTCACTTCATCACCCATCCTGATTCTTACTTGGGAAAACACATCCCGGTGGGATCATGCCACCTCATTCCACTCCACAGCATTAGGGAATCCACCCACGTGTCGGCCCCAACATCGGTGTTCCCCCTGAGGGTTCTTCAATATGATCCACTCTAGCCAGTGTTTTGATCAGTCCGATCCATCTCCGATAGACGTTAAACTCATGGAATACCTTGTGTTAAACATGGGAAGCTGAGGAAAACCTTTGATACATGCCTATGGAATACAATTCCCCACGTTCGATGTGGGTTCTATCAGGCTTCCGCACCCTCAAGAAGCCCTATAATAAGGGATAGAAGATAGATATGCCAATTCCCAGTGTCAAGACATGCCAACGATGCCTCGGCGTGACTACTCCCCTAACCGAAGGTTGCTGCCCCGACCGGACCCCTTGTTGAGTCTTGACGGAAGTAGCATAATTAACGGGTGTCTACAAAGATATGGCACTGGGAAGAGTTTCACGAACATGTCTTAAATATATGAGGGAGACCCGAACTAGGTGACAAGTTACGTGGAGGAATCCATGGAAGGAGGAACTGATATCCCCTCATCCTGGTTTTGATCAAGGAGCAGACGTCCCTAAATAAGGAGCGAATGCCACCTGCCTTTGGAAAGCGGGAATACTGAGAAACAGAAGCACATCCTCTGCATGATGGATATGCGTGCCCTAGAGGAAATAATCAGAAACAAATGTCGAATATCTACAATTTTTTTTGAAACATTAAACCTATGATATCTCATAAGAGAGGAGAAATCAGAAGATGATTCTCTATGAGAAGAGAGAACTCACTGATGTGATTCCAACGCAACCAATGGTGTTCGATTCAGAGGATGGACACGCGATCAGAGGTTCTTCAAAGATCCATGGTCGTACGATGCTCTTGGATGAGACGAACAAATAAGGGGGTGTTTCTGTTGATTAGACGCGACCCCGGTGTGTTTAATAAAAAAATAAAGTACACAACATATACTTTTGAAGTACACGGCATGTACTCACCTTTTCTGTACTCTGCTTTAAGTGGCCTCCAAGTCACTCCCACACGGCCATGTGTGTGGATACTAAACGTCCAGCACACGGCCTCCTGTGGCAAGGAAGTACACAGCGTGTACTCATAAAGTACACGGTGTGTACTTAGAAAATCTCCAGAATTTCCTTTTCCCTCAAAAATGACCAGAAAAGGAAAAACATACCTGAAAATAAGATCTGAGTTCTTACAACCTTATTCCAAATCATGTGATGGGTAATTATTCTCATGAACCATCATATACCTCGATCCATAATCAACTAATTAGTTCTCTTTCATGATAATTCATCCCAACCTAGAACTTTAAGCATCACAATACACCACATACCCCTGTCCTCATTGCAAAAAAATCAAGATAGGTGCTGATGTAAGAAGAAATTTCAACTCTTGGAAAGACATCTATAATTCCTCAATCCATTGGAATGGAATTTTCTTCTTTTTAAAAGTTTTCATATGCGATTCTAGTCATGATAAGTCAGGAAAAAAATTGACGATAATAAATAGTGAGGCCAAGAAATATTCATATCTCAAAGATGTTCTTTGGTGGTTTCCACAAGATAATTGCTTCTATCTTCTCTGGATCCACTAAAACGGATCTTTCATAAATTACATGGACATGAAATCATACCTCTTGTATACAAAAATCTCACTTTGATTGTTTGGAATACAAATTACAATCTCTCAAGATTCCCAATATTATCCCCAAGTGTTTCTCTTGCTCAGCCCTTGTCCTTGAATACACCAACATGTCATCCAAAAACACAACAAAAAAATAATCTAGATATAACTAAAATATATAATTCATCAATTCCAAAAAGACTGTTGGTATTTTCATAATACCAAAAGGCATTGCCACATATTCATAATGTCCATATCTATTTATGAAAGCTATTTTCAGAGTATCTTTCTTCTGAACTCACAATTGGTGATATCCTGATCACAAGTCAATTTTTGAGAACCAATGATATCCCTTAATTGATCAAATAGATTATCCATACAACAATGTGGATAGATATTATTTATTTTAACTTGGTAATTGTTAAGATAATCCACACACAACCTTATATTTCCATTAGCTTTCTTTACAAACAAGACTACTGTTGTCCATGGAGACATGATTGGATGAATGAAACCCTTGATTTCTAGATATTCTAACATCAATTTCAATTCCCATAATTCTATTGGTTCAATCAATAAGATGGAACTGATATAGGATTGGTCCCCGATAGAAGATAAATAATAAAATCCACTTCCCTTATCGATGGTAACCCATACAAATTTTAAGGAAAGACATCTGCAAACAGATCCACCACTACTAGAAAACTATTAATTTCGATCTCTTCCATCGATTCCAAGGTAAACTCTACCAACTATTAAGATATAATTCTCAATATTGATTACAAAAAGCCTTTTTCACCTATCTTTACAACCCTTTCTCCTCTAATGATATTCTTGGAACCATTATTTGTCGTGAAAATAAATGTTCTTATATAATAGTCAATGTGAGCCTTGAGTGTTTTCAACCAATCCATTCCCAGGATTACATCATAAACAACCATATCCAACATTGAGAAGTCCTATTTCATTTTAGGTCTATTTATAGTTATAGAACATTATATACAACGAAAATCATGACCTTATATTTAAACAAGAGAAGTTTTAAGTTTTAACACATAAGGTATCATCTCAAGTTTTAAACTTAGGAAATCAACAACACAAGCAGAAATGAAGTAACGTGATGCAATAGTATCAAATATCACTTTCATAAGGGTAGAATTCAGAAGAATCGTACCTCCCACTGTAGAAGGTCAAACCTGATCATCCATAATCTTCTACTCAAAACCATATAATTGCTTTGTCGTTGCACTCTTCTCCTTGTTTCCATACTATGATTTCCCTTGATGGGGAGTCATGGAATTCCAAAAATCTCCCTGGCTAGCTATGTTCTCCTAATGATATTGATTATGTTTTCCTCACCCCATTGAATCATATGATGCTTATGACACGTAAGAAGTGTCATGAGAACCTGAACTCAGAGCGTTGGGACAATATCTCTGAATATTCCCCATATAGTGGAATTTGTGGCATGATCTAGGTGGTGTTATACACTATCACTTCATGTGGTCGAACTAACTACATTGAAAACATATAGGATGGTTCTTTGGTTTTGGAGGAAGATTCATTGATCTAGCTATTTGATTCTGATTCCTGCTCCCACCATAGAAGTTGGTGTCCCTCTTCCACTTTCCCCCAACATTAGAGTTCCCACCATTTCTCATATGTATCATGACACTTCCTTCACCCATAACTCATGAGATGTCTTGTTTATCCACCTTCTCTCTATTAAAAATATTTGTATAATCTGTAATATAGAGCATGATAATATTTAAGAAAATATCCTATCTAAGACGTTATGCAAAGATGTGTGCCTTTAAGGACACACTAGTCGCAACCTCTGGTGCAATGTGCGCTACATTTATGAATTTAGCCATATACTCTATGACAGAGATATTTTCCTGCTTCAGGATGAATAATTATGATGTTATCCGAATCTTGAACATATGAGGATACAATTATTTGTTGAATCATTTCTTTAAATCCTACCAACCAAGGCCTTGATCCACTTTATCATGTACCTCTAGTTCCCACCACCAGCATGAAAGATCCTCAAGCATATATATCATTAGTTTGACTCTTATCTCTGCCAGTGTGCTGATGAAAACGAAAATATGATTCATCATATTCAACCATTCCTTTTCTCTATCTAGTTCAAAATCACCCTAGAATATGGGTGGATTCTATTTCTGGAACTAGGTAGAATGATCTACTTATCTCAGATCATCCCACCAATTACTTGTGTCTACAGCTTGAAATGCTTGGATGATACACAGAACCAACTATTGGTTCACCTGAAGCTCAGGTGCAACCATATTTTTTGTATCATCTTTTTATTGGTTTCTATGAATCCTATCAGGTGTCATTTTCTATACAGAAAATTTTTTTCATAAGTCTCACTCTCTAAAAATTGAAGGATTATCATTTCAATTTTTAGCACATCAACCATCACAACATTAATATCAAAATCATCCTTTTACACATTCAACCATTTTTAAAAAAAACATTACTTGATTTTGAAAATCAAACCATTTTCAAAATATACCAACCATGCTCTTTTCAAAATCTTTCATTTGAAAATAGTTTCAAAATTTTCAAAAATAATCAGTTTTTCTCAAATTCACAAATCATTCTTCGAAATGATGTATGAACTCCTAGTTGGGAGTAATTCCTCTAATACATGTCATTCTTATCTCATTGGATAAACCCATGAAAATGAGATTTCAAACCAATAAGTGACTCCAAAACATCTATGTACCCAACTACCTGGTAACTTGAAGTTCGTCATAAAATGGTTAGTTACATCTTTTTATGCTCTAAATTTCAAGTACTAACAATCCTATTCCTTTCTAATATCAAAACCCAAGAAATATACAAGAATGAATTCAAATCCAAAACCAAGAAAAATAATTACTACATATTCCTAAAGGTAAGAAACAATACGATAGCATTTATATGAAACATTCATTTTGGACCAAAAAAATCCTATCCCATTTGTAACATCCCTCCTTCTCATTATTGTATTGAGGATGTGGGAGGATTCTACTTAGACTTAAGTGACATCCCCAAGACACCAAAGGCTAGAAATACATTTATAAGGGTTTAAATACATGTGGGGGGTGGTTTAACCTATAATAACAAAGACACTAATCAAATAAAACTAAACCAAACAAATCACTATATGATGGACAAAAATAATAATGACAACTCAACCATTTATTCTATATCAAAACCAACCAAATTGTAATATAGTGGAAGAAAAACTAACATCAAGTAAACAACATAAGATTAATAATAAAACTAGAAGATGACCACAAGACTACATGATCCACATGATCTATGCTCCAACATCACCAAGCAGCACATGTTTCACAAGGTAGTGTTAAGGACATGTGATATTTTACCTTTTCCCATGTCTTGGAAGAAGGAATTTGCAAGAGAACCAAAGTGACAAAGTATGGGTGAGTATAAAAGTCATTAGTTTTCCCTTATGACTTCCCTACTCATTCCACTAAGGAATAAAAGTTAACAACATTTATATAAAACAATTTTTATAAAAAAATTCCCAAAATAGTTTATAACAAAATATAAGCAACTTTTAAAAATTGTTTATAACTAAATGAAAACAAGTTCCATGTAACCCAATTTTCTAGAAAAATATAATTTTAATGAAAACTACCAAACAATTCTTTAAATCCATTTCTCAATATCCATTTTAGCATGACCATTCCATTCCATCTATCCACACATCCAACCATACATATAACATGGACCTCCCTATACTCGCGAGTAGTGAGTCATCCTTTCTCTAAGTGGTCACCTAGTGAACCATTTTTGATGGGGGGAGACCTAACCCTTGTCCATCCCACTAATTATGGGGGATAGTCCTTTCCATTATCCATCCTAAATTCACATGAACACACACAATCATTATGCCTAAAACCAATTCCAAAAACAACAATCTCATCCTTTTCAATAAAACCATTCTTATATTTAAAACCTTTAAACAAACTAAATAAAATAAACAATCCCCACTTCCTTTCAATAAAATCACCCCTTTTATTTAATTTTTTTATTAATATATTTAACAAAATTCTAGAAAAATTCTCAATATAAAATAAATATTTTAAAACCAAGATCCAAAGCACTTTTGTAAGAACACCCAATTCCCATGTTTCCACAAACCGTCACTCAAGAGGTTTTTCAAAAATCATTACACCAATAATTCAAAATACATTTTATTGAAAATAATAAAATTTAAATAAAAAAATATTTTATAGAAGTAGGATCTAATATTGAAACCACCTACATTGAGAGTTGGCGAAAATGATAAACAACACAAAAAACATCCCAAAAATGGGTTGAATCTCCTCGAACCTGCCTTAGATCTCTTACCCTGTCATAAAAAACCCAAATCTAAAATTATTTGGAATCCACAACCTTATATATATGCACAATGGGCATAGATCTATGAAACTGAGAGAAGAAAAGAAGTATATCTAAGAAACGCATCAATAGCAATGAAGAACGAACACATGTCGCAAAGAATCAGCTTCTAATGACCAAGGGATAGCTCTAAATCACATTAAATTCTCTTTGGGGAGGTTCTCAAACCTTCTAGAGACTAAAATTCTAAGTTAGGTCCATTTTGGGGATAAAATGAATAGTTAAAACCTTAATCCAACCAAGATCCACTTTTTAAGGACCTAAGTTTGACCCTACGCATGGTTTAGTTGGACAGTTAGGAAAATCGTGTGCTAAAAATGCGTTAGCCACTACCTTTAGGATGACCCTCGCATTGTGTACTCACACAGTCTCAGAACCATGTACCAACCATGCTGAAGCTACTTCCTCAAAATGACCAAATACATTTTTTAAGGTGCACAGTTTCTCCTTAGATTCTACACGGTTTAGACAAAATGTGCGTAGCCCATGCTCATCCCCTTTATCCCCTATCTCTCTGTGCATGGTTTCATAAAGGTATTGCACTGTTACCACAAATTTTGGACCACCCATGTGTAATGTCCTGGATTTGGATGCCACTCTAATGTTCCTTGTACCCGGTTGGCCACATGGCCTCAAGTGAATTTTCCCAAACACAAGAGGTTGCTGAATAGAAACGAGGGCCTAGGACTGATATTGGGGAAACTATGCCCTCATTGTCAGAGTGTAACATAGATGAATAATAATATACAACAGTGGATGCAGTAAATACCAACAGCTAAAGTAAACAATGGAGTACTGATAATAGAGATAACCATAAGTCATAACATACAATAGATGATTCTTTATGTCACATGTTCTAGGAAAGCATCCAAAATAGGATACAATTCAATAAAGTAAAATGTACAATACCAAGGTACATAAATAAAAAAGAATACTAAGAAGAATCTCAAGCCTCATCTTGGTCACATTCTCTCCTACTCCTAAATAGTATATCAAGAACCTGTAGAAGGGAGCTTTCCCTTATCGACACATATAATCATATAATCTGTTTGAGCCAAAAACATGACCCAAATAATGTGTGAGAAATAAATCCCAGTAGCTAACCACCCAAAGATATATGCCTATCTATCTATGAGTATATTCAATAGTTATTTTTCAAAAGTTAAATAAGTAAACTATGAAGTACTCAAAAATAAACAATCCTGCAAGTATTAATTAATATTTTTTAGTTCATGTTCATTATACAATTCAATTGTATTGAATTATAAATATCTCAAGATATGGCCTCAGTCTGTCAATCCTCTATATAAAGTAAGCATTTTTTATGTCTAAAAAGGCCATATAAATAGATATAAGAGAAGAGAAAATCTAAGCATGTTCTTTGGCATAGCAGAAGCATCATAAGTCATCCATTTTAATATTCAGTTTAGAACCTCTTCCTTAGGAATAGAAAAAACCTCACCCACAATCATAGCAAAACCTCACCCACAGTCATAGAAAAACCTCGCCCGCAAACATTTCATCAACCAGTCAGGGTCAAGCCTGGTATATAAGAATTTCAACATGTGTCAAGGTAAAACCTGATATATAAGCAATTTAACATAAAAAAAACACATTTAATTTACACTATTACATGTTTAAAAAAATAAAAACTCACATGGTCATCAAACATGTCACAACCCTTTTAAGTAATTTAACCATTATCGGGATTAAAAATTATAAACTCACATGGGAAATTCACATCACAAGCCTAACAAGTGAATTAAACTATCACAAGTCTTAAAAAATTATTTACCTCACGTGGGAAAACATTAAAATAACCAATTTCATTTTTAACAACCCTAAAAAGGGAAACAAAGGCATTCTCATAGGAATCCTTAGCCAAATGACTAAGCATTGGTTATTTGAGGGAAACACACCAATGATGTCCATCAATCACATCAAGAAACCTCAAACATGCTTTAATTCACTTAATCAATTACCTAATCAACATTAGGAAATAACATGGGTCAATTCTATTCAAGGCGACACCCTAAACATGGGTGCAGGTCACTCCTGCACATACAAACAATAAGGAAATTTATGGAAGGAACAAGGCCACCTACCTCTTAGACATACGACCCTCCTCATCCAGCACCAGACTCTAATTCAAGATAAAATGTATTATATCTACAAAATGATCAAAAAATCTCAACATTCAATAATGTGGCCATGATATGAAATCGCAATGAATGGCTCAATATGAAAAAAGAGATTACTGATTGTGTTCCAATGCATCTGACGACAATCGAAATGAAGTTTGGAAGGACAATCTAGATCCAAAATGAGCTTTGATGGTGTTTCTCTTGATACCCAAGTGATGGGTATTACACGTATGTTGAAAATGAGGAAACTACCCATTTTATCCAAAAAAATAATAATGTACACTCTATTTACAAGAAAATACATGGTGTGTATATTCCATATCATCTTTTCTATCGACTTCCAATTCCACATCTAAAATGTGTCCTTCCGATATGAATACATGGCGTGTACATGGAATACCTAGTTTATAACCACCAAGTCATGTCGTTGAAGGGATAGAGTCATCATTTGACCCATTTTAAACCTTTTCCTTAAGAATAAACCAAAAATAAAAGATTCATAACTCAAAAGAAGAACTGTGTTCTTACAAACTTCCCCCCTTAAATCCATTCTTCCTCGAATTTCCCTTACAAATGTGGTGAAGAAAAATCTATGAAAAACTTAGGCCATTTCAATCATACATCAGCCTCCCTCTCCCAGGCCTCATCCTACACTCAGTCATGCTTCCATAACACCTATACTAAAGGAACATATCGGCCATAGATAACCTTCGTGATATGATCCACAATTCGATTATGATTCTCCTCAAAGGATGCATATACCTCTAACTCAACCACCTAAGGTTGAAAAGCATGATACAGTTATGAAAAGTAACACCTAAACTACTAATTATGGAAGAGGTTGTGCATATCTCGGTGCCTTTTAGGTAACCGCGACCGATAAGAAACTGGCCCAACCCTTTCGAGAATCTCAAATGGCCCCACTTATCTCATTGAAATCATACCATGTATCTTGATCCTACTCTGTATCAACCTTGGTGAAACATGTAGGAAAACTAGATCCCCGACCTTGAATTATATAGGTCATATGTGGTGATCAGTTAAAGATTTCTTAAAGGACTTCAGAGTAGACATCTACTTTGAATCAACTGAACCTGTTTAGTGGTCTCCTAGACAAGATGATGTCGTAGCATAGCTAACTCTCCTACCTCTAGCTAACACAAGGGTGATCGGCATGGTCTACCATACAAATACCCATATAGATCTATCTAAATAGTAGATAGAAATCTATTGATATAGGTGAACTCAACCAATGGTATGTGTTTCTCCCAAGAACCCCTGAAATCTTGGATACTTGCCCGAATCATGTCCTCTAGCACATGAATCATGTGATCTGACTGGCCATCTGTCTGAGGGTGGAATGTTGTGCTCAGAAGCACCTGTGTACTCAGAGCCCTCTATTGACCATTCCAAAAATGAGAAGTAAACTGGGCGTCCCTAACTGAAATGATAGAATGTGAGACCCCATGCAAGCATAAAATATCCCTAATGTACAACCTCCCAATCTCATCAACATTTAATGTTTCCTTGATCAGTAGGAAATGTGAAACATTCATGAGCCTGTCAAGAACAATCCATATGGAATCATTACCTCTAGGTGACCCCAGTAACCCCATCAAAAAATCCATCATGACATCATTCCATTTCCACTCATGAATGGGTAGCTCCTGTAAATGTCTGGTTGGTCCCTGGTGTTCTGCCTTCACCTACTAACAGGTGGAACATATCATGACAAAACCTGCTACACCCCTTTTCATACATGGTCACCAATACTAACGATGTAAATTCTGATACGTCTTGGTGACCCCAAGATGCACTGCCAATACATAGGCATGAAAATCCTACATCAACTCCTCACGCATGTCTGTTGAAACCCATATGTGACTGTGTAACCGAAGAACCTCATCCTCACCTGTGGTCTAACCAAGAGGAGGTTCATCACCTGCCACACACTCCTATAGAAATAGTCCTTCATTGAATGATAGCTTCCTCATCCTCACCCTATCTAGTAGGGTGGAGGTAACATATAAGGATGAAAGAAAAGTCTATCCCTGACTTTCATGAACCGTCAAGTGCATCTTAGACAACAACACCATTAGCTTCAACTCACTACTAGCCTACTGCACTTCCTATCTGAGTCATCTTGCTCAAAGCATCATCCATTGCATTTATCTTACCAGGCATGTAGAAAATCTCTAAGTCAAAGGACTAAAGGTATTTCAACCACCTTTATTTCCTTATATTTAGATAATGCTACATAAATATGTACTTGAGAATTTTTTTGGTCCGTGTACACCACAAAATTCCCTCCTAATAAGTAATGTTTTCAACAGCGTAAAGCATGAACAACCAAAAATAACTTGAGATCATGCGTCAGTTAATTCCTCTCATGAGGCCTTAACTACTGAGATCTATACGAAATGACTTGATACCCCTACATAAGACCTACTCCTAGACCGATACCTCATGCATCATAGTACACGGTGTAACTACTTCCTGACTCTATAAAAATCATTATTGGTGATAAAGTCAATATCTCTTTCAACTCCTGAAAGTCCGTCTCACAGGAATCTGTCCATACATACTTTGTACCCTTTTTAGTCCGGCCTTTCAGTGGCACTATTGAATGTGAGAAGTACCTTATGAAGTGCATGTTGTAATCAGTTAGCCCTATGAAACATCATATGTTAAATATGTTCTTGGGTTGTTCCCAGGAAACTACTGCTCTCACCTTCTCCGGGTCCACTAATACTTCTATCTCCGAGATGATGTGACCCATGAAGTGAATTTGATCCATCTAGAAGTGGAACTTTGTGCAATTAGAATATAACTGAGGATCTCTTGGTGTATTCCAAATGATCACAAGATGCGTGGCATGGTCAAATCAATTATGAGAATACACCAAGATATCATCCATGAAAACCACAATAAATTATTCAAGATAAGGATAGAACACTCAGTTCATCAGTTCCATGAAAACTGATGGTGCATTCATGAGAACGAATGGCATAACAAGATACTCATACCGACCAAACCTACTTTGAAAGGCTATGTGAGGTATTTATGATGGTCTAAAATGTGACTGATGATAACCAGATCTCAAATAAATCATAGAAAATACTCAAGATCCTCAGATCTAATTGAAGAGACCATCAATTAGTAGTAGAGGATACCGGTTCTTAACCATCAACTGGTTCAATTTATGAAAATCCACACATATCCAGAGGGTATCGTCCACCTTTTTCACAAAAGGAGTAGAAAACCCCAAAAATAAGTATTGGGTTGGATGAAACCCTTAGCTTCCAAATACACTAGCTAGCTCTTGATCTCTTGCAACTTTTTTGTAGCCATACTATAAGGAAAAATGGGTACCAATGTAGATCCTAGAACTGTCTTGATAGATAACTCTATCTCTCTCAGTGGAGGTAGGCCTAAAAAGTCAATTGAGAAGACATCCCTGAAACTATCAACTATAGAGGGTAAATTTTCTTGATGTTTCCCCTGGACTTCCAGATATAAACTCACAATCTGGGATATCATCTCGTTGAACCCAGGATACTTGGGTCCATCTCGGCTTTCTTGGACATCCCATTCACCCTAGTATAGAAAATATCTGACTTCTAGTGATGTAAAATCTCTCTATAGTGATAAAAATCAACAATTTCTTGAAAGGAGACCAACCAGTCCATTCCGAGAATGAAATTAAAGCCAATCATCTCTAAGACGTCGATGTACCATAAGAAGTGAAACCCACCAACCTCGAGGTGGGACTCCTTGAAATAATGCACACTTATCATTCAAATCCCTAACGGAGTTTCTAGCATCATTACATCATCATAAGTAAAAAAACATAGATCCCAAGGCTCTCCACAATGGGAACAAATATGAAACTATGTGAAGACCCAGTATCAAAAAGTGCAGAAGCTAAAATGGAAGAAACTTGAATAGTTCCTCTAAAAGTAGAGGATATGGAATCGTAATCCTTCTAGGTGTAGTATACTGTATAAGTCTGACTTGTACTATGGCCTTGTGACACTACCTAGCTACCCTGAGCTGATCCACCCTATTGACCCTCAGATCCTGGGGTTTTTCTACCACAACTACAACCACCACCTCGGCCTGAATACCCTAACATACCCCAGTTACCTGTCTGATGAGAACCTGTAAACTATGATCCTAAATTTTGAGTCAGTGCAGAACCTCACTCAATATATTTTGGTGTAAAATCCCTATAGAAGCACAGAAGATGGCCCATATTGCCTCAAGATTGGCACTCGACTGGGTCCATCAGACACTAAAGTCTCATATTCTCAACTCTTCTGCACTGGTAACACCTCACCTGGCTACCAAAAGACGCATTATGACTACTACTATCACCATGAGAAAACTCCATATGATTCTTCTTATTCCCAATCGAGACAGTACTAGATCTAATTTCCAAACCACCATTGATTTTACCTCCAGCTTCCCACAGATTATGCTCAGTAATCATCGCTTGATTCATGAGAGCATACACAAAAGGAAAAATGAAAATATTAACCTATGATTGAATGTCATATCTAAGAGAATCCTAGAATCACCTAGCCCTTGATATCTCATCACCCATCATAATAGGTGTCAATCGCAGAATTTTAGTGAAACAGGTCGAGTAGTATATCACTGACATAACACCTTGCTCCAGATGCAAGAACTCCTAAGATCGATCATCCCTTAGCATCTTAGGAAAAAAGCATTCATAGAAGACTGTATGAAAATCTGCCCTTTCCATGCCCTGCTATCACTTTTTCTATGTTGTAATATCCCACCACCTCTAGGAAGAATCACGCAGTGTATAAGTTGCGAGCATGACCCTCCTATCAAGAGGCATCTCAATATTCTCAAAGATAGAAAGAATTGACTCCAAACATGATTCTACATCCTGTGGTTTGCCATCCCCTAAAAAGTAGGTGGATTCTGGTGCTAGAATACTCATGTCAGTTCTGACATAAACATGGTAGGCTATGGAACTCCCTGGTAAGTATGCATAATCCTTATAAAGCCTTCCTGAAAATGTGCATCAGCACCAGCATCCAGTGTTAAAACTAGTGTCACTACTGGAACATATTGAGGATCCACTAATAGCCCATGGCCTACCTCCTCTATATTATGATCATTGCCACTCTCCTGGCATAAATCTTGAGGTCGTTGTGGTAGCAAGACTCTACAATGTCAAGAACATTTCTGAGTTCAAGCTCAGTGTTAAGGTTTTCCATTCAAGAGTTCCAAATCAAAACAGGAAAAGACTCAAAATTTATCAAAAAGGGACTACACAACGTGTATCCTTAAGTCTTAACTGATTCATGTAGTCTTTCCAGCCTCGGCATGTATCAACCCTAAGTATATAATTTTTTTGAAGCATACAAGGTTTTTACACAAGTCTCCCCTCCTAGAAATGTACTCCCACATGACAAAATTAACATGGGTTCTGCTTGAGTAATCACACACAGTGTGTACCAAAAGTACATGACCATGTACATGTGAAACCCAACATCCTGTGTTCCTTCTCACACATCTGGACAGACATTCACTTACCACACAGTGTGTACTATGAGTACACGACATGTACCAAGAAAATAAATATTCATTCCCTGAACAGGAAGAACACACAACATGTTAGGCTAAACCACACACTGTGTAAACGAGGGTTTTTTCTATATAAAAACTCAAGATTTTACAGAAATCCCCTATTCTATAGAAAAAACAACCATTAGTATTGAAAATTTCAATCAATGAGGACCCATACGCGAATAAATTTTTTTCACCCAAGTATAACATATCACAATAAAATTCTGTACAAAAGTTTGAAACGTGATCTAAAAAATTCTGATACAAGAGGGCCCATACACCTCAGGGACCAATGTTTGGTGTACATAAAATTTTAACCTTAGCACATACCAATAAACCATTCACAATAGTAGGTATATCTATCATGGTACGTATCATAATAGCATGAATATCTTGCATGGAATCTATCATAATATTATCCAATCAATAATTCTCCTAAATTGCATGGAAAAAATGCATGGCATGGGATTTTTAACATGTGTCTATATGATGCATGATATGTAATACCCTCATCATATCATTTGTAAAAAAATATAACAACAATAATATCAATAATAACCACATAAAACAAGTGTGTTAGCCAATGGTGAAATTGAATCAACTATAACAACTCCAAATCCAAAAAACACAAGTCAATTTAAGGCAATTTGGTTTTTCCCTGTATGCGAGGTAGCTACTCCTAGGTACAGTTTATTAACAAAATAGATTTATTTCCTATACCTATCTAATATTTCTAATCAATAAAGAAAACCAAAAAAGAAACTTACTTTGATACCACTTTGTAAGATCCCAGATCTGGATTCCACTCTAAGGTGCCCCGTACCCGGTTGGCCACATGGCCTCAAATGCATTTCCTCAAATTATAGAGGTTTCTAACTAGCCACAAGGGCCTAGGAATCATAGTGGGGAACCTATTCCCTCATTATCAGAGTGTAACACAGCAGAATAATATTATATAATAGAAAAAGTAGTAAATACCAACAACTAAAGTAAACAACAGAGGACTGATAATAGAGATAACCCGAAGTCATAACATACAATAGATGATGCTTCATGTAACATGTTCTGGGAAATCATACAAAATAATATACACTAAAATCAAGTACAAGGTAGAATACCAAGTTACATAAATACAAAAGAAAACTAATAAGCATCACAAGCCTCGGCTTGGTCCCATGCTCTCCTGTTTCTAAACAGCATATCAAGTACCTGTAGAAGGGAGATTTCCCTTATCAACACCTACAATCATATAATATTTTTTCACCCAAAAACATGATCGAAATAGGTTGTGAGAAATAAATCCCAGTAGGCAACCATCCAGAGATCTGTGCCTATCTGTCTATGAGTATATGCAATAGGTAGTGTACAAAAGTGAAAGTAGTAAACTATAACGTAATCAAGATTAAAAAATCCTACAAGTACTGATTTCCATTTATTCAGTTCATGTTCATTATACAATTAGATTGTATTGAATTATAAATATATTGAGATCCAACATTGGCCCATCAATCCCTTGTATAAAGTAATCATAGTCGATTTCTCAAAAGACCATCTAAATAGATATAATAGAAGAGAGAATACAATTTTGTTATTTGTCTTGGTAGATGTGTCATAAGTCATCCATTTCAATATTTAGTTCAGAACCATGCCATCAGGCATATAAAAAACCTCACCCACAAGCATAGAAAAACGTTGCCTGTAGGCATAACAAAATCTCACCCGCATGCATAGAAAAAATCTTGCCAGTAGGCATAGTAAAACATTGCCCAAATGCATTTCATCAATCATTCAGGGCTAGGCCTGGTATATAAGAATTTCATCACGTGTCAGGGTAAAACCTAGTATATGATCTTTTCAAAATAAAAAATACATGTGTAATTTACACTATTAAATTGTTAACAAAATAAAAACTCACATGGGCATTAAACATGTCAAAAGCCTTTCATGTAATTTAACCATTACTAGGCTTAACAATTATAAACTCAAATGGGAAATTCACATTACAAGACTTACAAGTGAATTAAACTGTCACAAGGATTAAACAATTATTTATCTCACATGGGAAAACCTTCAATTAACCAATTTCAATTTTAACAACCCTAAAAATGGAAACAAAAGCATGCCCATAGGTATCCTACGCCAAATAGCTAAACATTGGTTATCCAAAGGAAACACACCAACGGTGGCCCTCAATCACATCAAGAAACCTAAAACATGATTTAATTCACATAATCAATTACATAATAAACATTAGGAAATAACATGGGTCAATTTCATTCAAGGTGATACACTAAACATGGGCGCGCCGCACTCCAACACATATAAACAATAAGACAATTCACGAAAGGCACAAGACCACCTACCTCATAGTCATACAACCCTCCTTGTCTAGTGTCAACCTCTAATTCGAGAGAGAATGAAGTAGATATACAAAACAAGAAAAAACACTCAACCTTTGATAACACGGTCGAGAGACAAAATCACAAAGAATGACTCAAGTGGAATCGAGAGATTAATGATTGGGTTCCAACTCATCCAATGGAGATCATAATGGATTTTGAACGAATAATCAGGATCCAAAATAAGCTCTGGCACTCCTGCTCGTAATAACTAGATGAGGGGTTCTGCACGTTTGAAGAAAACTAGGCAAATTCCCATTTTAGCCAAAATAAAATAAAGTACATGCTGTGTATATGAAAATACACAGTGTATATATGCCATATCCTCTTTTCTTCTGACTTCCTCTTCCACATCATTAATGAGTCATGCTAACATGAATACATGGTGTGTACTTGGAATACACAGCGTGTAACCCATATGTCAAGTCATCCATGTATTAGAGTCAACATTTGACCCCTTTTATTCCTTTTCCATAAGTATAAACCAAAAAATAAAATATTCATACCTCAAAAGAAGAATCTGGTTCTTACACATGCATCTGTAGGAATTCCCGAAAACAATCCTAATGGTCCCCAAACCTTCCCAAACATAACCCATATACATTACATACTTAAATTGCATAATGAAATGGTTACATACTATAAATTGGGGGTACTACATCAACAAACCCATTCAAAAACCTAAAAACTCCCTTTAAAAACATGTTGGATCCAAACATCTCTTTAAAACCTTTTAATTGAATTTAAGGGTCCACTTGGTCCTTTCATCAAACACATGATGTTCCATTAAATCAATTGAAAACAAAACAAAGAGAAATCCATTTGGAAACGCTCTCATTCCTAGATTCAAAATGTATTCGAAAAACATTTCCAACCCACTACAGGTATACCATATACATAAGAATTTATAAGAAAACATTTTAAACCACTAAGAATCACATGATATTAATTATAATGGAGGTTTCATAGAAACACCTATATCGTCTAAATGGAAATGCCTCACCTTTGATGGTGAACACCTACCATGAGAAGGAACATACCTCATCTGTACTACATGCATGGAGGTCGGAGGGCATAAAGACCTAGATAGAAGAAGTTGTTAAATATGAGAAAAAAATAATGTCATACCTTAGGTCTTGAGAGGATTGATTCATTGATGAATATTGGCGCGGGTTCGGTTCCCCGAAGGTTAAGTTCCTTGAGGCAGTGACGACAACGACATGGAGCGACAACGACGATAGGGTGTGACGACTAAGAGAGTGGCAGTGGCAAGAGTATGGTTTTGTGAGAGCTTGAAGGTATAAGAGATGGTGACTCTATTGGGGTTCGTTTTATAAGAACCCATAATCCTTTTATCAGTGCTTTCAAAAAAGTGTTGATAAAGAGTAGTTTTATCAGCATTAAAATAGAAAGTTCTTACAAAACTACTCTTTATCCGTGCTTTTTAGCACTCATAAAGATCTAATCTTAATAATATATATATTTATTTATAATTATAATTATAAATAAATATATTTCTATATATTTATACATATTTGTATATAATTATAAATATTTTAATATTTTAATATATATATATATATATTTATTAATATAATTATATTTATTTATTCATATAATTATATATAATTATATAATTATATATATTTATTAATATATATTCATATATATGTATAAAATTATAATAAATATATTTACTGTTATTTTTTAATTATCTAGATATTTATTTATTTATTTCTAACTATAATTATAAATAAACATATTTAAAAATATTTCTATATAATTATAAATATATTTATATAATTACATATATTTATATATCTCACGGTGTAGTCAGGGGGGTTAATCCGTTATATAATTCATCACCTAACGAGGGTTTGATTCCTGTTTTCCATAAGTTATGGATTTCTTTGATGACAGGCAGCATGAGGACGTCAATTGGATGGATGATGCTTCACCTGTGATGAGTGTGCAGATGGTGTGTTTGGTGGGGTTGGTCGGACGACACCAGGTGACCAGGGCGCAGGGGATATCAGTTCAATGGGAAATAGATAGGTTTTAGCTGCGGATGGTGGACAAGTCAGGGGGAAACTTTTTTGATATAACAAAAAATTTAAACAAATTCCTGAACTATGCACCTGGGAAAACTAATTCTATGTATACTAATATGCAAGGAACTCGGTGCATTGAAGGTCGAGCACAGTTTCAAATGACGCCTCCTTAAATAATTATCTGAATAAGGCACTTAGTAAGAAATCACATTCTTTAACACCCTTTTTAAGAATGCGTTGTTTCGAACAACATCTTCCCATGTACTTTTTTATTATGTTTTGTCATTATATATATAACATAACACATTTTTAATAAATAATAATAATGATGATATATATAACTAAAGTAATGTAAATAAAATAATATTATTATTTCTAAATATAAAAATTATAAAATATTATTATTATTATTAAAATTGAAAAGTAATTTTTTATTTCTTAAAATAATTAATATATTATTTTTATAGTCAAATAAATTATAATCATATTATCATTAAATATTATTATTATTAAATAATAATTGTGTGCATATAATCATTCTGACTTAATTATTATTTATAATTAATAACATAATTAATTATATTATTATTTATTATTATTAAATAAATAATTAATTAGATTATATATAATATTTAAAATTATTATTTCTTTATTTTTTATTTAAAATATTAAATATATTACTATTAGGGTTATTATAAATGATTGTTAATTTTGATAAAAAATATTAATAATAATATTTTGTATATTAAAATTTTAATTAATAATTATTTTAAATTATATTATTAACTAATTTACTATTTATATTAAGAATTATCTTATTTACATCATTATTCATAATTGTTGTTTTAATTCTTGTAAGTATTTTAAAATATAATTATTATTTATTAAAATTGTAATTCATAATATTTAACAATAATAACATAAATAATAATTATTCTTAATTATTTTTGTAACATTACTTTTATTTTGAATTTTTTTTACAGTCAATGTTTTAAAATTCATATAGATTATATTTATACAATATTTTAATCACGTAAATTTTTTGAAGTGTAAATGTAACGTTTTTAAACATTAATGTTTTTGTCCTGTAAATTATTTTTGATTTTTTATATTTATTAAAAAAATATTTTCAATTATTTTTTATCTGTTTAATACAATTTTTAAGTTTCATTTAGATTGGTCTTATAATTTATATTATATATACTTTCAAAGTCACCAACTTGAAACGTAATAATATTTCAAATAGGTGACTTTGAATGTAAAGTCCCGGAATTCCTGTGGAATTGTTTTTATTAAATACATGGGAATTTTTCGAGTCCTTGAAAACTGACTGCGCGTGATTCTGAGGCCCGGTGTGTCTGGAATCAATTTCTGAAGTTTTTTTTAGGTACGTTTAGTAAACATATGAGCGGGATTTTATAACTTTTGAACTGGTGCTTGGAACTGAATTCTGAGGGCACCTTTGAACTTGCAGTACTGTTATTCTCTTAATAAGACTTTCACTTTGACGGTAGTGAGTCGAGAATAAAAGAAATTTTTTGGTTTTCATGGAAAGTAATAAAATAAAGTGAGATTAACTTTATTTTATTTGAGCCTCCATGTGGGTGATTGGTAGTTCAATCCTCCTCATGGAAGTTGGAGGTGGGACCACCACACCTTAACCTCCCATGAGAGGTTATGGTGGTGGGGCCCACCAGAACATAACCTCCCATGAGAGGTTACGACATGTGGACCACACGGGGCTTAACCCCCCTATTGATGGAGGAGAATAAAACCTCTCAACTCTCCCTCATTAATGAGGGAGAGCCTCTTCACCTACCCTAATTAATTCCTTATTCCAACCCCTTGAATTAATTAAGGGGAGCCTACCTAATTAATTAGTCCAATTTGAATATCGTTCCAACAAATTAATAGGATATTTCAATCTATTATTTCGTTGGCATGTTCATTTTGGTGGTAGCTTTGAGAGGAGATTTATTGGGAGAAAGCTCCCAATGAATAACCCCGTCTCCCAACGAAGAACAAAGAATGAAGAACGTAGACCTTCTTCGACTTCTTCTTCAAAGATTCGACTGTCGTGAGATGTCTTTGAGGACCAAATTCTGCATCTTCATCAACAAGCCGACGTAGCTCAGGTTTGTAAGTGCATGGCGGATGCGACGAACGAAGATCTTATTCATCTACTTTCCGCGACTCCGTCAACGAACGACGAACGACGATAAAAGGTTGGGGTTTTATTTTGTGTAACCTTCCTTTTCTTTTTTATTCAGATTGGAAAGAAATTGATATATGGTTGTAAAACAATAGTTGTTCATCTTTCTTATTCTTTGATGAACCAATTGATACCACCCTAAACGCGGAGGGTGCGGGCCAAACCAACCTAGCTCGAACCCTACGCCGATATTTTTATGATGAATTTTGGTATGGCGATAAGCCAACGGAATGACGAAGGCGGCAACGACAAAGGCCGCGCTACTCGCGGCCTCCGTGAACCGCACTGCCCCCGTAGTGCTCTGGTGCTCTGGGCCAAACACCACTGGCCCACGCCAGCCCGAGACATGCCAAACCAGTCAGCCTGACCGCCTCCCAGCCTCCGGCCCGCCTGGACGCACCATGCCCATCTGAATGCCGCCGGATGCCTGCCGACCTCCGCTCGTGCACCCCACGCCTCCCTGAACTAGCATGCATGCTAGCCTCCATGCGTGCCCCGTGCGCCTCCCTGAGTTGACCCCCTCGCGGACTCCCGACTGAGCCGGCGTCCCGACCCCCTCGCAGCCTCCCAGCCGAGCCGGCTGTGCCGACATCCCGACCCCCTCGCGGCCTCCCGACTGAGCCAGCATCTTACGGCCACCGGGCAGAGCCAGTGTCCCGACCCCATCGTATTTCACTTGTCGAACCATCCCGGTCACACCCTCTGGGCTGAGCTGTGATGGGCCGCGCCCTCGCGATGCTCCGGGCCGAACCGGCCCCGAGCCCGGGCCGAATCGCTCTCATGTCCTACTGGGTTGGGCCTAGTGGGCCGGGCCAAACCAAACAGGCTGTCCCGCCCAATGGGATGGTCCAAACCCAACAGGTCTGACCGGGTCAACCCAGACCAGGTCGGACCGGACCCAAGCCCACTACCGACCCCTTTACTTCATTGGCCATATCTTTGGCACCAGATGACCATTTGAAGAACCATCTGCTACACTAGTTTCTTGGCATGAAATGGTCCCTTTGAGTATAACCCCACTAGAGTTCGGGGTAATGTTGATATACAGACAAGTTGGATCATGCACGAATCCAAATGGGTCCCCGGGACAAAAAGGCTAATAACTCACAGACCGGTCATCCGATTGACGCACCGTCTGTTGCGTTGAGACCCCTATAACGTGGAGGAAATTTGAGATACTTCTACACGAGGCTTCGGGAAATTTGGAGCAACAACCAGAATCTTGTGGTGTGGATCCTCTCGGAGATGAGCATGCATAGCGCAGAGACCTAGTAGCTGGATGATACCTGACGAATGCTGGCCGATTCGACTCAGAGTGACTCAACTAGCCCAGTGAGGAGCGCCTTGGTGTCACGGAATACCCACAGTGGAGATCACCTCTGTGTGATCACGGCAGACCCACAGTACTCGACAGGAGGAGTACCTCAGTAGGATACGAGGGGGAGCACCTCTGTGTGAGCGCGACATACCCATGGTGGGGAGAGCCTCTGTGTGAGCACGACAGACCCAAAATACTCGACAGGAGGAGTACCTCAGAAGTCCAAGGATAGTTGGAAGCACCTCTGTGTGAGCACGGCAGGGCCACTATACTCGATAGAGGAGGAGTTCTCCAGCAGCCGAGGTTTCGACAGTGTGATTAGGGATATTACTTGATACTATCCCTAGCATAAAATCCTTGATTAGCTGAGTCAGTAACTTTTGTGTTTACCTCATGATTGAGATGGATTACTTGATAACTTAGGTAAATGTACGTTAATATACCTATGTGGGGTTATCAATTGATTTCATACTCTTTAATTTATCTTTTTTTTTTGGATTTTGTGATACCTTGAGGGTCTCGGGGTACCTACTAAGTATCGTTATACACACCCCTGCAGAGGTAATGACCGCACCACATTGTGTTGGTTGTAGACGACGGACATCACTGACTAAGGTTGAGAGTAGCAGTACTGGACATCACCCAGATGTGGACCACATGGTGTGAGGGTACACGGAGGAGATGGACAGACATGGATTGTTGTGGAGGCCATCGGTACCTACCCTTCAGGTAGGATTCCCCAGAGGTCATCCCAGAAGCTATTTTACATTTCTTTAGTTGTACTTGTTTTTCAGTTGTACTTGTACTATCTTGTTGGGCTTGTATTTTGGTCCCCTTTTAATTTTCATCACTCCTTTGTATACAGTTTTTCTTAGTGTTTTACTTCCAACTCGTACTCTGTTGTGTGTGTTTACACTTTATAAAGGCAGTTCCTTCCTAGTTTTAGGGATTTATGCATTTGGTTCTAGTGTCCAGCCCCTGGAATATGGAAGGTGGGATTGGGGTGGTCATGTCATGGGCCCCAGGGGATGGGTCGTGAAAATTTTGTTATCAGAGGATTCGGTTCTACCATAGAACTTAGGACTCTGATCTTTCTTTTCTGTGAAGAAATAGTGTTAAGGGTACTGAGTGTGGTTTTCAGTTCAGGGAGTCCAGTGTTGGTGTGGTGGCTGACATATCCATACACCAGGACTCTGACTTCCGATTTCTGACTCAGTGCATGAAAACACTGATTGCATGTGTGTTTTCAAAATTTTTACTTTAAGTCATCTCAACCAGGTCAGCTCACAAGGTATAATGTTTTGACCTTGTCACATCTGTTGCTTTCAATATTCCTCCCCATGAATGACCAGTTAGTGTTCTGAGAGTAGTACACACTGACATCCCACCGAGTGACGAGGTCTCGGTGCAGGGCCCTTTTCTAGCGAATGCACCAGCGGTACCACTTCCCGTTGGGCCACCGATTTCACCAACCCCAGTAGCAGACGATGCACACCACTTGAGCATATTGCACAAGTCCCTGTACCAGAGGCCTCCCAGGTTTAGGGGAGAGACGGACCTAAAGGTTGCTGAGGATTGGATAGAGGCTGTGGTGAGATCCTTCCGACTGGTAGGGAAACCATCAGACCTCATAGTGATTCTTGCCGCCAGTCTTCTACTGGAAGCATAGAGCAGATGGCGGAGCTTGATGCTCCAGGTTCACGATGAGATGATGCAACTCTAGGCAGACTTAGAGAGCCTGTTTCGGGTAGAGTTTGTCCCAGCCACACTATGTATAGTACAGATACAAGAGCTACTTCATCTGCAGCAGGGAAGCATGACGGTGACACATTACTCAGTGAGGTACACTGACCTCTCATGCTACTCCACGGATATGGTGAGAGACCCATTCTTCAGGGCCTGAACCTTCGATAAGGGGCTCAGGAGAGAGATCAGGGATTCAATGATCTCCCTCAGCATCCCGACACAGACAGGGGTATTGGAGCGATCCCTCTTAGTAGAGAGTTTCCTCACTAGGTAGTCTCCAGCAGCTATACCCACCACTAGTCGACAAGCAACAGAGTATTCTATTGCTGGCAGTAGATAGATATTGCAGAGGTACAAGAGGACCAGACCCACGGGTGGACGATCGCATGACTCAGGATCGGTTGTACGGGGCACCTAGGGCAGAGACACACATGACAGGAGTGGGCAGTGTTACACATGCGGCGGGCATGGTCACATGGCTCATGAATGTCGACCCACCATTCAGATGATCAGTATACGGTCGAAGGACCGCCCAAGTAGAGATAGAGATTCAATCGAGGCGGTCCGTAGGGAGCAAGAGGATGTGGAAGAGGAGCTGGTCTAGAAGCTGGTACTGGGTGACATTTCGATGTGTTACCACCACCACCACCAGGAGGTCCACCCTGACCATAGCACTACTAGAAATATGACTTTTCCCAATTCTTCTATACCAAAGGTTTTTAAAAACCGTTGGTATAGGTTCCCTTTCCCAACAGTTTGGCCAAACCGTTGGGAAAGCCCACTTTGAGGCCACTTTTCCCAACGGTTTTGCCAAACCATTGGGAAAGGGTATGGCTTTCCCAACGGTTTGTCCAAACCATTGGGAAAAGTCCCCTTTGTGACCACCTTTCCCAATAGATTGGCCAAACCGTTGGGATAGGTATACCCTTTCCCAACAGTTTGGAAAAACCGTTGGGAAAAGTCCCCTTTGGGGCCACTTTTCCCAATGGTTTGGCCAAACCGTTGAGAATGTCATACCCTTTCCAAACGGTTTGGCCAAACTATTGGGAAAGGGTCCCCCAAGAATCAACCTTCACCCAGAATGAAATTCCAAACTCAAAATCTATACCAACGGTTTTGACAACCATTGGTATTGATCCTTTGATTTTTTATCAGTTCTTATTACCGAGAACATTATATAAATCAAAATTTAAAATAATTATGAGAATACATATATATATTTATGTAATTATGTTCAAAAAAGTCATGTTTGGTTAGTGGTTAAGTCGTTCAATGATAAACTAGGGGTCTTGGCATCAAATCCCAATAGATGTTTTTTTTTGAAATACATATACCAATGGTTCCATAACCATTGGTGTATATTTCCATATTACTTATACCAACGGTTTCCAAAACAGTTGGTATAGGTCTATACCAACGATTTTCCCAAAACTGTTGGTATAGACCTATCCCAACGGCTTACTTGGCAATGGTTCTCCAAACCATTGGTATAGGATATACCAACGGTTTGGAGGCCTATACCAACGGTTCCAAACCGTTGGTATATTTTAGTTTTACAGTAGTGTAGGGAGCAGGTGGAAATGCGATATCTTAGCTTCAGGAAGCTGAAGCATACGACTATGGAGCTCTGGAGATGATTCGAGGTACGATCTGTGTCTACTCCACCTTAGCTATAGTACTTATAGACACAGGTGTCAGTCACTCTTTCATTTCCACTACACTCATTCAAATCTCGGATATTCTGACGGAGTTGTTGGACCGATCCTTATGGATATTGACTCCTACAGGAGCATACTTGACCATTACGCACTGGTGCCGGTAGTTTGAGCTTACTCTAGGAGGCGAGAGCTTTTGCTAGGATCTCCTCATAGTGACGTCGAGGCCTTACGACGTCATCTTTGGTATGGACTGGTTATCTACAGTCCATGATCAGATCGACTTTATTAGGCACAAATTTTGGTGTGTATGCACGGATGGGATCAGGTTTACCTTCACCAACAAGAAGGTAACCTTTGCAGCATAAGATAGACTTACTCGGAGGGTGTAGCCAATAAATCATCAGTTGGCTAGCCTTACCCTCAGAGTGGTTGAAGTGGAGAGTCCAACTTATCCTGTAGTGGTGGACTAGTATGCAGATGTCTTCCCTAATGATGTCCCAGGTCTACCTGCCCATAGAGAAGTGGACTTTTATATTGACCTGTACCCCGGAATGGCACCGATATCAACCGCAGCATATTGAATGGATCCCACTGATCTTCATGAGCTGTAGGTATTGCTAGAGGACTTGCAGGGGAAAGGATTCATCCGGCCTAGTGTTTCTCCCAGGGCATCCCTAATTCTGTTATCCAAGAAGGTGGATGGGAGCATGAGGCATTATGTAGACTACTATCTCCAAAATCAGGTGACTGTGAAGAACAAGTACCCACTCCCGAGGATTGAAGATCTCTTTGATCAGCTGAAGGGAGCACAATGGTTCTCGAAGATAGACCTCATATCAGGCTATCACCAGCTCAGTGTTTAAGACGAGGATGTGTAGAAGACAACCTTCAGGTGCCGGTACGGCCACTACAAGTTCTTGGTTATGCCCTTCAGTGTAACCAACACTCCAGCAGTGTTTATGGGACTCATGAACATGATTTTCCAGCCATACCTCGATCGCATTGTTGTATTCTTCATCAATGACATTCTGATCAACTCGACTATTGAGGAGGAGCATGCCTACCATTTGCAGGTAGTACTGGACACACTTCGAGAGCACTAGCTTTATGGTAAGCTCTCGAAGTTCCATTTTTGATTCTGAGAGGTTCACTTTTTGGGACACATAATCTCAAAGGCTGGAGTTGCAGTGGATTCCGCCAAGGATTAGGTGATACTAACTTGGGAGCCACCCAAGAGTGTGATGGAGGTATGAAGTTACCTGGGCTTGGCTAGCTGTTACCAGAGATTTGTGCCAGACTTTTCTAGAGTTGTAGCACCACTATCAGCCTTCACGAAGAAGGGGAAAACCTTCGTGTGGTCGGAGAGATGCCAGCAGAGCCTTCAAGAGCAGAGGCAGAGGTTGACTGATGTCCCCATCGTGAGGCTTCTAGAGGAAGGTGTAGAGTAAATAGTCTACTACGATGCATCAGGGACCGGACTTGGGTGTGTCATGATACAAGAGCGAGTAGTGATCTCATATAGTTCTCAACAGCTAAGATAGCATGAGAAGAACTAAACTACCCATGACCTGAATTTACTAGTAGTGGTTTTCCCCTTGAAGATGTGGCGATACTATCTGATGGGAGGGCATTTTACTATGTACTCTGATCACAAGAGTCTTAGGTATATCTTCTATTATAAGGACCTGAACCTGAGACATCGATGATGTCTTGAGTTCCTCTAGGACTATGACTTTGAGATAGTATATACTCCTGGGAAGGGGAACGTTGTAGCATATGCACTCTGTAGGAGATCTGGTATACAACTTCTAGGTGAGGTGATAGAGCAGTTGGCTACCTCATAGATATCCTTTGTCGATAGGGATGGAGCAGCCTTTCTACAGTCTCTTACAGTCACACCCCCTCCTTCAGTGAGTCAAAGAGGCGCAACATGGGGATGCTGACTGTGAGACATAAAATGTTCAGATATCGACAGGGCACACACTTGATGGATTTTTTGAAGATGGGGATCATGTCATCCTCTTCTGGGGAAGTACCATGGTAGCAGTTTCAAATCAGGAGGAAGTGTTGAGGGAGTTACACACATCACCTTTAGCAGTACATCTAGAAGTGGTGAAGATGTACTAGGACCTACAACGACAGCACGGGTGGCCAGGTATGAAGAAGGCGATAGCGAAGTTTGTCTCTTGATGCCTCACTTTTCAACAAGTGAAAGTGGAGCACCAGGTACCAGCAGGATTGGTTCAGACTTCAGAGGTCCTAGAGTGGAAGTGGGATGGTATATCCATGGACTTCGTGACAGAAATTCCACGCACGTCTAGGGGTCACGACTCAATTTGGGTGATCGTTGACCGACTCACCAAGTCGGCACACTTCCTACCGATCAGAGAGCAGGGTTCAGTAGAGAGCTTTGGAAGCCTCTATGTGCAAGAGATTGTGCGGCTACATAGATTACCTTTATCTATTATCTCAGATCGGGATGCACGGTTTACTTCCCGCATATGGAAGGGGTTGTAGGAGGCTTTTGGGACACTACTTTGTTTGAGCACTGCCTTCCATCCTCATATCGATGGTCAGACTGAGCGGACCATTCAGACCCTCGAGGACATACTTCATGCTTGTGTCCTTGACTTCGGTCGTAGCATGGAGGATCACTTAACCTTGTTGGACTTTTCATACAACAATATCTATCACTCCACCATTAGAATGACCCCTTTTGAGGCATTATACGGGTGACCTTGAAAATCAACCTTGTACTGGACTGACCCTAGGGAGTCAGCACTAGTGGGACCGGAGATGGTACGAGCTTCCATAGAGAAGGTGTAGATCATCCAAGAGCAGATGAAGAATACACAGAGCAGGCATAAGTCGTATGCTGATAGGATACGAAGACCTCTGGAGTTCGAGGATGGCGACCACGTCTTCCTACGGGTCTCATCTTGACGAGGTCTATGAAGATTTAGCCGAGGCGGCAAGTTATCTCCACGTTTCATCAGACATTTTTAGGTACATAGTAGAGTTGGCGAGGTGGAATACCACTTAGCTCTTCCACCTCAGTTACACTGGGTGCACGACGTCTTCCATGTATCCCAGATGAGGAGATACGTGCATGACCCTTCTCACATCATCGACCATGGAGATATGGACATCGACGATGGGGCGACTTTTATGGAGGTTCCAGTGGAGATTGAGGATCAACAGGAGTGGGTAGTATGTGGATGGTCAATACCTCTGGTACACATTCGCTGGCAGAACAGGAACCTCCAAGAAAGCACATGGGAGTGGGAGGCTCAGATGCGTGCTTATTACCCCCACTTGTTCCCTTAGTTTGAGTTGTAGCTTATGGGGATGTAAACCCCTAAGGTGGGAAGAATGTATGGACTCAGAATTCCTATGGAATTGTTTTTATTATATACATGGGAATTTTACGAGTCTGCAAAAACTGACGGCGTGTGATTCGGAGGCCTGATGTGTCCGGAATCAATTTCTGATGTTTTGTTCAGGTACGTTCAGTAAACGTACTAGAATAATTTTATAACTTTTGAACCGGTTCTCGGAACTTAAATCCAAGGGCCCCATTGAACTCGTAGTGTCGGTATTCACTTAAGAAGACTTTCACTTTGATGGTAGTGAGTTGAGAATAAAAGATAATTTTTGGGTCTTCATGGAAATTAATAAAATAAAGTGAGAATCACTTTATTCTATTTGAGTTTCCATGTGTGTTATTGGTTGTTAAAACCTCCTCATGGAAGTTGGAGGTGGGACCACCACACCTTAACCTCCCATGAGAGGTTATAGTGATGGGGCCCTCCAGAACATAACCTCCAGCAAGAGGATACGATGTGAGGACCACACGGGGCATAACCCCCTATTGATGGAGGAGAGTAAAACCTCTCAAATCTCCATCATTAATGAGGGAGAGCCTCTTCACCTCCCCTAATTAATTACTTGTGCCAACCCATTTAATTAATTAAGGGGATTCTACCAAATTAATTAGTCCAATTTGAATATCGTGCCATCAAATTAATAGGATATTTCAATCTATAATTTTGTTGGCATATTCATTTTGATGGAAGCTTTAAGAGGAGGATTATTGGGAGAAATCTCCCAACGAAGAACCATGTCTCCCAAAGAAGAACAAAGAACGAAGAACGCCGACCTTCTTCGAAGATTCAACCATCATGAGACATCTTCGATGACCAACTTCTGCATCATCATCAATGAGCGGACGTAGATCAGTTTTGGAAGTGCGTGGCGGACATGACAAACAACGATCTTCTTCATCTACTTTCTGCAACTCCTTCAATGAATGACGAACGACTATAAAAGGTAGGGGGTTTATTTTGTATAACCTTACTTTTATTTTTTCTTTGGATTGGAAAGGAATCAATGTATGTTTGTAAAAAAATAGTTGTTCATTCTCTTATTATTTGATAAACCAATTGATACCACCCTAAACGCAGAGGGTGCGGGCCAAACCAACATGGTCTAACCCGCCCACTGATCTTGTTTATAAAGAATTTCGTTATGGCGATGAGGAGACAGAACAAAGAAGGTGGTGACAACAAAGGCCGCACTACCCGCGGCCTCCGCGAACCGCGCCACCCCCGCGGTGCTCCGGTGCTCCCAGCCAAACACTATCGGCCCGCGCTGGCCTGAGCCGTGCCAAACCGGCCAGCCCGGCCGCCGACCCACCTGGTCGTGCCCTGCCCGGCCGAATGCCGTCGGCCGCCTGCCGGCCACCGCCTACGCCCCCTCGCCTCCACGAACTGGCCCACCTGCCGGCCTATGCTCACGCCCCGTGCGCCTTTCCATGCCACCCCCTCATGGCCTCATAGCCAAGCTGGCATCCCGGCCCCCTTGCGGCCTCCCGGCCAAGTCGGCGTCCCGACCCCCTTGTGGCCTCCCGGCCGAGCCGGCATCTCAGCCCCCTTGCGGCCACTGAGTTGAGCTGGCATCCCTACCCCATTGTGGCACCCTGGCCGAACCATCCCAGCCGTGCCCTCCATGCCAAACTGTGTCAAGCCGCGCCATCACGACGCTCCTGGCCGAACACGCCCCGAGCCCGGGCCAAAGCGCCCTCGCAACCTGCCATGCTGGGCCCAGCGGGTCAGGAAGAACCTAATAGGCTGACCCACCCAATGGGTCAGGACGGACCCAACAGGTTTGACTGGGTCGACCCATACCAGATTAGCCCAGACTGGGTTGGGCGGGGTCGGTCCGACCGGGTCAGACTGAACCCGGGCGCACTACCAACCCCTTGACTTTCTTAGGCCATATCGTTGGCACCTGATGATCATTTGATGAACCACCAGTGGTGCTTGTTTTCTTGGAGTGCAACAGTCCCTTTGAGTATATCCCACTGGAGTTCGTGGTATTGTTGAGATACAATGAAGTTGGATCATGCATGAATCCAACCAAGCTCCGAGGACTAAATGGATAATAACTCATAGATCGGGTGTCCGATTGATGCATCGTATGTGGAGTTTAGACCCCTATGATGTGGAGGACCTTTGAGATACTTCTACGTGGGACTTCAGGATAGTTGGAGCATCCACCAGTAGCTTGTGGAGCAGATCCTCCTAGAGATGAGTGTGCATAGCGTATCGACCTAGTAATTGGCTAAGACCTGACGATTGTTGACTGATTCGACTCAGAGTGACTTGATTAGCCCAGTGGGGAGCACCTTGGTGTTGTAGAAGACCCAAAGTGGGGAGTGCCTCTGTGTGAGTGAAGTAGACCCACGGTACTAAATAGGAGGAGTACCTCAGTAGGATATTATGGGGAGCGCCTCTATGTGAGCGCAGCAGACCCACGGTGGGGAGCGCCTCTGTGTGAGCGTGGAAGACCCACGATACTCTACAGGAGGAGTACCTCAGCAGTCCAAGGTTAGTGGGAAGTGCCTCTATGTGAGCACGTCAAGCCCACTATACTCTATAGAGGAGGATTTATCCAACAACTGAGGTTTCGACAGTGTAATTGGGGATGTTACTTGATATTATCCCTAGAATAAAATCATGGTTAAGCAGAGTTAGTAACTTTTGTGTTTACCTAATGATTGATATGGATTACTTGATAACTTAGGTATATTTATGGGCTTATACCTATGTGGGGTTATCTATTGATTTCATACTCTTTAATTTATCCTTGTTGTATTTTTTGAGACTTTGAGGGTCTCGGAGTCCCTACTGAGTATCGTTATACTCACCCCTTCACGGGTTATGCCCACACATTGTTGTGTTGGTCCTAACAGCTGTTTTACTTTTCTTCAGTTGTACTTGTTTTTCAATTGTGCTAGTACTTGCCTGTTGGGCTTGTATTTCAAGCCCCTTTTACTTTTCAACACTCCTTTTTATATAGTTTTTTTATTGTTTTACGTCCAACTCATACTCTGTTGTGTGTGTTTACACTTTATAAAGGCAATGCCTTCCCAGTTTTAGGGATTTACATCTTTGGTGCTAGTCGCCAGCCCCTGGCCTATGGAAGGCGGGTTAGGGGTAGTCAGGACACTTGCCTCGGGGGACGGGTTGTGAAATTGAAAGACTATAACATATATACTATAAGATTAATCTAAATGAAACATAAAATATGGACCAAACTTATAAAAAATGTCTGAAAAAATATAACAAATGAAAAATAATATACCGGACAAAAACCGTGTTTTCAATCATCTCGGGTAAAAAAACACCTCGATTTGATTCTTTATTGGTAACTATATTTCAAAAATGGATCTATGATTGTTGTCATATGATTTCACGATAATACGATCTCATTTGTCCAGATTACACTATGTGTTGCATGTTTTAAAATATAATATTTTTCTAAGAACTCCTTATTTAGTCGGTTCAAGCACACCCCCTGTTGGATTGATGTGTCGTCTACCTGCACACATCAATAATAATTCAAAGATAACATTCATAAGATTTCACATCAATTTGAGATTTTTTTTCTTTGGTTTTAACCACCAAATGCATGTTTTGGCATTTTAAATTACTGAAAATACTTTTTTCATCATTTTAGACAAACGATATCTCAGTTTGACGTGTCACACACTACTAGAAATTGGTGTTATACCAACAGACCTATACCAACAGTTTGGAAAAAACTGTTGGGATTGATACCTTCGAGAGACTCTATATTAATGGTTTTGAAAAACAAATGCTATAAGTAGCTTGGGGAGACCTTATACCATTGGTTTTGGACAAAACCATAGGTATATGTTTCTTGTAGACACCCTAAACCAAAAGTTTAGCCAATACCATTTGTATAGTTCCATTATATACACCTTATACCAACGATTGTTTCAAAACTATTGGTATAGGTCCACCCTATTCCAACAGTTTCACCAAAACTGTTCGTATAGATCAAAATATCAAATAACCTATATCAACGGTTCTGAAAACCATTAGTATAGACCTATACCAATGGTTTTAAGAACCGTTTCTATATGTATACATATTTTTTAAGGATTCTGTTGTCATGTAACATTAAATAAATCATAATTTAAATTACTTATGAATATAAATATGTATATTTATGAAATTATGTACACAAAAGTCATCATAGGTTAGTGGTTAGGTTGTTGGATTATAAAGGTGAGGTGCTAAGATCAAAAAAAGCTGGGTGTTATTTTTAACATGACTTATACCAATGGTTTTCCCAAAATTGTTGGTATCAGTGTATACCAATGCCTTAATAGCCAACTGACCTCAATATTGTTGGTATAGGCTATACCAACGATTTGGAGACATATAACAATAATTTTAAACCATTGGTATAGGGTTTTTTTTTCTATTAGTGGCTGTTTCATATAATTCAAAAATAAATCTATATATTTTCTGTGATTTCATATCAATAGGATCTCATTTGGTTGGTTTTCACTATGTGATGCACATTTTTAAAAGCATATATTTTCAAAGAACTTATTATTTAGTCCGTTTGAGCATATCGCAGGTTAGATTGACGCATCGTTTGGTTTCACATGTCAAAAAAAATTCTAAGATATTGGTTATAATATTTCACATCAATTGGAGAACATTTTCTATGGTTTTAACCATCAAAGACACATCTTAATGTTTTAAATTATTAAAACTGGGTTTTCCGTTATCTTGGAAAAATGGAACTTCAGTTTGATGCAACGTTAGTTCCTATAATTCAGAACTCAATCTAAAGTTGCAGTCATGTTATTTAATAGTAATACAAGCTCATTTGACCAGTTTTCACTCTGTGGCACACATTTTTATAGACCATAATTTTATAAGAACTACTTATTTAGTTTACTCAAGAAAATCGCATGTCAGGTTGACACGTCATCTACTTTCACATGTCAAAAATAATTCTAAGAAAATTTTCATAAAATTTCATATCAATTTGAGATTGTTTTCTTTGGTTTAACCTTCAAACACACATTTTAGCGTTATGAATTACTGAAACTATGTTTTCAGTCATCTCAGGAAAACAATACCTCAGTTTGATGCACCATCCATTTGTAAAATTAAAAAATCAATATGTGTTTATTTTCTTTTGATTTTATAGTAATCTGAGCTCATTTGATCTGCTTGCACTATGTGGCACATGGTTTTAAAAACAGTTTTTTTCTAAGAACACATTATTGTGTTCGTTGGAGTACATGACATGTCTAATTGATGCACAATCTACTCATACACATTAAAAATAATTCTAAGATAGTGCTCATAATATTTCACATCAATTGAAGATCATTTTTTGTGGTTTTAATAGTCAAACGTAAGTTTAAGCATTTTAAATTAATAAAACGGCATTTTTGGTCATCTCGAACAAACGAAACATTGGTGTATCGCATCGTCAGTTCTTAAAATTAAAAAATCAATATATGGTTATTATCCTATGATTTCACAGCAGTCTAATCTCATTTGGATAGCTTTCACTATGTGGTGCATGTTTTTAATGACCGCCATTTTCAAATAACTTCTAATTTAGTATGTTTGAGTACATCACAGTCGGATTGATGCGTCGTCTACTCGCACACATCAAAATAAATTTTAAGATAGCTTTTGTAATATTTCACGTCAATTGGAGATTATTTTCTTCAGTTTTAATAATTAAACACTTGTTTTCATGTTTTAAATTATTTAAACTCGGTTTTCAGTCATCTTGGGAAAATGACACCTCAGTTTGATGCACCGTCAGTTACAATAATTTGAAAACCCATCTACAGTTTTTTTTCCTGTGATTTTAGAGTAATATGAGCCCATTTGGATTGTTTTCACTTTGTGATGTTTGGTTTTAAAAATCATCATTTCTTAAGAACCTCTTATTTAGTCAGTTCGATCACATCAAATGTCGGATTGACGCGGCTTCTTCTCTCACACGTAAAAAAATAATTCGAAGACATATTTCATGAGATTTAATAACAATTGGATATAGTTTTACATGTTTTTAAACATAAAACACATGTTTTAGTGTTTTAAATTACTCAAACTGCGTTTTCAATCATCTCAGGAAAACGACACCTCAGTTTGCTCTATTTTTTGTTCCTATAATTAAAGAATCAGCCTACTATTGTTGTCATATGATTTCACTATAATACAAGATCATTTGGGTGGTTCACACTGTGTGATGCACATTTTTAAAGACCTTCATTTTCTAAGAATGCCTACTTTAGTAATTTTGAGTATATCACATATAGGATTGATGCACTGTCTGAGTATATGTCATAAATTTCATTTAAAACTAAATTTCAATTTATATTTTATAAGCTTTTAGAGTAACTTGTTAATTTAAAATTTTCATTATATGGGAATTTTAGCCCATAAAATATAGTATAAAAAGATCTATATGAAATTTAAAATATTGACTATGAAAATAAACATTTATTAAAAATAAAAGGAACATTAAAAAAAATCAAAAAAATTAATTTAAAAATTTTTTTTTTTGTAAAAATAATTTATAAGTACAAATGTTATGTTTTCAAAGAATAATATTTTTCACTGTTGAAATAATTTTTCCTCAAAATTTTTTACAATTTTATTTTATTTTCAACTATTTATTATATGTTTAATCCATGTTTTAAGCATTATTTATATTGTTCGTATAGTTTATAGTTTATAGGCTTTTAATGTCACCTATGTGAAACATAATAACGTTTCATGTATGCGAATTTTGAAGCATATAAAATGTAAACTATAAGATCAAAATAAATGAAACTTATAACATGGATTAAACATAAAATACATAGTTTAAAATTAAAAAAAATAAATATAACAAATCAAAAATAATTTACTGGATAGAAAATTTATTGATTAAAAACATTAGATTTAATTTTCAAAGAAAATATGTGCATAAAATATAGTATAAATAAAATGTATATGCAAATTAAAACATTTACTATGAAAATAAAACTTAATTGAAAATAAAAAGGAATGTTAACAAATAATAAACAAAAAAAATAATTTACGAAAAAAATATTGCTGTAAAAATAATTTATAAGTACAAATATTTTGTTTTGAAACCACAATATTTGGTGTGATTGAAATTATTTGACATCAATATTTTTTTAGAATTTTTTTTATTTTCAACTATTTCTTATCTCTTTAGTCCATTTTTTAAGTTTCATTTAGATTGGTCTTATAGTTTCTATTTTATAGGCTTCCAACGTCACCTACTTGAAACTTTATTACATTTCAAATAGGTGACTTTGGAAGCCCATAAAATCTAAACTATAAGACTAATATAAATGAACCTTATATTTTATAGTCTTCCAAAGTAACCTACTTGAAACATTGAAAGACTATAAAATATAAAGTATAAGATCAATCAAAATGAAACTTAAAACATAGATTAAAAATATAAGAAATGGTGGAAAATAAAAAAAATCATAATTTGTTTTATGATAAATAATTTCAACGACACAAAATATTGTTAATTCAAATAATAACATTTTTAACTATAATTTATTTACAAAATAAAATCTATATGAAATTTAAAACATTGAATGTAAAAATGAAAATTAATTCAAAATAAAAGGAATTTAAAAAAATTAATAAAGAATAATTATGTTATTATGTTATTATTGTTAAATACTATGAATTGTGTTTTTTACAGATAAAAATTATACTTTTAAATATTTGATAGAATTACCACAATAATTATGAATAATGATGTAAATAATATAATTCTTAACGTAAATAATAAATTAGTTAATAATATTCTTTAAAATTAATATTAATTAAAATTTTAATATGGAAAATATAATTTTTCATTATATTGTTATTATTAACAATTTCTACTATAATTTTAAATCATCTACAATAACCATAATAGTAGTATATTAAATATTATAATAATAAACAAACAAATAAATGATAATTTTAAATATTATATATAATCTAATTATTTATGTATTTAATAATAATAAATTAATAATTTTATTAATTATAAATAATCATTAAGTTGAAATGATTATATATGCATAATTATTATTTCATAGTAATAAAATTTAATGACAATAGGATTGTAATTTATTTAACTACAAAAAGAAAATATTAATTAATTTAATAAATAAAAAAATATTTTTTATTTAATAATAATAAGATTATTATTTCATATATTTTTTATATTTAGTATTATTACTAATTTTTTATATATTTTTATTTAATAATAATAATAATTTTTTTATTTATATTATTTTAGTTATATACATCATCATTATTATTATTTATTTAAAATGTGTTATATTATATATATAAATATATATAAACAAAACATAACAAAAAAAATTGAAAAAAATACACAGGAAGCCGTTATTTGAAACATCGCCTTATTAAAAAGGGTTTTCAAGAAGGCATTGTTCTACTAAGTGCCTTATTCAAATAATTACTGAAGGAAACCTCTTTTGAAACCATGCTCAACCTTCAGCTCACAATGCCCGCCGTAGATCGTTATACTATGGATTAGCTTTCCAAGTTGTGCAATTGAAGAATTTGTTAAAATATTATTCTATATCAGAAAAATTGCCCCAGTTGAGGCAATGCAGATGATGAAAACCTCGGAGCATGTCATAGACGACGATGATAATGAATGTGGTGGTGGTGAGTGATGATGGAGGTGCAGTTTACGTTGAACACAGTGCGCAACGGATGGGCGTTGAAGTATAGCTAATATGGGATTATGAGTTTATTCAAATGGGGTTTAATACCCACGAGGAGTTCATTGGCCATGTGTTGGGATTCTATGCCAATAATAATAAGAGGATTTTGTTTTAATAAAAATATGGGGGACTTCCCCCCTACCTGTTAAAAAATAATAATAATTATTATATCTCATGGTCCAGACCACTTTGGTATATTTATATAATTATATATATCTATATTTATTATTTAAATATGTCTATTTTAATTTTATAATTTTTTAAATAAATAAATATATTTATTTATTTATAATTATAAATAAATAATTGAAAAAGTATTCATATATAATTATAAATATGCTAAATATTTTTTTTATAATTTTATAATTATTTAAAAATAAATATATATAAATATATAATTATTTATTTATAGTTTATTAGATACCTTTTTAAAAAAAATTATATATATTTATAGTTTTATAATTAAATATTTAAATTACCAAATTATTAAAAAAATATTTATATTAATTATTTATATAAATTTCAAACAAATTTAAAATTTTAAGACTTAATAAATAAAAATGATTAGTTTTTATTCATATAAATTGAAAATATATAGAAAATATTAAATTTATTGTAAATAAATATATGTATAAATAAATATTATAAAATGATTTAATATATTTTTAACATTATTAATGAATATATAAAAATAAATTATTAAATTAAATTAAATTAATCAAAAAAAATATTAAAAAGTGAATTCGTATCATTTACATGAATGAAAAACATAAATATGTACACATACAATCAACGCACATATGCATACACACATCTATATACACACATACACATACATACATGCATTTATACACGTACATATATTTTAAATTATTTAATATCAATATAAATATATATAAGGCCCCAGCCTTAAGACTTACTTAATATTGAATTAAATGAATAATTCACATTGAGGATCTTTTTAGGTTTAGAGTTTTAGATAATTAGGTCATAACTATTACATCTCAAAAGATTATATAGTATTCACTTCTACTAAGTTTCCATAAAATAAAAAAACACTTAAAAAGAAACATTTCCAGTTCCTTGTTTTAGATAGCATGTCTTTCCTTGATCCCATCCTTGACCCTATTCATCTTTATGTCCTGTGGAAAACAATTAAAAAACTTGGGATGAGCATAAAAAATCCCAGTAAAGGATACACAAAGAAGGAAAATTGTTAGTTTTTCAAAACAACAAGTAAACCATGAATACTTTTCCAAAATAATACTTTTCACCTTTATGAAGTAGTAAAAACTCTTCACTGACTAAAAGACCATTACTTACCCCTTTGTAACCAAACGATTACCATAAAACCCATATAAAGAACACATAACATATAAATGTAACTTGGTACATAAACATACTTAAATGGAATAACCATACGGTCGACTTCCACACATACTTAATGGAATAGCCATACGGCCGACTTCCATACCCAATGCATTGGAGGTTATAACGTAACCCCCCATCATATGGTTTATCACGTAACCACCCGTAAAATGTCCAAGTACCATCATTACACATAAAATATTGAAAATATAAACATTTCAATAATAAAATTTCATTTTCAATCACAATAAGTAATTCCAAGATATTGAATTAATCAATCCATTTTCAAAAAAACATTTAAAAGAGATTTTTGAATCAAAGTGTCCCATACCACTTTGAAGATTTTAATGGAATTATAATTTTAAAACATTAATTTCCATATAAATAAATAATAAAAACCATTTTGAAAAAGTGGACATTAAAGATAAAGATTTAGAATAATGAATCTTTAAAACATTTAAAACGATGTTTTTTGTTAAAGCGTTTTTAACAAAATGAGAGACTCTTGAATACGAATAATTGCAGAATAACATTTAATCCGAACTTTATAATATCATGATAATAAATGGATTCATGATATAATATGTCAAAGGACAGTATACACACCATATAAGAGTGAATTGGCACATAACAACAATGAAGTCTCAATGGAAATGTAAATTGAGATGAAATCCATTACAAAGATGGTATCCTTAAATTAAGGAGAAATATTTCACATAATTATGTGTGAGAAGTATAAATACACCCAATATAAGTGGATATTAAGTTTGAAACAATCAGAGTTCATTCACACATAATCTTGAAAAAACAAAACCAATGACATATATATTTAACTCAATGAAATGAGATTGAGTTATGATTTCCCATACAAGTTCGTAAGAATTTATCAATGAGATGATTATGTGTAGAAATAGTATATCCACAAAAAGGTTTGTGGAAATTACAACACAGAGATTCCACACATAATCTTGGCATTATAAAATCAAGAAGTAGAGGTTTAACCCAAAGAATTCAAAGTGGGTTAAGAAGTTCCCTTATAGAAATCTGACAGCCTAACAGTGTCACTTTAAAATTCAGAAAATGAGTTGATGAGATAGAAAATGGTATCTCATCACTTTGACATAAAATTTACATAAATAAGGATATAGAAGAAAATATCCCAACATAATATTATGTGAAATAAAAGACATAACAAAAGAAGTCTTTTAAAAAGAGGAGGGTGAAAGGCCCCTTTACAGAGTAGGGTAACTTTTGAAACGTACACCCCATGGAAGAAGGGTCATACAATGAAGATGTAAATACCCATAAATGAAATTATACTACAAAAGTGTATAATAATGGGCAGTACATACACCAATCAAAGGAAATAGTGGAAAACGTACCATAGATTTCACGAGAATAAAAGTGAGATGGAAAATCCATTACGAAAACTCGGCAGCCTAACGGCGCCACTTAAAACTTCCAAAAATGGATTTATGAGATAAAATAGGGTCTATAATAATATGAACATAAAAATTAAAGTATTAATAATATAAAATAACATCCCCAAACATAATAAATATGAGCTTAAAAGAAATGACATAAAAGAGAGTGCTTAATTAGAAAGAGAGAGGTAGGATCCCTTACCTAACGTCCGACTTGTCTTGTTTGTTTCTTTATATTCCAGAATAATAAACATTGTTCAATTTATAATTTCCTAAGGACCTATTTTAAATATTATTATTCCGTTCATATCAAATATTATAATGTTATAATAATTTGTTAATAATGTGATTTCATATCCGACGTTTTTGTCGATGTTTGGTACATGAGTCAAAAATGAACTTGTTTGTAAATGATTTTCCATGTAGTTATAAGTAAATAATCTCCATAATATTATTATTGATTTAAATATCATATATATCCAGTACATATTCATTTTATACTACTCCATAACATTTAGAGATAAAAAGAAATGAAATGCACCGTTCATGGAAACGGTAGGCCGTACGTACGCATGAACGGTACTTTCATTTCTTTGTCATATTAATGGAATTTAAAATAATTGAGAGATATATATATTATAATTCCAGTATAATATATATTTTATATAGGTCACATATTTTCATTAATTTCATTCTTTATACATTCCATGTATTGCATGAACGAGCCACATCAATTGAGGGGGCGGTAGTCCACACTTCCTCGTATGAAATTATCGCATTTGCACAACCTGAAAAGCATACAAGAATGTATTAAATATAAAATTAAGAAGCATATAGAAAACATAAATAAAATATATATCATATATAAAATATTTTTACATCATAATGGCCACTATGAAAGGTGTTAAGAGAAGATTGAACAATCATCGTTTCGTGAGGCAGAAATTCGCCATCCACAGAAACAATATGTTCTTTAACCATTAAACAAAGGTGTGTGTAAGTTTAGCTCGAATACTTCACATAACAACATCCTAGTATATTTATGATACTGGTGTTATTGTTAAATAAAGGAATAAAAATAGTTTAGAGGGTTGGAGAAGCAAAATAAAATAAAAGAACACAAGGGAAGACATTACCTTTAAGTCGTGTAACTCTTTTTGATTTGAGATCAAATGCTTCCTTTTAAAGGATTCTGCCAAAATGTGAGACTTAAATGATTAAGATAGGGATTTGGAGAGATGAAATGGGCAGGGTTTGGCCGAGCCAAAGGCTTTAGAGTTGTGGGTAAGGTGGTAGAGGTGGGGGCCTTTTATAAGACGAGAGGAGGGGAACTCTTGGAAAGTTATAAACTTTTACTTTATTATAAAATGATTTTAGGATATTGAAGGTCCAAAAATTATATATTTCTAGGATAAGGTGATATTGTTTCTAAATCCACTCATCCAATAGGTTTTTTATAATCTTAGGTCTTATATTTTACATTATCTTTTCATTTTATTTAAATCGTTAAATAATGAGGTAATCACTACATCATCATAGTGTCATAAATAATTTAATTTATTTAATGTCTAAAAATTATAAAACAAATATCATGATTTATGAAATCTTTTTATCATTATAATGAATATTTATAGTCAAAAATAAGACTTGTATAACCCCATGTAAAATTTGTTTTAGTAAAACAACACATGTTTGTGACATTTTAATTTTAACTTTAAATAAAAAGTTATTAATGTCATTTTCCAACCAAAGTGGCTCCATGGGGTCCCCAAGTTGACCCATGGACTTTCTTGGTCAGCCATGACTCATAAAATAGTGGTATGACATGTTTTAAAGTCATTCATAATATTAAAACATTATTTTTTCCTTAATTTACATTAATTACCTCTAATTGCGATTAAAAACATAAAAGTTACTATTAACCAAAAAATTATTTTAATCCCATTGAAACACATTTTACATCCTAATGACAACCATTTATGCCGGATTTTTTAAAATTAAATCACAGAAGTGGTAAAGTTTCATTTAAACGAAAAATCAGTTTTTAAACTACCACTTAGTGGTTTCACCATTCATCTAAAATTGAAGTTTTTCAGAAAAATACCAAAAATTCACCCTAAGATATATTTGATATTCTGAATTAAAAAATGATTTCTATTTTAAAAAATTCAAAACATATAAGTTTCATTAATTAATTTAATAATTAATTCCCACTGTCAAAACAAATATCGTGTTTTTAAGAAACAATATCTATTAAAAGATTGACACTAGTTTAAGTCCAATTTCAAAGTGAAATTAATTTCAATTACCACTATTAGATTTAATGGAAAAAATATATTCTAATTTCACATTAAAACCAATTCAAAAGATAATATAATCATATAAATAAATTAGATTAAAAAGTGGTTTTAAATTAAAATACAACATTTTTCACTATTTATTAAAAAATAAACTTTATCGGAAAAATACCAGAAATTTACACAATGTAAATTTTGATGTCCCAATTATAAAGAAGAATTTTATTATGTCAAATATAACACATTAAATTTTCAAAAAGTGGATTTAAAATAGGTTCTCCATCAAAAGGCGATTAATCAACCTTTTAAAGAATATTAGAATGTTTATTCTTAAAACTGGATTCATTCGCATTTGTAATCCTCTAACATTTATTGTAAAAAGTTAAAATATTTGAAAAACATATATAATAATTTTGTAGTTACTTCCGTTATTCCCCGCCATTACAATGGCTAGGTGTTAACTACCATTTAAAATAATATTATTTTATTATTAGAGTGAAACGTAAGATTTCAAAGGAACTCGTTGTCACGTATTGGGTACGTCATCGAGCATAGCATTCCATTTAAAGTAATATTAATATTTTTTTCCACAAATAGGGATAAATATAAAAATTTCACATTCTTTATTTACCTGGGGTGTTACATCCTTCCCCCCTTTTAGGAATTGCGTCCTCGCAATTTTAAAATTGGGCTCGGAAACATCATTGAAAGTCCCACATCGGATCAAGAGTCGGTAATACAATCACTTTAAAATAAATAAAGAGAAGTACAGAGGTCACCTGAGCTAACCCATACTCGGATTCCATGTAGGAAAACTTGGATATCGAAGAAAAAGCAAAGGGTCATGTTCTAAGGGAAAGTGATAGAAAAAATGTTTAGGAGAAAGTTATCCAGAAGAAAATCACAAACTTGTGGTGGGTTAAACGGTATTTGATTCCCCCATAGGAAAAGTTAACGGAAAACATTTTTTTAAGTTAATTTTCATTGAGGAATTTATTTTTGGTCTTAAGGAAACATACTTACTTATCATGTTGACTTTCAAATTTTACTATAATTCTTACACAAACTCATACTTTTCCCAAATGATGAGTATTTAGGAAGACTGGTTCACATTAAGAGTACTATAATCAACTTCTATAGAATCACCTAATCCACAAAAGAGAACTATATACTTCCCATGTCTTTAGACTCTAACCAAAACCAAAACCAAAAAGGTTAGTACAAGATCAGATAATCCAGAAAAGGATAACCCTTTATAAAAAGGAAATCTATTCTTAATCTCCAAAATTTGTCCAAAAAAACCCAAATATCAACGAAGACCATAAGTAAACCAAACTAAGATTGAAACCCAAATATTTGAAGGATTTAATCACATATTCTTCCAAGTTAAATCGTATCATTTATCTCCAAACAACATCATTTGCTCTTAAAGTCTCGTATTGAAAAGTAATTAACCTAATCACATATCCTCCATGATAGGTTAATAATTTCCATATATATCCCAAACTCAACTGACTCTTAATTCATAAAATCCTCTAACTGAGAAGAATTAGTCAAAATTACCAGGGACTTCACGTAGTCCAGTGGTTGGCGATAAATACTAGTTTCACTTTGGTTGTGGGTTCGATTACCGCAGCTTTGTCCGAAGCGATGGGTTGTCACACGGTCTGTGTGTTGTCCTTTTTCGAAACTATATAATTCTAAAATCATTTCCCAAAAAGAAATAAAATCATAAAAAATATCCATAACATAATTTAACCTCAATTTTATCTCATGCCTTTCACTTTCCATCATAACATATAGTAACCCATAATTACCTCAAAAGTAAGGATCATATAAACCCAAATGGTTCTTTATAACTATGTCCACAAAAGAGAAGATAACTATTCCTTGAATAAAATTTTCATATATCAAACATAAGGGTTACACATACAATAAAAATTCTTCTAATGTAACCCCATCATCAAAAGAGACTTAATACTCTTAAGAATTTCACCATTACTCTTGAAGCCCTTATAGGTTGACTTCTTACTCATTCAACATTCTTCCGGATCCATTAACCATTCCTTTCCAACTTATTCTGAAATACTTCTTTCCTACAAACAAAATCATGAATCATATCCTAAGATTCCAAAATAGGAAAACAAATGTTACGAAATAATCCATACCTTTGATTGGTTATTGTCAGTTTCTTCATCCTCAATCATAATGGCATTAGGTATTGGTAAACGAATATTTTTACAATCTTGGTGATCCCATTCCAGAAAATTTATCATAGGACATGTGTTTTCATAATGACCATGCCCACCACATTTAAAACATTCAATTGATCCCTCCGAAAGAACTTCTTTCTCTTTCCTCGAGTCAACTGGATGCTTCCTTTTTCCATGGTAGGTTCTTGCTTTATGACCTTAATTTCCACATATATAGCATATTTCTGTCCCTTTGAAACATTTTCCTAGGTGTTTCTTTCCACATCTTTGACACATAGTTTTTTGAACACACTTACCTTTATGATTATTACCTGTAGTTCCGTATGGATTTGTTTGTCGCATATACGATGCCTTATATAAATCACCAAGGATTAAGTGGTCAATCATGACTCCAGATAGATGTTTGAGGATAAACACAAGAGTTATCATTGCAGCTCCCATATGATTCAGTTGCTCGCTCAGAAAACTATCACAATTTCCTTCACATCCACTGTTACATTGGTGCTTGCTAGATCCAACCATTTACTAAAACCAAAAAGGTCAGTGCGAGTATATAAACAAAACCATCATGTACTAATGAGGAAGATAAAAACTAATATATACTTACTCATTCAATTGATCTAAAATTATGACTCTTTATGAAATCCTAACCATTATGGTAATGTCACATATTCTTAGAGAATACCCTAACCTCTAAAGTTATCTAAACCGACTTCTAATACCAACTATAAGGACCTGGCCATAAACCTTACTTAATATTGAATTAAATGAATAATTTACATTGGGGATATTTTCAGGTTTAGAGTTTTAGAGAATTAGGTCATAACTGTTACATCTCAAAAGATTACATAGTAGACACTTCTACTAAGTTTCCATAAAATATAAAAAAAACTTAAAAATAAACATGTCTAGTTCCATCTTTTAGATAACATGTCTTTCCAGGATCCCATCCTTGACCCTATTCATCTTTATGTCCTGTGGAAAATATTTCTAAAACATGGTATTAGCATAAAAAGTCCAGTAAAGGATACACAAAGAAGGAAAACTGTTATTTTTTCAAAACAACAAGTAAAACACGAATACTTTACCAAAGTATTACTTTTCACCTTTATGAAGTAGTAAAAACTCTTCACTAACAAAAATACCATTACTTACCACTTTGTAACAAAGAAATTACCATAAAAGCCATATAAAGAACACATAACATATAAAGGTAACTTCGGACATAAACATACTTAAATGGAATAACCATACGGTCGACTTCGACACATGCTTAATGGAATAGCCATACGACTGACTTCCATACCCAATGCATTGGAGGTTATAATGTAACCACCCGTCCTAGTATTCACGGTTCCACCCGTCATATGGTTTATCACGTAACCACCCGTAAAATGTCCATGTACCATCATTACACATAAAATATTTAAAATCTAAATATTTCAATAACAAAATTTCATTTTCAACCACAATAAGTAATTCCAAGATATTGAATTAATCAATCCATTTTCAAAAAATCATTTAAAAGATATTTTTTGAATCAAAGTGTCCCATACAAATTTGAAGCTTTTAATGGAATTATAATTTTAAAACATAAATGTCCATATAAAAAAATACTAAAAACCATTTTGAAAACATGGACATTCAAGATAAAGATTTAGAATAATGAATCTTTAAAACATTTAAAATGATATTTTTGTTAAAGAGTTTTTAACAAAATGAGAAACTCTTGAATACAAATAATTGTGGAATAACATTTAATCCGAACTTTATAATATCATGGGAATAAAGGGATTCATGATATACTATGTCAAAGGACATTATACACACCTTATAAGAGTTAATTGGTGCATAACAACAATGAAGTCACAAAGGAAATGTAAATTGAGATGAAATCCATTATAAAGATGGTATCATTAAATTAAGGATAAATCTATCACATAATTATGTGTGAGAAATATAAATACTCCCAATATAAGTGGATATTAAGTGTGAAATAATCATATTTCATTCACACATAATCTTGGAAAAACAAAACCAATGACATAGATATTTAACTCAATGAAATGATATTGAGTTATGATTTCCCATACAAGTTCGTAAGAATTTATCTATGAGATGATTATGTGTAGAAATAGTATATACACACAAAGTTTTGTGGAAATTACAACATAGATATTCCAAACATAATCTTGGCATAATAAAATCATGAAGTAGAGGTTTAACCCAAACAATTGAATGTGGGTTAAGAAGTTCCCTAACAGAAATCCGACAGCCTAACAGGGTCACATTAAAATTTAGAAAATGAGTTGATGAGAGATAAAATTCTATTTCATAACTTGGACATAAAATTTACATAAATAAGGATATAGAAGAAAATATCCCAACATAATAGTATGTGAATTAAAAGACATAACAAAATAAGTCTTTTAAAAATAGGAGGGTGAAAGTTCCCCTTACCGAGTTGGGTAACTATCGAAACGTACACCCCATGGAAGAAGGGTCATAAAATGATGATGTAAATACCCATAAATGAAATTATTCTACACGAAGTTTATAATAATGGGCAGTTCATACACCACTCAATGTAAATAGTGGCAAACGCACTATAAATGTCAGGGGAATAAAAGTGAGATGAAAAATCCCTTACGAAAACTCAGAAGCCTAACGACGCCACCTAAAACTTCCATAAATCGATTTATGAGATAAAATAGGTTCTCTCATAATTTGAAAATAAATCTTAAAGTATGATTAATATAAAATAACATCCCCAAACATAAGAAATATGAGCTTAAAATAAATGACATAAAAGAGAGTGCTTAATAAGAAAGAGAGAGGTAGGATCCCTTACCTCAAGTCTGACTTGTCTTGTTTGTTTCTTTATATTCCTAAATAATAAACTTTGGTCTATTTATAACTTATTAAGGACCTCTTTTAATGATTATTATTCAGTTAATATCACATATTATAATGTTATAATAATTGGTTAATAATGTGAGTTCATATCAGACGTTTTTGTCGATGTTTGGTACATGAGTCAAAAATGAACTTGTTTGAAAATGATTGTCCATTTAGTCATAAGTAAATCATCTCCATAATAGTATTAATGATTTAAATATCATATATATCCAGTACATATTCTTTTTATACTACTCCATATCATTTGGAGATAAAAATAACTGAAATGCACCGTTCATGGAGATGGTAGGCCGTACGTACGCATGAACGCTACTTTCATTTCTTTGTCATATTAATGGAATTAAAAATAATTGAGAGATATATATATTATAATTACAGTATAATATATTTGTTATATAGGTCACATATTTTCATTAATTTCATTCTTTATACATTCCATATATTTCATGAATGAGTCACATCACTTTAGGGGGCGGTAGTCCACACTTCCTCATATGAAATTATCGCATTTGCACAACATGAAAAGCATAAAGGAATGTTTTAAATATAAAATTCATAAGAATTTAGAAAACCTAAATACCATATATGTCATATATAAAATATAGTTACATCATAATGGCCACCATTAAAGGTGTTAAGATAATATTGAACAATCATCGTTTCGTGAGGCCGAAATTCACCATCCACAGAAACATTATGTTCTTTAACCATTAGAAGAAGGTGTGTGTATGTGCAGCTCAAATACTTCACATAAAAACATAATATTATATTGAAGATACAGGTGTTGTTATAAAATAAAGTAATAAAAAGAGTTTAAAGGTTTGGAGAAGCAAAATAAAACAAAAGAACACAAGGGACGAAATTACCTTTAAATCGGGTAACTCTTTTTGATTTGAGATCAAAGGCTTACTTGGAAAGTTTTCTTCCCAAAGGTGAGAATTCAATGATGAATAGAGGGATTTTGAGAGATGAAATGGTCAGGGGTTGGCCAAGCGAAAGGCATGAGAGGTGCGGGTAAGGTGGTAGAGGTGGGGGACTTTTATAAGAGGAGAGGAGGGGCACTCTTGGAAAGTTACAATCTTTTACTTTATTATAAAATGATTTTCGGATTTTAAAGGTCCCAAAATTATATATTTCGAGGATAAGGTGATTATAGTTATAAATACACTCATACAATAGGTTTTTGACAAGTGTAGGTCTTATATTTTACATTATCTTTTCATTTTATTTAAATTGTTAAATAATTAGGTAATCGCTGCAACATCATGATGTCATATATAACGTAATTTATTTAATTTATAAAAATTATAAACAAATATAATGATGTAGGAAATATTTTTAGCTTTATAATTAATATTTATAGTAAAAAATATGACTTGTATAACCCCATGTAAAAATTGTTTTAGTAAAACAACACATGTTTGTGACATTTTAATATTAACTTTAAATAAAAAGTTATTAATGTCATTTTCCAACCAAAGTGGCTCCATGGGGTCTCCAAGTTGACCCATGGATTTTAATAGTCATCCATGAATCATACAATAAGGGTAGGATAGGTTTCATGGTCATTCATATTATTAAAACATTATTTTTGCCTAAATTTACACTAATTACCTCTAATTGCGATTAAAAACATAAAAGTTACTGTTCACCAAAAAAATTATTTTAATCCCATTGAACCACATTTTACATCCTAATTACAACCATGTATGTCGGATTATTGAAAATCAAATCACAGAAGTGGTAAAGTTTCATTTAAAAAAAATTAGTTTTTAAACTACCACTTAGTGGTTTCACTATGCATCTAAAATTGATGTTTTTCAGAAATATACCAAAAATTCACTCTATGTTATATTTGATATTCCGAATTAAAAAATGATTTCTATTTTAAAAAATTCAAAACATATAAGTTGCATTAATTAATTTAATAATTAATTCCCGCTGTCAAAACAAATAGCGTGTTTTTAAGAAATAATATCTATTAAATGATTGACACTGGTTTATGTCCAATTTCAAAGTGAAATTAATTACAATGACCACTATTGGATTAAATGGTAAAAATATATTCTAATTTAACTTTAAAACCAATTCTAAAGATAATCCAATCATATAAATAAATTATATTAACAAGAGGTTTTGAATTAAAATACAACATTTTTCACTATTCATTAAAAATGAACTTTATCGGAAAAATACCAAAAATTTACACAAAGTAAATTTTGATGTCCCGATTATAAAGAAGAATTTTATTTTGTTAAATATAACACATAAAATTTTCAAAAAGTGGATTTAAAATAGGTTCGCCATCAAAAGGCGATTAATCGACCTTTTAAAGAATATTAGAATGTTTACGCTTAAAATTGGATTCATTTTCATTTTTAATCCTCTAACATTTATTGTAAAGTAAAAATATTTGAAAAACATATATAATCATTTTGTAGTTAGTTCTGTTCTTCCCCGTCATTACAATGCCTAGGCGTTAACTACCATTTAAATTAATAATATTTTATTATTAGAGTGCAACGTAAGATTTCAAAGGAACTCGTTGTCGCGTATTGGGTACGTCATCGAGCATAGCATTCCCTTTAAAGTAATATTAATATTTTTTCCACAAATAGGGATAAATATAAAAATGTCATATTCTTTATTTACTTGGGGTGTTACAATATATATCTACATATATATATATATATATTAATTTATATATTATATAATTGTTTAAATAATATATTAACATATTATATTTATTTTAATTATATACACATTTTGTAATCAGTGTATATAAATAAATTATTAAACATTTTGACTAATATAAATTTGATATATATTTTTATATATATAATGAGATGTTTGTGGCATGTACTTCCCAGCGTCCTCTGTTGGATTTTGGTGGAGTGGCATTTCATGAAAATATAGATGGGTTATCCCCTATCGTTTGTTCTGATTGGGTGATTTCACCGGTTACATAGGTTTTGATCTATGTTTTATCTCATGAATTCAAGCAGAGTACCTCATATTTTGGTTTTTCCAAACTATTAACTGGTCATGCATCCAACAGTGGAGTAGCGACGATGCAGTCGGGCCAGTGTTGGATTCATTGGTCTTAAGAGCACACAAAATGGTTTTCTTCATGTTGGATTTAATCTTGAAATATATGCATGATAAATGTCAATTCAAGTGTCTCCCTTAAAACCTCACTCCCCTCCACTTAAATTTTTTCCTATCCCCCAGAAAAGAATAAAATCAAAACTCACAAGATGATCAATGGGACAAAACCCACTCAATATGATGAGAGTGAAAACATGCAAGGAGATACTTCAAAACCCTATGAATGAAATATAAGACAATATATCATAAAAAAATTCACAATTAATGTTTACCGTAGAATATGTCATTGAATGTAGGTTATATCACTACCACAAATCGTGGATAAATTAGCATCTGTTTTTATCAGCACTAAACAGGAAGCACTGATAAAAGAGTTACTTTTATTAGCACTAGCTAAAAGTGTTGATAAAAATAATTTTTATCAGCGCTAAAAAACATTGATAAAGATGTACATTTTATCAATGTTTTTTTAGTATTGATAAATGTGGATATTTTTCAGCACTATTTTTAGCAGTGATAAAACCTGTTAACAAAAATATTATTAATATATATATAATTATCATGTTTATATTCAAAAAATAATGTTGATTTATATACATTAATTAGAAAATGCATGTTTATAATTAATATAAATATGATATATTCATAAATATATTTTTAATAAATCATATATATATATATATATAATGTTTTATAAAAGTATTTATAAAATTATAAATAATTATATATTTATTTAAATAATTATAATATTATAATAAATATATTTAAATAAAAAAAATTTTATTATATTTATAATTATATAAATATATATAATTATATACATATATATAATTATATAATATATGTATTTATATAATATATATAACTATATAACTATAATCCAAAGTGGTGAAAACCATGAGTATTACCCCATGATCCCAAAAATTTATTAAAAAAGTAAAGTACAAAGCAACAACAATTGGGTATACCAATTACCCTAAAAAAGAGTAGCAACAGGCCCATAAAAATTGAGACCTGAAGACCCCCAAAAATGCACGACCCATTAGGTCCAAAAAACCAACCTGAGGCCATGGGTAATCACACCCATCAACATCTCATAAAGCTGACAGACATCGTGAGAATTGTTCACCGGTATCCCCAATCCTCATGCTGAAAACAACGCCATTCACAAATGCTTTAGGCACCTGATTCAACCAAATATCTCACAATAAAATCCCCAAAATTCCTACTTTGACCCTTTATTTTTAGCCCTACCTTGCCAATCCCTCATCCTATAAGGGATCTCATTCGGTTCAGCAAGAGCCCGCCACAAAGGCCAAACTTCATCATCGATCGTGTTAGACGGGACCCCTTAAAATTCACCATACCTGTAGTAGTGATCTAGACCGCCATCCCAAGAACAACCTGTTTGCAACTAGGTCAAGGAGAATGCAACAACTACCAAAGACCAATAGCTGGAAATGTTATGTCGTTCATCCACTTGAGGGCATCCTTGTCCACATCAAGGTCCTCACCTCATATCTCATGGTCATCACCTTGCATCCTGAGGTCATCTTCATCATTGAGATCGTCGTCGGTGTGCACACCATTTTCCAAAACACCATCGCTGCCATCAAGCCTCCATCGTGACGTGTCACAAGATTTTTATGACCACCTTCACCGTTGTAACTGCCATTACGCGTGTAGATCCCAACTATAGAGTAGGTCCTCTAGAGAGGGATTTATACCCTTCACAGCCATCGATAACACCTCCACCCTACCAACAAACAACGCCGCTCTGCCAGTGTCAACTCCTCAAACCACCATCTCCAGGCCAAACCATCACCACTGGGATCCCAAACTCACCACTCCTCATGTCACCAAAGATCAGACTGCAACCTTACACCCTTCACTACCACAAGGGTTCTATGAACCCTACAAATGTAATTTCATTAATCAACACAGTTTGTGTTCTATAATTTTTTTTGATTTGTTATATTTATTAAAAAAAATTATTTTCAATTATTTATTATATATTTAATTCATGTTTTATGTTTTGTTTGATCTTATAGTTTATATTTTATAGGCTTTCAAAGTCAGCTACATGAAACATAATAATGTTTCAAGTAGGTGACATTGAATAACTACAAAATTCAAATTATAAGATCAATCTAAATGAAACTTAAAAAATGGATTAAACATATAAGAAATGGATAAATATAAAAACATTTCCCAAATTTTATTGATGATAAATAATTTCAACAACACAAAATATTTTTATTTTAAACAATAACAATTGTACTTAAAAAATTACAGAATTTTTGTTTTGTGTAAATTAATAATTTTTTTAACATTCTTTTTATTTTTAATAAATTTTTTATTTTTTTAACGTTAGTTCACCACCATAATGTGTGACCATTTTTCTTGATTTTTAGTAGAGGTCAACCTCACATCCCCATTGATTAAAATAGAAGTGCCATCTCTTAGTGAGTATCGATTTGATTTGAATATTTTTATGAAAAAGTGTTTGATTTTTGCATGGGATGAAACAACATTGGGAATTCTATTGATATATATATAGAAAAAGACTTATTTGTAGCTCTTTTCGGATGAAGATAGGCTATAAATAAGTACAAGAGGGAAGTGGCCAAATATTCCTCTTCAAATGAGAATTATTCAGGACAAAGTCCCTTTGATGGAGTGTTACGAAAATATGAAAGTGATGACTCTTGGGGGAGATATCTAGTTGGATGGTGGTGAGTAGGGTTTTTGGCCCTTGAAAAATGACTTGAGAAATCACGTACAAGAAGAAGGGGACTTGATAGACCATACAATTGAAGAAGCTAAATTCAACTAGATTGATCCTGAAGGCGAGTATGGATTCTCAAATGTTGATTCACAGAAAGTTCAAACATAACATTTACTCTACTCTTATTAAAAAAACGGAAGATTTCAGTTTAGATGAAATCTCTTTCATCTGCTCAGTTCGAGAATCCATGGTCCAAAAGGTCCAAGGAGCATGTCCAGGTCTCTGGCTCTGACAGGTCTATGGTCCCTATTGAAACCCAAAACAAGCACACCACTAACATATCTTCAGATTAAGTTGGGGATGGGTAGGCATGCCACAAGGATAATTAATAGGTTGTTCCAACTAATGTTGTAATGAACCAATCTGAGTCATCCATATATCAGACACCTGAACCAACCTGTGGCAAGGCCCTATTTGTGTTTCTGATCCCCATGGGTGGCGAATATCCCCTGAGAATCAAGAACTACCTTTGAGAATGATTTTCCCACAATAAACTGAACAATTCATAGATGAAATATATAAAATGTTGCAACATGCTGATAAAAATCCAGACAATGGAAGATAGAGTTTAATACAATACAGGTTCTAATCCAAAACTAGTAAACCAAAGTTGATGAGGCCAATAACAACCCATCTCCATGAGACATGAGGGTCAGCATCCCACCATGTCACCACCAAACTCCCACACCCCGCTAACATGGATACCCACCACCTCTATGATGCGCCTTGACTTTACCTGTATAATATAAATAAAGATCTACACACACCAAAAAATATGTGTTGGGTGTGAAAAAAAACAAGGAATGTAGAATTGTGCCAATTATTTCACAAATAGTCTTTATAAAACAAACTAGTTATGCTCATTTTAAGAAAAACAAGACATTAAAAACAACTTTACACCGTTTTTAATAAAACATGGAAATCCACCCTTTTTAGAATAGTTTATAAATCATTCATAAGAAAACCATTTTCAAAGAATTTATAAAGCATTTATAAATATCCAATCCAAAAGGAGCACCATGGAAAATAGTTCTAGGGTAGGTTAGATTTGGGCTAGCTAGTATCCTCACACCTCAATTGCCAGAACCCAACCCTTACTGGGGCTTGAGCCACAACTACCCCAAGCCCACCTCCATAGGCCACAGGTAGCAACAACTGCTGAAGAAATAACTAAACTTGGGGAGACATTTTCCTAAGTACTTGTATTCATGGACACAACCAACTCAATGAAAAAGTCCAGAGGGAAAGAGGAAAAGATGCAAAACAACTATAAAATAAACTAGGCATGCATGAACCTCTAGATGGTACAAAATTACAGTAGTGTAAACTCAAAATAAAAAGGGAAAATACAGTTCCAACTAGAAATGTGTCCCAACCTAATAGAAAACTAGAAAAATAATCTGAACGAAAGTTGAGCTCCTAAATCCCAAGCTATGACCACCATATGTAGTCTAACCACCCAATATCCCTAAGCTTCTCTGAAGTCATGGTTGACCTATTTGGCATCTAAAATTGACACGACATGTGTTGGAAAATCCCATGTAGGGATGAGTATATACACAACCAGTAGAATTCCCCGAAAGGGGTAAAGGGGAAGTTTTAAGAGATACAACTGAAGAGGGAAGCAGTAGATAGAACAAGGTACATTGAAAGAGTACAACTCAACCCAATAAGAGATAGAAAGTAATCTCATCCTAACACAAAAAGATGGACACAATGATAAGATGAACTTCTCATCGTGTCTTCACTGCTTATAGAAGGAGAGTGGACTCATCTAACCATGAGAAGCTAAACACAGGAAGCACGCGACATACCATGTGCATCTTCACCTATCCTATAAGGATAGTATCCAAATCCAAAAGGTGAATCCATAATAAATAATATATATATATATATATACTTATTCATATAATCCCAAACAAGAGAGTAAGGTGATCTCCATCTCATAGCTCATCCCAAGAAGAAGAGTCATCAATAGTTCCAAAAGAATTCCATCAATTATGCCCAACATCTCATGTGTCTACCCCAAACACACGATTCAAAGAGACCAATCACCACACAATGATACTATCCACTTTTGGCAGCACTAACTCACCCGCACGGTTTTAGTTCATGTTACAAAATGTGTCTCGGTGGGGAAAACATGCCTCTTAATTATGAGTCTAAAGACACATCAAACCACATCTCATCACCATGCCACACAGTCATGGGGCCATAAATTTTAGGTAAGGATCCCATGTCCTAGTATGAAAGGAGGGTCCCACACTCATAGTCATCAAGGAACTCCACTTCCTAATCCTATTGGAGGGTAATCCTGGTAAGGTCATTGGGGAACTCCACTGTACATCCCTACTGGAGGGTAATCCCAAAATGTCGAGGAACTCCACTTAACAACCCTAATGGAGGATAACTTGGAAAGATATTTGGATAATTCCATAGTCTGGCCTAGGTAGAGGGTAAGCCCATAATGTTGAGGAACTCCACTGACCAACCTTGGAGGAGGGTAACTCGAAAAGATCATCAGAGGATGCCACTGCCAAACCTTACTAGAGGGTAATGCCCAAGAGAATTCATCGGGGAAATCCACTAACTATCCCTAGGTCATGAGTAAATAAAGAAAGATTTGGTGATCTTGTACGGTCACTGCCATTATCGGGTGTCACCTCAGGGCGTCATGATCATAAAATCTTGCATTCTATCTCAAAATCCACAACATGGGTCAAAATCGCATTCTACATGGAAAATGATCGAGATATTCTATTCACTTGCCTCAACTAGACACCTGGTGAGAAAGTTGCATTTCATCGCATATACTCGAATGCAGTCTCATGGGACTGAGCCATGAGTCCATATTATATCCCCGATATTGGTCTTGAAACACCAACCTAAATTCTAGGTTCGCAGCGTCACAAACTGTTTTTCATTCTGACAACGTATGATAAATATATTTCAGATACAATATTCCACAATAATAATAATTTTATTATTATCGGGTGTTTTGTTTACTCGATCCCGAGTCCGAAAAATGTATCCAACATTGGTCTTAAAATTATTGTCTCAATTCTAGGATCATGTTGTCATTGATGGTTCATCAAACAAATGACTTGGTTAAAATATAGAAGGAATATAATATTATTTATCCAAGATTTATATCTCATATCTCATATCTCATATATCATATCTCAAACCAATAGATCGATCATCCTTGTCCAACAACAATTCCAAATCTATACTTCGCTTTCCAAACTGTTGCCACATCATCGATCCATTGTGAATCTGGGTGCCCAATCAAGCTTGGTACTACCCGACAATGTTGAGCCGGGACCACGAGGATCCAACTGGTGAAGAACGCAAAGGATTGAGGGAGAAATGAAATATAAACCAATGTTTTATATATCACTGTCCAAGAGTTCTTGGATGAAGATCAAGAACAAGGAAATGAGGTATGAACATTGATTAAATAACATGAAATTCGATACATGGGCTCATGAAAAATCCATAACAAGATGCAGATCGAAGAAGAAATAAGGATCTACTCAATATTTTAATCAAAAGGTGTAAAGACACAAAAACATGAGTCTTACCTATATTTTGGATCGATCGGTGGTGAAGAACATGTAGGTGAAACAATTTGATGAAGCTAATGTGTTCATTGAATCCTGATCTGATTCAATTTGATGTTCTATCATCATTCGTCTCAATACTCCAAAGGGAGGAGGAAGAAGCTCTAGTCGGTGGATTCTAGAAATTGTGAGGCCAACCCTGGAAAATTTCCTTTAACGATATATTTATAGACATCATTTTATGTCAAATGAATATATTTTATTAATTTATTTAATTAAATGAATACATTTAATGTACCTCCAAGGAGCAAAGGGTCTGAACATCCCGCGCTAACTCATTTTATATCATGCCTATGAAAAACACCGCATTCTGAACCCAACTATGGTCTCTGATTTCTGATCCAATCAAGTGTTTAATATTTATTAAATTTTCTGTAACTAAATGTATATGCTCAATATAAAATATATCAATATTTTTATAAAATTAATTTTGGGAAAAATGGGTCTCAAAATCACACATTGTCTCAGTGCCTAGCTCTAGAAATATATATATAGAAATTTCTCAAAGACTTAAAAGGGAAAAAATATTTTCTCTACATCATTCCCTCCTTCAAGATTTTCATCCCCACAAAAACTAGGAAAACAACTCAGGATATTGAGCTCTCACATGGCTCCCCAACTCTTAGGAACTTTCCTATACATTTTTTTGCTATCGTAACACACAAACCAACAGGATAGTTCATCCATGCAGGGTCCTCTTTTTCCAATCCTCGATCTCCACTGGGTGCTCTGAAAAGGTCGAACTGTCCTTGATGTCCAACCCACCTCAACCGATGATGTGCATAGAGTTATTAATGTATCTCCTCAGCTACAACACATGGAAGATGTTGTACACCAACTACAGCTATGGGAGTAAGGCGAGGTGGTTGGCGACCACACCGACTCTCTGCATGATCTCAAATGGCCAGATGAACCTCACGGAACACTTTCCTCCCCATCCTAACCTCCACAATCCTCGTCATGGGGAGACTCGCAAGAAAGCAAGGTCTTCCTGATCAAACTCCAAGGGCCTATGAAATCGATCTAGATAGGATTTCGGTATGCTCTAGGTCATCCTCATCCGCTCTCAAATGACCTGGTCATTCTCCGTTGTTGCCTGCACCAACTTTGTTCCCACAAGAGATGTATCACCAATCTTTGTCCAACACAAGGGATACTTGCAGGGTCTCCCGTACAGGGCCTCAAAAGGTTCCATAACAATTTTAGAGTGGTAGTTTTTGTTGTACACAAACCCTTCTAGGGGAATATGGTCCTTCCAGCTTCAACTGAAGTCTAACACACAGTCCCTCCACATATCCTCTAGAACCTAGATATATTATTAGTCTACCCATTGGTCTGGGGATGAAAGGATGTATTCATCCATACATGGGTCCCAAATGCCTCCTGTAGGGATCTCCTAAATTTTTACGTAAATCCCGCATCACGATCATAGACAATCGTTGAGGGTACACCATGAAGGTGAATGATCTCTCATACGTACAACTTCCTCAAACTCTCCACCGAACTCAACTCCCTAATGTCTAGGAAGTGCATAGACTTCGTGAGTCGGTAAAATATCACCCATATGGAGATGTGACCCTTTTCTATGCATGGAATCCCTATGATTAATTTCATGGATATGATGTCCCACTTTCACTTCTGAATGTCAAGGGGATGAATCAAACCTTCCGGAAAGTGGTGCTCAACCTTCACATGCTGATAGTTGTGGAACCTACTGATAGGTGAGGCACTTAGAGATGAACTTAGCTATTCTTTGTCTCATGTCAAACAATAAAACTACCACTAATGTTATTTTTACATCTTCTCCACTCCAGGATGTACAAATAGGGGAGAAGTGTGAAACTACCACATAAACACCTCCCGTATCGTGACTGTAACCACTATTCACCTCTAGAACAAGATAACATGATTCAATCATACATAATATCCATATGGTGTGTTTCCAATAAATATTTTATCAGATAAGACCTCTCAGTCGATGTATCATAGCTAAGACTCTCTCACATGCTCAAGGAGTGAAGGATTCAAAACCATCGACTGATGAAAGGTTCTACCCTCCTAATTCACCACGAACAGTTACAAGGAAGCTGACTACTTAGAAACATCCTTCAATAAGAAAGGATGAAACTTCCTACTAATAGAATATTCCCCAACATTGAATTTTCCAAGATTATAGACTATCTCTAAGGCATAGTCCTATAGGAACTCCAACAAGTGTTTCTATCTCAGGTTAAAGTATCTCTAAGTGAATACATACCCAAAACTCTAGTGGTCTGAATAAACGACAATGAGATCTCCCAAAAGACAGTGTCTCCAAATTATCGTTACAAAAACTATCACTACTTGATCTATTTTGTGAGTTGCATAGTTCTTCTCATGGGGTCTCAACTGCCTCGATCCATATGTGATAACTACATGTTTTGGAATCAACATGCAACTGAGCACATCTCACAAGGCATTAGAATAAAAGACAAAATCCATTCCCTATTTTGGTAGTCTCAATATTAGATCACTCTTCACCCTCTTCTTCAACTCCTCAAAGGCCCACTTTCATTACTCAGACCAAACTACCTTTTCAACATCAGGGCGATCAAAGGGACTGTGATTCTAGAGAAGTATTCTACAGACCTCCTATAGTACTCTTCCAAGCCATGAAATCTCTATACCTCGGAAATGTTCTTGGGTGGATCCCATGAAAGCACTGATTTTATATTTTCTAGATCCATGGATAAACCTTGTTCAGAAATGACAGTCCCCAGAAATTTAACCTCATGTATCCAAAATTCTCACTTCGAGAGCATTTCCTAAAGCTGGTGCTCTCAAAGAATGTCTAAGACCATCCTCGAGTGCTCTGTCTGCTCCTACTCTATTACTGAGTAGAAGAGTATTTCATTGATGAAGACAGTAATGAACTAGTCCAAATATGGATGGAATACCTAGTTCATCAAATCAATAAACACGGCTGGGGAATTCATCACACTAAAGGCTATCACTCAAAACTCATAGTGTTCGTAACGAAATCAGAATTTTAGCCTTGCGAACCCTCAACAGGTGTTAGCCGGATCTACGATTGATCTTTGAGAACCATATTTCTCCTTTCAACTAATCAAAGTGGTCTTCAATTCTCGGAAAGGGGTACTTGTTTTTTATTTTTGTCCAGTTCAGACAATGATAATCTATGCAAAGATGTATGCTCCCATTTTCCTTTTTCATGAACACTAGAGGTGCCTAGGGGGACACACTAGTTCTGATGAAACCTTTCTCATGAAGGTATTCTAACTGCAAACATAGATTCTGAAGCTCAGTAGGTTCCATCTGATATGCTCCAGATGAAATCAGGGCAGTCCTAGGATGCAAGTCAACTAAAAAATTCATCTCTCTCCTTGAGGTAGTCCCAAAACATTATTACGGAAGGTGTTCATATAATATATCATAACTGAAGGAACCTAGACGTATGAAGAGCCTGCTGAATCAAGGGATTCACTTTCCAAATGATGGGTGATGGGATGAATCCTCCATCTCACTGAACCCACATTCATTTCCATGATATCTCTCTCTAGAGAAAAATAATATCTCCCCATCAGTGTGTGTACATTTTACTTATATTCAGTGACAATAAATCATGGGTCAAACCATAGAAATCCAATACATACCCAATATGACATCATAGAGTTCAATTGTCAAGACCAAAAGGCCACATGTGAATCACTCTTCTCCAAGTGACAGCTTGCACTGCCTGCAGATGAAAGATACATAAGAAGTGTTCTTAGTAGGAACCTCAAATTGAAGTTGATGTGATCATGCCTATTCTAGGAGATACAACTCATGAATCATGAGTATTGAGATAAAATAATGACTGCCACCTATTTCTAATAATACTGATATAATAGTAGAATAAACACAGATCCTACCTCCGATCATCTCATGTGTTTCAGGATCATAGAGATCCAAAGCATGCATCTATCTGCAATCATGGCCACCATCTCCCTGAGCCTGATGTCGGACACCTGGTGCTGGTGGTGGAAGGGCCTCGTAAATTATTCCTCCACCTACAATTCCTCCTTCTCCTCTTCTAGCTCCACCTCCCCATAGACCACCATGTCCATGCCTGGGAGATCCCTTATCATGGTGTTGCCTCTACTGTGGTGGGCCATTAGCTATCTTCTTGGGCTGCTCAACACATTTAGTTGGACAATATCATTCCATGTGACCCTTCCTATTGCAAGAATAACACTGACCCTCCCCAAGCTGCCCTAGTGCTCTACGCTGCCCCTGCGCTGTATGACTACGTCCCTGAGCTTGCTTATGAAAGGGTCTCCTGTGCCGATGCCTACTAGCTATTGCAGATGACTCAGCTCCACAATGCCCACTGCTAGCTCCAACTATGTGACATCCCTATAATATAAATATCTCTATCACCATTTCCCTCTCCAACACCATAGTATAGGTGGGGATTCACAAGGGAACTATACTAGCATAAATCTCTCAATCGATTCCCTGCTCAAAATTCCATGCTCAGATGTATCTGTCCCTGATCATGTCAAGAGAGTAATGTGTAATGTCTGTAAACCTCACTATGTTATCAAACACCTTCATCCCTCTTTGATTCAATTCCAAAATATCCTGGATCTGAACTGAGCATAAGTAGGAGGGGAAATACTACTCACAAAACAGCTACTAGTAGTCGTCCCACAAGAGTACCGACTTATCATGCATCTGTTTAACCAGGATCCACCAACATCAAGATGATCTATGGAAAGGCTGGATTCCAAATCCACCACCTGATCTATCAAGTTCTAAACAATCCTAAAGATGGTGACTGCCAACTCAAGGCAATCCCCTTCTGCTTGGATATTTTCCCAACTGTGGAACCTTAGTGGTCTCTGATGTTGGAAATCATGGAGTGTGCTATGACTATATGAATCTTCAGCCTACCCTGATGGGATGATCTACTACTTAGAAGATGGAGGTGCTATTACCTACCCACCTAGAGGAAGGGTATCACATGATAGACCCTGAACTGAGGCCCCGTCAGTCATAGGATTGTCGTCACAAACTGAACCTGGTATCCTGACTGGCTATCATCGCGGAGGCATCCTGAAAGTTATCAAAGAGTACCATGATCAGATGAACATATATATATATATATATATATATATATATATATATATATCAACAAAAATGAAGAGATGACTCCATAAGCATAGTCGAAGACTCAATCCTATATGACTCATGTACCATTAATCCCTGAAACAAATGTTTCAGCATGACGAGTGGACAAGCAGGTAGTCAAGGTCTTGGTGAATGGATATGTCAGCTGCTCGTACCATCATTAGACTCCCTAGATTGAGAGCCATAGTTGAGAAACTTTGACACTATTTCCCTAAACCCAACTAATCCCCTTTAAGGGGATACTTCTGAACAACATCCCAATGAATTAACTTTCTCTGATACAAATTTTTCACGACCCGACCCATGTCGGGGCTCAAACCACAACTACCCTAAGCCCGCCTTCATAGTCTAGGGGTGGCGACAAAGCATCAAAGGCATAACTAAACTCAGGGAGGCCACTTCCTAAGTATATGTACACACACACACACAACCAAATCAAAGTAAAATTGCATAAGGAAAGGGGAAAAGACACAACAATGCTATAAAATAAAATAGGCATGCATGAACCTCTAGACGGTACAAAAGTATGGTAGTCTAAATTGAAAAGAAAATGTAAAAATACATTCCCAACTAGAAATGTGTCCCAACCTCATAGAAAATTGGAAAAATAAACAACTAAATGAGAGACCAGCTCCTGAATCCCAAACTACGACAACCGTACATGGTCGAAGAACCCAGTATCCCTAAGCTCCTCTCAAGTCACAGTCAACCTGTTCATCGTCTGTAAAAGACACGACACGTGTGGGAAAAACCCATGCATGGGTGATTATATACAGACCTAGTAGAATGAACCAAAAGGGGTGAAGGGGGAGCAGTAAGAGATACAATCGAAGAAGGAAACAGTAGATAAAACAAAATACAATGAAAAATTAGAGGTCAACCCAACAGAGAATGAAAGTAAGCTCTTCTAATCAAAAGGAGATCGACACGGTGCAGAGATAATTGAAATATTTTTGGTCGATGTTCAGCCAGCAGAGCACGAGATACCACAGCTTCTGAAGCAGCAGATCATGCTGGCATGTCCAGAACAGTTGTTCAACCACGACATGGCTCTAGCAGTTTTGTCCTGAAGTTCAACAGATGTCCAACCCACTTCCATGAAAGGCCTTTTAAGGTTCTTCTAGCCTCCATCCAAGGATTCAATACTACTATTAATACTTTTCAAGGATATTTAGAGGATATTAGAAGATTCTAACAAGATGTCATCAAATTTCTAAATGCACGTCACTTAAATGAAATAGCTACACACTTTAAAGAGTGTCTGTGATCGTTAAAACAAAAGATGCGGATGACATGTGAAAATAGGGAAAAGTTCATTTCCATAAGGAGACAAGAAAAAATCTACCCAAAAAGGAAAACAAGATTAAAGTAGAAGCCCCCCAAGTGAGCTGAACAAGCATAATCATCTTCTGCCACCACCGTCGACCTCTTAAGTGGAAGCCCCTCCCCCAAGATTTGGTCTTTTCCATGTTTTTTCATCATCAATTTGAGAATCAACATTGTCATACAATGGGGTGGGACCCTATCAAAGGTCATATTCTCCATATGGACCTGAACCCTCAAACACGGTCTGCTGGAGTTTTCCCAGTCCCTTATTATTTAGCATCAATCTTGAAGATCCGCTGATCTGAACTGAGATCATTGGTGGTCTCAATTCGTGAGGTCTATCTTTCAACCTGAGTGATTCTGCAAGCTTTATCACATTCCTCCAAGAATGCTTCTATGCTACTTGATTTATTCAAATTGTTAATAATGTTGAAGATACTCTTTATTCTAGTACCATTGTAAGGATCCGACTTGACACAATGTGTTTTAGTCTTACTAGACTCATTGGGTGTCTTCATGGATAAATCATCCAGGGCAGATTTCTTCTCAGAACCAGAAGATGAGAAAAACACTTGGATTGAAAGTGGTCCAGTTTGTGTAGTATTTCCCAATGCAGTGTCATAAGTAAGATCAATATGATCCATGTTGGCTATGTGACATCCCGGATCCGGCTACCCCTCAACCCGAGCCCCGAGCCCGATTGGCCACATGACCCCTGACTCGTATCCCCATAGGCCAGGGGCTGGCGACTAGCAGCAGGGGTGTTATGGTAAGTTAGTGTGGAGACTGTACCCCCATGTCAGAGTACACAGTGGTATAGCAGGAAAGTAGTAAAAATAGAGGAATCACAACCAATGGTAAACAGGAGAAAAACGGGAAACATACAAACCATCCAATAGAGAAAAGAAAACCATTATAGATATACAAAAGCCACATAGGCAGTGTCTGATACGAAATGGATGCATGTAATTTTGATATAATAATACAAAAAGAGAACAAAGAACAAAAGTATTCCATGAGCATCTCTATCCAAGCTCAATCCTCTGCTCTGGATCTCCATCTAGAACATACATGTATCAACAACCTAGAGCTGTGCCTTTTCCCATACTAGTACCTGCAGTAGAAAAGTCAACACGGGTGTCGAGGAGGCCTCCCAAGTACGGTGTGAGACAAGTCTTTGTAGGCCACCACCAACGATGTCTACGTGTAATCTAAATAGGTGTTCCCAAAATAAAAAGTGTGTGGTAAACTGCAAGTAAGTAAAGAAAAGAAATAAAGAACCCTCTCGCTCAGGTTCCGGAAGGACACCTAGGGGGTCTACCTGCTTTAGATCATGGCTGGTATTCTGAACAATCACCAGGGGTATAAGTACATAGATATAAGTTATTACTGGAACATGGTAAGAATTCCTCTCATCCAAAAGCACTGTAGTTGGAACATGGTAAGAATTCCTCCCACCCACACACAGAGATTTATCCGACATGGGGTAAGAATGCCTCCCACCCACACACGGAGATTTATCTGGCATGGGGTAAGAATCCCTCCCCCCCACACATGGAGATTCATCTGGAATAGTGTAAGAATGCTTCCCTCCCACACACAGGTTATCACAAGCATGCCAACACAGCAAGGAATAACCATTCACATCACAATATATAAGTCAATCCATCTTATATCATATCACATTAACAAAGCATGACATTTCCCAATCACATTATAAGGAAAACACACATCCCAACTCATTAAAGAGTTCAGGCTATCTCATCCTATCCAACCTCTAACCAAACCATCTTATTTGCCTAACATGGAAAATTCCTTTCAAGACATATTGTTACGGTCCAAAGGTGAAAAAAGGGACAAATGTCAAGGTATAACACTCATGGTTAACCTTACCCATTCCATACCTCTTCTAAGCACCATATCCAGGTTAGATTTATCAATCCCACACCACATGGGTCATTTACACATGAAGAAATCAATATAAATATGGGTTTTGACGGAAGAAAAACCCCGACACGATGATAATAACTAAACAAGGTGAAAACCCAAAATGGAAACCACGTGACCACCTACCTTAGAGCTGTATGCGTAGGCTCACTTGATATCGACCTTAGATTCACATTAGGTTAGAAGGGTTTTGAGTTCTAGTCCAATACCCTAGAAATAGGGCATATGATCCTACATCAAAATAGCGAAACGAATACCAAGATTCACCGAGGAAGGAAGCTTAGGTGTGGTTAGCCTTACCTTGGCCTTTCCAAATCTTCCGATGGATCAAGAATCAGGTGAAGAATGAAGAAACGACAAGAGATTAAGACAGGAGAGGGTTTGGAGCTCAAAATAGGGCAACCCTATGTTCTTTCTGTAGGAAGGAGGAAGAAAGAAAGCCTTTAGGCTTTTAAAACAAAATAAGGGAAAATGGTAAATTCACCCAGAACAGGGTCGCAAGGTTTAGGCGCACAGTTTACCAAATGGTGCGCAAACCGTGTGCACCTCACTTCCTTATGACCAAGGGCTTCATGGTTTAGGAACACAATTTACCCAAACTGTGCGCAACCCGTGCACATCTTCATACCTCCAGACCAAAGGCCGCACGGTGTTTCTGAAACCATGCGCATGCCATGGGCCACTATATGCAAGTCCATTTCTCAAACTCACGGGCTCCAAATCAACCCCGGACACTTCCCAAACCTTCCTTAGGATGTTACCCACATTACACAAGCTTAAAGGAAAAATTTGAAAGAAAAACTAATGATCTGTACCTTGTCCAATGAGTCGGGTCGTTACAACCTCCCCTCCTTAAAGCAACTCGTCCTCAAGTTGGACTTCCGAGGGTACTGAGGTGCCCTCAATGAAAATCTCTGGCCATTGAGAATGTATATTAGCCTCTCATTCCCAGGTCTCGTCCTGTACTCGGTCGTGCTGCCATAGCACCCGTACAAGAGGAGCGAACCTGCCAAGGAGTGTCTTCACACTCCGGTCAAAAATTTGCATTGGATACTCCTCGAAGGAAGCATCCATATCCAGTTCAACATCATCAGGATGAAAAACATGAGTCGGATCTGAAAAGTACCATCATAGCTGAGATACATGAAAATCATCATGCATGTCCTGATATCTCTGCGGAAGTGCAAGCTGGTAAGCTACTGGTCCGATCCACTTCATCACCTCAAAGTATCCTATGAACCTTGGTGAAAGCTTACCCTGCTTCCGTATACATATTTTCCCCAACCTGCGTGAGACCTTCAACAAAACCTAGTTCCCAACCTTGAACTCAAGAGGTTGACGGTGCTTTTTACCATAAGACTACTATCTAGACTGAGTTGTCTGCATACACTTCCTAATAATTTTTATCTAATCTATAGTCTCTTGCACAAGACATGGTCCTAGAACAACTGCCTCCCCTACTTCAAGGGAACACAAATGCGAGTGACAAGCCCTACCATATAAGGCTTCATAGGGAGCCATCTCAATGGTAGCCTGGAAGCTATTATTATAACCGAACTCGACAAGAGGAATTTGTTTATCCCATGAACCTCCAAAATCGAGAACACATGCATGTATCATATCCTCTAGTACCTGTATAGTCCGCTCGGTCTGTCTGTCAGTCTACGGGTGATAGCTCATGCTCAAAAGTACTTGCGTACCCAATGTCTTCTGTAAACCCTGCCAGAACTGAGATGTAAAATGAGGATTTCTATCCGAGACAACAGAACTAGGTGCTCCATGAAGGGACACTATTTCCATGACATACAGTCTTCCTAAGTCATTAATCGTGAAGGTCTCCCTCATAGGTAAGAAATGTGCGACCTTTGTCAGAGGGTCGATGATAACCCATACTACATCATTGTCACGAGGTGACCTGGGTAAAATGGTTACAAAGTCCATAGAAACATCATCCCATTTCCACTCCAGAATGGAAAACGACTACAGAAGCCCTATCAGACGCTGATGTTCTTCCTTCACCTGCTGATAGGTTGAACAACGCGTGATAAAACCGACTATCTCCCGCTTCATGCTAGGCCACCAGTACTGTCGTCGCAAATCACGATACATTTTGGTGATGCCTAGGTGAACTCCCAATGCTGATGCATGGAAATCCCTCATCATATCCTCTCTGTTGACTGCTGGGACCCACACACACCCACGGAACAATAAATTATCACCTTCATCCATGGTCCAATATGTAGAGGCATCATCAGTGACACTTTCTCATAGAACAAGGCCTTCCAGATCTGATAACTTTCTTTCCCTGACCCATTCCAAAAGAGTAGATGTCACCACTAAGGCTGAGAGAACAGTTTGACCCTGACCCTCCTGAACCTCAACGTACATCTCTAAAAATAGGGCCATCTTCTTCCACTCCTCATTAGATTCCCGAACCACTTGTTACTGAGTTTTTCGACTCAGCGCATTGGCTACTGAATTTCCTTTTGTAGGAGTGTAGGCCAGTTCAAAATCAAAGGATTTCCAGTACTCAACCCACCTGTGTTGCCTGAGATTTAGATCCCACTGAGTGAAGATATATTTGATGCTTTTGTGGTCAGTGTATACCACAAAATGCTCTCCCAAAAAATAGTGTCTCCAACAGCGTAAGGCATGTACAACTGTTGTGAGATCTAGGTCGTGCGTCAGATAATTCCGTTCATGAGCATTTAATTGACGAGAACCATACGCAACGACTCAGTCTCCCTGCATCAAGACAGCTCCAAAACTGATACACGACGCGTCACAATAGACCATATAAGCTCTGCCTGGCTCCATCATGATCAGTATCGAAGCTGAAGTTACTCTTCCCTTCAGTTCCTAAAAAGCTACCTCACAAGGTTCTGACCAATAAAATCTCACCCTTTTTATGGTCGAAGTTATAAGCAGTGCTGCTAGGCATGAAAAGTCATGAATGAACCACCTAAAATATCCAGAAATCCCCAAGAAACTCCGGACATCAAAGACATTCTTGGGTTTCTCCCAAGAAATTATAGCACTCACCTTCTCAGGGTCAACTGAAACTCTAGACTCAGAGATAATGTGACCCAGGAAGTGAACCTTATTTATCCAAAAGTGGCATTTAATGAGCTTTGCATAAAGATGATGCTCTCTTAGTGTATTCAACAAGATCTCAAGATGGGTTGCATGGTCGTGTCTCGAGTGTGAATAGACTAAGATATCATCCACAAATAAAACCACAAAAGAATCAACGTAAGGGTGAAAAATCCAATTCATAAGAGCCAAAAACACTGCAGGTGCATTCATAAGCCCAAACGGCATGACTAGTTACTCATAGAGACCATACCTTCTCCTGAATGCAGTGCAAGGTATGTATGAAGTCCTAACATGCACCTGGTGATAGCCCGACCTCAAATATATCTTTGAAAATACCTTCGCTCCTTGGATCTGATCGAAGAGGACATCAATTAGAGGTAAAGGATACCGAATCTTAATATTCAGCTGATTTAACTTAGGATAATCCATGAAAAGACGAAGGGTACCATCTGCATTTTTTGGAAAAAAGAACAGGTGATCCCCAAGGAGAAGTACTGGGACGTATAAAGCCTTTTGCTTCCAGGTCCTCCAACTGACTCTTGAGCCCCAGAAGTTCCTTAGGTACCATCCTATAATGAGGAATGGTCACTGGTGCTGCTCTTGGTAGAAGCTCAATAGTAAACTCTACCTCTCGCACTGGAGGTAGACCAGAGAAATCATCAAGGAAGACATCACTAAAATTCTCCACCACCAGAGGATAAATAGAGGGTTGTAACCCTTGATCATTGAGATAAAGACTGGAAACCTGTGTCGTGAAACCACCCAAACTCTGGTGTTCCAGTCCTGCTCATGTCAAACTAATATCCCATTCTCTCTTATGCATATACGTGTTGCCCTTTGGTGACATGAACGCCACCCTCTGACGATAGCAGTCAATCTGGGAGCTATAGGGAACTAACCAGTCCATCCCGATTATTACATCAAAACCTTTCATATCTAGAACATAAAGGTTCCACACGAAAATGTAACTGCCCACCTCAAGGGGAAAATTCTGAATACGATGAATGCCCTTTGAACGGATACCTAATGGGGTATCTAATGTGATCATTCCATGATATGACTCAACGTCGAGGCCCAAACATCCGATAATTTCCTCGGATATAAAAGTGTGAGAAGCTCCTGTATCAAGAAAAGCAGATACTAACATAGAGGCAACTAGAATCGTACCTTGTATAATAGATGGTTTGGCGTACTGCTCTTGTTTCATAGGCTTGACTGCATACAACTGGCCAGTACCACGACCCTGAGTCATAGCCTGGCTACCCTGAGTAGACCCGCCCTGCTAGTGCTGAGAGTCATACGCCTGATTACCTCTGCCTTGACTGCCGCCACAACCTGATCGGCCGGCGGTATTCCAGCTGCCTGACTGACGTGATCCTGCCGATCCAGCACTAGATCATGGAGTAGGTACAGATCCCTGCTCGCTAGGCCCTGGGGGAGAAGCCCTGTATAAACGATGGAGATAACACAACCTACCACAACCTCTGCACTCCACTGGATTTTGCATACACTTCCTCCACAAATGTCCTGGCACACCACATTGGTGATAGATAGGAGTAAACCTGAGAAAAGGGTCTGACAACTACTAACAACATGAGAGTCCTAAAAACTCATCTTCTTCCTAGAAGCAGATCCAATAGAACCCTTAGGTGTCGAACCGACCTGGTTCAAACTGTCCAATTCTCTCAAATTCCTCTCTATGATCAAAGCCTGATTGACAATCTCTGAAACCGTCATCAGCCTGAACACGTTAACCTACGACTGGATGGCGTAACACATCCCATCCTCAAAAATCCTAGTGGTTGTGAGATCATCAACATCTAGTTTAGGAGAAATCTCTATAACTCAAGGAAACGGGACGAATACTCCATGACTGTCATGGTCCCTTGCTGCTGATTCATAAACTCCCTAGCTCTGTCAGCCCTCAATGTCTGGGGAAAGAAATAATCATAGAAGATAGTCCTAAAATCAGTCTAGATCATATCTCTCTACTATCCTGACTGGGTGATGACATCCCACCACCTCCTGGATGAACCATGTTGCATATAAGCTGCGAGCCTAACCCTCCACTCTAGAGGCATCTCATGGTGCTCGAAGATGGTCCGAATAGATTCCAACCAGGACTCCGCAGCAAGTGGTTCGACATCTCCCGTAAATTTAGGAGGATGCTGCCACTGAAACTCACGGGTCAACACTTCCATACTCGGGGTAGGTCGCACTCCACCTTGAATACTCTGCATCATACAGAAGAATCTCTCACGGAACTGGGCATCAGCGCCCATCTTAGGAATAGATAGAGGAGCCGCGGGTGGCTCGACAGGAAGATCAAATGGCGGCTTAGGGCCCACCAACTCAGGAACATGATCGCCACCGCCTTCAGCATGAATGAATCAAGGACGTCTCAGAGTCATAGTGCTACAATGCCAAACAAACGTCTCAAAAGAAGGAACCAACAAATTAAAGGTTGAACTCTAGAATCTAGGACATGTACTAAGACTTCTTACCCCTAAGATCACCTATCCATACCCATGTGCATTCATAATAAAACCTGCAATTGATCCAATTTAACATAATCTAGTGACATGGAATTTTCCAGTTCATAAAGTCCCATACACCTCATGAACTGAAATATGACACACACTTGGAAGTCATTTCTCATTTACCTGTTCTAATTAAGTATTTGGATTTACTTTAAGGAAAATGTTTGGTTTAGTTAGAATGTCATTTTCCGATCCATAAGGGCCCATACACCTTATGAACCAAAGAGTGACACCCACTAAAAGCACCTCATTACTCAATTCAAAACATGCATGAAGTATTAGAGAAATTTTGCACATATTAACTAGGAAAGGAAATAAACAACATCAATGCTCGCTGAAAATTTCAATGTGGCATGGAAAGAAGCATGGACTAATCATATTGTGCCTATCATGATGTATGTTCTAATGTATAACCCTCATTTCATCAGGTCAAACCATGAAGTTCAAATTCCAACATTGAAAATCTCAATAACATCACAAAACATGTGAAGCACCCAATGGTGAAATGGCATCAACAGTAAATAGAAGAATCAATAACAACATAATTTAGGAAACTTGGTATTTTCACTGTACGTGGGTTCGCGACGCCCAATCACGACTCATGGCTAATTCCCTACACATTCCCAGCCTCCAATTTTGTCGTCGCCAAATAGTAAATCAAGAAAGAAAGAACCTCTGATACCACTTTGTGACATCCCGGACCCGGCTGCCCCACAACTCGATCCCCGAGCCCAGTTGGCCACATGACCCCTGGCTCGTCTCCCAATAGGCCAGGGGCTGCCGACTAGTAGCGGGGGTGTAATGGTAAGTCAGTGGGGAGACTATAACCCCATGTCAGAGTACACAATGGTATAGTAGCAAAGTAGTAAAAATAGCAGAAGCACAACCAATGGTAAACATGAGAAAAAGGGGAAACATACAAACCAGGTTAGATTCATCAATGTCATACCACACGGGTCATTTAGACATGAATCAATCAATATAAATACGAGTTTTGACAGAAGAAAAACCAGGATGATAATAACTCAAAAAGGCGAAAACCCAAAATGGAAACCACATGACCACCTACCATAGAGTTGTAAGCATAGGCTCGCTTGATATCAACCTCAGATTCGCAGTAGGTTGGAAGAGATCTATGTTCCAGTACAATGCCCTTGAAATACTGTATCTGATCTTGCATCAAAATAGTGAAAAGAATACCAAGATTCACCGAGTATGGAAGCTTAGGTGTGGTTAGCCTTACCTTGGCCTTTCCAAAGCTTCCAACAGATCAAGAATCGGGTTCTGGACGAAGAAACGAAAAGAGATGGATGGAGGATAGGGTTTGGAGCTCAAAGGAGGGATCCCCTCTGTTCTGTCCGCGGGAAGGAGGAAGAAAGAAAGCCTTTAGGCTTTTAAAAGAAAGGTAAAATGGTAAATTCACCCAGAACAGGGTCGTACGGTTTAGGCGCACAGTTTACCAGACCGTGCGCAAACCCTGCGCACCTCAGTGCCTTATAACCAATGGCCGCATGGTTTAGCCGCACAGTTTAACCAAACCGTGCCCAACCCATTTCCCATCTTCCTTCCTCTAGACCAAAGGCTGCACGGTTTGTCTAAAACCGTGCGCAAGCCTTGCACATGCCATGCACCACTGTCTGCAAGTCCATTTATCAAACTCCCGGGCTCCGAACCAACCCCGAACACTCCCCGGACCTTCCTTAGGATGTTACCCACATTACACAAGCTTAAAGGAAAGATTGAAAAGAAAAACAAACAATCCATGACTTTTACAAAGAGTTGGGTCGTTAAAGGCTGCCTTATATCAGTTTGGTTGTTAGATACTGTTCTTTACTACATCAGCACCTGCTTCTTAGCATCATTTGGAACCACCATTTGATCTTACAACATTTTATAAACAGCTTTTTTACCCTGAATATCAATAGGGGAACCAGGGTTCACCATGTCCATGTGTTCTTTAAATTGGACTGGGACTGAAGAAATCCATCGTTGGTTCCCAATTGATACTGTGGTGTCCAGATAAGCCCAGTTCCTCTTCTGAACATGAGCCTTACTAGGATACATAGTTGAACCTCCATGCTTCTCCACTGCCTCAGAGTTCTAAATGATTCCCTTTATAATTCCCATTCCAAGAGTATCAAAAACTATTTTCGTAGTTTTTATAATGATATCATGTTCAGTAGCCTCAACAACAACAATTGTTCCAATATCAAGAGAAGTAGAAACAATCCTCGATTACTCATTACAAATAATAGACATAGAAATCACTCCAACTGATGAATCAACCACCAAGGAAGTTTCCACATCATGATTTCACATTCAGGTGCATATATTCTTTTTTTTGAGAATATTTTGTTTTGAATAGTTCTCAGGTCATTCTGGGTGATTTTTGTGAAATGTTAGAGTTTTCTGGGCATATGCATTGTTTGCACACAGTTATGGGAAACCATGCGGAATTATCAAGAAATCGTGCTTCGTGTGGGAGTTTGAGAAAATGGAATTTCTCACAATTGGAGAACAGTTAGTCAAACTGTGTGACCAAACCATGCGGTTTCTCTAGTGTATAAAAACGAGCACATGATTGACACACAATTTGTCAAATCGTGTAGCCAAAACGTGTGACATAGATTAATGAATATGAATTTTTTTAACCCAAAATGCCTCCCATTAACCAAATTCTTCCTCCTACAGCTTAGGCTCTTTACCCCATAGATATTTTGAAGATCCCATCCCTTCTAGAGAGCGATTATAATGAATCTTGAGGCGTTAGATCTAAGAAATTCATGGTAAGATCCCGTTCATTATTGTTCATCATTTTTATTGGTCTTATCTCTTTATTTTGAAAGGAATCATAGATTGGAGATGTTATGGAATGATCTAAGGGTTGTGTCATGATTTTATGGGTTTTTGTATAAATAAATTGTGATAAAGGTAAAGACTGGATCTACTAAGATCATTGTGTTTTTCTTTAGGAATTGTCATCGTAGGTGGTTTCTCTTTGCTCTGTTGATCTTAGTATTGTTGAATCATGGTTTATTGATTGGGCTTCCATGGTTTAGGTATCTTCTTTGTTTCTTAGGATCCTTAGTTCCACTTGTTATGTGGATCCAATTCTATTGTTGGGTATACCAAATTTTTTAGGTGGGTGATTTCATAAAAAGCCTTTTTATGGACAAGAATTGGTTGCTCATTTTAAATTATTTTTCTAAGTTTTTTAATGTCATGATCTATGATTCTTGAAATGCGATAGTATCATCTCCTTGTTATATTTTTATCTACTTTTGTAAAATGTATTTCCTATTTGGTATTGATGATGAAAAATTAATTTCAAATCATTTTTTATTGTATATTTGGGCATTTTGATTATTTATGTGTGATATGCCCTGAAATGATTTGAACTGTGAAAATATAATCCTCCAAGTATGGAATGTTTGTGAAAATGAAAGTCTCCATGTTTGGGTTTTTTTTGAAATTGAAAGTCTTTATGTGTGGGATATAGCATATGGGAACCCGGGGTACTTAGGAGGGGATAGATTTAGGGAATGCACCGTAGGATTGTTTATGGCTACCAATCATGGATTTAATCTATCCCTCAACCAACTGCCCTGACCCACATTTATTACTTCCCAGCTATCCTAACAACAAAACACTGAAGTAAGAAGACAATACTAACCTTATTTAATATATCCTACCTACCACTAATTGACCACAACACACTGTACAATACACCACTTACGTAGCTCCTACATAGCCTCTTCCATGGTGTTGGGTGTTTTGGGAGGCAAAACTGCCAAATTTTGTGCACTAGGGCGGGGTGCAAGCCATGTTGATGATGTTGTTGCATTTAATGTAGGTAAACCTCTTTAATTCATGTTTTCTATAACTCCATTACTCCCCTGTGAATTCCAAAAGATTCATGATGGTTTTTAAAGACTATAAATAGAGAAATATTGGTGGAGTTTTTTTGTACTTTTTCTGAAAAAAAATTAAATCACATATGTTAATGATTTTAAAAAAATATGCTAAAAAGGCAGCATGGGTGATGCCACCATTATGTTGACGCACAAAGACGGAATTGTCGATGCCAACTTCGTTCCCCTGCACCGCGTTTGTCCCGGATCAATGACATGACAATGGCGGTAGGTGGATGCCATCTTTCACCTCTTGGTAAGGCAAAAGGTGGCGTCGGTGGTGCCACCTTTGGCCTTACCCAGAGGCGAAAGACGACATCGGTGATGCTGCCTATGCATCACCTCCCTATAAAGGGCCATCCCCCTTATTATCACTAAATTTTTCACTTCATCTCTCATAAATCCTCTCCATCTCTCTTTAAAAAATTCATTTTATTTGCGGCTTTTTTCGAAGTATCATTCAGAGGTATTTTAATTCATTTAATTTATTGTTTTTTATTTATTTAATTGAATTCTTTTTTGTTTTAAATATTTCATTTTTATGTAGTTGAGGTAGTTCTTAATATTTTTTTATTAGGTTGTGTAATTAGTTCTATATAGTTTGAAATAATTATTGTTATTAGTATAGATTAAGTATAGATTAAGTATAGATTAAGTTAGGAGTAACTTAGGATTAAGTATTGTGAAATTTTGGTAGCATAAATATTATGTGGTTATCTAAGAAATAAAATCCTTTTCTGGAAACAAACAAGTGGATGTGGCTCTCACACAGATGTACCTAGGAGTGAAAACTTTGACATGAAGTTTCGGCCTTGACCCGGGGTATCCTGATACATGACAAAAGGCCTTGCTGCACTCCTGGTTTGACACTCCCAGGGGATATTTTTAAGATGATTCATGTTTTCTTTATGAAATAATAAAATATCTAAGAAAATAAAAATCAAATTAGTATATTTATCAATAATATAATGATAATTATGATGTTAGAAAATGAAATAAGGAAAAAAGCATTAACGAATGAAATTTATTATTAGTAATTAAAGATGTTTAATTAGTTTAATTAGTTATATATAGTTTAGAAATAATATGTATTATTAGTAATGAATAATTATAGACTAATTAATGATAAATTAGGATTAAAAATGAATAAATATGATTAGTTAATTATAAATAACTAATGAATATATTTTGATTAAGGATTAAGGAATAAATAATTAAAGAATAACTTAATAATTATTAACTAGTGATTAAAGAATGAGTGATTAGTTAAAAAAGTTATTATTAGTAATTAAAGATGTCATTTATTAATTAGTTTAATTAGTTATATATTTTAGAAATAATAATTATTATTAGTAATGATTAATTAAAGATTAATTAATGATAACTTAGGATTAAAAATGAATACATATGATTAGTTAATTATAATTAACTATTTAATATAATATGATTAAAGATTAAATAATAAATTATTAAATAATAACTTAATAATGATTAACATGTGATTAAAATTTTGTATAAAAAACATTACTGTAATATTTTAGGGTAAGGAAAGGCATCCTAAAATTTCATTCTGATAAAATTTATATGGTCAACCGTAATTGTTAATATTTGTTACAGTGTCATAATTTTGATGAAAGAAACATTTTTAACGTAGAGATTTATCTTTGCCTATGTGTATTACTATGGGGAGGTTATTTAAATTGATAAAGGAGATTCATATAGTACACAACCAATAATGGTGGTTAGTACATCTTCTTGTGTAACCATAAGTGACCTTCAAGAGTGAATTTGTGGTTCCTTAAATCTGGGACCCGATCAAGAGATCAATTTTATGATCCGTAGACATTTGAAATTCCCAGAAACATTGTGTCATCTAGCTTTTTCATTGGTTGCTGATGCACAATGGGTCCAAGAAATTAATTTATTTTCTCAACAGTCAGATGGTACCATGGTGAAGTCATACGTTGATGTTGTCACTATACAATAACAATGTCCAGTTGTACGAAGACGTAGAATTAAAATAGTGTTTGAAGATAGTCCACCCCATGAAATTGAGCCTATTCTATATGATGTAGTAGTAGAGGACAACCTAGATGATCTCACAGATATACATGTCAATCCGACTTCCGAAGAGGAGTTTCGTAATGACGGATCAGATGGTGACAAAAGTGCTGATCGAGAGGGATCAGCTGAAGTTAGGAAGAAGGTTTTGAGAAATTAATTAGTTGTACATCAACCACGACCTACAATAAATCACCCACCACTCTTTTCATATTCGTCAGAAGCAATGAAACATGTGCCTAAATTCGACAATAATGTTTTCACACCGGCAATTGAGTTCCCCAGAGTTGTATTGGATAGGTTTAGTGAGTTGGGAAAAACCGTATATATTGGAAGGAATTTTCTAAGTAAATATGCATTAAAAAGCACACTAAATAGATTTCAAATTGAGAGGCGATGTAGGTATATAGTTCATGAATCATGTCGTAGTAAATATTTCATACAGTGTGAGAAGTATAGGAATGATTGTAAATTTCACTTGAGGGTGATTTCAGACATTACATTTGTATGTTGGAGAATCTAGAGGATTGAGGCAGCTCATACTTGCGTTAAACCAAGCCTCACCCAAGATCATACCTCATTGAATACAGAATTTGTGTCATATATTATTTCTGAGATAAATAGGACATGTCAAGATGTTCCAATATCCCTTATGGAATAGAGAATTCAACAGAAAATTGGTTATAATATTTCCTATAATAAGGCATGGATGGCAAGACAGAAGGAAATTGTGAAGGTCTATAGTGATTGGGATGACTCATATCGGGTGTTTCCATAATTGATAGTCCTACTGAGGCATCATAACCAAGTTATCTTCCATCTGGATACAAACTAACATGTGTCTAATGATAATCGACTTGATCCATCTCGTGTTCAATTTCACCAGTTGTTCTGGGCATTCCTTCCCTCTATCTCCACGTTTCATTTCAGAAAACAATTATTCAGATTAATGGAACATTTATATACAAAAAATACAAGGGTTTATTATTGATTGTGTCAACCCAAGATGGAAACCTTTCACCTATTCTGCTTTCATTTTCCATTGTAGAGAAAGAAAACTATGAATCATGGAGTTGGTTTATGGCATGTATCAAGAACCATTTCACCAACATTCGGGGTGTTTGTTTGATATATGATTTCCATATATCAATTAATAAGGCAATCAATGTGGATCTTGATACATGGCGATACCCAAATACACAACATCAGTTCTGCATTAGACACATTTCTAGAAATGTGCATAAAAAATTCCCCAACGAACTGATGAAGAAAGCAATCACAAGGCTTGGTAAACATTGTATTTGTTATTTTTTTTATTATTTCAACATAAATATAAAATTAAATTATGTGAAATATCATCTATTCTGTGTAGCATAGGAGTCGGAACAATAGCGGTTTGAATAAAATTTTGAAAAAAATCTCTAGACTAATCAAGAAGTTTATGATTATATGATGTGGATTCCAAAAGAGAAATGGAAATTGGCATATAATAGGGGGAATAGGTATAGACACATGATGACAAACATTGTGGAGTGATTAAATGATGTTTCAAAGGATTCACAAGCTACCTATAATAACCCTAGTTCAGGAGACATTATATCGATGCGTGAAGTACTTTGTTGATAGAAAAAAACTTGCATCTGATGGAATACAGTAGGGGATATGATACAGAAGAAACATTCAATGAGATTTTGAAAAGAATATTAAAGAAGATTATGGTTATCATGTCTGCATTTTTTGATGAGAAGAATCTCGATTTGAAGTTCAAGAGCATTCATACCCCATCACAAATCGCATTAGTGAAAAATATTGGTATTACTGTAAACAAGGAAATGTCAATTTGGAATCTTCTAGGAATTACGGTTTACATGCACACATGTCATCACAACACGTGACTCTATGAACATATCATGAGAAGAAAATGTTGATCCAGTGTACTGGATGGATACCATTGCTAACCGTTATGTTGCACCATGGGCACCTATTGGGGAGTATCGTTATTTCCCAATGCCCTAAGGTCAGCCGATAGAGATACCTGACATCAATCGGTTTTGTCCTCATGGGATACCGAAGGACAGTAGGGTGTGTAATGATATGGAATGGCCTAAAAAATGGCAGAGTTTGAGATGCATGATATGTCATAATGAAGGTCATAAATGGAAACAATGCTCTATCATTGTTGGGTCGAGTTCACAGTCTCTTCCAGAATGATGTACTGTCTTCATTGTGACATTCTAATATTGTAAATTAAATGTTGACATATCTTCTTTTTTTTCTCTATTTTCTAAACCCCAAAACACAAAAGCATAACACTTAACCCAGAAACATCTTTGCTAAACCTTTATATCAAAATTCGAAACCCAAAACCCTCAAACCTAAAACCCAACCCAAAAACAACTTCCATTTACTATGGTTTTTGATAACATTATGTGTGATTTTTTAATAAGATTTTATATAATGAAATAATAGTATCATAATGATTAGCATAATTTATTCAATATATATAATTAGATAAATTCCTAAAACATCTTTAGAAATTAACATGGTTTATCTTAATCCAACCCATAATTAGTTAATCATAAACATCCTCCAAAATATTTCTAACCAAATTCAAGAGCCAATAATATAGAAATATTTTCTCTACGATTCTAAAAATTAGTATTCCATTATTCCAAAAATGTATATCTTAGTGACACATACCTAATATATAAATACCCTTTTAATCTTAAATCCTTAATAAAAACATGCATGATTTCTAGAAATTATATTCTCCTTATTCTATAAATAAAATCCTAGATAATAGAATTTATTTCATAAATACAAAAGTAGAACACTTAAACCATATGTAAATTAAATGTTATTATATCTTCTTTTTTTCTCGGTTTTCTAAACCCCAAAACCCAAAAGCTGACCATTTAACCCAAAAAAATATTTCCTAAATCTTAATATCCAAATTCGAAACCCTAAACCCTGAAACCTAAACCCTAACCCAAAAATCATAAACCTAAACCCTAAAACCATACAAAGAATCCAAAAAACCTAGATATATTCCCTTAAAGAATGTTTCAATTAATAAAATTATTACAATGATATTTTCATTAATAAAATTCTTTCACAAATTAATTTTTTTCCATCTATTTTTTCTTCTTTCCTCTTGTTATCTTTATTTAATTCAGAACCAAAAGACATGGAGAATTATATATCTTTTGGTAAAAATAATTTCATAAAACAATGAGAATAAACATTTCATGTCTTCCTAAACCTTAATATCAAAATTCAAAACCGTAAACCCTCAAACCTAAACCCTCCCCAAAAAATAAGGACACTGTGTAATATTAAAGAGAAATTAATATTCAATAGAAATTAATAAATCCTGGAGAGAAGGGAAAAAATTAAAAAAATGAGAAAAACACACCTTTTGCTTACCTCTAGATCTATAGGGTCTCTGAAGACTCACAATCGTATAAAAGAGAAAGTTAGGTATTATTAAAAAGAAGTTACATTTACCGGTGGTTTACTATGTGATGTGGTTCAAGACATAGATGACAATGCTGGTAGATGAAGGGAACTCGATACCTAAACCCTAGAACCTTATAAAAATATCCAAAAACCTAGATATATTCCATTAAATCATCTATCACTTAATAAAATTCTTACAAAGATATTTTTATTAATAAAATTATGTCACAACATAATTGTTTCCATCTATTTTTCTCCCTTTCTCTCTGGTTATCTTTATTTCATTCATAACCAAAAGACCAGAAGAATTATATTTCTTTTGGTAAAAATAAATTAATAAAACAATGTGAATAAACATGTCATTTTTTCCATTCTAAAAGTCATAACATTATGGTAACCATAACATTATATTTATATTTTACGGTTACGACTCATTTTATTTGTTTATATGCAGATGGATGATACTATACTACTCACACAACAATGTACCCATATTTCACAGGTCATGTTAGAGGGTCATGTAGATCGATCGATTAGGGTGCATCCAGGGCACCATTTTCATCATAGGGAGCCTCTACATGCCATTAGACCATACTTGCACCGTGTTGGCTTCTATAGATTTACGTATCAGATTTCACATTTGCAGAACATTACATACTTGCTGCCCTCATTGAGAGGTGGAAACTAGAGACACACACATTCCACCTGCCCGAGGGAGATATGACCATCATCCTCCAGGATGTGGCAGTGCTTCTTGGTCTTCCTATCCAGTGGAGACCTGTTATTGGACTCACTCATGCATCTTGGACATACCTTGCTCAGTGCTTGTTAGGCATTGATATTTTTTCTGACCGTAGGGCTACAGATGGAGCATCTATATCTATGCCTTGGTTGGAGTTGCATATTCCACATTTATAGGATGATGATGATGAGCAGACTTTGATGTGTTATGCCCGTGTATATATATTATGGATCATTGGAAGGACCATGTGTACAGATCACTCGGGGATGTACATGCACATGATGTATATACCCATACTAGAGGAATTTGATCAGACTGGGACATACAGATGGGGATCATCCTGCTTGGAATACACGTACAAAGAATTATGCAGGCTATCCCACAGAGACCGCACAGGTCTCGGGGGATGCAGCATCCTTATTCAGATGTGGGCATGGGAGCGCATCCCCGCATTCCGCCCTGATCTTGTTGGTCCGCCGGTCAAGATGGAGGTGATGCAGGAGGCTCCACGTGGACTATGATATGATCAATAATTTCTATTGGTTTCTGATGCTACTATGACTTATTGAATTTAATTTCTCATTATTTTTCACTATCGATAATGTATTTTTCAGGTGGTGTCAGTGACACACTTTTTACGCGGTTCAGAGACAACATTTGGGCATATATTGGCTACAGTTGGACTGTCTCCTACATAATCAGGTATGTATATACAATCTATCACTATCTAAAATATTTAATAATAACATAAATTTTGGTTTTTTATTAGGTGCTTTTTTGACCAAATCACATGTCATTTCAGATTTCATGGCTTCTATACTGAAGTATTACAGACCAGTTGCCAGCGTACTGCACTGTTGGTCTTGAGGATGCTATAGATGTAGTTCCCCTCATTCACTTTCATATTATTGAGTGGAAGAAGCCGGACAGATTCATGCGCCAGTTTTATTGTACTCTGTCGATTCGGTTGCCGTTGAGACAGACAGAGTGACTTCATGGGATGAAGTTGACAGGGAGGCAAGATGATGAACAGTTCTGAGTACATGCCGGCTCTATCGACTGCTGGGACAAACATGCAGTGTTTTATATTCAGGGTGTTCCTAACAATCGATTCTTTCTTTCGAAGCAGGTTGGGTATGAGCCATGGTATATACTGAGGTCTATACTGTATCTTACCCAACCCGACATAGAGATGCAAAGGATGGTAAGTCAATAAATTTCTATTAGTTTGTTTATTGAACTTTTTTTTAATTCATTTTGAATCTCTTTACCAAGCAGTCACACATATCATCTTTTTTGCATGAGTGATGAAGAGGATGAGGGGGTCTTTAGCCGGGAAGTCGTCCATGCTACAACGTTATAGGCGAAGGCATCTTTTTGTGCACTTTCTGGGAGCATGTTCATGCATTCGTCCCGGAGAGAGGAGGTTCCCACCCTAGAGGAAAATCCTGCTGCTGGTGGTGGTGCTAAGGATCCAAAACCATGGCGATGTAGATAGCATTGTAATGCACGTGAGGCCTCAACTGTTCCATAGGCAGAGGTCGTCCCTCTAGTAGTATAGGATTAGTCGATTTAGGATGTGTCTCAGGTGGCATAATATCCGTCTTTCCTGACAGGATATCTGCAGTTCTCTCTATCTTGGGTTCTAGATACATCACAACTTTGGGATCCATCACAACCTTGGGTTCTAGACCCATCACAGTCTTGGGGTATAGCTCCATCGCAGGCTTGGTTCTCCATTGCGATGGGGGCAGTTCCTTCTATCACCCTAGAGGGAGAAGGATCCAGAGGGCAGTACGAGATGTAGTTGACAACTCTTCCCACTGACACACAGATGGAGGATGCGTCAGTCGACGTTCCATTTCCCAAGGATCATCCTTCTCTAGGTTATCAGACTCCACTTCACACTCGATGCAGACATCCTATTCGCAGACCACCATGTGGGACATAATCTCCACGCCACAGAAATAGACATTGATTGTACATGTTTATTTACATGTTTTATGTCTACTGAAATAAAAATACTATTATTACTATCAGCTCTTCTTATATTTTTATCCAGTATTTTAGTTTTTATTTTTATTTTAGGCATAGTTTATATTTAACATCTTTCAATGTCGACTACTTGAAACCAAGAAATAAGTAGTAAATTTCAATTGAATAATTTTAAAAGATTAAAAAATATACAGTATAAAAACAATATAAATAAATTTCAAAAGATATCCTAATCATCTAAAAAGTTTTTGAAAATAAAGAGTTTCATAAATAAAATAAATAAATGATAATGAAAGGAACGTAAGAAAAGTAACTCAAAAGTGAGAGCGAAAATAATGAATGTCAAGGAGGATCCTAAGACACCTACTTGACATTGAAAGCCTATAAAATATAAACTATAAGACCCATATAAATAAAAATTAAAAATTACAGTAAATTTTATATGTTTAAGCAATGTGTAAAATTTCATTCATATCGGTTTTATAGTTTATATTATATAGGCTAGAAAAGTCAGGTACTTGAAACATTTTTATGTTTCAAGTAGGTGGATTAGAAAGTTTATAAATTATTTTTCACCAACATTTTTTAAAAAAGTATTATTATTTTCGACTACTTGTTATATGGTTAAGCAATGTTTAAAATTTCATTCATATTTTTGTTACAGTTTATATTTTATAGGCTAGTAAAGTCACGTACTTGAAACATTTTTATGTTTCAATTTGGTGGATTAGAAAGCTCATAAATTATTTTTCACCAACATTTTTATGAAATTATTTTTATTTTGGACTAATTGTTATATGTTTAAGCAATGTTTAAAATTTTCATTCATATCTGTCTTAAATTTTATATTATATTGGCTATAAAATCACGTACTTGAATTTTTTTTTAAGTTTCAAGTAGGTGTATTAGAAATCTTATAAAATATTTTTCACTAACATTTTTTAAAAATTTATTTCAATTTTGGACTACTTGTTATATGTTTAATCAATGTTTAAAATTTAATTCATATTGGTCTTATAGTTTATATTTTAATGGTTAGAAAAGTCACATTCTTGAATAAAAGATAAATTATGTTGAAACATTAAGTTTTATTTATATTTATATATAACCATACGAACATCATAATAAAACATTAAAATTTTAAATAAATAAAAAACATAATTAAAATATTTTTTTTACTATTTTAGGGAAAAGGTGGCATCGCTGATACCACCTTTAAGCTATATTTCTTAAAAAATTTAAACTAGGACATTTAAAAAAAATTACAGAAAGATTGTAAAAAAAACACCATCTTGGTGACTTGAAAACTTACAATGACAATCTATCCATTCTTTAACCCTAATGTGCTACGATTGAAAAATCTTCCTCGAGTGATCCCATTTTCTAAATTGTCTTCTCCAATCTATAGTGTGTGATTATTGTAAAATCTTATCACTCTAATCATGTTCTCATTCTCTCCTAACGTTTCTTTATATTATTTAAAGAGAATCATGTCTGTACTAAAACGTGATTGCTTCTAAGCAATCATCTCTCTTATTTCTCTTTCTTCTATTATCGGTGCTCATCATATTTAAAGTGATGAACTTGGGTTTTCTTTCCATAACTATTAAAAGGTAAGAGACTACTCTCTTTGAGGTTTCTAGTCATGCCCGTTGAAAAGCTAGTGTCGATTGTAATTCCGATTTCTTGCTACAACCTAAAAAGAAAGAGAGTTTTGATATTTTTAATATCATTAAAGCCAAAGGACTAATATATTAAACCCTCAAGAAATTGCAGTGGTAGACGTATGGGCTCTTCTTGAGCTATTGTTGAAATTTCTTACCAAGTAATGTCTCTTATTTTCTTTCGGCATTTTTATTTATTTATCACTTCTATTAATTCAATTAATCAATTGTTTAATCCATCAAAAAACTTAATATTTTATATTACAAATTGCTCTTTATTTTATTCTTTCACTTTTATAATCTTACATAATTATATCATTGCGAATTTTTACTTTCATTTTTTGTTTATCTCTTCAAAATGTTTTAATTATCATCAATCATTCAAAGATGATTTTAATCTTTAAGTATTTTGTCTTTTCCTTTTATTTTTTAAGGGAAATTTACCCTCATCATGGAACTTTACCCTACTCTGACCTACATATGAATCAGACAAGGAGTATCGGGATGAGCTTGATACCTCTATTGTCGAATCAATAAGAGGTTGTCAACTGATATCAATGTTAAGAGAAATCATTACTTCTACTTGAGGGCCACGAAAGGCAAAAACTAGGTGAAAAATCTAGGATGATCATGATCCATGCAACCAAAGAAATCAAGGTCTCATAAGGATTATTCACATCTATAGAAAACAATGGTAACAAGATACTCTATGGTAGGATCTCAAGTTTTCCCAAAGATTTCTGATTAAGTCCAAGATAAAAATCTAGAAAAAGCTTTGCAGGTTCATGTTGAGCTCAGTGAAGACTTCTTTGAATGGATTGAAGAACAAGACAAAGCTATCTTCAGGAGGTATGAGGACGAACTGATTAGTATTGATAACTACCATGATATTAGAAATTGGATGGTCTCCAAAAATGGGGATGATGCCATGTGTAATCCTAAATTGGACTGCAAGGATCTCACATGGTCATAGCTCTATCTTCAGTGTGGTTTTATTTTTTGGAATTTGGTTGTCTTAATGCCTCTGCAGATAGGTTTCTCCTTTGATGCAATGGAGTGGACCCTGGAAGATTCACTCACGAAGGATTTTGTATCCTGGATGGTGTCTTGGTGCTTCATAGCCTCGACAATCAACTGGGAAAGTTGCGGGTTCTGAGGCTATACCTTGATGTCAACTTTGTTTCAGGATTTCAGTGTACTTGAACTCTTTGCAGCCATGAAAATGATAGCGACTCTAAGCTTGAATGACTTGTATGAGTTGAATGGGAATTAATTTTTGGATGTTGCAGATATCTGGAGGCTGTTGGAGTTTGCAGTCTCACTGTCACCAGACTGTTACTATTTTCGATTTTTAAGTTTCATGTCATGATGTGGGAGCATGGAAGGACAATGTCTATTGCTGCTTTGTAGTTGTGGAACTGAGAATCAGCTGTTGGCAGATAGAAGATGATGGAAAGTGCAGACATTGAGAGTTATGAAGTCAGTAGATTGATATAGTCATTGGCAAGGATGGTTTTCATGCTGGGCCTCTAGCAGACTGGAGTGTCCGGGACCAGTTTTGGCGGATCATGCTTCAATATAAGTTTCACGTTGATGTTTTCAATACTGTGCAAGCAGATGGTGTTGCACTCACACTGATGATGTAATTTTGTTCTTGTCTATTTCTTTGTTTCTGTCTTTGGGTACTTTTTTCCATGCATTCCATGACATTTGGGTTGTGTGTGTGTGTTTTAATAAAATTTTCTTGATAAATGGATTTGGTTTTTCGAATCTATGGATCGCAATTTCATCTAACTTTATTATTACCATACCTAATTATATGAATTATAATAATTATATCTAATTATATCTAATATATCTAATTTTATTTATTTTTTGTAGTTATATCTAATTATATATTTATCTTTATCTTTATTTATATATTTATTTATAAATATGTAGAATAATATACCCTTTATATTATTATTATTATTATTATTTTGTTGATGTGTTTCATGAGGCACAACAACTGGATAAAGTTCATCAGATTGAGGAAACCTTTTTTATTGAAAATGGCGCTAAAATGGGGGGTGGGGGACCAATGATCCACTCCGATGGATTCATCACCCCACACCCTAGGAAGAGAAGAAAATATAAGGACTATTACAACTTGGCAAGAACTGTTGTAACAAGATCATTGGGGAGATGAAAAGATGAGAGCCAGGTCCCACTCAAGTGGTCCTGAGGGTCTTGAGGAAGATATCTACCTTGATTGAAGAGCAAGACTTGCTAACATTCAAGAAATTACAGGACAGGGATATTATAGTGGACGATTACTTGCAAATTAGGGAGTGCATGATCTATAAAATCACGTTGGGTGTAACCATGGAACTTTATTCTCCTTACAACCTTGGAATTGAATTGGTGATATTTCTTTTTTATTTCTTCCTATTCTTCTTTCTTTCTGATTTTGGAAACATTTGATAAATAGTGGATGCTATGATATGCCGTTCTTGTGTTGTGAGGTTATTGCAATTTTTTCACACGAGGATGCTTCTCCATAAATTTGTTGTCTTAAGAGATGATGTTGTGATTTTACGTTGTTGGGTGTAGTAATTCACCACTGTTGCAAAAACGATCGGAGTCACATGACAGAGGATTGCAGATTAAGAAAATACAAATTCAAAAGAAGAAGAAAATGTTGAACACAGACACAACGATTTATGTGGTTTGAGAATAATTCATACGTCCACGGAGAGACAAGATTACTTCACTAAAATTGAGATCAAAAATACAAGGAGATTTAAGATTTTCTCACACACTTGAAACTTTAGCTCGAATGAGCTAATAAAGAAGATGAAATATTGTGCCACTGATCGAACAGTAAGTCATCCGTGACACAATGAATAGTGTCAGGAAGACTGCACTACTACATTACTGCGGCCCCCAAATTCCAAACTACTATAGTGGCCAGTGACGATAACCCTGTAGAGCTACAATACTGTTATCTTCAATGTCTGAATTACTATAGTAATTGTGCCAATGTACGCACTATTACAGTGCTCTGTTGGCGTCTCCTAGTCATCTCAGATACAATCGACCAGAGTTGCTACAGTTCCCAAAAAATTGGACTAAAGAGCCTTTGGCCCCGACCCCCTAGAGTAGGGGTGCATTTCTCCTTGCAACCCCCATGAGCTCATTGCAGAGCTTGGCCCGTGAGAGTTATGGTCTGGTGTGCGGTATGAGCTGCCAGCATTCAGTCCAACATCATCCCAATGGATCAGGCTACACCAATCTGGCTAGTGCTATTGACTAAAGTTCTATTTTTGGTGAGGCAGATGAACCACCTTTTGAGAGGTTGGTTATTGATGTTGAAGGTGGTTGACTGAAGTGGATGACAGTAGTTATTTTCCCGCTGAAGACTATAACGACCCAATGTTTCATTAATTGAAATCCCTCTTGATCTAATTAAATGTCTCTTAATGTTTTTATAAAATGTCAACTTCTTTGGTTTTATGTTAAGAATTTTGACCGTTGCTAATATAGCCGTTGAATAGTGATCACATGATTAGTATAAATATTGGGCTTTAACAAATCCAATTTACTTAGACAAAAGAAGCGATGGCCTCATCCATTAGAATTGCTCCGCACCAAGCCCATTTTTCGGAGCTTGGAAAAGAGGTGGCGTCTTTGGGATTCACCCTTGACCAAGCCCAAGCTGAGCTTCATCATGTCAAGCTCAAACCTGACCGTCTACGAGAAAAGTGGAAGTTGATTGAAATTACCACTCGAGTGATGTTATCCGAGCCACCCCAAGAGTCTGTCACCATCAGACACCTTACCCTTAGGTCTTAAGCGGCTGTTTTAAGGGGTTATGTACCAAATAAGTAGTACTCTGTTCATGTACATTATTTTTTTGTATATAATAATGAATATAATTTCTAGTCATTTCTGATACATTGTAAATAGTTATTAAAGTAAAAATAGTGTTTTTAGTTATTATTTAATTAAGAATTCTATTTTATTAAATTAAGGGATTTTTGAATTAAATAATATTTTAATAAAATATTATTATTATTAAATTAATTTTTATTAAATATAAAAAATCATATAATTTTATGAATGCAATTATAATTTTTATTAAGGTTTGAAATCCATTTTTGTCAAAACCCGTGAATTTTTTATAAATGTCGGTTTTTATTTTAAAAGTGAAAATTAACATATTTAGAAAATTATTTAGATGAAATAAATCTTATTTTTTGAATCAGGATGTCGAAATTAGCCAACGGTGAATTTTTTCACAATTTTCTGATACAGTCAAATTTGTGGGTAAAAATTAAATAACGTTTAAATATATAATGTGTTTTATGACATCATAATGACCCCATAGTGATGTAAAAAATAATATAATCTTTATGTTCGGCCAATATATGTTTTACCATTAAAATAATGTTATTTTAGGTTTGTTTGACTTACTTTTCAAAGCATTAATGGACCCCTTAAGACTTATTCAACACCATTCCTTTTTAAATTAATTTCCATGGGAGTGTGACTCACCTCCACATAAGCAAACTTATTATTTTAAGATGTTTGGACCTTGGACATATAATATAATCTTTTCCTCCTCCATTTTCCAAAAACCATGGGCAAAAAACATGGGATGGTTTGTGGTTTGGATTAATTTAATATAAGGGGTCCCAAACCTAAATAATAAATAATTTCATCACCTTTCCTATATAAACCCACACAAGATCCCACTTCCTCCTCACTCAAAGCCTTTGGAGTTCGTCCAACCTCTGCACAACTCTCTCTATAATCCTCCCAAGGTGCCCCAATCTCCCAAGAAGCCTCTCACAAGCCTCTCTCTAGCCTTTGGAAGGACACTTCCAAGTAAGGGTTTTTTCTTCCATTCTCATTTTTGTCCAATTTTTTTAAAGTTGTTTTGCCCTTTTAATTTAAATTATGAATGTTGTGGTATGGTTTCGCACCTCCCTCATACTTCCCTCTTTATGTTTGAATGATGGGAGACCCTTTCTCTCTCATTAAATGCCTCCCATGTACACCCGTTACTATGCCAAAATTATGAAAGGAACTTCTCTCTCCTCTCTTACATTCAAGCAATACTTTTGTATCATGAATCTAAATTCCATTCAAATTGTTGGGAAATGTATCTATATTACCTCCTTACTTTCCGTTACATTTATATATGATGATTAAACCCTTTTTCTCTCATCAACCTTTTTTATGAATTCTTATGTCACGTCGTTACGCTGCCGAAATCGCACCGATTTTCTAAGCCAATGCCATTGTGTAGTGAATACCATGCCCATTTCTCCATCAAGGGTATTCAAATTTATGAACATTTAATTGTTGATTATAAAGTTTAATGTATTAATTCCACATTCCTTCATCGTGTAATAAATGATTATGTTTTATGAATCCATGTTTTATGATCCATGTGGCACACTTATGCATGAAATGAAATGTTTAAGAAGGGGGTGCACTAATAGCGCTCCAATACAATGGGTAAAGTATAGTATCATGATACGTCATGTGCAATGAGTGTTTAATCATGCTAATTCAAGTGCAAAGAGGGTTTACTATTGCTTTATGTGAAAGGAGTATTTACTCATGCTCCATGTGCAATGAGCCTTGGCTCATGCTAATTCCATGTTAAGTGTTGTTGCCACATTTCCATGTTATGATTATCATGATTTATCATGCCTTTATGTTCATGTTTCTCTTATGCTCTATTGATATGCCTATTTCCTAACATGTATTGTACTCCTCATGTTATTCCATGTGTACTCCCCTACTGGCCTTTATAGCTCACCCTTTTCTTATGCATGTCCTCAGGTTATCCCATGCAATGCTAAGTACGAGGGAATGTAGTGGTCATGTAAAGGATGTTTTCAATAATGATGTTGTATTTGATGTTTTAATTTTTTATGTAATGATCCTAAGCCCCAAAGACACTAAACCTATCGATCTTATTTGTTGTATCAAGTGAAGTTTTATGTAATAAACCATGTATAAGTTTGTAATAAAAGCAAGGTTTTCATAAAGACTGATATAATTCAACTTTTTTTACAACCTATTGCAGATGATGATCATGCTGGAAATGGGATGTTCAACCAACTAGTACTAGTACTAGTACTAGTACTAATTACTATTATTATTATTAAATTTAAAACCATGATAAACGGGAGGATCATCTATTGGGAAGGACAAGAAAGCGACGGACGCACAAACAATTGAAAAACGAACACGAAACGGAAATAAAATCTCCCCCAAATAAACGGATGCGCAACGACCCAAAATTAAATGTGCAGAACAAAAAATATGACCCTGGAAATTTTTATTTGGAAAACCCAAAAGGGAAAAACCATGGGACCTAGTCCAGAAAGAGGGATCCAGTAAAATCAAGAGGTACACGGTAGAGACTCCCCATAAATGGAAGGGGACTCAAAAGTAATACTCCAGAATAAAAGTGTGGATCAAATATGGAGAGCAGTAAAGATGATGGTCGAAGATGGGTGGTCACCAAATGAGATTTTATCTTGGTGTTGTTGCTACCGGTGATGTTGAAATGTAGTTCCTCTTCCTCTTTATATAGGAAAAATAATCATCATCAAATAATGTTACTGCGTCAAAAGAGTGTCACCGCGTGAATTAATTCACGCAGTCTTGGCCCGCATGAAAAACACCACATTAAAAAAAGAAACCATGTGGGCACCATTTGAGGAGGCGTTACGCGGTGTTCCAACCAGGAAGGCGCCCAAAAAACTCCCCCTCTGACTCAAGTGGGGTTCACCACCAACCCTGAAATCTGTCAGTAAGTCTCAAATTTTCCTCTGGGTAAAATCTTGGTCAACATCTCTGACCCGTTGTCATTAGTGTGCATCTTCTCAAGCTCTAACTGTCTTGAATCAAGGATGTTTCAGATCTAATGATATCGAACATCGATATGTTTCGACCTGCCATGAAAAGTGGAATTCTTTCCCAAACAAATAGAACTCTGAGTATCATAAAATAAGACATAACTGTCCTGATTTAAACTGAGTTTATGAATAAATTTTTTTATCCACAACAATTTTATGCATGCCTTCATGGCTGTAATAAACTCTAACTCAATGGTAGATAAAGCAACACATCTCTGCAATCTAGACTGCCAAGATACAAGGCCCCCTGCAAAAGTAATCAAATAGCCTGAATTGGACTTCTTCAAATTGATATCTCCTTCCATATCTGAATCTGGAAAGCCACAAAGCATAGGTTACCCTTTTCCAAAACACAATCTCAGATCAGAAGTACCAAGAATATAACGAAAAATGTACTTCACTGCTCTTCAATGCTCTCTACCTGGATTTGATAGAAAACGACTGACCACACCAACTGCATGAGCTATACTAGGTCTCGTACATACCATTGAATACATCAAAGAGCCAACGACAGATGAATAAGGTATGTGTTGCATCTCCTCTATCTCTTCATTATTATAAGGTGACTGACTGGTACTGAGATTAAAATGTAAAGCAAGTGGAGTACAAACCACTTTCATTATATCCATAGAAAATCTCTGAAGAACATTCTCAATGTACCTCTCATGAGATAACTACAACTTCTTGGACTTCCTTTCACAGGAGATCATCATGCTAAGAATCTATCGTGCTGGACCTAAGTCTTTCATCGCAAAATACTGACAAATATCCTTCTTTAATCTGTCAATTCAAGAAGTATCTTGGCCAACAATGAGCATATCATCAACATAAATCAAAAGTATAATAAAATCATCATCAGTAAATCAATGAACAAAAACACAATGATCAGAAGTTCTTTTCCTGAAACCCTAATGAGAAATGACAGATTCAAACTTCTTATACCACTGCCTCAGAGATTGCTTCAAACTGCACAAAATCTTCTTCACCCTGAAGATATGATTTTCTTTACCTGTTTCAACAAAACCCTTTGGCTACTCCATATAAATCTACTCCTCCAAATCTCCAGGGAGAAAAGCTGTCTTCACATCCATATGATCAATCTGTAGATCTAAAATAGCACCCAAACCATGAACAACCTGAATGGAAGAAATTTTGACAACAAGTGAGAAAATCTCATCAAAATCAATACCTTTCTTCTGATGGAATCCTTTTACAACTAACCTAGCGTTTTATCGTGGAAGGGAATTGGATTCTTCATTTATAATCTAATAAATCCACCGATTTTTCAAGGCTCTCTTCCCTGTCAGTAACTTCACAAGCTCAAAAGTGTGGTTATCATGAAATGATTTCATCTCATCATCCATTTCCGCAACCCATATTTCCTTCTGTTCACTCTCTATTGACTCATCAAAAAATTATGGTTCTCCCCCTTCAGTGAGGAGCACATACTCATCTGGTGAATATCGAGTGGAAGTGGTACGATGCCGAGATGACCTCCGGAGTGGAACTGCGGTTTCATTAATAACCCCTGGAACTGGATCATCAGAAACAAAAGGGGCATCAAAAACATCAACACCAACCTATTCACCTTCAGCATCATTATGTACATCAACATGATCATCATAATCATAAATATGAGGAAAATATGAATGAGAACTAGGATGAAGACTGACAAAACCATCATAAGTTGAAGAAGCATCTTTTTCTCCCTTATCTATGTCTGCAATAGTTTGATCCTTTTTAAACACTGCATCGCGGATTTTGAAAAGATTCTTCAAAACATGATCATAGAACCTATTCCCAAACTCATAATGTCCAGAGCCAATAAAAATACACTGGCGTGTCTTACCATCCAACTTGGATCTCTAATCTCTAGGCACATAAACAAAATCCTTGCAACCAAAAACACGCAAGTGATCATACCTGATTTCATTACCATACCAAATTTTTTCGGGAGTGTTTATCTACAATGTAACCACAAGTGATAAATTGATAATATAAGAAATAGTATGTAAATCCTCACCCCAAAAATTTCCAAGCAACTTATATTCTGAAAGAAAACAACGAACACTTTACAAAAATGTCCAGTTCATCTGCTCAGTTACACCATTTAGGTGAGGTGTCATGGGCGGAATCTAATGATGCCGAATACCTTCCTGCCTACAATACTAATCAAAAGGACCACAATACCCTCCTCTATTGTCAGTGCGAATACATTTCAATTTCTTGCCTGATTCCCTCTCAATAGAAACATGAAATTGCTTAAAAACATTGAGCACCTGACTTTTGGAATTTGAAACATAAAACTCGAGCTTTTGTGAGTAGTAATAAATAAATGTAACAAAATAAATACCTTCACTAAATGTATTAGATTTAAAAGGACCAAAAACGTTAGAATTTACCAATTTAAGTACCTGTGACTTCCTGTGTCGAGGATGACTGGTGAAACTCACTCTGCTCTGTTTTCCAGCCATGCAATGATCACATGTGTCCAATTTGACACTCTTAAAATATGGAAGAATATTTCTCTTAGACAAACAACCAAGACCTTTCTCACTGATGAGACTGAGCCTCTTATGCTACAACTTGGATGAAACACTACACCCAACCACGCAAGCCGTATCATAAGAAATAGAAGCCCTAGTCTAGTACAAACCTGATTGCTTCTTCCCTCGAGCCACAATCAAAGATCCTTTGGAAAGATTCCATTTGAAATCACCAAAAGTACTGATAAACCCTTCATCATCAAGAATTCTTGTAGAAATGAGATTCAAGCGAACCTCGGGTGCCTGTCAAACATTCTTCAAAATCATCTTACTTCATCTACTAGTCTTTAAACAAACAGTCCCAATGCCTACAACGTCAGCATGACCATCATTACCCATCTTCAAAATCCCTAAATTACCTAGGCTATAATATGTAAAGAACTCATTCATTGATGTCACGTGAAAACGTGCACCACTGTCAACAACCCAGCAAGAATAATCAGAAGCAATGTTAATGGAGTCATAAACAATAACAAGATCACCACTGTAGCAACGACGACATGATAATCTCCATCTCCATTTTTCTTATGTGGGGTTTCATTCAATCTTTTCTCTATTTTCAGCTAATAACAAAATTTCTTAACATGCCCCTTCTTACCACAATGATGACATTTGAAATCTCTCTACTTCGGTCAGGATTTGCATCTGCCTCCACTCTTACCTCGACTGCTCTACCCCCGGTCCGGGATTCTTCCCCTGTTCTCTGTGACTAAAAGCTCTAAAGAAGATTTCTCCTGAGTATGATTCCTGGATTCTTCATTTAAAATAGCAGACTTGAGAAAACTAAATGTCACAACACCATTAGGAGCAGAACTGGATAGAGTAACACATAAATTCTCCCATGTATCGGGTAAAGTGTTAAGAAACAAAAGAGTTAAAACCTCATATTCAAAATTGGTACTGTAGATACCCTAATCCTGATGTACATGGAATTACATTACTTTTGCGGAATACTTAGTACATAACAAAAACACACAAACAAGGATCGTAATAGTTTAGTGTCTTTGGAAACTCGGAATATAATCTTCTAATCGTGGTGAAAGATCTTCAACATCTCCCATAAAGATCTCCCATTTTTTTTCTTACCTAAAACCATTCTTTATATCCTGGGGAAAAGAAAAAATAAAAGGGTGAGCTCAAATTCTCAGTAAGGGTAAACATAAGAAAAACCAATCACATCATATTCATAAGAACATAACATTTTGGAAATCTTAACCTACAAAAGAGATCATAATATCATAACATGGGATAAATCATGGTAGTGAAATGAAATCCCAATAATCATAACATAAAACATGAAACTTTTTGGAATACACACATAATCACAGTGAATCATTTCTTATTAGTCAAGACTCATTTCCAAGACTATATTAGTGGACAAAGTCCCTTTCTGAACCGAGTTACCCTCGTTTCAGTCCTGTTTCACTGAACTGGTATAACCTACCGTTCCAGCCATGTCTATCCCATGAGATATAAAATCTTTACCCAATGAATTGGATGGAGATAAAGGTCCCACCCATCTCATAATGATACCATTCTTATGCATGCCACAAAATCATAAACCATACATCATTGCATAACTCATGTAATAAAAATGGGAATATTAAACATCATGACTTCATAAAACAATTCATATAAGATAAAGGAATTCCTAAAAATATTTCAATCACAAAATAATCAAATCTATTTAATAATAGGGATAGAAACATAACACTATATTATCATAGATGGAAAATAATTTTGATAAAACACTTGAACAACATTCTTGAGGAAAATATCCTTTCTACTTCAAATACATTTTTCTTTTCTTAACATGACATACAATTTTAAACTAAAATAAGTTGATTAAAAATAAACTTGAAAACTTGTAAAGGAATATTCTTGAAAATGTTGTTTTAAAAATCCATTCATGCCGTATAAGTTAAAAAAAACATTTTTCGTACTTTTGTCGGAAAAGTCAAAAAATACCTCGTATGAAAAATGACAAAAGATTCCTTTCATATCTTTTACTAAAATCATACCGAAGGGTAAAATTGGATTTAAAAAATTGTATGTGGATGAAAATAATATTACATATCGAGGAAACATGGATGTGGATGATAAAATACACCCCAGTAAATGACAAAGTATAAATAATCTCGGATAAAAATGAGATTGTGATATTTCCCTTACCTTAGGTCCGACTTGCTTTGTAAGTGTCCGAACCTCCTGTATAATGATTTAAAAAATGTCATTGACTTATTAAAAAATCATATTCATTGTTATGATATCATTTATGGTTCACTTATGACTTTATATTACCCGTTCTTTTGTAAATTCCATGTTAAAGAGCGTTTTGGGTAAAATTGTTTCATCTGTCGTCCGTGTTTTGACTGGTAATTATTCATATGATTACTTAGATCATGATTAATTAATTCCAGAATATAAAACATGATTTATATATATATATATTCAGAATATACATATATATAATAAATTAGTAAATGGAAAGAAATACACCGTTCATGGAGACGGTAGGTCGTACGTACGCATGAACGCTATTTTCGTTTCCTTATTGAGTTGAATGGAATTAAGTAGATGACATACATATATATACACATAAATTCAGTATCATTATTATGTCATATATTTAATGATTACTTATTATATATACCTTACAATCATTCATTAATGGTTAAAGTGGAGAATGAATCTCATCGCGTCGTGGAGACGGTAGTCCGTACGTACGCACGAGCGATGATATCATTTTTATGATTATTGAATTGAATTGGAGTGGATGATAAAATATTTCAGAATCATTATGATGTTTTCATAACTATGTATAGTTATTCTTTACACCATAATACCCATCCATGTAAGGTGTCGGTGGAAAAACAGATTACACCACGGCGTGGAGACGGTATTCCGTACTTACGCACGCACAGTGATTTTGTTTTCCGTAGGATGGATAGAAGGTGAAATGGGGTTGTTTCATATTTATAATAACAAATCAGTATATTAGTGATACTGATGTTATTACTTTATAATTAAACAACTAAAGAAGAATAAGTTGAAGAATAAAGAAGCTTGAAAGAATCGGGAGAAGAAATTACCTCTTCTTCAATACGCCTCTTTGAAACCTCCTCTTAGGGCACATAGATTGGTCTTTAAAGAAGACCAGAACATATAGGATGTTTGTAGGGAAGTTGAGAAGATAATTTTTCAGGGTTTTTCCGAGCTTGAAGGCTCAAATTGGTGTGAGGAGGAGAGGGAGGAGGTTCCCTTTTATAAGGGAGGAGAGGGGCACCTTTGGAATTCTTAAAAATATTAATTTATAATAAATCTAACCCCACTTAAAAACCTCCAAAAATGACTCATATTCGAATATTAGATGATATAGGGTTGTAATATCATCAAACAATCAAATTTAGACATGTTTGGATCTTATTTTAAACCTTATCAGTTTGATTTATCCTTATTAAATCTATTTACGTTTATTTGTGGTAATAAAATTATAAATTTTAAATTATAACAAATAATTACTTATTTGTTGTGAATTTTCCATAATTGTTTAATTTATAACATTATAGACCATATAAATTTAAATTTATAATTTTTAAACATTTTTGTGATTTTTAAACAATTTTATAATATGTTATTTTTATAAAATAACAATAGTGTCAATTTTGACACTATTCATTTATTTGAATTTAAATAAACTATATACTGAAGATATGGTCGAACTAAAAAATTTAATATATTAATAAAAGGTCATATGTATCTATAAAATTATTGGATCACATTAAAAAGTTCATATAATATTTATTTTATTATTTTTAAAACCATTTATTTGGTTTATCTCTTAATAAAATAATTACTACATCATGTTTGTATAATTATTTAATATACTTATTTGTTGCATAAAAATTTAAAATCAAATCCTATGATGAACATAAATATATTAAATTTCACAATAATACTTTTACTAGAATTTATCATCTTAAAATCACAATATTTAAATTATTATATTTATTAAATTATGAAGGTGACAACTTTGGAATCCTTTAAATTAAAATAATATAAGTGTCATAATTGCTTGTATAAGACTCCAAATGGTCAAATATAAGACCATTGGATGATTATAGTTTAAATTTACATGACCAATAAGTTTTTTTCAGGGTTTTGTGCCTTTTATGGTCACTATTTGTTCAATAAAAACTATATTCTTAAATTTTCACTAGATAAATAATTTCTGCATCACTATTGTGTCACAATTAATGATAATTATTTAATCCCAAAAAATTCTAGATAAATTCTCATGATGTATATATTTTTGTTAGATTTCTGGAGACTATTCATGCTCAAAGTTTTATGATGTTTATCACTAAGTTAAAATTATTATACTTATAAGATTTAAGAAAGTGACATGTTGTCACTTTCTTTGGTTTTAATAATAATTAAATTATTTTCATTGTCAAAAGTCCATAAAATGAATATAATCCAACCCTTAGTTGATATGGGTTTACTTTTAGCCATAAAATAGAATTTTGGCATGTGTTAGGGTAACTTTATAATATTATATTTACCCTTAATTACCCGATTTACCTTTAACTATGGTAAATAAAATTACCGTAGTTACTATTCATAATTCCCAAAAATAAAAAGTAGCCTATTAACATAATTTGGACCCACTGATTCCAAATATGGAATCCATTTTTTAAAATTAAATACACAGAATTTTCAGAAATTAAATTAAAATTAATCCCGTTGTCGAATAAAAACGGGTTTTTGTTTAAAAAATTGCAAAAGATTGAATTGATTTAACCTACGAATTCAAGGTAAAATCAATGCTAATGACATAAATTATATTAAATGGTAAAAATATATTCTATTTATACTTTAAAACCATTCAATATTATAATTTAACCACATAAGATATTACGATGAAAAAAGTTGTTTTTAATTAAAATATTGCGTGTTTTTACTATTCATTAAAAAGTGAAAGTTACCAGAATAATATGAAAAATTTATCCAAAGTAAATTTTTATTTATTGATTCCAAAGAAGAATTTTATTTTGTCAAATTGAACTTATAAACATGTGAAAAACTATATTTATAGTGGGTGTGCCATCAAAAGGCGGCAAAACTGCATTTTTTTAAAAATACATATTTTACCCGAAAAATTTATTTTGTTCTTATACCATGTTCTAGAAAATTTGTATGATGAATAATAATGTTATAAAATTCAAAATTTAGTTAATACTATTCATAACGGCTAGTTCATGACAATATTATAATAATATATCATTGTTTATTAAAACCCAGTATTGCGTACAACACACGCTATCGATGAAGGTCGCGATTGCGTGTAATGCAAGCCAAGTCAGGGTTGCGTGTTGTGAAAGAATCCTTCATTGTTTCATATAACAGAATCCAACCATATTTCATTTATACATTGAATATATATATATATATATATATATACATAATGTTGCGTAGAATAACTATTATCAAAATTGTGTGTGACACGATCCAAGAATAGTGTTGCGTATACTGCCAGATAATACAGTGTTGCGTATAGCGCAAGGTAATCTTGGTGTAGAATACAACACAAGACATTAATGAAATTAAAATAATATTTTTCATAAAATCTCGGGGTGTTACATTCTAGCCCCCTTAAAATGAATTTCACCCTCAAAATTCGTCGGGGTTATAAATGGTTTACTACTTGAAAGTTTCATTAATAGAAACCCACATCATAAAAAGGAATACCAAAACCAATCTTTAAAAAAAAGTATGAAACATAACGGTTACCCAAATAAACTAATCACTGGGTTTCCACATAGGTGAAAATATGGATATGGAAGAAAAATCTAACCATCATGTTCTGATGGAGAGTGGTAGAGAACATGGCTATGGAAAAGCCAAAAATCACAAATCCATAAATTTGTGACGATCTAAGGTACCATCTGATTAATCAGATATAAGAGCACTAGGACAACATTTTTGGTTTTCAAGATCGTTTCCCTAATGTTGAAGAATTTGAATTAGAATAAATACTTACTTTATTTTGGTACAATCTCACTGTTGTTCGTGCCTTGAACAATTTCTACTTCATCTCTTAAATAAATGAAGTTAAATTTGTTATTCGTGAAGTGTTAGCAGATCATGTGATAGAATGACGGGTCATTCCATCTGTCTCAAACAAAAGGTTAGCAGAAGTTATTAAATATACATAAGTCATTCTATAGTGAGATTAATCATATATGGTTCCTAATAATGGACTTATACTTCATATATCATACTGCTTAATATAATAAAACTAGTTTCTACTAAACAGGGACTTCCTGTAGGCTAGTGTTAGGTGATAAAGGTCAGTCTCACTTCGGTTGTGGGTTCGATTCCCATAGCCTTGTCCGAAGCGATGGGCTGTCGCCCGTCATGCAGGTTGTCCTTTTTCTAAAGCTATATTACTATAACATCCCATCAATAATATCGAAAAACTTTTTATCCTAACTTATGCCCAACATAATCCATTCTAATCTTTAGGATTATCTAAAATACTTCGGTCCAAGCTCCTAGTATAAAGAAAATTATTACTTGAAATGTCACAGAACAATCACGCGAATGCCATCATTTATCCCCCATATATCATAAGATATATCTTGTTGGTCAAATTACAAACATGTGAATACCTTAATCATGTATTCTCTTGATGAATGAATACCCATTGAACCTTAGTGAAAACATGAATGCTTTCAAAAGTTAACTCTTTCCGCATACCAAAATCCAAAAATTCTATATACTCAAACCATGATATAACCTTCTCCTTATATCAGTCATGAGCTCATGAATACTATCAAACATTTAAAATTCTCCTTATCCCATCATTATGCACATATAATCTACATTCCAAAAATATCTGAATAACCTTTCATGGATACTGGTAACATTAATCATACACTTTCAAAACTCAAGGAATGTCAACAGTGTAACAATCCATAGATGTCTCTTTATTCCATAGTATCATGAGATTACTTATACACCATTACACATGATAAACATGTAATCATTCCACTACATTCTTAAACCATTGACCAAGCTTCAACAATTATTTCATCTCACATATCATTTGTAGTCTCTTCATCATCATCGACATAAATACTACCCATATGACCATACTGATTCTCTTCATGAGACTTTCCCTTAGGGAATTGGTTTGCATAATTCCAGTACATTCCACATTTAAAACATTTAACCATTGTTGATGTCGTAGCAATACCATTATCCTCATCCCTGGTGTTAACTGAACCTTTTCCTTTGCACTTACTGGCTTTGTGTCCTTCTTTTCCACACCAAAAGCATCTTCCAGTTCCTTTGAAACATTCTCCTTGATGCCTCTTCCCACATGATTTACATAATGGAAATTGAACTTTCTTTCCTCTATAATCATCATGAAACTCCATCTTTCTCTTATTAGCCGAGTCAGGAAACTTACCAAATTTTACTTTATTGATCATAATATGAGATTGCTGATTCGGCATAATAATGATGTTTGGACTTCCAAATCCCATTTCATTTGGTTTCTCATGAAGAATATCATTCCATTGTCCATCATATCCTCCATTATCGTGAATCATCTTGTTTCCAGCCATTTTCTAAAACCCAAAAAGAATAGTGTGAGAGGAAAAAATCATAATAAAGGGGGAGTAACTTCAATATCTAACATCTTTGGTTTAATCTAATATTGTTACCATAGTTCTTGGACTATATCCTATACGTATACTTATCCTTAGGGACATCCCTAGACAAACCTTAGAAATATCTCTAGGGATCTCACTAACGTTTTCGCATCCTAGTTTCCAAAGGGTGACTAAAATTTTCCTCTGATACCAACTGTAGAGACCCTAAGCCTGACGTACATGGATATTACATTACTTTTGCTGAATACTTAGTACATAACAAAAACACACAAACAAGGATCGTAATATTTTAGTGTCTTTGGAAACACGGAATATAATCTTCTAATCGTGGTGAAAGATCGTCAACATCTCCCATAAAGATCTCCCATTTGGTTTCTTCCCTAAAACCATTCTTTATATCCTGGGGAAAAGAAAACATAAAAGGGTGAGCTCAAATTCTCAGTAAGGGTAAACAAAAGAAAAACCAATCACATCATATTCATAAGAAAATAACATTTTGGAAATCTTAACCTGCAAAAGAGATCATAATATCATAATATGGGATAAATCATAGTAGTGAAATGAAATCCCAATAATCATAACTTAAAACATGAAACTCTGTGTCATACACACATAATCATAGAAAATCATTTCTTATTAGTCAAGACTCATTGCCAAGACTATCTTAGTTGACAAAGTCCCTTTCTGATCCGAGTTACACTCGTTTCAGTCATGTTTCCCTGAACCGGTATAACCTACCGTTCCAGCCATGTCTATCTCATGAGATATAAAATCTTTACCCAATGCACTGGAGGGAGATAAAGGTCCCACCCATCTCATAATGATACCATTCTTATGCGTTCCACAAAATCATAAACCATACATCATTGCATAACTCATGTAATAAAAATGGGAATTTTAAACATCATTACATCATAAAACAATTCATATAAGATAAAGGAATTCATCAAAATATTTCCATCACAAAATAATCAAATCCATTTAATAATAGGGATAGAAACAGAACCCTATATTATCTTATATGGAAAATAATTTTGATAAAACACTTGAACTCCATTCTTGAGGAAAATATCCTTTCTACTTCAAAAACATTTTTCCTTTCTTAACATGACATACAATTTTAAACTAAAATACGTTGATTAAAAATAAACTTGAAAACATGTAAAGGAATATTCTTGGAAATATTGTTTTAAAAATCCATTCATGCCGTATAAGTTAAAAAAAACATTCTTCGTACTTTTGTCGGAAAAGTCGAAAAGTACCTCGTATGAAAAATGACAAAAGATTCCTTTCATATCTTTTAATAAAAACTTACCGAAGGGTACAATTGGATTTAAACAATTGTATGTGGATGGAAATAATATTACATATCGAGGAAACATGGATGTGGATGATAAAATACACCCCAGTAAATGCCAAAGTATAAATAATCTCGGATAAAAATGAGATTGTGATATTTCCCTTACCATAAGTCCGACTTGCTTTGTAAGTGTCCGAACCTCCTGTATAATGAGTTAAATAATGTCATTGACTAATTAAAGAATCATATTCATTGTTATGATTTCATATATGGTTCACTTATGACTTTATATTACCCGTTCCTTTGTAAATTCCATGTTAAAGAGAATTTTGGGTAAAATTGTTTCATCTGTCATCCGTGTTTTGACTGGTAATTATTCATATGATTACATAGATCATGATTAATTAATTCCAGAATATAAAACATGATTTATATATATATATTCATAATATACATATATATAATAAATCATTAAATGGAAAAAAATACACCATTCATGGAGACGGTAGGCCGTACGTACGCATGAACGCTGTTTTCGTTTCCTTATTGAGTTGAACGGAATTAAGTAGATGACATACATATATATACACATAAATCCAGTATCATTATTATGTCATATATTTCATGATTACTTATTATATAAACCTTACAATCATTCATTAATGGTTAAAGTGGAGAATGAATCTCATCGGGAGAATGAATCTCATCGCGTCGTGGAGACGGTAGTCCGTACGTACGCACGAGCGATGATATCATTTTTATGTTATTGAATTGAATTGGAGTGGATGATACAATATATCAGAATCATTATGATTTTATAATAACTATGTATAGTTATTATTTACATCATAATACCCATCCATGTAAGGTGTTGGTGGAAAAACAGATTACACCACGGCGTGGAGACGGTATTCCGTACGTACGCACGCGCGGTGATTTTGTTCTCCGTAGGATGGATAGAAGGTGAAATGGGGTTGTTTCATATTTATAATAACAAATAAGTATATTAGTGATACTGATTTTATTACTTTATAATGTAACAACTAAAGAAAAATAAGTTGAAGAAGAAAGAAGCTTGAAAGAATCGGGAGAAGAAATTACCTCTTCTTCGATACGCCTCTTTGAAACCTCCTATTAGGGAACTAAGATTGGTCTTTAAAGAATACCAGAACCTCTAATATTTTTGTAGGGAAGTGGAGAAGATAATTTTTCAGGGTTTGGCCGAGCTTGAAGGCTCAAATTGGTGTGAGGAGGAGAGGGAGGAGGTTCCCTTTTATAAGGGAGGAGAGGGGCACCTTTGGAATTCTTAAAAATATTAATTTATAATAAATCTAACCCCAATTGAAAACCACCAAAAATGACACATATTCTAAGATTAGATGAGATAGGGTTTTAATATCATCAAACAATAAAATTTAGACATGTTTGGATCTTATTTTAAACATTATCATTTTGATTAATCCTTATTTAATCTATTTATGTTTATTTGTGGTAATAAAATTCTAAATTTTAAATTATAACAAATAATTACTTATTTGTTGTAAATTTTACATAATTGTTTAATTTATAACATTATAGACCATATAAATTTAAATTTATAATATTTAAATATTTTTGTGATTTTTAAACAATTTTATAATATGTTATTTTTATAAAATAACAATAGTGTCAATTTTGACACTATTCATTTATTTGAATTTAAATAAAATATATACAGAAGATATGTTCGAACTAAAAGCTTTAATATATTAATAAAAGGTCATATGTATCTATAAAATTATTTGATCACATTAAATAGTTCATATAATATTTATTTTATTATTCTTAAAACCATTTATTTGGTTTATCTCTTAATAAATTAATTACTACATCATTTTTGTATAATTATTTTATATACTTATTTGTTGCATACAAATTTAAAATAAAATCATATGATGAATATAAATATATTAAATTTCACAATAATACTTTTACTAAAATTTATCATCTTAAAATCATAATATTTAAATTGTTATATTTATTAAATTATGAAGGTAACAACTTTGGCATCATTTAAAATAAAATAATATAAGTGTCATAATTGCTTGTATAAGACTCCAAATGGTCAATTATTAGACCATTGGATGATTATAGTTTAAAGTTACATGAAAAATAAGTTTTTGTCAGGGTTTTGTGCCTTTTATGGTCACTATTAGTTCAATAAAAACTATATTCTTAATTTTTCACTAGATAAATAATTTATGCATCACTATTGTGTCACAATTAATGATAATTATTTAATCCCAAAAAATTCTAGATAAATTCTCATGATGTAGATAATTTTGTTAGATTTCTGAAGACTATTCATGTTCAATGTTTTATGATGTTTATCACTAAGTTAAAATTATTAGACTTATAAGATTTAAGAAAGTGACATGTTGTCACTTTCTTTGGTTTTAAAAATAATTAAATTATTTTCATGGTAAAAAGTCCATAAAATGAATCTAATCCGACCCTTAGTTGATATGGGTTTACTTTTAGCCATCAAATAGAATTTTGGCATGTGTTAGGGTAACTTTATAATATTATATTATCCTTAATTACCCGATTTACCTTTAACTATGGTAAATAAAATTTACCGTAGTTACTATTCATAATACCCAAAAATAAAAAGTAGCCTATTAACATAATTTGGACCCACTGATTCCAAATATGGAATCCATTTTTTAAAATTCAATACACAGAAGTTGCAGAAATTAAATTAAAATTAATCTCGTTGTCGAATAAAAACGGGTTTTTGTTTAAAACATTGCAAAATATTGAATTGATTTAACATACGAATTCAAGGTAAAATCAATGATAATGACATAAATTATATTAAATGGTAAAAATATATTCTATTTATACTTTAAAAAAATTCAATATTATAATTTAACCACATAAGATATTACGATTAAAAAAGATGTTTTTAATTAAAATATTGCGTGTTTTTACTATTCATTAAAAAGTGAAAGTTACCAGAATAATATGAAAAATTTATCCAAAGTAAATTTTTATTTCATGATTCCAAAGAAGAATTTTATTTTTTCAAATTTAACTTATAATCATGTCAAAAACTATATTTAAAGTGGGTGCGCCATCGAAAGGCAGCAAAACTGCATTTTTTGAAAAATACATATTTTACCCAAAAAATTTATTTTGTTCTTATACCATGTTCTAGAAAATATGTAAGATGAATAATAATGTTATAAAATTCAAAATTTAGTTAATAATATTCATAACGGCTTGTTCATGACAATATTATAATAATATATCATTGTTTATTAAAACACGGTATTGCGAACAACACACGCTATCGAGGAAGGTCGTGATTGCCTGTAATGCAAGCCAGGTCTGGGTTGCGTGTTGTGAAAGAATCCTTCGTTGTTTCGTATAACAGAATCCAACCATATTTCATTTATACATTGAATATATATATATATATATACTCAATGTTGCGTAGAATAACTATTATCAAAATTGTGTGTAACACGGTCCAAGAATAGTGTTGCGTATACTGCAAGCTAATACGGTGTTGCGTATAGCACAAGGTAATCTTGGTGAAGAATACAACACAAGACATTAATGAAATTAAAATAATATTTTTCATAAAATCTCGAGGTGTTACAAATACCCATTCCAGACAACCGATAAAAACATCCTTAATATTAACATAAATAATCAGAAATATACGTACCTTCTCTATACCTAATGGTCATCATTTACTTGATAAGAAACAGTTTATTGTTTCCTGTCATGGAATTGTAGGTCATCTGAAGCTTCTCCCACAAAGTTCTGGCGCGAGAGATGTTGACAATGTGGTTCATCACGTTGTCTTCGACCCATTGGCGAATGAAGCCACAAACCATCTCATGATCGAATGCCCATTCATTGTCTGATACCCTCTCTGGCTTCTGGGTACTAAACACTGGAAGATGCATTCTCTTGACAAAAAGAAGATCCTTCATTTTAAGTCGCCACATTTGGTAGTTGGTACCATTCAGAAAAATCATCCGATTATAATTGGCCTCCATAATGAATATGAAATAAAAAAACCAAACCCACGGATACCAGATGTTGGTAAATATGGGAAAAAGACGATTGCGCAAAAAATTGAAAAGTGAATGCACAAAGGAAATAAAATCTTTCCCCCCAAATAAATGGATGCGCAGCGACCCGAAATTAAATGTGCATAAAATAAATTAGACACCAAATTTTTTTACATGGAAAACCCAAAAGGGAAAAACCATGAGACCTAGTCCAGAAATATGGATCCACTAAAATCAATAGGTACACGGTAGAGACATCCAAAAAATTGAAGGGATCTCAAAAGTAATACTGAAGATTAAAAGTGTGGATCAAATATGGAGAGCAGTAAAGATGATCATCGAAGAAAGGAGATCACCGAATGGGATTTTATCTCATTGTTGTTTCTGCCAGTGATGTTGAAATGCCTTTCCATTGACTCCTTATATAGGAAAAATAATCAACGTTAAATAATGTCCCCACGTCAAAAGAGTGTCATCATGTGAATTAATTCACGCGTTCTTGGCCCGCATTAAAGACAACACATTAAAAAAAGAAACTGTGTGGGCACCATTTGAGGAGGTGTTATGTGGTGCGCTAACCAAGAAGGCACCCAACATAATCTCCTCCTCAAATTGGCCTTCAAGGGATCATATCCTCCTCAACTTGGCCTTCAACAATCCCTACCGGCGGGGGCGTCGCCCGAGCGCAGTGTCAGGATCCTTTAAAAACCACCACCTTCATCTACTAGTAGTATCCATTATCGCCATCCTCTGTTTGTCTATAGTAGTAGAAGGCAGCTCATACAATCTGATTACATCATCTTTGGTAGCTTTCACCACATACCCAACTGCCATCAAGCATCATCCCGCCCTCCTCTTCCCTTAGGAATGTTATTAAATTTAATTTTTAGTTATTAGGAATATTACTAAGTTTCTTGTTTAATATTAATACTGAATATTAATTTTCTTGTTTAATAAAATTTCATAGTATAATGTTGCAATTATTAGTATAATGTTTTAATTATAAGGAATTTCATTTTCATGTTTAATTATTAAATTGGAGGTCTAATCTTATTATTAGTGATGATGGATTAAAATATATGACAATAATGTATTAATATTAAAAATAAAATTATACTTCATGTGTGAACTTTTTAAATAAATTCTTTAATAAACATATAAAATGATCTTTTAATTAATAGTTTCCTTAGACCTATTTAGTGTGATAACTATGGATAGAAGTACATTATTTTGGACCTCTTTCGTGATGATTTGGGGCCTTTTCATTGATTCAGAGCAACAAGATGCCTGACGTAGTGACTGGTTAATCATTAAATAAGCTCCTTCGGTAGAAATCTAGGATTATCCTCATAACCCTAGAATTCCCTATAGATGTCAGAGAAAGAACCTCTGGAGAATCCTTCTGATGGACGACGAAGAAAACTTGGATCCAAGATTTGTGCACACCAATATTGTTAGATTTTGCCAAAAACAACGACACAACAATAGATCTTCATCAGCAAGGGATCAAAATCCAGCTAGGATGTGTTATTTTGATTTGATTTTCCCATTCCTGATTCTTATGATGAACACAGACTAATCCAAAAACAGATTATCCCTCAGATAGATTGTTTTTGTGGGATGAGATTATTCTGTGGGGTTGGGGGTGATAATTCTTGTGAATATTGGTTTTGATTCGCCTATCTTTATTACGGGAAAAAATCGGGGTCGGAACGAAGAACGACCAAGGTTTATTCCTTGAGATTGTTTGTTGTGTATTTTTCTCCCCTGATTTCTTGAATTGTTTGTGCCTGTTCTTCGTTCTTCCCCCAATATTGATCTTTCAATCATTGCACCTTCGATTTAGGGCGCAAAGATCAGAAACTGGATATTCGTCAAAGGATGACTCAACGGAGGTGCGACGACGATGGCGAAGGACAGATCAGAGCGAGTCAGGAGCACCCGTTGTTTGGGCGAGTTGCGTTGGAATGGATGAAATTGGATTTCCGAGCCGATTGAAGGCCCAAAAACCATCGATTTGATCTTAGGGCTGGGAAATGACTCTGAATCATATGTTTCAAGTTGAACAGACCATTGGAACATGATCTAGATAATTGGTCGAGGCGTGTGAATGAAGAACAATTTTTTTTTTGGAAAACTAGATACACACGACGTGTAGTCCAGGCTACACGGTGTGTGTTCATTTTCTAGACAAATTAGCATGAACCTTGGGAGGTACACGGACACATGGTGGAGTAAATGGGTTGCCTACATGAGGTGTACTCCCCCACACGACAGTACCTGGACCGAGTACACGAGCTACCCTGTATAGTAGTACACGGGCAGGCTCCATGTACTGGCACAAGACCAGAGTACACGGGTGGACCCCAGATGTACGGGCACGACATGTGAATCTCTCTACACATTGTGTACTCCCTCTTCTACATGACATGTTTTAATGACATAGGTGCTAGTCATTCCATTCTCACCACATATCTTGTATGGGACCTATAGATTCTGGTTGAACCATTGACTCGACCCTTACGCTTGGAATCACCTACCCGGGGAGACTCATTAATCACCCACCTATGCGGATGGTGTGACCTGACCCATGGAGGCAAGAGTTTTGGTTGGAACTTCTTGGTGGCGGCGTTGAGGTCTTATGATGTCATTATTGGTATGGATTGGTTATCTACGGTACATGCCCTGATTGAATGTTTTAGTCGAAGGGTAAAGTGTGTCCGTAATGATGAAAGGAGGTTTACCTTTATCGAAGAAAAGGAAACCCAAACAGTACAAGATGGACTCATTCATAGAAGGGTGCAGCTGATTACTCATCAGTTGGATAGCCTAACCCTCGGTGCAATAGATGTTTCATGTTTCCAGTTTCCTGCAGTGGTGGAAGAGTATGAGGAAATCTTTCCTGAAGATGTTACAGGTTTACCTCTTCATTGAGGAATAGAATTCTCTATTTATTTACACCCTGTGACGATACTGATACATGCACTAGCATATCAGATGGCTCCCTCAGAGCTTCGCGAGCTGAGGGTGATGTTGGTTTACTTACATAGAATGGGTTTCGTGAGACATAGTGTTTCACCCCGGGCAACCCCACATTTGTTTTCCAAAGATCCAAATGGGAGTTTGAGGTTATGTGTGGAATATCAGCACTTGAACCATGTGATCGTGAAGAGTAGGTATCAAATACCGAGGATTGATTACCCCCTTTGATCAATTGAGAGATACATGATGTTTCTCTAAAGTTGACCTCTGGTCAATGATTTCTAAAGCTGAGGTAGTGTTTGACAAATGATAAAATCTTGAGATTGCAAGAGAAAGGTGTTAAGTACGTAGTAATCTGCGATGCATTATGAACTAGTAAGGGTAGCGGTGATTGCCTATGGTTCCCGCTAGTTGAGACCACATGAGCAGAACTACGTGACCCACAATCATGAGTTAGCATCAGTAGTCTTTGCATTAAATATGTGGCAACACTACCTAACAGGAGAACAATTTAACGTCTACTCCAATCACAAGAGTCTCAAGTATATCTTCTCTTAGAAGGATATGAACATGAGACAGATGTGATGACTATATTTCCTCTAGTATTATGACTTGGATATTACCTATACTCTTCAGAAGTGGAATGTGGTGGAAAATTATATTATCAAGAGATCTAGTTCGTAGTTGCTGAATGAGGCATCAGAGCAGTTGGCCTCGTTACAGTTTTCCTTAGTGGATGGATATGGAGCAACATACCTCAAGTCGATGGTTTTTACCCCTCCACTGTCGAGAGTTAGGGAGGCACAACTTAGAGATACTGACTGCGAGACCTTACGTGATCATATGTCCACATGGTATGCTCTTGATGGATATTCAAAAGGTGGGTAGAATGTCTTTCTTTTTAGAGGACATACAATAATACTAGTGGAGTTGACGGTGGAGGTTCTGTGGGAGTTTTAAACATCCCCTTTGGAGGTACAACCAGGTGTGGTAAAAATGTACAAGGGCCTCTAATGTTAGTTTCGGTGGCCAAAGATGAAGAAGAGAGTGATAGAGTTCATTTTTTGATGCCTTACTTGTCATCAAGTGAAAGCTGAGCACCAGGTACCAGTGGGTTTAGCTCAACCCCTTAAGGTGCCGAAATGAAAGTGAGATGGAGTATCGATGGAATTCATGATGATTTTACCACATACGTCCAAGGGACACAATTCCATTTGGGTGATCATTAACCGACTCACCAAGTCATCACACTTATTAGCTATCCTTGAGTAGAGTTCAGTAGAGAGCCTAAGACGCCTATATGTGCAGGAGACAGTTCGTGTAATACCCCATAATTCCATTATTTTTTTAGAATTAAATGGGATTATTTTGAGACCAGATACTGATACGACATGTGATTTCAAGGACAGGAGTGCCCGGAATGATCCGTCGAAAAATGTTAAGTTTTAAATAACACACATGATAGGTTTTCCTAAAAAATTTGAGTAAATCTTAAACGGGTGTCTGGATTAGAAATATGAGGACACTTTTGTGTTCAGAATCATGGGTTTACCCTAGGAGCAACTTATGTTTAGTCAATGTGGGCCTCCAGTGAGAAAACATAAAAATGACAAAACCGTAAATAAAATAATTAAATAAAATCAATTTATTTTTCAAATCATTATAACTCATGAACGGTGACTCAGATTGAAAATATGAGACCACCGTTGAAATCATGAGGGTATTCTCTTTTTAGGCAGACCTTAACATTGGCCAACACAAACCAATAGTGGAATGTACTTTGTGACCGTATATAAAATAATTTAATAATGATTATTTTATTTTCAAATCCTTATAACTCATAAATAGTCACTTGGATTGGAAATCTGAGAGTACAATTGTGTTCTTGAGGGTATGTTTCCCTTAGGAAAATCCTAACATCAGATGATGTGGGCCGACTACGAATCTTTGTTTTTGGGACGTCACCGTAAATAATATAATTTAAAAAAAGTTATTTTATTTTTGAATCCTTGTAACTCACAAAGGGTAACTCAGATTAAGAATTTGAGACCACCGTTAAGTTTGTAATGATATGTTCTCCTTAAGAAGGGCCTAACATCGACCAGTGTGGGTCGACCAAAAAAAGTTAGTTTTTGGAATTTCTATAAGAAAAAAAATAAAATAACATAAAAATTTATTTCATTTTTTTCTTCATCATTAAGCATTGACACATCAACGCTGCGGGGTAGTGAAAGGGAGACGATGAACCCCATTAAATAACCTCATTAATGTGTCAGTGTAATGACGCTGCAAAGCAAAGTAACATAAATACTGATTCATGTTTTGTCAATTAATAGCCTAAAAAGAAATGTAGGATTGTTGGAACAATCCTGGGATTGCTCTGAGGCTTTGGTGGGTGGCGATGCTGAATGAAAAACACACTTTCTTCCACCATTTGAAGAATCTCTAGTGACGGTGGGCTATGGATCAAGAACGAAGAATAGAGGCGCATGATCCTGTTCTTCCTCGATCAAAAATCATATCCCAAGTAGGGGTTTGATACTTTTATGTGTGAATTTTTTTCCCCAGTTCATTAATTTAAACAACGAACAAGGGTTAAATCCCGAACAAGTTAACCTGTAGATTGATCATTGATGTAGGATATTCTTGGATAACTGATCCATGTTTAAATTTAATTAATTTGATTTTCTCCGTTCAATCCTTACAATGTTAGAAGATCAACATCGTGAAGAACGATGGTGGAGGTTCATTCCTCAAATTCGTAGTGTGGATTTGTTCCCCCTTTATACCATGCGTTCTTTGTGGGGTTATGAATGACATATTGTTGCATATCTATTCCTTAGCATAACAATCCCAAAATGTGGACTCGCCATCATGGCAACCCAGTGGAGGCACGATGATGATGGCGGTGGAATGCGACACAACACATCGTATGAGGCCGCGTCGGAGCGGAGGTGGCACGTCCAAGAGGCATACCATTGTAGCGGAGACCACGACCAGTAGGAGATGAGGTGGTGCAGGTTGGGGGTGTCGGTCGAGCACTGTGTCAAGTAGAGGACGCTGCCGGCTGGCATCCGATGGTGGTGCGGAATCACGACATCAGTAGGGCACCACGTCTGTTCGGTAGACTCACGGTCAGGCCACAGGTTTATGCAGGCACACGATCTGTGAGACCATGTGCAGAGGGGAGGTAGTCGACCTCATCCGGTCACATGTGACATGAACCAGATGTCATTTAAGCATCTGGGATGGATCAAACTAGTCCGCCGGTATGGGCCGGTCTAGGGAATAGAACCGGGCCAATGGGCGGTCCGAGTGGGAGGAGAACCGGACCACCGGTGCGTGTCGGGCCAAATGGAAAACTGGGTCACTAGGTATCCTGGAAGGTCGAAACTGGTTTGACCGTGTCAGACCAAGCCAGAGGAATTGGACCGGGTCGCTGGGCAATATGGTGGGTTGGACCAACGGGTGAACCTGGCCAAGTCCAGCAATGCCCAATGGGCCTGGTCAATAGGCCAGAACAGACATGGTTAGCCCAGACCCAACTAGGTCAATTCGGACAAAATGGGTTGATCCATGCGGGACCCCTGAGCCGGGGATGGTTGGGTTAGTCCGACCAAGTCGGACCGGGTCCAGAGGCAACCGACCCATGTTTACTAAAACACCAATATCTTTCAGACTGAGAATCTGACTGATGTTCCATCTATGGCGTTGAGACCCTTGCGATAATATGGTCTTTTGGAAATACTCTAAGTGAAATTCTGTGATAGTCGAGATAAGACTGATGGTTTGAGGAGAATAATCTCCCAGAATCAAGCGTACTGGAGAGCACGAATCCTACAACTGGTTGTGACATGAAGGCTATGACGAGCATACCTTAGTGGTAGAGAAGAAGAGTGTACATCAGTGGTTAAGAAAACTATCATACCATATTGGTTCAACATATGAGCATACCTCAGTGGTTTAACATATGATCATACCTCAATGGTTCAACATATGAGCATACCTCAGTGGTTCAGGGTACCTCAGTGGTTCAGCATACGAGCGTACCTCAATGATTCAGAAGATGAGCGTACCTTAGTGTTTAAGCACACAAGTGTGACTCAATGGTTCAGTATATGAGTGCACCTCAGTGGTTCAAAAGACGAGTGTACCTCAGTGGTTCAGAAGACGTGTGTACCTTACTGTTTCAACAGAGGAGAATACCTCAAAGGTTCAGTAGATGAGCATACCTCATTAGTCCATTAGCCGTTTGAGTAGACCTTAGTGACCCATTAGGGATTAGTCCCTCAACATTACAAGATGATTTGACTCTATTAATGATAATTTTACTTTCTATACTTTGAGTTATACCTAGTGTGAGTAGTCTTTGTTGTGTGTTTTTGTTGTGTGGTCCTAGTTTTTGGTCTCTCCTTTGTGGTTTGGGGTCCCTACTGAGTATTATGTTACTCACCCCTACACGGTATTTTCCCACACATGCCATGTCTCGTGCAGGTGATCAATGCTTCAATAGAGACCTTAGGGGTCCTGGACAAAGTGGGGCTCAATGAGATGGGACAACCATGCGTACTTCTATGGATACAGACAAAAACCTTCAACTACCCTTCATGTAAGGTCTTGAGAAGACGAACCATGGCAGTTGTACTATACTCTTTGTAGTTGTCTTAGTGATAGTTGTGGTTAATTTATGTTTACTTTCAACAGTTTGAGCTTTGTAAATGTGTACATGTTTAAAGGAAATTTCCTTCCATTTTTGGGATATTCCTTTTTTGGTGCTAGTTTCCAGCCCGTTCCCTATGAAAGACAGGCTTAGGGTAGTCACAACACGAGCCCTGGGGGATGGGTTGTGACAAAGGGGTATCTGAGGAGGTAGGTTATACCAGAAGAACTAAGAGTTTGAAAATTTTTATGGGGAAATAGTGTTAAGTTTATTGATTTTGGATTTCATTCCAGGGAGTCCAGTATTGGTGCGGTGATCGATGAATCTATACACTAGGACCCTGAATTATGATTTCTGACTTGGTACATGAAAAAACTGATTGCATGAATCTTTTAATGTTTTCTAATGATCTTTTAGAGTTAGATTCAGCTCACGAGGTATAATCTATTAATCATGATTCATTTTGGTACCCTTCAGGATGCCTCCATGCAGACAGCTAGCCAGGATTCCAGTGCGTGACCATAAGAATTGTTCACATAGTGATGAAGCTTCGATATAGGGACTGTTGCTTGAGATGGTACCTTCAAGCGGTATCCCAGAAATACCACTACCCGTTGGTTAGTAGTTACTATTGGTGAAACCAGTAGAGGACGCATGTAGGCTCAGTGACTTACAGGAGCTTCAGCGACAGAGACCTCTCTGGTTCCGAGGCGAGCTGAAACACAGGTAGCTAAGAACTTGATTGAGGTGGTGACTGAGTTTTACATCTAGTCTAGGCACCATTATATTAGATGGCGGTCCTTGAAATGATCCTTTTATGTGTCTTAGTAGGGTGAAACAAGTTTTAGATTACCTGATATTAAGATGAGGTAACATTCCTGTGGTCAGAGTGTGAGAACCTCTCTCAGAGGAGGGGATATTTCCATAAAAGCTAAGGGCTAAGCGTGCCTAATGGCTTCTACAACTTCAGTAGGGCAACATGTCGGTAGCTGAGTATTCATCGAGGCATACCAATCTTACTAGGTACTTCATAAATATGATACAACCAGGGCTTCAGGGCTCAGAAATCCAAGAAAGATGTGTTTTGTAACACCCCGACCCTAGAAGCCCAGATTCGGTGTATTATTACGTATCATTGGCATGATTACAAGAAATCAAGTCCCTAAAGACTGATCAGTTTAGTAGTATTTGAAAATATATTACATGCATGATGATTACATTACTTCATAAAATGGAAAACTACAACAACATTGTTTCCATAGACAACACTGATATCCCATAGACTATCCCTGCAGGTCAGTCATACAATACTTCTTCTCATTCTGGGAAAAATAAAACTTCAAAAGTGGTGAGCTTAGATGCTCAGTAATGATAACAATATAGCAAAAACTTTCATAAATAAGCATAAACATTTAAGGTAATATATAATACTAAATCAAAAGCCTTTTAAACATAAAATTCATCATAATATGGAAAATATAAATCAAAATAATTCCATTTAATTACTCACATGGATATTCTACTAGTTGAATAATCACATGAAATATCAATAGCCAATTTCATAATCATGGAATGCATAATGCCAGACTTCATAACCAAATAGTTAATGCCTTGTGCCAAGACTACAAATAATATTTTTTCAAGGCCTTGTGTCAAGACACTAGTTTGTCTCATCAGACATACCGATGCATCGAGGAGCTATAGAGGGATCCACCCATCACTTACTAAGTCTAATTCATTCCTCATATGAAAATGTTTAATCATAACATAAACATTCGTATTAAAACTAGCATATGAAATGTCAATGCTTTATCCATAAACCATGAATGGTATAAAAATAACACATCCACATTCAAACATATCACAAAACCATCAATATAATATGGATGTTTTGTATCATAATAAATCATCTTCAAATAAGTTTAAAATCCATCAAATGATGTTGATATATATGAAAATGATTGGAAAAACTCATTGAGAGAAATATCCCTTTTTCATAAAAACATTTAAAAGTCACACAATTTATAAAGGAAAACATTTAAAGAAATTTTTGAATCAATGTGTCCCATACCACTTTGAAACTTTTTAAAGGAATTAACATTTTAAAAACATTCATTTCAATATAAATAAATCCTTAAAAACCATTTTGAAAACATGGAAATTAATGAAAATGATTTAGAAGAATAAATATTTAAAACATTTAAAATGATGTTTTAGTAAAAATTCCCTTAAAAATAATCACTTTGAAAACACTTTTATGAAACATGGACAGGGATAATAAATATTTCCTAGTAGATTCTTACATAAAAAAAACCTCGAATAATAAATAGATTGTAAAATTAACACTTACCTCATTGTAATCAATCGAATCGTATGAACAATAGTCAATAAAACCCAAATGAATCATAGAATCTCATTAATATAATGATAATCATGATAATATATATCAAATGTAATTACAAAATACACCACAAGTAATAAATAAGTGGTGAACAATGGAAATCTCGAGGAATAAAAAGTTAGATAAGAAACCCCTTACTTTGTACTTTACTTTAGTCGAGGGTACGGTTAACCTCATCTATAAAGACCGTATTATGTTATTAAATTATTAAAGAACCATATAAATATTTATGATACCATACATGATTCATTTATGACTTTATACTACCCAATTAATAATAATTTCCATGTTAAATTAACATTTCGGTTAATAATCGCTTTCTTTATCGTACATGTTTTAACTTTTATTTCTTTATTGTATCACTTAGATCATGATTTAAATACTTACATAATATAAAACATCATATATATTTATAATATAAATATGTATAATAGACATATATATGAAATTTTAAACACTTTTTATAATGACGGTAGACCGTATGTACACATAAATGTTGTTTCCGTTTTCATATCATATTGAACGGAACTAAGTGAATAAGATATATGTAAGTACATATATATATATATATACATTAATATATCTAGTATAATTATTATTTCATATATTACATACATATTAATGATATATATATTTTATAATCATCATTGAATGGTGAACGTGGAAATGAATCTCATCGCGTCATGGAGACGACAGTCCGTATGTACGCACGAGTGACAATATCATTATATTGATGGTGAAATCGTATGAAATTGTATGGTATATCATATAAAAAAATAATTAACATGTTATATTTATTATTTAAATCAGCTATACTCATTATTATACCCATCCAAATAATGAAGTGTTTGAATAACAAACTACACACGTCGTGGAGACGGTAATCCGTACGTACGCACGTATGGTGACTTTGTCATTTATAAGATTGATAGAATAATGAATATGATTGTACCATTTTTATAATCACATAAAAGTATATATAATATAATGTATTTATTATTTTATAATATAAACAACAATGATATAGGAATTGGAAGAAGAAAGGACTTGAAAGAGGTGATGAAATATTTACATCATTTTCGGGTTCTTCCTTTTGATTTGATCAAAAGGGATCCATAGGTTGGCTTTCTGATCAAAGTAAGGTCACTAGGATGAATAAAGGAAATTTGGGAGGATTTTTTGATAGGGGTTGGCCGAGCCAAAAGGCTTTGGAGGTTTAAAATTAAGAGAAGGGGAAGTTCCCTTTTATAAGAGAGGTGAGGGTCACTTTAGGAAAAACTTGAAATATTATTTTATAATAAAATAATTTTCGGTTTCTAATGGCTCCAAAATGATTTATTTATAGGCTAAGGTTGGTATGGGTAGAAAGAATCTCAACCAATTGGTTTTAGACTGGTTTAGGTCACCATATGAACCTTAACTTTTATATTTAACTCTTAGTTAAATAGTTTGACTTTTACCATGTCTCTTTGTATTTTTATATTATATGGTTAATAAAATTACTATAAAATTCCAATCAAACCCCAATTGGTTCATTAATTTCATATATATTATTATATAATCATTTTGGCCGAATCTTATATTTTTAGGCTGTTATATCAATTAATAATATAATATTTGTTTTAAAAACTATTTTATGTCAATTTTGACACTATTTGGTATTTTGTTTTTTCTAAATTCATAAAAACATTATTACTTCCAAGAAAATTCATATAACCAACCCTAACATGTCATATGAACCTATAAAATTAGTGAAATTCATAAAAAGTCTTATATTACATTTATTTGGAGATTTTTAATATTAATTATTTTAATCTTTCATTAATACGGTAATTACTGCATCATCATTGTGTCATAAATAAATTTAATTATTTAATGTATAAAATTTATAAATAAAATACTATTATGTAGGAAATTGTTTTAGATTTCTAATTAATAGTTATAGTTGAATTTATCTTATGTATATCCTTATATTAAAAATGTTTTAGTTTTTAAACGTTGATTTTAACTCTTTTAACCATTCTTTAAATTAAATAATAATAAATGTCCTAATCTAATCCATGTGGACCTAAAGTATCATATTTTATTCCTAAGATTTTTTTAATCGAATTATACTTATCCAATAGAATTAGGACATGTGTTAGGGTAATAATAATATCATTTTTACCCTTAATTACCATATTTACCATTAATCGTGGTAAATAAAAGTAAAAGTTACTATTCACCAAAAATTATATTTATCATATTGAACCACATTTTACTTACTTATATCAACCGTGTCACATGGATTTTTGAAATTCAACTCACACAAGGGATAAAATTAAATATTTTGTGAATTTGCAAATGCTCCCAGGAGGTGGGTAAAAGATGTTAAAAAGTTCAATAAAATTTTTATATATCTAAAATTATTATAAACTGACTCTAATGAATTATATTGAAAGTATATAGTTATTATGTATCTATTTTGATGTAAAATAAATTTAAATAAAATAAATAATTATTTAATGAAAAATTCGATTTTAACCAAAAACTTAGTGTTTTCCCTATTCATCAAAAATTGAATGTTTTCAGAAAAATACCAAAATTTCACCCTAAGATAATATTGGTATTCTGAATTCAAAAATTAAGTCTATTTTACCAAATTTAAAATATACAAGTTTCATTTATTAATTTAAAATTAATTTAGGTTGTCAAAAACAAAAAGCGTGTTTTTAAAAAATAATAACTAACAAAAGATTGATACTTGTTTTTGTTCAATTTCAAAGTGAAATTATTTCTAATGAATAAAATTGGATTAAATGGTAAAAATATAATCTATTTATACTACGAAACCATTAAAATGTATAATTTGACACTACAAATTATTTTGATTAAAAAAGTTGTTTTCAGTTAAAATATAGTATTTTTCATTATTCACCCAAATATGAAAGTTATCAGAAAAACACAAATAATTTATAGAAACTAAATTATTATGTCTAGATTCTAAATAAGAAGTTTATTTTTTCAAATTTAATATATAAAAGATTCAAATATTGGATTTAAAAAGGGTTCACCATTAAAAGGTGGTAAAATTGCATTTTTTTTTAAAAATTCTTATTTTATCTGAAAAAATGAATTTGTTTTTTCATTATGTATAAGAAACTCATAATATGGATTCTAAAATTATAAGTATTATATAAAGTTCAAAATTTAGTTAATACTACTCATAACTTCTTTTGAACGGTTTGTTTGGTAAGTCTTTGTGCGCATGAACTCGGTGTTGTGTATAGTGAAAGATATTGAATTAGTTTTAAAAAATAACATACTATGAAATCTTGGGGTGTTAAATTCTTCCCTCCTTCAATAAATTTCATCCTCACAATTTGAAATTTTTGTTCGAAAAGAAAAGGTTGAAAATCGAAAATACCTTTGTGGGAAAAGCCACATCGGAAATTGTGTTTATAAAATTTAGTCTTAATAAGAGGAAAAGGGAAATGAAAGGGTCACCACCAAATTATGATATCGATTAGAAGAACATTGGTGGAAATTAAAGACACATAATTTGAGGAAAACATAAATATTTATAGTGGGTGATTGAAGTTATCAGTCACAAACAAGTGTCAAATTGAGGGCCTTAAATCAATCATTCTATAATGATTTAAAATACCATCGGTTCAACGAAAAATAAGTTATTAGGATAACAAATTTTTGGTTTTAAGATATCTTCACTAGAGTTTAAGAATTAATTTACTCATAGAATAAGAGGGAAACAAATTATATATATATATACTTGACAAGTAGAGTTTCGTCCTTCAACTAATTTCTACCACAAACTCATCTTTCACTCCAAAAGATTTCAAAAAAATATTCTATTTATCCTAATCGTATAGGGTTCCAAAAATTATGAATTTATAATTCACCCATTAGACCCTTTAAAAAAACTATATTATACAATCTGGGGACTTCACTTAGTCCAGTGGTAGGCGATAAAACCAAATCGCACTATTGTTGTGGGTTCGATTCCCACAGCTTTGTCCGACGTGACAGATTGTCACACGGTCTGTGTGTTGTCCTTTTTATAAAAATCCAAATATAACCTTAACAACAGTATCAAATTTCAAACTTAATCCATTCCAAACATTAGACTTATCCAAAATACTTCTATCCAATCTCACAGTCCAAAATGTATAAGGAAGTTAAACAGAATGAAGATCCTTTTTTCCACGTAATAGCATGTGAACACCTTCATCACGTATTATTTTAAAACATGGTAACACCCTGAATTACCATAAAACCTTATTTATTACATCCATGATCCCTTATCCTTTATATAATACTATATATATTCCTTATATCCCAAAATATTTAATATTCCAACAATGATGAAATAAAAAAACTATTAATCAGTTCCAAGGAAGTCAACAATATCCAATATAATTTATCCAAATCAACCATCTCTAATTCCAAAATCACTACCTCATTATCAGGACCATATTAAGGATTATATTTCCTTCAACCATGTATTTTTCCCAAATGTGTATCTTACTATTAAGTCAATTTTCATAGAACCATATAATCTCAAATCCTTAATAAAATAGTATTGCAGTACAATCCTTATTTATCTCCATAATTTATATAACCAGTATATTGTCGATACAACACAAAATGAAATAATTCTATAATAACAACATAAGAACACTAGTCATTCCTCTTCATCTGATGTAGTATCATAACTTTATTATTATCCAATAGCATCATTTAAGATATACTCTGATGAGTGGGACATTGATTCGCATAGTTTCCCAACAACTTGCAGATGAAGTATTGTACATTTGATAATTTTTTCTTACCCTTGCAGTCACGTACTTGGTGTCCTTTTTATCCACACTTATAACAAACTACCATTCCCTTAAATCAATTAAAAAGGTGATTCTTTTCCAAAGTTATTACATATGAAAAAATCCTTCTTTTCCATCTTCCCTTTATCCATATTTCTCTCTTCCATCCTTTTCGTATCTTGCTTCCCTTCAAATCCATATGACTCAAATAATTCTTTACTTATCTTATTAACACATGATATTATTTCTTCATATGTTGAGAATTCATAGGATACTGTTTCCCTTCTAAATTTTGGCTTAATACCATGAAAGATATGATCCTTCTTACTATTTGGATCATATGTATTGTTGGAGTTCACATTCCCTATACTGGGTGCCATTTCTATACAATGGCATATACTAGCTCAGTTTATGAATTGAAATGAATAATTCAAAACATGTAAAATATCTAACATGACTTGAATAGTTTATGGATATAATCTATAATCATAAAAAAATCATTGAGGAGGTATATACTCGTAAATCCTTTATAACTATTTGTAAAGAAAATGAGAATTATCCTAAGAATATCCCCTGGGAGTGTCGTAACCAAGAGTGTAGCAAGGCCCATTGTCGTGCACCAGTTCCTGTTCGAGTCTAGCTCAATGCGGTGTTTTCAAGTTTTACCCCTAGGTACATATGTGCCAGAGCCTCCTGTACTTGTTCGTATCTAGACAGGGATGAATTTTCTTGGAAGACTCACAAAATATCTACATTACAAAAATTCTAGGATGTTTTTCTATACTAATATTCAAAGTCAATCTTATGGATATGTGATCTAATCAGAGTTTATATAAATCTAGTTTCCAAGGTTATTTCTGAACTTCCTCTGATAACAACTGTAACGCCCTGACCCTAGAAGCCCAGAGTCAGTGCATTATTATGTATCATTGTCATGATTACAAGGAATCAAGTACTGAAAGGCCGATCAGTTTAATAGTCTTGGAAAATAGATTGCATACATAAAGTTTACATTACATCATAAAATGGAAAACTACAACTACATTGTTTCTATAGAAAACACTGAGATCCCATAGACTATCCCTATAGGCCAGTCATAAAATAATTCTTCGCATCTTGGGAAAAATAAAACATAGAAAGTGGTGAGATTAGATTCTCAGTAAAGATAACAATATAGAATAAACCTTCATAAATAATCAAAAACATTTAAGGCAACGTATAATACTAAAACAAAAGAATTTTCAACATAAAATTCATCATAATATGGAAAATATAAATCAAAATAATGCCATTTAATTACTCACATGGATATTCTACTAGTCGAACAATCACATGCAATATCAATAACCACTTTCATAATTATGGAATTCATAATGCCAAACTTCATAACCACATAGTCAAGGCCTTGTTCCAAGACTACAAATAATATTTTTTCAAGGCCTTGTGCCAAGACACTAGTTTTTCTCATGAGACCTACCGATGCATGGAGGAGCTATAGCAGGCTCCACCAACCACTTTCTATGTCCAATTCATTTCTCATATGAAAAAGGTTTAAACATAAAATAAACATCCATATTATAGTGAAGTTTTTGTGATATGTTTTAATGTGGATGTATATAATAAATCAACTTCAAATAAGTTTAAAATCCATCAAAGGATGTTGATATAAATGGAAATTATTTGTAGAACTCTTTGAGAAAAATATCCATTTTTCATAAACACATTTAAAAGTCACACAATTTATAAAGGAAGACATATAAAGACATTTTTGAATCAATGTGTCTCATACCACTTTGAAACTTTTTAAATGAATTAACATTTTTAAAACATTCATGTTCGTATAAATAAATCCCTAAAAACCATTTTGAAAAAATGGACATTAATGAAAATGATTTAGAAGAATAAATATTTAAAACATTTTAAATGTTGTTTTAGTAAAATGTCCCTTAAAAATAATACCTTTGAAAACTCTTTTATAAAACAATGACATGGATAATAAATATGTCCGAGTAGATAGTTACGTAAAAACAACCTCACATAATAAAGAGATTGTAAAATTAACCCTTACCTCATTGTAATAAATCGAGTCATATGAAAAATAGTCAATAACCGCCAAAATTAATCATAGAATATCATGAATATAAAGATAATCATGATAATATATATCAAATGGAAGTAAAAAATACACCACAAGCAATAAATAAGTGGTGAACAATGGAAATCTCACAGAATTAAAAGTGAGATAAGAAACCCCTTACTTTGTACTTTCCTTTAGTCAAGGGTAATGTTAACCTCCTGTATAAAGACCGTAGTATGTTATTAAATTATTCCAGGACCATATCAATATTTATGATATCATACATGATTCATTTATGACTTTATACTACCCAATTAATAATAATTTCCATGTTAAATTAACATTTTGGGTAATAATCGCTTTCTTTATCATACGTGTTTTAACTTGTTTTTCTTGATTGTATCACATAGATCATGATTTAAATATTTCTAGAATATAAAACATCATATATATTTATAATATAAATATGTATAATAGATATATATATGAAATGGAAAACACTATTTATGGAGACGGTAGACCGTAAGTACGCATAAACACTGTTTCCGTTTTCATATCGCATTGAACCGAGCTAAGTTAATAAGATATATGTAAGTACACACACACATATATATATTCATATCTCAAGAATAATTATTATTTCATATATTATATAATTCTCAATTATATATATATATATATTTTATAATCATCATTGAATGGTGAACATGGAAATGAATATCATCGTGTCGTGGAGATGATAATCCGTACGTACGCACGAGTGACAATATCATTATATTGATGGAGAAATCATATGTAATTGGATGGTATATCATTTATAAAGAATAATTAACATGTAATATTTATTATTTATATCATTTATACTCATTATTACACTAATCCAAATAATTAAGTGTTTGAATAACAAACTACACCACGACGTGGAGACGGTAATCTGTACGTATGCACGTATGGTGAATTTTTCATTTATAGGATGGATAGAATAATAAATATGGTTGTAAAATTTTTATAATAACATCATAGTATATATAAGATACTGGAGTTATTATTTTAGAATGGAAACAACAAATAAAGAGGAAGTGGAAGAAGAAAATAACCTTAAAGAGGTGATGAAATATTTACCTCTTCTTCGGGTTCTTCCTTTTGATTTGATCAAACGATCTGCTTAGGTTGGATTTATGATCAAAGGAAGGCATCTAGGATGATGGGAGTAATTTTGGGAGGATATTTGGGTAGGGGTTGGCCGATCCAAAAGGATTTGGAGGTGTGAAATTAAGAGAAGGGTAAGTTCCCTTTTATAAGAGAGGTGAGGGTCACTTTAGGAAAAGCTTGAAATATTATTTTATAATAAAATAATTTTCGGTATCTAATTGATCCAAAATGATTTATTTAGAGGATAAGATGGGGATGGGTCGAAAAATTCTCAACCAACAGGTTTTGGACAGGTTTAGGTCACCATATTAACCTTAATTTTAGATTTAACTCTTAGTTAAATAGTTGGACATTTACCACGTCTCATTGTATTTTTATATTATATGGTTAATAAACATACTATAAAATGCCAATATAATCCCAATTGGTTCATTAATGTCATATATATTATTATATAAGTATTTTTTGAAGAAACTTATATTTTTAGGACTATTATATTAATTAATAATATAATATTTGTTTTAAAAAACTATTTTATGTCAATTTTGACACTATTTGATATTTTGTTTTTGCTAAATTCATAATAGTAATATTACTTTGAAATAAATTCATATAACCAACCCTAAAATGTATTTTTAACCTATAAAATTAGTGTAATTCATTAAAAGTCTCAAATTACATTTATTTGGATATTTATAATATCAATTATTTTAATCTTTCATTAATATGGTAATTACGACAACATTATTGTGTCATAAATAAATTTAATTGATTAATGTCTAAAAATTATAAATAAAATAATATTATGTATTAAAGATTATTATCTTTATAATGAATATTTATTTTCTAATTTATCTTATGTATAACCCTATATTAAAAATGTTCTAGTTATTAAACATTGATTTTAACTCTTTTAACTCGTCTTTAAATAAAATAATAATAAATGTCTTAATCTAATCCAATTAGACCTAAAGGATCATATTTTATTCCTAAGGCTGTTTTTAGTCAAATTATACATATAAAATAGAATGAGGACATGTGTTAGAATAATAATAATATCATTTTCCCTTAATTACCAAATTTACTTTTAACCGTGGTAAATAAAATTAAAATGTTACTATTCACCAAAAATTATTTTCATGTTATTGAACCAAATTTTACTTACTGATATCATCCATTTCTCTTAGATTTTTTAAATTCAACTCACATAAGTGGTAAAATTAATTTCTATGTGAATTTGGAAATGCTCCTAGGAGGTGGGTAAAAGACGGTAAAAAGATCAATAAAATTTATATGTATCTAAAATTATTATAAACTGACTCTAATGAATTATATTGAAATTATATAGGTATTCTGTATCTATTTTGACCTAAAAAAATTTAAAGAAAATAAATAATTATTTAATTAAAAAGTCAATTTTAACCAATAACTCAGTGTGTTTCACATTCATCAAAAATTCAAAGCTTCCTGAAAAATACCAAAATTTTACCCTAAGATAATTTTGAAATTTTTATTTAAAAAATTAAGTCTATTTTACAAAATTAAAAACATATAATTTTCATTTATTAATTTAAAATTAATTCCCATTGTTAAAACCACAAAGCGTGTTTTTAAGAAATAATAACTAACAAAAGATTGATACTTGTTTATGTTCAATTTCAAAGTGAAATTATTTCCAATGAATAACATTGGATTAAATGCTAAAAATATAATCTATTTATACATACAAACCATTAAAATATATAGTTTAACAATACAAATTATTTTGATTAAAAAAGTTGTTTTCAGTTAAAATATAGTATTTTTCACTATTCACCCAAATATGAAAGTTATCGGGAAAACACAAATAATTTATTAAAACTAAATTATTATGTCCCGATTCAGAAGAAGAAGTTTATTTTGTCAAATTTAATATATAAAAGTTAAAAATATTGGATTTAAAAAGGGTTCAAATTTAAAAGGTGGTAAAATTGCATTTTTTAAAAAATACTTCTTTTATCTAAAAAATGAATTTGTTTTTTCATTATGTCTAAGAAACTCATAATATGGATTCTAAAATTATAAGGATTATATAAAGTTCAAAATTTAGTTAACACTATTCATAACCTCTTTTGAACAGCTAGTTTGGTAAGTCGTGGTGCGCTTGAACTCGGTGTTGCGTGTAGTGAATGTTATTGTATTACAATGAAGAAATAACGTACTATGAAATCTTGGGGTGTTCCATGTTTAGGGACATCTAAGAAAACACTATTCCTCTGTTCATTCCTACTTATGCTAGGGTGCTAGAGAGAACCTTTATGGCTAAAAGTCATTTGGCTGAGAAGATACAACCAGTGGATGTCAATAGTGGGAAATCAAGAAGTCGACGTCAGTCTCAAAGACTTGAACGTGTGAGACATTCCAAGAAGAGGTCCCAAGATTGGGTACCTACAACTCAAGGCTCCTAGAGTGAGTCCAGTCAGTATAGAAAGAGGTAATTCATTTCAAGAGATGACAGGGGACATCTCACTAGAGATTGTCCAACCCATTATGGTGACAGTGAAATGGTGGATGGGCCACCAGGGTAGAGGTAGTGACAAGAACAGATTAATCTGTAGGGTGGAACATGTGGCAGAGGATTTGGGAGAGTAGAAGGAGGTGGTATACTTTTCGGCATGTTACAACCACCACCACAATGTGGTCCACACTAGGCTCCAGGAGATGGAGGACAAAGAATTGGGGAAGCTATATGCAACCGTCATTACCCACATAGCAGTAGATGTTTTGAGTTTTCAGTTCCCTACAATGGGGGATGAGTATGGGGATGTCTTTCCATAGGATGTTCCAGGACTACCTCCTCACAGAGAGGTAGATATCTACATTAATATGTACCTCAAGATGACACTGCCAACATATTAGATGGCTCCTGTAGAGCTCTGGGAGAAGAGGGTAAATTTGGGGGACTTACAGAGGAAGGGGTTCATAAGGGCTAACGATTCACCATGGGAAGCCACAACGTTTCTTTCCAAGAAGGCAGACGAAAGCTTAAGGTTAGACGTGGACTTCCGGTTCCTGAACTAGGTGACCATGAAGAACAAGTATCCTCTACTAGGGATTTATGGCCTCTTCAATCAGCTGAAGGGAGCGAGATGGTTCTCTAAGATAGACCTCAGATCAGGCTATCACTAGCCTTAAGTATGAGATGTGGACATCTCGAAGATAGATTTCACATGTCTCTACGACCACTACATGTACTTAGTAATGTTGTTTGGCATGAGGAATGCACAAATAGTGTTCATGGAACTCATGAACATGATCTTTGAGATGTACATAGATTGGTTTGAAGTGGTCTTCATTAATGAAATCTTAGTGTATTCAGCATCTGAGGAGGAGCTCGAGATACACCTGAGGAAAGTTCTAGACACACTTTGAGAGCACCAAAATTACATAAATCTCTCTATGTGTGAGTTCTAGATACGAAATGTTCATTTCCTAGGACATTCCATCTTAGAGGCTGGTGTTGTGGTGGATCTAGTGAATATTGAGGCGGTGGTTGCTTGGGAGCCACCCAAGAGCGTTACCGAAGTGAAAAGTTTCCTTGGGTTAGCTAGGTACTATCGGAGGTTTGTACCTGACTCCTATAGAATGGAGGCACCAATTAAATAGTTGACGATGAAAGAGAAACCCTTCATGTGGATAGAAGGATACTAATTAATATTTCAATAGCTGAGTCAGAGCTTGAAGAGTGCTCCAATCTTGAGGTTTCTAGAGGAGGGAACCAACTAAGTAGTGTACTGTGTTGAATTAGGAACCAGGCTTGGTTGTGTCCTGATATAGGGGAAAGTAGTTATTTCTTATGTCTCATGATAGTTGAAACTACATGAGTAGAACTATGCGACTCATGACCTTGAGTTGATAGTGGTAGTCTTCACACTGAAGGTGTGGAAACACTACCTTATGGGATAATGATTCATTATCTACTCTGACCACAAGATTCCTAAGTATATCTTTTATTAGAAGGATCTGATTTTGAGAAAACGACGTTAGCTAGAGTTCCTCTAGGAATATGACTTGGAGATAGTCTATACATCTGGAATGGGGAATGTGGTGCAAGATTCTCTCAATAGAAGATCGAGTTATCATCTATTGAATGAGGCCTCATAGTAGTTGACATCGCTTTAGATATCATTCATAGATATAGAGGAGACAAATTTTCTTCAATTGATGATAGTTTCCCCTCCACTCTTATAACGAGTCAGGGAGGCACAACTTATAGATGCTAGCTACGAGACTGCATGTTCACAAATGTCTACAAGGCATGCCCCTAATGTATATTCAAAAGATAGGGACCACAAAATCATTTTTAGAGGACGCATTGTTGTACCAGTGACATTACAAGAGTTGTTATTGAGGGAGTTCCATACATACCCTTTGGCGATGCATCCAAGTGTGGCGAAGATGTAACAGGACCTCTGACATCAGAACTGTTGGCCATGGATGAAGAAGGAAGTAGAAGAGTTTGTTTATAGATGCCTCACTTGTCAGCAAGTGAAGGCTGAAAACCATGTTCCAGTAGGTTTGAAACAACCCCTCAATGTACCAGAGTGGAAGTGGGATGGGATATCAATGGAATTCATGAACGTTTTACCATGTACATACATGAGACATGATACCATCTCGATGATCGTTGACTGACTCACTAAGTCGACCCACTTCCTAACTACCTAGGAGCATATTTTAGTAGAGGATACAGGATGCCACTAGGTGCTAGAGATTAATGATGGGGTGACATTCATAGAGTACCTGGTGGAGATTTAGGATCGATAGGATAGGATCTTTCATGGAAGGGTGATTCATATGGTCCGTGTTAGTTGGAAGTACAAGAATATCCAAGAGAGAACATGGGAGAATGAGGCTCATATTCGTGCTATATACCCCCATTTATTTTGTGAGCACTTGTTTTGTCTTACGATGGAATAAATCTCAAGGGGGGAGTAATGTGAAACCCTAGAATTCCTTGATTATTTTTTGAAAATTAATTGGGATTATTTCGAGACCAGGCGCTGAGACGATGTGCAATTCCGAGGCCCGAAGTACCGAGAATGATCCGTTGAAAAAATGTTAAGTTTTAAATAGAGAACGTGAGATGTTTTCCTAAAAAAGTGGAATAACACTTAAATAGGGGGGAGGGCATATCAGAAATCTGAGAGCACCGTTGTATTCAGGATGGAAGGTTTACACTATGAGCGACTTATGTTTAGTCGGTGCGGGCCTGCAGTGAGAAAACCCAAGAATGGAAAAACAATAAATAAAATAATTAAATAAAATTAATTTATTTTTAATATACTTATAATTCATGAACGTTGACTCAAATTGAAAATTCGATACCAAATTTGAATTTATGGGGGTATTCTTTCCTTAGGAAGAGCCTAACATTGGTCAGCACAATCCAACAGTGGAAAGTAGTTTTTGGTTGTAAATAAAATAATGGAATAAAAATTATTTTATTTTAAAATATTTATAACTCATAAATGGTAACTCGAATTGGAAATATGAGAGTACCATTGAGTTCGTGAGGGTATGATTCCTTTAGGCAGAGCCTAACATCGACCGGTGCGAGCCGGCTGTGAAAACTAGTTTTTAGGATGTAACTATAAATCAAATAATTAAAATAAAAGATATTTTATTTTTTAATCCTCATATCTCACAAATGGAAACTTGGATTAAGAATCCAAGACCACTGTTGAGTTTTTAATGAGATTCTCTCCTTAATAAGGGCCTAACATCGACTGACACAGGTCTACTGAAAAAGTTAGTTTTCAGACTTTTTAGAAGAAAATAATAAAATAACTTGAAAATTTATTTTGTTTGTTTTCTTCATCGTTAATTTGTGACACATCAACACTGCAGTGCACCGATGAGACGACGTTGAACCTCATTAAATAACCTCATTAATGAACCTCATTAATGAGTTAGTGTAATGGAGTTGCAACACATCATAAAAGAAATGACGATTCATGTTTTGTCAATTAATAGCCTAAAAAGTAATGTAGGATTTTTGGCACAATCCTGGGATTGATTCGAGGATTTTCTTGGGTGGCTACGATGAACTATGAACACACTTTTCTTTCACCATTTGAAGAATCGCTAGTGATGGTGGGATGTGGACCAAGAATGAAGAACGGAGGTGCACAATCCCATTGTTTCTCGATCAATAATCCTATGATGGAGGTTTATTCCTCAAATTCATTGTGTGTATTTATCCCCCTTTTTACCCCAGGTTCTTCGCATTCTTTGCAGGGTTATGAACAACGAATTGTTGTGCGCATGTTCCTTGGCGCAATGATCCCAAAACTTAGTCCCACCATTGAGACGGCCCAGTGGAGGTGCACAAATGATGGTGGTAGATTTCAGTGGCATGCTGAGATGGAACGCACCGCAGTGGAGGAAGCCACAATATTGCAGAAGTGGCGTGCTGTGGCGGTGGAGGTCGTGACGGTGCAGGGCGGTAGCACCGGTCAGGAAGTGGTGTGGAATCGCGGAGCCAGCAGTGCACCGTGTCTGTTCGGGAGACCCACAGCTCAACAGTGGGTTGATGCGGGAACACGATCCACGTGACTGTGTGAGGAGGGGTGGCGTCCGACCTCATTTGGCCATGTGCGGCATTAACTAGACATCGTTCAGGCATTCGGGATGGAGGGAACTAGCTTGCCATTACGGGCCGGGATGGTAAAGCGAACCGGGCCACTGGGTGGCCCGATCAGGAGGAGAAATTCTCCCACAAGGTGCGAGCCAGACATGATAAAAAATGAGGTTGTTGGGTGGCCCGACTGGACAGAACCGGTTAGACCAAGTCGAACTGGGCTGGAGGAATCAGGTCGGGTCACTGGGCAACCCGACAGGCTGGATCCACGATCGAATTGGGCCAGGTCCAGCAAGGCCCAATGGTCCTGGACACTAGACTAGACCAGATTGGTTTAGCCCAAAACCAACCTAGTTGGGTCATCCAAAAATGGGTTGGGCCATGCGAGACCCTCAGGACGAGTTGGTCGGGTTGGTCTGACCAAGTTGGACTATGTCTGGATGCAATCGCCCCTTGTTTACTAAAACACCAATATCCTTCAGATCGGGTGTCTGATTGATGCACCATATGCGGAATAGGGACCCTTGCAATAAGAAATTACTTTGGGAATACTATAATTGAGATTATATGTTAGTAGATATACGACCAATGGCTAGAAGAGTAAATTCTCAAAGAATCAAGCACACTGGAGAGTGGGAATATTACAACTGGCTGTGACACTAAGGCTAAGATGAGCCTACCTCAATGGTTCAGTAGATGAGCATATATAATTCGTTAATAATATGAACATGCATGAGTGGTTCATCAGATGAGCGTACCTAAGTGGTTCAGTAGATGAGAATACCTCAGTGGTTCAGCAGACGAACAGACCTCACAAGTTTAGAAGACAAGTGTACCTCAGTGGTTCAACAGATGAACAGACCTCAGTGGTCTGGCAGCCGAGCGAGCAGACCTCAGTGACTCATCATAAGAGAATGAGGGCTGCACTGATCCATTAGAAGTTTTATGCGGACAGGTGTAAGAGGCATTTGGAGTTCGAAGAAAGAGACCATGTGTTTCTTCGAGTTTCACCTTGATGTGGATTACAAATATTTGGCCAGGGTGGCAAGTTATCCTTGAGGTTTATCATCCTTTTTCAAATATTTAATAGAGATGGAAAGGTTATGTACTGCTTAGCTCTACCTTTGGAGTTAGACCGAGTACACGACATCTTCCATGTTTTGTAGTTGAGGAGTAACATGCATGACCCATCGCACATCATAAACCAGGGTGAGCTGGACATCAATGATAGAGAAAAGTTTTCTGAGTACCCATTGGCAATCGAGGATCTAAATGATAGGATCCTTCGCGGGTGATCGATTCCCTTAGATCATATCTAGTGGAAGCATGAGAATCTCTAGGAGAGTACTTGGGAGCAGGAGGCTCAAATTCATCTTGAGTACCCTCATCTTATTTAGTAGGCTTTGTTTTGATTTTTCAGGGGTATAAATCCCCAAGGTGGTGAGAATGTAATTACTAAAATTTTTATTGTATTATTTTTAAATATTATATGGACTGATTTCAAGATCATATGTTGAGACGACATGTGATTCCATGTCCCAGTGTGCCAAAAATAAATGTTTGAAATAAATTAAAATATTAAATAACGTGCATGTGTGGTTGTCCTGAAAAAGAGGAATAATATCTAAACTGGTGCCTGGTTCAGAAATCCAAGGGCACCGTTGAGTTCAGAACAACATCTTTACCCTAGGCACGACTTAACATTGGTCGGCATAGGTCTCCCGTGAAAAATTTATTAGGGGGGCGCAAAAAATGAATAAAATTTATTTTATTTCAAATATTGATGCATAGACCGGTTAAAATTTAAATAAGCCCAATTTTCCAAAATACAGGGTTATACTCATAACCCTATAATTCACTAGAGATGTTAGAGAAAGAACCTTTGGAGAATCCCTCCAACAGATGATAACAAAATCTCAGATCCAAGATCGGTGTACACTAACCATGTTAGATCTCCCCGATGATGATGATGTGGTGACCGATCTTCATCAGTGAGCGATCCAAATCCAGGTAGGATATGTTATTGAAATTTTATTTTTTCATTCATGATTCCTATGAAAAAATAAGACTATTCCACAAATAAATTAACCCACATATTGATCGTTTATATGGGATGAGATTATTCTACGGGGTTGAAAGTTTACAATTCTTGTGAATATTGGTTTTGATTCGTTTATCATTATTACTTGAATAGATCGAGGTCAGAATGAACAACCACTGCGGTTCATTCCTTGGGATAGTTCCTTGTGCATTTTCTCCCCTAGTTTCTTTCTTTCTTCATGCGTGTTCTTCATTCTTCCAACAACTTTGAAATTTTGATCATTTCACCTTTTGTTATTTGCACAAAGATATAGAAATGGAGATTCAACATTGGGAAGACTCGATGCAGGTGAAATTATGGAGACGATAGAAGAGTCAAAGTTATTCTAGAGAACCTGTTCTTTAGGAAAGTTGTGTCGAAATGGATGAAATCATATTTTCAAGCCGATTGAAGGCCCAAAACCCATAAATTTGGTGTTAGGGTGGAGAAACAACCCTGGATATAAAGTTTTGAGGATAACGGACCACTGTAATGCAATTGGGGGAATCAGTCGAGGCATGCGGGGGAATAACACATATGTTTGGAAAACCTGATACACATGATGTGTAGTCCCGGCTACATGGTGTGTGTTCATTGTTGTAAAACTTGGCGTGTTCCTCGGGAGGTACACAATCACAGGGTGGAGTACACTGGTTTCCTACACGGTGTGTACTCCCCCATATGGCATGGCCTGGACCGAGTACATGGGCTACCGCATGTACTAGTACATGGGAATGCATACACAACATGACACCATGTACTAGAACATGGCCATAGTACTTGGGCAGACCTCGGATGGAAGGTCACTGTGTGTGACTCTCTATATATTTCATGTACCCCCTCTTTTACATGACAAGTTTTAAAGACATGGGTTGTTGTACACTGGAAATACCTGAGGCCAAGGGACATAATGTGTGACCCTACTACACACTGTGTACCCCTCCTCACATGGCATAATTATCCTGTTCACCATATATTGGTCAAGTTTTATTAGGGTTTGTTCCCTTTATCGTTTACCTGATGGTAGGTAAAAATCGTTCCCTACTCATAGGATTATCATACCTTTTGTAGGACTTACTAGATAGAGTTTTTGGAATCCCCTGAGGGGCCCAGAGTAGGATCCTCTATTCATTCTTCGTGCCCTATGTAGATTCCTTGGTATCAGTGTGAAAAATCCAACAGGAGGTTGATCCTCTACAAAGTGAGTTAATCTGTATAGATTTTTTGGTATCACCCTATGGCCCTAGACGTGATCCTCATCTATTTTATTGTGTCTCTCTTCATATCTATCAGTGTATCTCTCTCATGATAGTATCCAATGAGAAATACTTCTTGGACGAACATCATTAGTGCTATCAGACTCAGGAGTGTGTTCTCCCAGATGAGTGCATCATGGAATCTTTGAGCTCAATTCCTAGAGTTGGTATGTAGTGGTTATGAATTACCTCTAGAATATGTGTCTTAGTTGAGTATATATGGATATTCTTATTATATGTGTTGTAGACATATACCTATGTAGTGATGACTATTCCTTCCTTTGTTGTATTTATTTTTTGGATTTCGTGTGTTCTACTAATTATTATTATACTCACCCATGCATAGGATTTTCCCACATGTGTCGTGTCTTTTCTAGAAGATCGAACCTTTGACAGAGTCCTAGGCGGACCAACACAAGATGGTGATTTGTAAGACCGGACTGACTGAGGTGTGTTCCTACTACTTCAGACAGTAGTTTTGGTACCTTTTTCTTATAGGTTGGACTCTTGTTACAGACATCATGTGGTGGGCCTATATTTGTCCCTATTTACATTACCTTGCTTTATGTCATACTTTGGTTGTGAGATATATTGGTATGAAAGCATTATTTACTTAGTGGTTTTAACATTTCAGTATTTCTTGGGCTTGGAGATGTGTGCGTGCATACAGGTACATAGGAAATGCCTCCCATGTTAGTGATATTCTTACTCAGTGCTAGTCACCATCCCCTGGCCTATTCGAGGCGGGTTTGGGGAGGTACGGGACAGACCCCACTAGTATGGGTTGTGATAGAATGATTGAGTATAAACATACCCATTATGACACCCCAAAATCACCAAACACAAAAAATCATAGTGGGAGATGACTCTAAATCACCAACAAAAGGAAATAAACAAGATAATCTAGATATGTTCAAAATAAGACTTCAAGTATCAAGGTGATGTATGCCCTAACCGCCCCTTGATGGATACCACTCGAGGCTCTAAGGTAACATTCATCTCAGAGAACTCACTTATTATGACTTGCTATATCGATGACACTCATCAAAGAGGTTATACATATAAGGTCTCACAATGAAGAATCATGAAGGAACTGAGTGAGATCATATGAGATAATCACTTTATTAGACTACACCTCACCAAAAGGCAACATGTGTTGATCCACCAAGCCCAACCTCGCAAGAATCAAAATGGAGGGCTTTCTCCTCACTACTTTGTGCTCCACAACTGAAGGGAATACGATCTGCAATGGAGAACTTGATCCTAATTAGAGCTCGATGATGAGGGAGTACCACTTTGTATATAGAGGACATGCGTGTTGGTGCCAGGGCACATAACAGAAGATGATGGGTCAGAGATTTAAAAATTTTCATCATTAGAGTGACAAAACATTGTTGTCTTGGGAGATCTGAGCCTCGGTAACGGTTCGAGGATCTCATGTGAATTAATTAAGAACATAAATAAACATGAATGATTACCTCATTCAAATTAGTGATTGTTTCTTAAAGGATCTGTGTCTGAACCCCTCTAGATCATTCACATATGCTTAATGAGTCCAAAAGAATGCCAATAATTGAATTCCAGGTGCTAGTGCTGAACTATGATGAATCCTTTAGTGTCACGATGATCACCACAATCCCCTCCCTCAGACCTGTGAAGGAAATCAAAGATTGAACACTTGGACGAGATCATTCTCTCTTTGATGCATGAAGGAGATATTAGCTCTCAAATTCATGGAAATGAATAATATCATGAATATGAGATCCTCTTTGATTATATAACAGAGGTTAAACCCTCAGAAATGGTTCGTTGACCCTTGTATATAAAACAACCACTAAATAAGTAGTAAATGACACATTATGTTGAGATAACTTCATCATAATTCCATTTATATTTTTATAACTTCTAATATATGATAAATATATTATGTGATAAAATAAAGTCATTAACTCGACTCATAATTCCCTCTAATTTTAAAAAAACCTTAAATATTAAAATAATATTAGTTTGTATAATATTTTCCCATGTATTGACTTATTTCCTTGTGAAAACATTTAATAAATAAATTCTGTCTAATTATTATATACATTAATAATAATGAATTAATTTATTCGTTGATGATCTCTTTTCCTTAGACATATCCCAAACCCCATGGTGGGCCCCACCGTGTCATATTTTCCTATTCATTATAATATGAAAGACTCTTTAAAATGTTATTATTTGTGACCCTCTAGGCCCTTATCTTGATAGCAGCGAATACTATTCACAAACCAGGAGTGGAGTCCAGTTACCCATTAAGACCCCTAAAGAGATAAGTGTCATGACCCCATCCATCCAAAGATATCGTAATGAAGGACGAAAGATGACCACCGGAGTCCCTCCTCTAGTAAGCCCTGGGTTGACAACTAACACCGATGGTGTAAAAATCTCATAAATGAAAGACACTACCCTCTATAATAAAATAGGACCATGAGAAAGGAATAATCAACCACATAAAACTTCATGATATAATGTAAGAAGAAAATGAAAACTATCCCATAATTCATGCGTAAATAAAAAAAGTACTGATAAAAGTATCCAATGTAAATAACCAAAAGTAAAAGATGATGCAATGACACTGCAACAACCCAAGTGTCTAAGATATTAATGTTCAACATGGTCCATGTAATCCTCCTCTAAACCTGAAAATTAGTTTTCATATGTAGGGTGAATATTCAAGTATAATTAGTAGGAAAACCAATGTCTCTCGTGTACATGTAAAAGAAACATACTAATGCACCTGTGAGAAAATAGAAGAACCAACAACACCTAAACAAATCAACTAAGCGATCCCATCCTCACCATGACTCACTCACCAAATAATGCATCCAAGTATATTATCATAATATGAAACATATCGATAATGGGTACCCCACACCAATGTTCCACTAATTAGCCACTATCACACCCCAACAACATCCGTTCGGGCGATCCCAGCTATCCTGTATAACTTCTCATCCTATCTCACCACACCTTTCCCAATGTCACTAGAGCCACAACATCACATCACATCTAAATAGTGCACTTTTTTACTTTTATCCATCACAACCCATGCATGTCATCGTTGTTTGGAAGAGGGAGCGGAGAAGAGTGAGTGACCATCCATCCATCCTTAGCATTAAGATGTTGGATCCCCCGCCGCCAAATTGTTGTTTGTCGACAATAGGTTCTAAACATGGGTGGGGTATATATAAAAAATTACAAGGGAATAATATATATATATATATATATATAACTACACACAAGTCCAACCTATGAGTTTAAAACAATAATATTATCCCAACTCACAACATTGCCACATCACCTCAAAACATTCGCCGCATTCGCTGCCAACACTAAATGTATAACACCACCTCACAAAACACAAACCACAATTCATATTCTTACTCAATTAAATCCATTTATACAGATTTCATATTACTAGTCAATTTCCATTCAAATGTCCCATTTATTTCATATTTCCATCTCACTCATTCCACATTTTTCATCCCATTAATTCATGCATAAACATTAACCATTTAAACTACACAACCCATTTCAATTCATACCACTACAAATTTGGATTTTAACATCGCTAGTAAAAGGGCTTTATCATCACTATAGAACTGCTAATAATGTGAGCGATGTTAAAGGGTTAGATTTATTAATGTTTTCAGCAATGTTAAGACCCCTTTTATCAGCATTACAAAAATGATGATATAGACTTTCCTGATAAACAAAGATAAGTTTTTTGTTGGAACCACTTCTTACCCCACCTTTTATCAGCACTTCCCACCCCTATTTATCAGCATTTGTTCCCCCACTTTATCAGTGCTTTAGATAATTCCACCCTACTGAAAATGCACCTACCTCCAGTGAGTTTCGAACTTGAGACCTCCAGGTCAAACACCAACACCTTTTCCCCTCCCATATATTGTTTTGTTTTCAATTTAATGATATATCTATATATTTTTATATATTTCGTTATATTTTTTTCCGTATATTTATATACATGTTTATGTATATATATATTAAATGCATATATAAAATATGTTTTTGTGTGTGTGTATGTGTGTGTTTATAGACACACACACACATGCGCATCTATAAATACTGTTATACATGTTTATATTTATTTACATATATTATATATTAATGTTAATATAAATATATTAAAATATATAGATAAATATATATCAGTTTTTCAATACAAAAACAAATATAACATTATATATACATTAATTGTATAGGTATATAAATATTCATACATGTGTATTCTAAATAAAATGGATATTATTTTTTATTTATATATTGTTTATATATAGAGAAATACATTTTATATGCAAACCTGTTTAGATATTTATTTATAAAATTAATTTTTCATGTGTGAATATATAAAAAAATATTTTTATATTTTTATACATTTGATTATAAATAATATAAAAATATGAAAAATGATAAAATTTATTAACCATAATATCAATATGAATGTAATCTCTTAGAATAAATTTAGTCCCCACTGAAAACAGGAAAAAGACCCCCTTAAATGAGGCTGAAATTCCATTGAATGTTAAATAATTATGGTACCCCGACTAAAAACTCAGTTTTGGAGGTATTATGGATATGTTTTGTCCCTGAAAAATGTGATCGGGGGTTTCATGAGCCACTAGGGCATATATCTCATTGTAGGCATCGATTTGATATGTGGTAGATCCCAAACGAACACCCGGATCAAAAGTTATGACCGTTTGAAGTTCGAGTTATGTTTTTAACTTATTTTTGATATTTTATTAATGTTTTTGATTTTTTTTATATTCAAATTGTTATTAAATGACTATTACTCAATAATAATTCGAAAATTATTAATTTAAAATATTTTATTAATTATTTTATAATCCATTTTCACCAAATATATTATATATTAAGTGTAAATAATTATTTTTCCTTATCTAAAACATATTTAAAAAATATATATTATATTTATATAAATATAAATATATTAATATATTAATATTTTTTTATTTTTTTCAATTATACCCTTAATCAGTGATTTTTTACTAGCATTGTTAAATACCACCCTTTATCAATGTTTTGTTACTAGCACTGATAATGAGACCCCTTTATTAGTACTTTTTTACTAGCGCTAATGGGGGTATTTATCAGAACTTTTTTACAAGTGCTGATAAAGAACCCCCTTAAAAAATGATTTTTTAGCACTGAAAAATTAGGTTTCTAACAGTTCTTTTGGTTAGCACTATTAAAGCCCTAGCGCTGGATAAACCCGGTTTTGAAGTAGTGTCAAGTGTTCATAATTATTTTCAAACCATATTCCAAACTAGCTCATACCATTTCAATTTCAATGTCATAATTTATTTAATTCCATTATTAAGGAAACTAACACAACAAAACACATCACAATAACTATTAACCCATCATACTCATGATAACAAGCCCACACAACCACCTCCTCATCACAACTTCCACGTCATCACCACTTTCCATCACAACCACCACATAACACCACCACACAACACCACACACATTCACACATCAAAACACTTTTCAAAGAAAGTCACATATCATTTTTTATATTGTTCAAGAGACTTTTCATCAATTCCACATCACTTTTATGGGTATTATCACACATGCATAATTTTATATGGGAAACCATTTCATTAACCAGATATAAGTGGCCAACCAATTTTATTCCGGGTGATATCTAACAATCATAAAAACAAGGGCTCCTTAACACCACAATTATAGTGAAAAAAAAGTGTAACGTCCCCCAAACTAACACTCTCTCACATGGCTAGAAAGGGTTGGTTACAAGACCTCAAACACACCTCCTCATACGTCAGAGGCTACCAGCTAGTAGCGGGGGTGTTGATAGTATAGTGGGGATATTATACCCCTTGGTATGGAGTGTCATAGAAAAAGAAACAATTAATAATAAAACATAAATAATTAGAGTAAAAAAATTCATAAGATGATAGTAAAGGCCAAATAAATAATCCAAAAAGTAATAAGGAAAATGTAATGACATGTTAAAATGTAACAAAATTTCATGCTAGAACAATACAAGAAAAATACTAACATACTCAAATAAAAGACTCAAAGTCCCAGGTCTCGATCTTGTTCCCTATCCCATATCCAAACTTCATCCCAAAAAAAAAAAAAAGAAATCAACAACGAGGTCCTTTTCCCTTGTCCAAACCTGCATCCATGAAGTCTACTCAGGTGCCAAACGGCGGCCCAAATAGAGTGTGAGTAAAACTCAATAGGTCGACATCACCTTATCTAAACTAAACAATATGATAAAAATTGTGTACAATAAAGTAATAAATAAGTATATTAATTAATTCAACCTTAAATAAATAGAACATCCTGCTTTGTCTCCATGCTGAAATAAATCTGATCATTTCTTACAACCATTCCAACCAAATCTATATAATAAAGGTAAATAACCTAATCTGATTCCATGCTAGAATATCTCTAATAATGTCTTACAGCTATGGCAACCACATCCATATAACTATGACATAGTCACAACAAACAATTTGGGTCGAATCCCTATAAGAATTATGACATAGGACTGGGCATATCCCTCTCTCTATAAGCATTACAGTATGGATTGGGTCAAGCCTGATCACTATTAGCATTACAATATATACATGTAAAAGTTCTTGGGCCTAGACCGTTATATAATCATCTAAACATATAATAAAATTCTTATCATAAAACATGTATATCACAATATCACATCATATCTCTCAATGGTTAATTATGAAAAATACAACAATTTCATTCATATTCCACTTTACAATTCAATTTACAATTTATCAACAATTATATCAAGAACAATTAAACCACAATTTAGGGATTCTATATTAAGAAATCACCCTAGGTCAAATGTCATGATAAAACATACATTAATCCATTAGATAATTCAATTATATTCAATGTTTTTCCCACACAATGGGTAGCAATAATCCAGGATAGGTTCCAATTTAGAATAAGGGAATACAAAGAATAACCCCTTTTTTTATTCATTTAATTTTTTGGTGCACACTTTGTTGGTTCGATCATGATATTGCACAATATTGATAATAATGAATCCATATGGTTGATATTTAAACCTTCTACCTTTAACCAAAGACTCAACAATGCTTCCAACAACCAATTCCCTTGTGGTAGAAGGTGCAGATGATTTCAAGTTATTCCTAGATCAAGACTGATCAAGATCAAAACCAACAATGCAATTGGACAAAGGATTTCACTGTAATTGTTGGAGAACCAAATGGAAGAAAGAAGAAATCTTACCAAAGGGACATACCAAGGATTGAAGAAACATATGGAATGTCTAGAAGGGAGGTTGGCATCCAAAAATCTTCTGGAGAATTCCCTAAGGTTGAGATAAGAGGAGAGGACATGCAGCCGAAAAATAATGAATTTCAGTCGCACAACATGTTTAAAATAGAAAGTTTGGAATTTACATAGTGTATAACTTAGTTTCATGTCGTGTAAATGTTTTTAATGGTATTATCTGAAAAAACCATCACCTTAGATTTATTTTATTAAAACCACATATAATTACATGACGATAATCCATTTACATGATGTGAAAATGTTCTACAGTTGATCTATTTTCCCATTTCCATTTTAAACCAAACTAAAACCCCCTTTAAACTTCTAAACTTATCAAGAACCCATTTTAACACTTAGTACCATTTATAATTAGACAAAATTAATTCAAATAAGCATACATCCAAGAACATTAGGTCATTTTACCCAAAAAGGCTCTATGTCGATGAACAGGACTAGGCCACTACGGCTCAAATTTTTTTTAGAGAGAAACATACATAACAAAAGACAGGATCTTACTAAATGTATCCAAAAAATCATGATTCTAATTAGTAAAACATGCATTGATAAGGTCAATGTAACAATATCATAATGTTGTAAAAACATGAGAATCATTCTCTTCCCATTAAATTTTAATTAAATAGGTTAACTATATTCCTTAAGATGAATGAAAAATGTATTCCCACGGATAACAAAAACATACCCTTCCTGCATGATACAACTTAGAGAGAGATGAAGGATCCCCTACATGGAAGAAAGAAGATCCATGCGATGCACTACACCAAAAAAGACATCGTACACACATGATAGAACCATTGTAGGAAGAGCATGAACCAACATCGACAATAGGGTTTCATGAATCTAGGAGAAAGGATTCAGAACTTCCAGTCTTGAGAGAAAGAAAGAGGGAAAGAATGAACAAAGGATATTTGTTTTTAGAATTAATAGATATGAAACGATTGGGATTTTAGATTGTGAAAATGATTTTAATTGACCATTAATTCATATATAATTAAATTAAATGTGGAAGACCATTTAAAAAGATTTATACTTGAAATAGAGGATATAAATATTATCTTTTGAAACAACTCTTAATTCCCTTAATTAAAGATATAAAACCAATTTACATAAAAAATAACATTAAAGGGGAAAACTGTAAATTCTGAAAAAACTGGAACATGCTACTGCCAAGTGATACTATTAGTATCTACCATCAAGGGTTATTGTTAGATGTTACCTCCATATACTATCTTCATCAGCTAATTCCAGAAGCTATTGTCAGAAGCTACCATCAGAATTATCTTCAGAAGTTACCACCATAATAATTCTATCATCGTCAGGAGCTACCGTCATGATCTACTATTAGAAGCTACAATTATAAGCATCCATCAAGAGACACCATTAGGATTTGCTATTAGGATCTACCACCAAAACATGTCTGCTTCCACCATGAGGTACCTTCATCCTCTAAAACACCCCATTTTCCTATTAAACACCTCCAAACTTCTTGAGATGTCCTTAGGGCACCTCTACCACCAGATTTCCCATAAAGTAATGGGCCTAAAGGTCTGGTCTATTGCATTAGAAACCTCTCAAACTATTTTCACCTCTAATAATCAAAATAGACATAGAAGGAAAGAGGTAAAAGGTCCAAACAACCATACCTCGATATGACTCTCAAGGATCTCATTACATCTGAAATATCACTGTTAACTGATCACACTAACCAAACAAAAATATCTACTACATCCGTCACAACCACAAGCCTCCTATCTTCCACATAACCACTTACATAACCTTTTTAACCCATGAACAACCCCTAGATAAAAACTATCATAACCAACACATAGAAGATCCCTAAGTATACAAATCAAGGAATTCCATATCTCATGTCAAGATATTATCTGTTTTGGGTGGCATTGACTCACCTACACAAATTTAATTAAATCAAGGTACAACACATCTTAATTAGGGATCAGGATTTTCCTTTATATGCCTGAATGGAATGAAGGCCTTTATATGAATTTAATATTTAATCACACATCATACAAACAAAGAAGAAGCACATCTTGCATAAAGCAGCAAGGTCCAAACATCACATCATCAAATAAAACAAGGAAAAAAAGACAATATCAAAACAACTCAATGTATTGGGTATACATTTACATATCACTCTCCCAAGTAATCTTTTATAGGACACCAGGCCTCCATAGAACAAGAACCAAAGGAATGATCCATCCTCACAACACCTTCTCTTGATGGTCCTGGATCTCTACTATCTATTCCATGGACATCACGATATCATCGATATCCAACTCTCCCCATTCAATGATGTGGGAGTCATCATGAAGATACCGATAGATCTAAGAGATGTGGAAGACATTGTGAATATGGTCCAGTCATGGCGAAAGTTCCAACTAATAAGATACCTCTCCAATACGCCCCAATACCTCAAAAGGCCCAACAAACCTGGGTGACAGATTACTCCCCTGCTAAAACTATATTGACCACGTCGAGGGGAGACCTTCAGGAACACGCGGTCTCTAACATCAAATTCCAAGGTCTCCTACAACAATTTACATATGAATTTTTTCAATCTATAGCTTCTTTAATGCTCTCATAAATGGACTAAGCCTTCTCTTTCATGATCCACACCACATCAGGATAAAAAATTGAAGACTCCCCAACCTTATCCCAACACAATAGAGGATCACACAACTGACCATACAAATCCTCAAACGAGGCCATGCTGATAGATGATTGACATATTTTTTAATATGAAAACTCAACCAAAGGAATGTTCATTGACCAAGATTAATCAAAGTCCAAGATTCATGCTCACAACATATCCTACATCATTTGGATAGTCTCCTCCATATTCCCGTTCATCTGAGGGTGGAAATTAGTGCTAAAGTGAAACTGAGTTACAAAAGAATACTGTAATACCCTCTAGAATCATGAGGTAAAAAGAGAATCACAATCTGAGACAATGGATTTTGATAATCCATGCAGTCTCACCACCTCATCCACATTCAACCTCACTAAAACATCCACAATTCTTGACTCCTTGATCACTAATAAGTGACACAATTTCATCAGCCAATACAAGATTACCTAGATAGTATCACAAACTCCCTGAGTTCAAGGTATCACTATGATAAAGACCATATATATTTCCTCCCATTTACACATAGGAACTTTTAAGGGAAGCAATAATTCAGTAGGTTCATGATGCTCATCATTTACCTGATGGAAGACTAGACATCGATCCCCAAAATCTTCCACATCCCATTTCATCCTAGGACACACAAATTTCATACTGAAGACATGATATATCTTATAAACCCCTAGGTGTATCTCCAAAGATGAGTTATGAAACTCACAAATAACTCCCTCACACATCGCTAACAGAACAAACAACCTCCCCTGAGACAACATCCAGTTCTAACTATCCTCTAACCATTCCTCCTCTAATAACCCAGGTTTATTTTTAAATAATATTTTTTTCTTAAAAATATTTGTGTTATATTATATTTTACACAATAAAACCATATATCATTAATAATGAAATGGTTATAAAGGGAAATGTGACCATCAAGATTCAAACGTTATATGACCGGTGGTAAAATAGGACCATTGATCAATATGATTGTTGGAAACTATAATCTTGGTAATAATTTTAATGTCAAAATAAGTGTTTATAAGTAGAAATAAAAAAGGATAATTAATTCATAAAGGACAAGTAATGAAATCAACCCGTAGAGTTATGTTGTATGAAGACATTTTGTTAGAACATGGGAGGGAGGTAGTATCATTGGGGTTTTCACTTAACCAAGAACAAGCTGAGCTTTAACAAGTGAATCTTGAATGAAATATCCTATAATAGAAGTTCATGTTAGTATAAATTACCACTCAATCGATGTTAGCTGAGTCGCCCCAGGAATCTATCACTATTGCACACCTTACCCTTAGGTCGTATATGGGTGTTATAAAGTGTTACATGTCCTGAATTTAGTTACTTAATGTGTAATTACTTTTTATGAATAAAATTTTTATTCCATCAATTCAATTTTTTAAGAGTAGTTGTTCTTAATAAAATATAGGTTTAATAGAGATGAAATTTAATAAATCTATTTTTAGACACGAGCCATACATTTTTTAAAGGTTATAAATTTTTATAATAAATTATGGTTTTATGAATAATATTCATTTTAATTAAATACAATGTTAAAAACAGTTTTTTAATAGAAATAATAAAATAATTTTATTATGTCCAAGGAACTTTTTTAAGTGTCTTAAATCTGACATTGCATTTCAACCCGCGTTTTTAAATAAATAGGGTTTTTTATATTTAAAAGTTAAAATTATCATATTTAGAGAATTATTATGAAAAAATAAACATCATATTTAAAATAGGCACATAGAAATTAGGTTAGGGTGAATTTATTATAATTTTCTAAAATACATTATTTTTCTGTAAATAGTAAAAATATATTTTAAGGGTTTTAGTATGTTTAATGACTTCATAATTATGTCATAATGATGTAATAATTAATTAACCACAATAAAAAACCTAATTTTTTTATTTCAATAATATCAAGTGTTTTAATATAATTTAATCAATTTACAAACCTATAAGTTACTTTCCAAAGTCTAAAATGTAACCTTTTACTTTAAAAACATTATTTTGTGGAAACCATACTTTTCCATTCCAAAAGATGTAATAAAAAATATTGTTCAGTTCTTGTGGGTTGAAATAACATAAAATATGAACCAAATGTCCAAAACCATGGGAATCCAATGGGTTTTTATTTTCGAAAACCCAGATTTCCAATCTGTATATTGGGAATTATTACACAAATCCTCCACTTTTGCTATAAATACCCACCAATTTATATATTTTTTTAACTCACATTCCATCATCCATGAGGTTTTGTGGGTTTTACCTTTTAAGTAGTCCCTCTATGTTTTCCTCAATCCCCCAAGGTTCCATTCCAAAAGATCTAGCAGTAACTCTTTAGGGTAAGAGAATTATCCTTCTTTTCTCTTCAATTCAAGAACCTTTTTATGTCTTCTAAATTTTATTGTTACTCCCTCTTATTACACTTTTTGATCATACCCTTACTTCTAAATTTTGTTTTATCAATGGGAGACCCCTACCTTCTCTCATTTCACAATTTTCTAAGACAAAATTTTATACAAATCATTCTACCAAATTTACTCCTATAAATTTATCTATAATTAAGAAATTATATTTAATTTTGTTTCGATGAATACCCAAACCTCTTTCTTTTACATGGGTATTCACGTAGATGTAAAAGTGATTTATTTAATTTTCGGATTAACATACATGAAACCCACACCTCTTTCAGTGGGTTAAAAATGACATTATCATCATATCTCTTAGAACTTTTGAAATTCCATGATTTTGATAAGAAACCAATTCTTTATTCTCAATGGGTTATTTATAAATTTTTTAATTATGATCTATATGTATCACATTAATTAATTAATATTAAGGTTATGCCCTGATAGCACTCCAATACATTGGGTAAATAATTTAATCTCTATTGGTGACATGATTAATGATACCTTGGTGAATAACCTTGATATGTTTTATTTACAACACCCCAACGACATGCCTCGGTGATAAACATATGAATGCTTCATTTAAATGTGGTAAACACATTTCTATTTTGTGATTGATGTTATTTTTGTTATGGTATTCCCCATGTTCCCTTTCTCATGCTATAATTATATTACTAATGTTCGTATTTATATTCCTCATGATCACATGTAAACTATTTCCATTACTAGGCCCCATGACCACCCCTTTCCTTTGATGTATTTCCCCAAGATAATATATTCAATAAATGTACTTAGGATGAACCTATGGGGCTATTTTTAAGTGTATTTAGAATAATGTTTTAAGTTTTCATGTATTATGTACTTTATTTCTAAGAAAATAAACTTTAAAATATCCTCTGTATGTACCATGTAATGAAAAGTTATGTAATAAAAAGATAGTATTCCATAGTTGGTATCAAAGGAAGGCTTAGTTATTTTTAGAAATTAGTATTTGATACCTTTAGGAAGAAACCTAGAAATGTTTCATTATAGGAAAAAATCTTGGTATTTTGTTGATATATTAAGTATGTGACTTATGAAAAATTAAATCCCTATTTGTATATGAACATGTTCATATAGCTTTGACACAAATGCATCTAGGGCTAACTCCCCAAAACATCGCTTTGAGATAGACTCGAACAGAAACTCGTATATGAAAATGGGTGTTTCCGTACTCCTGGTTTGACACTCCTGAGGGATATGTTTGATTAATAAAAAATTTTTTATGTACCATTATGATTGATATATAAAAAATGTAATTGTTTATAAATAATAACATATATAATCATGAGGTTTTATGACATAAAATTCCTTAAAAATTATAATATTATTAAAAGAAACATGTTTTTCACTATGTTTTTCTTCTTTTAAAAAATGGAAGGAAATTGGAGGAACCTTATAAATGATGAGCATAAAAGAAAATGCACTGATAGCCCTCCAATGTAATTTCTAATGGAAAAATTTATGGGAATGATGAATAAACTATCTCAAGTTGTGAGTAATAACTTGACTCAATTCAAGAGACTAAATTCACCACGAATAGAACTACTTTTCCATTGATTCCTTTATATGTCAATGACCACCTTCTTTCAGTGGATCTACCAACCCATTGATTGTTGAAAAATGGATAAACTCCATAGAAAAGTTCTTTTCTGTACTCCATTGTTCAGAACAAGATAAAGTCACCCTGACACTATATCATGATATGTGCTGATGAGGATCGGTTCCATGTTGTATTGTTTGGCTGATTTCTTATAAGACCTATGGGTCTTGTAATTGTCTCTAAGCATTTAGAACTTTTAAGGGTTCCCCCTCACCCCTTTAAAGGTGGATTATCAAAAAATAATAATAAAATGAAGGCCTTCAGGTCATTTAGTCAGTCATTATACCATTTAAAAGGAGAATATGACCATTGGTAGAAACTGATTAAAAATACAAAGCCAAGAAGGGAGATTGATGATATGGATCAAGAAGAGTTCAGGGGAATCTTTCTCAATAAATATTTCCCCCTTTCGATGAGAACAAAAATGGAGAATGAATTTCTAGAACCAAAGCATAAGGACAATGAATTAGTGGGAAGCAATGAGATAAAATTTACAAGTCTTTCTCAATACTCCTCTAGTTTTTTTATGGATCTTAAGGGAAAGGTTGATAGAATATTTAGTGGACTAAGACCCCATATATGAAGAAATCTATCCAATTGAGACTATGACAACTACGAGGAGATAATGTAGAGTTATATGATGGTTGAACTAGAGTTTAGAGAGATTAAATGGTCACATAGATCTAATGAAAATAAGAGACCAATGAATCCAAACTTATGGAGGAACTTTAATCATGAAAGAGGATGAAAAAAGTGAAACATCACACATGTAAAACATGTGGGAAAGAAGCATTTAGGGAACTTCTTTCTTGGGAGTGGAAAATATTATAATTGTGGAAGAGATGACCATACAGCTCAGAACTCTCATGGTGAGGTGTAACCTCAATTTTATAACTCTAATGATAAAGGGAATATGGTGAAAACCTAGCCTAATGTACAATTATTTATGTTTGGAAAACATGGTCACTTTTCCAATCATTATCACAATCAGAAGATAATGGAGGTAAATCACCATCAACATTAGATTAAGACAAGGGATAATGGTTGGGAATTTTCTATCATGATGGATGAATTAGAGGCTCCAAATGATGTGGTAGTAGGTACTCTCATTGTTCTCTCAAATATAGAAAGTACATGGTTGATTATGGTTCTACGTATTCCTTTATTTCCTCCATGTTTGCAAAGAATATTTAATCAATCCCCAAGCTTCTATAAGTAGAGTTATCAGTCAATATTCCTAGAGAGATTATTCAAGTATCGATAGAGTATAGAAACTCTAGTATTGACTTTGAAAAGAAAAATCTCATCGAGAATCAGGTAGTCATTCCCATGGTGTATTTAGACACTATACTAGGGATGAATTGGTTCTCAAAGTATAATTCTAAGATCAACTACAATATAAAGAAAATATCATTAGTCTTGAATGGAAAACCTGCACTTATTTTTAAAGGAGATATATCCCGACTCGAGCTTTACAGCCTTCTACATGGAGATGATCAGTGATGAGGGAGAAGGAAATGAATGTATAAGAATAGAAAAATTTCCCATAATTCAAGAGTACATTGACATATCTCATGAGGTGTTACCTAGACCTCCCCTAGAAATAGAGGTATATTTATCCATTGAACTCATTCCTGGATCCAAGCCGATATTTAAAACCCTATATAGAGTGGAAAATTTGGAGCAAGAGAAATTAAATAACCAACATCAATATATTTTGGAGAATGGATTTATCTGACCAACTACGTATCCTCTCAGAGAAAATATTCACTTTGTGAAGAAGAATAATGGGTAAATGCGGCCATGAATTGATTATAGGTAACTTAGTGGGGTCACACTGAATAACATGTACCCTCTACCAAGGATTGGTGATTTATTTGAAAAGATATGTGGGGCACAATTATTATCCAAGATTGATCCTCAATATGGTTATCATCAATTGAGGGTGAGGAAAGAAGATATTCTAAAAACTACCTTTTGATCGAGGTATGAGCATTATGAGTTTATTCTTAAGCCCTTAAAATTGTCTAATGATCTTTCTATATTTATGTATTTTATGATTAGAGTGTTTAATGAATTCGTTGATAAATTTGTGGTAGTTTTTATTGATGCTATTATGATATATTCCAAAATATTTTAGGATCATGAGGATTATATAAGGTTTATATTGCAAACTTTGGGGAAGTATTGGCTTTTTGGAAAATTCATAAAATGTGAATTTTGGTTACAACCAGTTTCTTTCTTGGGGTATGTTGTAACCAAAGAAGGAATCTTAATTGGCCCTACTAAGAAAAAGGTTTAAAATGAGTGGTCTCATCCTAAAATAGTAACTGAGATTTGTAGTTTCCTTGGTTTAATAGGATATTATAAGAGGTTTGTGAAAAAATTTCAGGAATTTATTATCCACTAACCAAGTTAACTCTAAAAGGGGATAAGTTAATATGGACAATGGAGAGTGAATAAAGTTTCCAAGAACTAAAGAAGAGATTGGTTATTTCACCTGTGTTAACTCTACCCTTTCCCGGAGAAGGATTTTTTATTTAAAGTGATGCATATCTAAAAGAGCTTGGGTGAATCCTCATGAAATATGATAAGGTGATTTCTTATTTATCTCAACATTTAACGCCTCATGAGTAGAATTATCCAACACATTAATTGGAGCTAGCTGTGGTTTTTTTTATTCTAAAACATGGAGTCACTATATTTATCAGGATAAATGTGATATTTACACAGACCACCAAAGTTTTAAGTTTATCTTCACGCAAACGGAACAGAACATGATACAAATGAGATATTTGGAAGTACATAAATAGAAATATTATTAAATGAATTATCACATTAGAAGAGCAAACAAAGTCCCTAATGCATTAGGTAGGATGTACCCTATTATACCAGCAATGAAGAGGATTCAAGTAGATCCACTGATCACGGAATTAGAAAGGCTGGAAATGAGAATAATGAGGGATGGGACATCATCAATCCTATAACAAATGATTTATCAACCATAATTAATAGATAAGACCAATAAATCTCAAAGAGAAGATCCTTTTTTACAAAAGAAGATAGAGTATGTGAAAAATGGGAAGTTTCCTGATTTCAATTTTGATCAAGAAGGTGTATTGAAATTTCATACAAGGATATGTGTTCCATCTATTTTAGAGATAAAGAAAGAACTGATGGATGAATCTCATATCTCTACATTCTCTATACATCCTAGAATCACTAAAATGTAGAGGGACCACCATGATCATTTTTCATGGGATTATATGAAAAGTGAGATTGCTGATTATAATAAAAGGTGCTTGGCATGTCAACAAGTGAAGGTGGAATGACAACTTCCTAAAGTGGTATTACAACCACTACCCATACGAACATGGAAGTGGGAAATATTACTATGGAAATTTTCATAGGCATCCCAAGAACACCCAAAGGAAACAATGAAATATGAGCTACAACGAACTGACTCACAAAGACTACCCATTTTATCGCTATTCAGGAATATTTATCTCTTGACCAACATTCCAAGATATACGTGAAGAAGTTAGAGAGTGTGAGTGGGGTTCCAATTTATATAATTTATGATCATGATCCATGGTCCACATCTAAAATTTGGATAATTCTTCAACATGATATGAATACTAAATTGAATTTCAGTATGACCTATCACCCCCAAACTTGTAAACAATCTGAAAGTATTATTCAGACACTCAAAGTCATGTTGAGAACTGGATCAATGGAATTTAAAGGTGTATGGGATCATCAACATCCATTTGTTGAGTTCTCACACAACAATAACCTACAATGTAGTATTCAAATGACACCCTATGAAGCGCTAGATGGTAAGTGATGTAAAAAAATTATTTTTGGGATGAATTTAGTGAGAGAAAGAAGTTTGGGCTTGATATTGTGCAAGAGATGACATAAAAGGTTCATGACTTCTAATAAAAAATAAAATCTACTTAGAGTCAGTAGAATATATTTGCTGACAACCATCAAAGGAACTTGGAGTTTGATGTTGGTTAGAAAGTTTTCCTTTGAATATCACCATAGAAGAGAGTCATACAGTTTGGGAAGAAAGGGAAGCTTAGCGTTGGGTACATTGGCCCCTATGAAATCCTTGATCACATATGAGGAGTGACCTATCTACTTGAACTTCTACCAAATCTCACAAAATTTCATGATGTATTACATGTATCTCTCTTGAGGAAGTACATACACGATCCCTCACATTTACTGAATCTGGAGTTTGAACAACTAGAACATGAATATCTTATAAGGAGAAACCGATGGAGATCTTAGACCGTAGAGACATGGTTCTACACAATAAGACTACCCACCATGTTAAAGTGTTTCAGAGGAACCATAAGTTTGAATATGTGACATGGGAACCAGAAAAGACAATGAGAAATATATACCCTCAAATTTTCTCAACTGAGAGAATGAATTGAAATTTCGTGGACAAAATTTCTCAAGGGGAAAGAATGTAACAACCTTTGTTTCTTTTTAAATGATATTTGTTTCCTGAGAAAATGCGTTCAATATTATATAATTCACAATAAAACCATATCTATTTAATAATGAAGTGAGTATAAAGGGAAATGTGACCACTGAGATTCGACCATTATATGATCATTGGCCAAATATTAATATTGGTAAATATGACCGTTGGGAACTATACTCTTGGTAAAACATTTAATGTAATAATTAGTGTTTATAATTAGAAATGAAAAGGATAAATAATATGGAAAGGAGAAGCAATGACATCAACCAATAGAGTCATGCCACATAAATCCCTTTTTTCAGGACTTGGGAGGGAGGTAGCGTCACTGGGGTTCACCCTAGACCAATCCAAAGACAAGCTTTAATAAGTGAAGCTTGAACGAAATCACATGTTGGAGATGTTCAAGTGAGTGTAAATTACCATTTGGTCGATGTTAGCCAAGCCTCCCCATGAATCTATCACCATCACATACCTTACCCTTATGTAATACATGGGTTTTATAAGGGGTTACATGTACCAACCTTAGTTACACAATGTGTTACTCGTTTGTATAAATTAAATTGTTATTAAATCAATTCCATTTTTTAATAATATATTTTCTTAATAAAATAAAGGTTTAATTGAGATGAAATTTAATAAATCAAATTTTTTGACATAAAACATACTTTTCATATTTGATATAAATTTATATAATAAACTATGGTATTCTGAATGATATTAATTTTAATAAAATAGTATGTTTCAAACTTTTTTGAAATAGTAATGATAAAATAATTTTAGTATGTCTTAGGAAATTTTCAACTGTCAGAAATTTGACTATCCATTACAAACCGCTTTTTTTAATAAATAAGGATTTCTATATTTAAAAGTAAAAATTTTCATATTTAGATAATTATTATGATAAAATAAACCTAATTTTCTAATCTAGAATGATGAAATTAGTTTACGGTGAATTTATGGGAATTTTCTAAAATAAATTATTTTTTTTGTGAATAGTAAAAAATACAGTTTAAGATTTTCGTTATGTTTAATGAATTCATAATTATGTCATAATTATGTAATAATTAATTAACCACAATCCATGAAATAAAATAATTTATTTTATTAATATAAAGTATTTTAATAGATTTTAATAAATTTTCAAACATATAAGTTACATTTTGAAGTCTAAAATGGAAACATTAACTTTAAAAACAATATTTTGTAGAAACTCAAATTTTCCATGATAAAATAAGTAATAAAAAATGATGTTCAATTCATGTGGGTCAAAATATGTTAAAATATGACCCAAATTTCTAAAACCTTGGGAAAACTAATGGTTTTGTATTTTTCACAACCTTGATTTCCAAGACCTATATTCAAAATTATTAAACAAATCCAGAACTTTTTCACTCCCAATCCATATTCCAGGATTTTATGGTGGTTTTACCTCACAAGGAGTCACCCCAATGTGTCCTAAATCCCCGAAAGTTCCATTCATTATGATCTACGAGAAACTCTTTGAGGTAAGGGAATTATCCTTCCTTTCTCTTCAATTCAAGAACCTTTTTTTATATGTCTTCTAAATGTTATTGTTTTTCCATATTATTACTCTTTTTGATCATAACCATAATAAAAAATTATATTTTATCAAGGGTATACCCTTTTCCCCTCTCATTTTACCATTTTCTAAAACCACATTTTATACCTATCATGTTGGCGAAATTACTACTCCAAATTTTTCTCTCTACTTAAGAAATTATCTATTATTTTTTTATGAATACCGGAACCTCTTTCTTTTCAAGGCGTATTTAACTAGATGTAAAATTTATTTATTTTATTCAGATATTAACATACATTAAACTTTAATTCCCTTTCTATTTGGTAAAGATGAAAAAATGATCATGTATCTAAACAATTTTAAAACACCATGATTTTGATGAGAAACCTATTCTTTATTATCCAGGGGTTATTTATTAAATACTTGATTATGGGCTATGTGGATCACATTAATTAAAACATATGAATGAAACACCCTGATAATTATCCAATTATTGTGTTAAATAATTTAATCTCAATAGATGACATGTTTTACGATACCATGGTGAATAAACTTGGTAATTTTCATTTATGACACCCTGGTGACAAACCTTAGTGATATACTTATGAATGTCTCATTTAAATGTTATATCCATATTTCCATTTTATGATTCATGTTATTTTTTATGATATGTCTCATTTTACCTTGATCATTCCATAATGTTATTCCTCATGTTCTTATTTATATTCCTCATGGACACATGTAAACTATTTCCCCTATTGGGCCTCATGCTCACCCCTTTCCATTGCTGTATGTCCCTAGGATATGAGATGCAGTAAATGTACATTGGGTGAACCCATGAGGATTAATTAAAGTGTATTTAGAATAAATTTTTATGTTTTCATGTATTATGTACCTTATTTCCAAGAACCTAAACTTTAAAAGATCCTTTGTATGTACCATGTAATGAAAAGTTATGTAATAAAAAGGTTGTATGCCATACAGTTGGAGCATCTCCATATACAACATGATCATGCACCACCTATTCATATGAGTCTCCCTAATAAAACTCCTCTACCCATGAATTGAAAGAATACAACTTTGTTATCTGAAATAGACAACCTCCTCCATTAACCACCCTCACATCTGAGCGTAAGGACGTCAACTCCTCCATCACCCTCTAAGAATATACAAACTCTCTAACCACATCCATACAAAAATCACTTTGAAAGTGTTTTCCACAACATTTCCCTTTCTGGGGGTGTAGGATATCTTGAAATCATAATCATGAAGATACTCCAACCACCTCTATTTTTTCATATTCAGATCACACTGAGAAAAAATATACCTCAAAATCTTATGATCTTTAAAGACAAAAAGAGCTCCCTAATGAGGTAATGTCCCCACAAATTTAGTAAAAATACTACTGTTGCTAACTCCAGACCATGATTGGCATATTACCCTCACTGGGGAGTAACTACCTAGACCCATAAGATATCACCTCCTTCTTATGCATCAAAAATCATCCCAAACCTAGATGAGAAGCATCAGAAAACACCTGAAATGATACAACCTCCTTTGGAAATTGAAGCATTGGATCACTGACCAAATTTCCCTTCAGATGGTAGAATGATTCTTAACATCTATTATCCCAGATACAATCCTAATCATTGCTGGTAAAGGTTATCAACTATGCCGCAATCCATGAGAATTCAGATATGAACCTCCGGTAACACCCCGCAAGACCAAGGAAACTAAAAACATCCCTCACATTCTTGGATGATTCCCAAGAAACAATCACCTTGAACTTCAATGGGTCCACTACCATACCCTACTAAGATACCACATTCCAAAGAAAGTGTACCTCTCATGTACATAACATACACTTGAAAAAATTTCTATAGAGCTGGTTGCGTTGAGGTAATTGCAAAATAGATTTGATATAATCAAAATTCTATTCCTATGACTCTGATTAATTCATGATTTCATTGATGAAAATGACTGAAAAATATTCTAGGAATTCATGTAACATAGAGTTCATGAGCCCCATGAAAATACTAGTGCATTCTAGAAAATGAATGACATGAACAAAAAAATCAACGTTCCTATAACTGTATCCAAAGGTAGTCTTCAGGATGTCTCCCTCATTGAACCTTAACTGGTGATATATATATCAAAAATAGAACTTAGAAAACTAAACCACCCTTCTTAGCTGATCGAAAAGATCATTTATTCCCCAATGGGGGTAATGATTCTTGATCATCACCTGATTCAACTTCTGTTAGTCTATATAAAACCTCAAAATACCATTTTCCTTTTTGGAAAATAACACTAGAGAACCCCACAATGACATATTGGGCTGGATGAAACCCTCAAGAATCATATATTTTATCTAAATCCTCAACTTACACAACTCTAAGGGTGCCATATGATAAGGAGACATCGAAATCGGAGAAGCATCGAGCTATAGATCTATCCAAAAATTAACATCACGTCAAAGGAGTAGCATAAAAAACTCAAGAAAAAAATCCAAAAAATCCCCTAAAACCCCTAGGAGCCTCCAACACCATGGAACCCACTAAATCTACAGACAACTCTACCATCAAACAAAGAAGGGGCTATGCACATCCCCTTCCCACCTGAAAACATCTCTCTCTAATGAAAACTATATGTTGACCATCAAATATGAGAACACAACTCTACTTAATAAATTGTCATTAACAACATGTAAATAATATGTCCAGTTGATGTTGAGGGTGATGTTGTACGATGGGATCTAAAGCAAGAACATTTCCCCATGGGACTAATATGTCCCCATCATCAGTCTACACCCCCGACATAGATAAAACAAGATGGTTTGACCTCTAAATAGTGTAGTTAAGACCATAGGAACAAGAAGCCTCTATATGTCTAGTAACATAGTAATTATTATAGTAGGTAAAATGAAGGATCGTGAATCTCTCAAATCAAGCATTCCACAAACGAGAGTAGATAACAAGATGAGCATACATAGAATGATATTTGGACCCTCCGGCGCTTCTGCCTCCACTGCATAAAAATGACCATTCCTATCTACTCTAACTTTCTACTAATAATCACCATCACAAACACACTCACGTCAAGTTCCATGAACTTGACCAAAATACTGATGTTGGATTCTACCAACTACATCCCCTCTTGAAAGAGCATAATCCTACTACCCCTACTGCCAAAATGGCCTCGTCGGCAGCTACTCCTGAGGCTAACACTGAACCTATCCACTTATACCAAACGGAGCTTGATGACCCACTGGGCATTGATCAGGATGACGACCTCAGACCCCAAAGATGAAATACACCAGCCCAAAGCCCCCAGAAAAAGCATGCAAACCACTAGCCCCAAAAGGTTGAAAGGGAAGCTGTTGAGGTTGATTCCTTGCTGGTCTAAACTCTGAAGGAACCGATCCCTATAAACTACTAGTAGAAACCATGATCCTCAAGGAACCCTTATGGTTCCCCTATCACGGTAAACCGAATCATGAGTTCAAGAACTCAATCACCTCCGCCATCTTTGGAAACTCTATATATGTCAGAAATGTAAAGGGAGTAACTACATACTGAATAAAATGATGAATTTCCTCCTCAAGATACTTTTCATTAGACTCTTCATCTAGAAAGAGGTCTTAGGTAATGTGAAACAAATTATTGAACTTGATATACATATACCACACAAACACACTCAATTGATGAAGGGAAATACGATATATCATCTTCAATACCTTCATAGTTGATGAATGAAACTATGCCCATAACTCTTTCTAAAATTTGAACCATGAAAATTCTGCCTCCTTCTTCTTACCTAGATACAATATCCAACACTATCACATAGCTCCTCACATATGACTAACTACCAATAAGACCTAGTACAATGCTAGGGATCGAATGAAATTGAAGATGATCTTTAGATCCTCCAACTAGATCTCTGTCTCCACATCATAAACATAACCCACATACTTCCACAAATCCTACCATTCAAAAGTGTGTAATTCCCTATGCCACTGATCATCCTTCCCAACCAGGTCAACTCTTTGACGATCAACCCGATTAGCCTAATGAACCTCCACTACTTGAGCCGCATGCGGATGGAAACCATGATCCATAGATGACATGGAATCAAAGAGTTCCAAAGTCTTGTAGTATGGAATTGTCTTAATATCTATTTAATTCATTTTAACTTATTTCAACTTACCCAGAACCAAAAACTCCCAATTCAAATAATAACACAATTCATTATGATGAATGTACCTATACTAGGTCTCTACCTTGAAAATGGGTCTGCCTCACTTGGTCGTTCAATAAGATCAGAGTCCATGAACTGGATCCCAGAGGCCCTAAAATACAACATCCTATCTGGTCTCCTTAGCCTATGTCACGCACCAAGATCAACTGGCACATATTCCCTGACAACCCATGAAATAATCACTACGCATAACTCCAAACTCCATCCTATCTCTCAACCATCACTTTTGATGCCACTTTATCATGATCCTCTCCCTCCAAAGACACCATAGTGAAGGAAGTGAGATAATGACCCCCTGAGTCCCTCCTCCAATAGGCCCCGAGTTGTCGACCATCGACGAGGGTATACAAATCTCATAAATGGGAGGCATTAACCTCTATAATAAAATGGAATGAGGAGATAATAATAATCAACCTCAATAAACTTTTACATAATGTAAAAAAGGGAACAAAAACCATCCCATAATCTAGGTTTAAATAAAATAGGTACAAATAAAAGTATACAATGTAAATACCCAAAAGTAAAAGATAAATTAGTGGAACAACAATAATCCAATGGTCTGAGCTAGAAAAGTCCAACATGGTCCACGTAATCCTCAAAAAAACCAAAAAAAAATTATATATGTAGGGGAATCTTGAAAATATACTCAGTAGGGAAACCAATGTCTATCATGCACATGTGAAAGAATCATACTAATGCAATCGTGAGTAAACAACAAAACCAACAACACCTAAACAGGTCGACTAACCAATCGCATCCTTACCATGGATGACTCACCAAATAATGCATCCATGTATAATAATATAATGTGATGCATATTGATAATGGGTACCCCACACCACTTTCCCACTGATTAGACACCATGACACCCAAATGACATACGCCCTAGTGCTCCTACCTCTTTCATATAACATCTCATCACATCACATCACACCTCGCCCGAAGACACCTAAGACACAACACCACATCACATCTCGATAGTTCAACTTTGACTTCTGGCCATCATAACCCATGCATGTCATCATCTCATGGAAGAGAGATCAGGGAAGAGTGTGTTTCCATCCATCCATCCTCACCATTGGGATATTGGGAAAACACCCCAAATATCATTGGTTGTTGGAACTAGGTGCTCAACATGGGTGAGGCAAATTTAGAAAATCACAGGGATAATATATATATATATATATATATATATAATATCATATCACACAAGCCTAGCCTATGAGTTCACAATAAGAACATCATCCCAAATCACAACATCACCACATCACCTCACAACATTTGTCACTTATTCAATCAAAACTAAATCCACAACACCACCCCACAAAACAAGTTCCACATTTTATCTTCTTTTTAAATTATATATATTTTTCTAGATTTCAAATTACCAGTCATCTTCCACTTAACCAACCCATTTATTTTATATTTATAACCCTCTTATTCCACATTTTCAATTCTATTAGTTCATGTATAATCATTAACCTTTTAAACTAGAAAACTTACTTCAATTCAAGTTCTCATTATTATTTTCAACCCATTTTTAAAACCAGCACATACCATTTTGATTTCAACGTCTTCATTTATTTAATTCCATTTTTACTTGGGAAAATAACATAACAAAACACATCACAACAAAAGACAACCCATCGTCCTCATTAAAACAATCCCACACTACCACCTTTGCATGACCACACAACATGACACACATTCACACATCACAACACTTTCCATAGTAAGTCATACATCATTTTTTAGATTGTTTGAGGTGATTTTCATCAATTACATCTCACTTTTAAGTGTATTAGCACACATGAAAAATTTTCTAACGGAAAAAATTTCATTTACCAGATATAATTGAATAATGAATTTTGTTTAGGGTAATATAAAAAAATCATAAAAATAGGGGTTCCTTACCAACACAACTACAATGAAAACAAAGGATCCCAAAATTTATGATTATCAGTAGTATAATAATCATAAATATGATCAATGAAACAATATCATAAAGATGTAAAAACTTGTGAATCATTACCTTTACATTCAATTTTAATTAAACCAATTAATTATCTTTATTAAGACAGATCAAAACCGTCTTCTCAAGGATAATAAAAAAAATACCCTTCTTACATGATACAACATATAGAGATATAAAAGATCCCCTATTTGGAGTAAATAAGCTTCATGCGATGCACTAAACCCAAATAGTAGTTGAACACATAGGTTATAACCAAGGTAGTTATAACAAGATAACAAAACGACAACATGGTTTCATGACTCTAAGTTAAAGGATTTAGAACCTCAATTCTCAAGAGAAATAAAGTACGAAGGAATGAAGAAAGGATCTTCATTTTATAATTGACAGATATGGAATGATCAGGATTTTAGATCACAAATATAATTTTAATTGACCATTAATGTAGATCTCATTAAATTACATGTGGATGATACTTTTAAATTCTCCATAATTTTAGAAAATAGAGGATATAAATACACCCTTATGAAACAACTCTTTATTACATTAATTAAGGTTATAAAACCATTTTATATCAAAACAAACGTAAAAAGGAAAAAACTATAAATTAGGGGAAGATGAAAAATGAAACAGCTAGGAACTATTTTTAGCATCTACCATTAGGAGCTACCTCTTGGAGATATAGTTATATGCTACTTCAAGTAGCTACAACTAGAAGCCATCACTAGATATTAGCATCATAAGCTACCATAGAAGCTACTGTCAGAAGGTACCATTAGAAGCTACCACTATACTAAGTCTTCTACCATCATGAGATAACACTTGACTAAGTATTCTACCATAATTAGAAACTCTCAGAAGCTACCTTTAAGAGATAACATCATGTTCTACCATTAGAATCTACCACCAGACTACGTCTGCTATCATTTGTAGCTCTAGTTAGGAGCTACCTATATCCTCTAAAACACCCCCTTTTTTTCTTCCTAAAAACCTCCAAACTCATTGGGAGCTCCTCTGGGAACCTCTAATACCAGATTTCCTACAAAGTAACAGACCATATTTAAGAAATTACAATAATTAATAGTCATAATATGGAAAACCTTCATATGAACACACTCCATGTAATATAATAACTTTGTCTCATGATATCTCATAAAGTTGGATGCACAACTTGTGTCATCATTAATTCTTGATTTAATATTTGTTGGTATAATTGGATGAATTTACCTTCTTCTATCATGGCCATAAATTTAGTAAATATACTATTATCTTAATCAACTATGCTCGAGATATCACTTTCTTAAATCATAAATGAAAAATTCTATCTTGATCATTCAACCAATTCCATGCCACCAAAGACACACCCAACATAAGCTACCTCCCCACAAATTCAATGCCATGATTTTTTCTTTGAATCAATGTATGAAATCAAATGGTACACATTGATAACAATCACAAGTCAAGAGACCAATACACATGTTGGTAGATAGGAACAACCAATAACACTAGAATCATGAGGTGTTACTATTATAGGGTCAATCCTCAGGGCCTCATATACTCAAGAACACAAAGTGTGAACTTTATGACAAGAAGTCTCAATGTTTATGATCCCCCAACACCTGGTGGTTACAAATCATCTGTTTCCTATCATTATGATGTATTGGGACCACATGAAATAACTTTAATATTACTTTCATGGAATTTCTAGTTTATAATTATAGTTTGGGAACAATTATAACCCTTTGATACAACATAGTCAAAAGGCCTAGAAGCGAGTCAAACCCGCTCCTACCAAAATTTTATTAAAAAATAAATGACACAGTTAGAACATCAAAATGGAGGTTTACAAAGCCTATTGAAATACTTAACACATGCATCAACCTCAACAAAAGGCATACAACAATCAAAAGCCACAAAAGACCTTTCAGAACTTGAGTCTACAATTTCTTTCTTTGACAACGCATCAGCGACCTGATTGGCCTCCCTATAAGCATGTGTCACCTCAAAAATGATACCATCAAGGAGACGAAGACAATCAATCCAAGAGGGAAGCATCATCCAAGGAACATTCCTCGACTGAATTCGATGGAAAAAATTTATATATAAATCTATATACATGATGGGAAATATCACATGCATCAGCCTCAACAAAAGGAACACAATAAATATAGTGGATGCAAAAGTATCAAAACTATTTTGGTAAGATGAAAAAATTTATATATAAAACTGTATACATGTAATAGTAATCATATTACATACAATAGTTAGGTATAGGGAACCCACATACAACACTCCCACTTGCACTAGAGCCAACTACTAACTAGTATCAACCCGCTAACTCTCACATGAGAATCAGTATTTTGTTGAGATATGAATTTAGTTAGGGGTAATTCATATTATCTTTGTGGATACTCTAGTAACCGCCAATTACCTCTATAAGTAATATCCCCCAAGAGGTGAATCTTCTGTATTATATGATCTATCCTATGGTGTGACCTAGGATACTTGACAAGAACCAATGTTGTAGTATTATCATAATAAACTAGAATAGGGTTTTCACTGTTAGGAACAACACCATTTTCTAAGACAAATACGCATATCTAGACTATCTCTTTAGATGCATCAGAATTTTATATATACTTGGATTATTCTGTAGAGTTGATGACCAGAGGTTTCATAGATCTTCTTCAGATCACTACACCACCATTTAGATAAAATACATAGCCTGACTATGATTTCATATCATCATGATCTGTCTGGAAACTAGTATCAGAGAATCCTCTCACTACCAATTACTCATCTCCTCTATACACTAAGAATACATCCTTTGTACTTCTCAGCTACTTCAGGATAGTTTTCATATCTTTCCAATGCATCTTTTATATATTAGCTTGATATTTCCCATCATGCTTAAAGAAAAGTCAACATCAAACCTAGTACATATCACAAACATCATGATAGATCCCACTACCCATGCATAATGTATTCTACTCATTCTTTCAACCCCCTAAAGTGTTTAGGGCCACATTTTCTTGGAGATATTTATACAATGTGACACTGGAAATAACCCTCTATTGGATTGTTCCATATTAAAACTTTTGGGTACCTTTTCAATATACGTAGTTTGAATTTTCCCAAACAGCCTCTGAGATATATTATGAAATGTCTTAATCCCTAGGCTATAGGCTACATCACATAAGACCTTCATGGAGAATGTCACACCTGGCATTTGTGTTGTGTCTCGTTTCTATTTCTTATTTTTTTATCTTATAATTATATCTTCTTTTAATTGTTTTACTATTTTTTATATGAAATGCGGGCCGATACCGATTTTGGTTTTGTGATTTTTCATTGACAAATAAGAGTTTTGGCCTTGAAAATATTCAGTGTGTCGCTGTTGAAGCATCTCGGCCTCTCCTAGGTCATCGCGCGACCTCGCCCGGCTCCCCACACGCCTACCTGATGTTCAACAAATTAAATGAAACGAATTAATAATGAATAAAAATTAAATGAGTGGTAAAATAAAATTGAAATAAAATATGAAGATTTCAATAATGATGATAATATTATTATTTGGGGATATTATTAATTATTATTGAGTATTATTAATATTTCTATTAGTGATAGCAATTAAGTTATTTTATTTATTATTATTACTCTTGTTTTAGTTATTATTATTATTATTATTATCATCACAATTTTTAGAATTTATTATCATTATTATTATTAATTTCCATTTATTTCATTTTTCTTTTTCTTTTTTTTCTTCCCCCCTAGGGTTCGTTGCACCCCCTCCCATTTCCCCCTTCTCCTCATCGCAGCACATCCTCCCCATACCCTCTTCCCCATCTCCCCTCTTTCCCCTTCAGAAAAATGTGATGGAATCCCCCTCTCTCCTACATCCCAACCATCCTGTCGCGTTGCAGCACCCGGCCAGCATCACCGCAGCGCAGAACTCGCCTCAAGCCCATCACGTCATCGCCTTCCTCCCGAACAACCTCCACTTTGCGCCACCTCCATTCATAGTCCGGAAAACCCCAGAGTACCCTTTCACTCCTCCATCTAACGACCAGCCTCCCCTCCTACACAGCGACTACCGCTATCATCTCCTTCTCCTCGGCGCATTGGTCCCCTTGGCTGAGTGCCTCCCAGGCACGCTGATCTCCTTGGCCGGGCGCCTCCATGGCGCGGTTCTCCTCCTTGCGGGTGCAACCTCTCCCTTTAGGCCTCTCCTATATTTTATTTTTTATCTTTTCTATATTTGATTTTATGGTTTTACAAGGAGTTTTGAGTCTGGTTTTGAGGTTTATTTGTTTGTTTTGGGGTTTTAATTCGAAGTTTTTGGGTTCGAATTCATGTGTTTGAGTTCACTCTAGGTTCCTTAGGGTGAAAATGGCGCGTGATTGAGGTTTCACGCTAGAATTCGATGATTCCACATCAATTTTCTGGGTTCGACATCGAGGTAGGTGGTTCCATGACTAATTATTATTTGACTAATTAATTTTAATGTTTTATTAATTCAGTATATTTTTCAATTAATTTATGTAGTGTGAAATTGTTTCTTTATGAAGATTGATTTTCATTGAAACTTTTTAGTGGATTGTTTAAATAATGCATGTGTTTTCTGCTGGGAACTCTGTTGCTAACTTTTAATTTGTGTGATTGACTTATTAATTTGATCAATTGGCATGAACTATATTTTTTACATGGCGTCATGTGCCTTTGGTCTTAAAATATGGATTGTGTGAGTTTAGTGGTTAACTCCAAGTGATTTATTTTAAATTGTTTTATAAGATTTTACTTTTGGACTATTTATTATTTTTTTTAAGTTGTGGATTATGTGAGTTTGGGAGTGTGGATGACGCAGTTTATATTTTTCCGTGTGTTGGGATATGTTTTATTTTGGAAAGGGATTTTGAATAACTCTTGTCCCTTTAATTGTTTTGTGACATGTTTGAAAACTATTTACTAAATTCTCTTAGGGGGTTTATTAATTATAAAAGTGATTTTATTAAACTATAAATCTAGTTTATTTTAAGGTGTAAGAAGTGCAGATTATGTTTAAAAGGATTTTGGTGTGTGTATGGTTTTAAATGTGGGTTGGGTGTCCACATTGTGATTTTTCATTTGTAAGTACCATGTTCGGATTTTATGCATTATTGTGACAGGTACCATAACTATGAAACTTGTTTGAGCAGAAACCAGGAAGCCTAGGTAGCTAGGAGGGTGGACAAGACTAATGGGATAGTGTTCTAGAGGTGACTCAACCTGGTTTTATTTACATGACTGACGACTACAACACTAACTAAACATATTCGTTTCTGAGGGTTGTGTCCTTCAAAGCCACGTTTTCTAAGGTTCGTGGCCTTCTAAGCCATGTTTCACCGAGACATGAAGATCTAGGGACCCATGCTAGCTAACACCCATGCTCCCTCTCCCATATTAGTGCTCATTGGTTATTTTACGCTCTTTGGTGTGACACTTTGATCATTTTAAAAAGTAGGTGAGTGTGTTTTAGGTTAAGTTGTTCCATTTGAAACTATTTTCCTTAATCCCATTTTCTTTAAAATTGTTCCAGCATTTACTTATTTTCATTAATTAAAATTGGAAATGTATTTGTCATTTAATAATTTTGCGTGGAACCTTTTAATTGGGTGACGTCCTACTGGGCTTTTGGATCACACCCTACATATATCTTTGGGTGTATGTAGACTTTGTCACTTTTTTATTCCAAGTCGATGCATTGAACTCCGTGATGGTGGTTCATGTCGCAGTTGGTCCTCTCTTTCAGAGTGGTGTTGATGTGGTCTCTCTTTTGTCGAGAGGTTTGAGTTATTGTTTTAATTTTCACCATTGTCTTTTCTTTTCAGTTATTGGATTGAGTTGTAGACCTTTAAGTTTGTTTTTTAATTTAAGGGCTTGTTTAGTTGAGTGTTTTTCAGTTTCAGTTCATCTGTCTTGTTGAATGTTTTTTTATGTCTCTCATCTTGGTTAAATCATTCCCATGTGTTAGTTTTGATACCCGGGAACTTGTGAAAGCCTGTGGGGATCGGGAACACCCTTCGGGCAATGCTGCGAACTGGGTTGGGAACCGGGTCATATGGCGACCCGACCTAGTTCATGAAAAAATGGCTTCAGAGGAGGTTTGTCCTCTTGGGTCGTGTTTTTTTGGGATAGAGTCACGATAGGATGGAGTTAATGTTGTCGGGACTTGACGTCCTGGCTACGAGCATGGTGCCTAGCCAGCACACCTCGTGGCGGGACCCGAGTTACCAAAGTAAGTTGAGGTTTGTTTAAATATTAGGTCCGTGTGGTTAATCTTGTTTAGAGGAAATGAAAAGGGAGTAGGGTCAGTGGTTCTTGGGAGCTCGTAGGGTATGGAAGGCCATGTGGAGCTAGGGAAACTATCCTAGAATACTCTTTGTGGTGGTGGCATGATTGGCGTATGGCCGGCAACTATATATTCCATTTACCAGCTGACAGTAGCTTTATCTTTCACCATTCCTCATTTCTTTTTTTTGGAGTTGTGGAAATTTGGTTTTTCAGAAAAAATTATTTGGTCTGGATTTTTTTTAAATGAAGCACTTTAAAAAAATAAGTGATGTATGAGGTTTGCAAGGTGTGGGTTGAATATTTTGGTTTTGAAAAATGGAAAAGTTTGGTTTTGAGAAATGGAAAGGTTTGGTTTTGATCCTTGGTGTTCTCATGGGAAACCACAAGCATGAGTGTATATGAGAAATGAAATGGTTAATGACATGATATGATTAATTCTTGGATGGATATGTGGTGGGTGCCGGCGAGGCATGGGAACATGCATGTGTGAGGCCAATGGGACACCATTGGTGTTTGTGCAACCCACCAGCCTTACTTATTTTCGAAAAGATTTTTTACATTTGAATTTATGTGTTAATAATCATTTTTTGTGTGGTGTGTCCTTGTGTTTTGGAAATGTCGGATGTGAGGCATTTTGAGCCGAGGATCCATTCTGATTGATTTGTGTCCTCAGTTTGAAATCTTATTTGTAAGTTGGTATGAAAGCATGTAGTTAGTGAATTCTTTTGAAAAGTACATCGGGGAGCCCTTGTAGTGGTTCCCCCAGCACATTTGGCGTTCGCTTGTGGTATGTATTAAACATTGGACCAATTTGGTTGGGTCCATGGTTTTCTTTCTTGACTAGTGTATGCCCCCCAAAATGCGTTGACATGTAATTGAAGTGTGGCCACATGCATTTCGCCGTTGGAAGACCCTCTAGTCGATTAGAGGAATATATTCTTGAATTCTAGAATTGAACCTACCTCTCCTTTTTACAACTAATAAGATCCTCTCATAGTAGGATGACATATGCAAGGGGAGTTGAAGGAAGTTTTGGTATTTTTAGTGTCTGACTCGTCGGGTGTGAAGTTGGACATTGTCGTGTTTGATGGTTCCCCCTGGAAACAGTGAAAGGAATCTCAGTGGGGAAGGGTGAAGACATTTTAGAGTAATCAATGATGACTGGTTCCTTGAAGGGCGTTTTACTACTTCTATTGACTACAAGGGTCATTTTTTGTGATGTCTTGAAGTGTGAGTTCTCTTTGAAGAGCAAGGGTGGATTTCGTAGGATCTTTCGGGAATACCTATTTTCATAGGAGTGTGTTCTCTCGGGGGGTTCTAGTTTTTCTGTTCAAAGGGGAGTGCTTGTCGTGTGTGTTTCCTCCTTATGTTTCCTAGTTAAGGAGAATAGGTGATGCATGTTCATCCTATAAACCCTTGTTTTGGTTGATGTGCCGCAAGTGAGTAGTTGGATGTCATGGTGTGTTGTGTTTGATGGGGTTGTCTCAGTTGCGTTGTGGTTGTGTGGAACACATAAGGGATAAGCTATATTAGGGAGTCTTTGACACCTGACTGCGAGGCAGGAGATGCTTCAAACATCAGGTCTCCATCCATAGGCCTCAGAGTGAAGCTGGCGCATGGTCAGGAACCCCGAGAGTGTATGGGACCCTGAATTCATTTATATCATTGGTGTTGAAAGTAGAGTAAGTTTAAATTGTTTCTATGGTTGATCTGTTCCAAACAAACTATCCGGATGCGTAAGGTTTACATAACTATGTGGAGGCGTGTTCGTCTCATTTCCTTAAAGTCATGGGGTGGAATCTCACCGAATGTAATTTCTTTTAGTGGTCATTATGTGGTATGTTTGAAAAAATTAGTCTCAATGTTTAACGGTGTTCATCCAGGGATGTTGAGATGTTGGTTTTTCTTCGACTGTGGTTTTGATGCCCGATGGTTGGGCCCCTCACACCCTACCCTTTTTGGTGGGGTGTTGGGTCAGTTCCTGGAAGCCTCTGAGTTATAATGTTTTCGTTGGTGCTAACGGTTGTGATACCCATTAGGTCCTTGCTAAAACTCCGCAAAAATAAACCAAAATTACCCAATTCTTATGGTGGGGAGTCCGCTCGGGCCTCCCCATGTCAATTTTCTAATATCATCTCAGGCGTCAGTAGGTTTCCAATGGTGGGGAGCCTCTACGACATCCCCATGTTGACCTTTTGGTTTTTCTATATGGATGACTTGGTGATAAGTGATATGAGTGTTCCTTGGATGTGGTTTGACCTTGTTTGTTCATTCTAACCAAATGGTGTGGTTTCGTTTAACAATGCTTGAGATGTTTCATCTTGTGAAGTTGGTTTCCGTGGGTATGAGAGTTCCTTTCAATGATCAGTCAACTAGAGGCATTCTAGCTCTTTGGGGCGGGTGAAAAATATCAGAAAGTCTTTTTATGCATTTCTTGAATTTGTCTATGAGTCACTTTCTCTGAGCATGATATTTTTTCATCTTTTCGCTTATTGATTGTGGGGATCCTTTTTTAACCTTATTGGGGTATCAACTTCTTCATTGAGTCTCAACCCTAGTTATGGATTTCCGGGGAAGGAAATCTTTATGGTGGGAGAATTGTCACACCCGACATTTTCGCTGTGTCTCGTTTCTATTTTTTATTTTTTATCTTATAATTCTATCTTATTTTAATTATTATTATTATATTTTATATGAAATGCGGGCTGAGCCCGATTGTGGTTTTGTACTTTTGAACTGATAAATAAGCCTTTTGGCCTTGAAAATATTCAGTGCACCGCCATTGAAGCCGCTCGACCTCAGCTAGGACGTCGTGCGGCCTCACCTGGCTCCCCACATGCCTACCCGATGTTCAAAAAATTAAATGAAATGAATTAATAATGAATAGAAATTAAAAGAGTGGTAAAATAAAATTGAAATAAAATAATAATATTTCACTGATGATGATAATATTATTATTTGGGGATATTATTAATTATTATAGAGTATTATTAATATTTATATTAGTGATGGAAATTATGTTATTTTCTTTATTATTATTAATCTGGTTTTAGTTATTATTATTATTATTATCACAATTGTTAGAATTTATTATCATTATTATAATTAATTTCCATTTAATTCACTTGTTTTTTTTCCTTTTTTTCTTTCCCCCCATAGGGTTTTCTTCACACCCTCCCCTTTCCCTCTTCTCCCCATCATGGCACCCCCTCCCATTTACCTCTTCTCCCCGTCGCTTCACCCCCTCCCATTTCCCCCTTCTCCCCATTGCGGCACCCCCTCCCATTTCCCTCTTCTCCCCATCGCGACACCCCTCCCATTTCCCCCTTCTCACCATCACGACACATCCTTCCCTTACCCTCTCCCCATCTCCCCTCCTTTCCCTTCAGAAAAACGTGATGGACTCCCCCTACCTCCTCCATCCCAGCCAACCCGTCGTGCTGCAGCTCTTGGCCAGCATCGCCGGACAGCCGAACTCGCCTCAAGCCCGTCACGCCATCGCCTTCCTCCCGGAAAACCTCAACTTTGTGTCGCCCCCCTTGCCCAGTTCGGCGAACCCCAGTACACCCCTGCACTCCTCTATCTGACGACCAGCCTCCCCGCCTGCACAGCGACTGCCGCTGTCATCTCCTTCTCCCAGGCACTTTGGTCCCCTTGGCCGAGCGCCTCTCCAGCGCACTGCTCCCCTTGGCTGAGTGCCTACCTAGTGCGATTCTCCTCCTTGTGGGTGTAACCCCTCCAGTTAGGCCTCTCCTATATATTATTTTCTTTTCTTTTTTATATTTGAGCTTTTGCATTTACAATGAGTTTTGATTCTAGTTTTGAGGTTTAATTGTTTATTTTGGGGTTTTAATTTGATGTTTTTGGGTTCGAATTCATGTGTTTGAGTTTTCCCTAGGTTCCTTACGGTGAAAACGGCGCACGATTGATGTTTCACGTTAGAATTGGAAGATTTTACATCAATTTTCTAGGTTTGACGTCGAGTAAGTGGTTCCATGATTATTTATTATTTGACTAATTAATTTGAAAGTTTGATTAATTTAGAATATTATTTAATTAATTTATGTAGTGTGAAATTGTTTCTTTATGAAGTTTTATTTCCATTGAAACTATTTAGTGGATTTTTTATATAATGCGTGTTTTTTTTACTGGGAACACTGTTGGTGATTCTTAATTTGTGTTGTTGACTTATTAATTTGTGAATGTAGTGTAAACTGTATTTTTTTACATGACGTCGTGTACCTTTGGTCTTAAAATATGGTTTGTGTGAGTTTAGTGGTTAACTCCCAGTGATTTATTTTAAATTGTTTAATAAGATTTTAATTTTGGACTATTTATTATTGTTTTATAAGTTGTGCATTATGTTAGTTAGGGAGTGCAGATGAAGCGGTTTATATTTTGGTGTGTGTCGGGATATGTTTTATTTTGGAAAGGGGTTTTTAATGACTTTTTTTCCTTTAAGAGTTTTGCAACATGTTTGAAAACTGTTTACTAAATTCTCTTTGGGGTTTGATTAATTATCAAAGTGCTTTTATTAAACTATGTATCTAGTTTAATTTAAGGTGTAAGCAGTAAAAATTAAGTTTAAAATGATTTTGGTGTACGTATGGTTTTAAAAGCAGGTTGGGTGTGAAAATTGTGATTTTGCATGTGTAAGTATCCTGTTTGGATTTTATGCATCATTGTGATAGGTGACATGAACTTGAAACTTGTTTGAGCACAAACCGGGAAGCCCGGGAATCTTGGAGGGTGGACTAGACTAGTGGGATAGTGTTTCAGAGGTAACTCGACCCGGTTTCATTGGCATGATTGACGACTACAACACTAACTAAACATGTGCTTTTCTGAAGGTCGTGGCCTTCTAAGCCATGTTTTCTAATGGTCGTGGCCTTCTAATACACGTTTCACAGAGAACAAAGATCTATGGACCCAAGCTAGCTAACACCCATGAGGACTCTCCCATATTAGTGCTCATTGGTTACTTTACGCTCGTCGGTGTGACACTTTGGTCAATTTAAATAGTAGGGGTGTGTGTGTTTTAGTTTAAGTTGTTACATTTGAAACTGTTTTCCTTAATCCCATTTTCATTAAAAATGTTCTAGCATTTACTTTTTTTCTTTAATTAATATTGAAAATGTATTTGTAATTTAACAATTTTTTGTGGAACCTTTTAATTGGGTGACATCATACTGTGATTTTGGCTCACACCCTACATACACCTTTGGGTGTATGTAGACTCTGTCACTTTTTTATTTCAGGTCGATGCATTGAACTCAGTGATGGTGGTTCATGTCGCAGTTGGTCTTCTCTTTCAGAGTGGTGTTGATGTGGTCTCTCTTTTGCCGGGAGGTTTGAGTCAGTGTTTTAATTTTCTCCATTTTTTTTATTTTTAGTTATTGGATCGATTTGTAGACCTTTATGTTTGTTTATAGTTTAAGGGATTTTTTGGTTGACAGTTTTTCAATTTCAGTTCGTCTATCTTGTTGAATGTTTTTTATGTCTCTCATCTCAGATAAATCGTTCCCATGTGTTAGTTTTGACAGTCGGGCACTTGTGCCAGCCCGTGGGGATCGGGAACGCCCTTCGGGCCATGCCGCAGACTGGGTCGGGCGGCGGGTCGGATGGAAACCCGACCTGGTTCATGAAAGAGAAGAATTCATTTAACCATGTATTAATAGATTATAATACTTATACTTATTTTTCTATAATTAATATGTCATAATGATATAATACAATGAAAATTATGCAATTCCCACGAACCTTATTATAAACACATGGATCACTTTCATTTTTGATGAAACCAAATTATCTTATGGCCACATCAAAATGAACATTCCATGAACGAGATACCATCTTTAACCCATAAATGGATCTTTACATATTACATACTTTATTAGAATTCTTTGACTTAATTAACCCTTTAGATTGCATAATATATATCTCTTTAACCAACTTACCATTTAGAAAAGATGTTTTTAAATCCGTTTTCCAAATCTCCTAATCATGGAAGGATGATATTGTAAGTAATATTATGATGGATTTTAAAATTTTTATTGATGAGAAGGTTTCATCATAGCCTATTATTTGACATTTCTTAAAACCCTTTTCTACCATTAATTCCATATAGTTATTGAATTTATAATCCATTTCCAACTTTTTCTTTAATACCCATTTATAACCAATGGGTTTTACGTCTACTGGAGGATCTAACATAATCCAAACATTATTTTGGTATATAAAATCCATCTCATAATGCATATAATCTTTCCATTTAGAAGTATACTTCACTTCTACTAATTCGTGGTAGGTTCTAGGTTCATCATTCTCTAGGAGTAATGTGTCACCTAACCTAGTAATAAGAAAACCGTAATTATTTGATTCTATAACCTATCAAGTTGACCTATGAAATACTTGTGTCTTAGGAATATCTTCATCTACCACATTCTCTTATGGAGAATATTATCATACCAACTCTTATAAATCTATAGAATAAACATCATAAAATTCAATCTTGATCCCACTCTTTCCTTTATAAATGTGTTCCCTTTCAAGAAATATGACATGAATTTCCACAATCAATTTTCTACATGAAGGGATATATAGGTAATATCCTATAGTTTCTTTAAGATAACCTATAAAGAATCACTTTGTTGATTGAGATGCTAGTTTTTCACTAGGTATATTATTTAAATAATCATCACATTCCCATACACATGTGTGGTATATTAGTTTTCTTTCCATACCATAACTCATATGGAATCTCATCTTTTCCTTTAGTTGGTACTCGGTTAGGGGAATATGTCAATGTCTGCAATGTGTATCCCTAAAAGGATAATGGAAGAGTTTTCTGACTCATCATTGATCTAAACATATCTAATAAGGTATGATTCATATTTTCACTAACACCATTACACTAAGGTGTATATGGAGGAGTGAGTTGGGATATTATCCCACACTCCTTCAAGGGATCAATGAAATCTTGGTTAAGATACTCTCCACCTAGGTTTGAGCAGAGTGCCTTAATCTTCTTACCAAGTTTCTTTTTCTATTCCATGATGATATTCCTTGAACATGTGAAAGGAACCTATACCCCATTAAGTAGATATATACATACCTATAATAGTCATCAATAAAAGTAATTAATTATGAAAACCCACCCATTTCCTCTACTAGAAATGGACTAAATACATCTATATGAATTAATTCCAGTAAGTTAGTGGCTCTCAATACTTTCCTAGAGAAGGTTTCTTTGAAAATTTTCCCTTATAAATAGGAATGATATACATCTAGGGGTTTTAACTCAGTTGATTCTGAAAAAAATTATTGATATAATTTTTGTAAATGATTCTCATTCACATGACCAAGCCTAAAGTTCCATAAGGGGGTCATATATGAGTCATTTTCACTAGTTTTTCCATTAATTTACATTATAAGGTTTTCAAGATAATGTATATATAATACATTGTTAATATTATCCATACAGTGAAATGTGTTATCCTTATAAAATACACAACATTTATTTCCAAACATGAAATAAAATCCCATGGTTTCAAAACTCGACACTAAGATTATGTTTTTGATAATTGAAGGACCATAATAACAATTATTCAATAAATGAACTAAACCAATGAGCAATGACAAATAATAATCTACAATTTCTAAGGCATATAGTATTTCACCACTTATGGCTTGAAGATCCACCCCACCTTTTTCAATCTTCTGGAATCTACTTGGTTTTTTATGTGAATATAAAATTGTGATCAACATGCAGTATACAATACCCAACATGAAATAAAGAAAAATTGCATTCAATAACAAAAATAACTGAAGTATAATTGTCATCTTGATTCTTTTTCCCAGCTTTACAATTATTCTTCTAGTGTCCTTTGTTGGAACAAAAAAAGTAAGAATCATCCTACTCATTTCCATCCCTTTATATCATTGGATTTTTGAAAGGATGGTACATCAATGTCTTCAGATTATCTTTAGTCTTATACCCCTTATCCTTTCCCATCCTCCTATTGTTCACCAAAAGGATTGATTAATTGGTATTATTTATATCTTTATCAGCTAAGAGAAATAAAGCTAATAGTTCTGGGAGAGACTTTTTCATATTATTCATATTGTAATTAACAATAAAAGTTGAGAAACTTTGTTGTAAAGAAGAAATAATGATATCAGTTTCTAGTTATTAGTTCAGTTTTAACCTAAGAGATTCAAGTAACTCAATGTACCCGAGCATCTTGAGTACATGAGGTCCTACTTGATTCCCTTATGCTAACCCACACATGTATAGTTCACTCTATATCTTATAAATTTATTTCCTTTCTCTCTCCTAATATAACTATTGGATTTGAGTTAGAATATTGTAGGCATATTTGTACTCATGAATTTTCTACAATTGATTGGACAATGATGGAAACATGATATACTGTACATCTAGTGAATCATTTATATTTTTTTTTTCATTTTTCTTAATCTACCTTACTTTCTTCCTGAGTAATCTCAATAGGATGTTAGGAATCCAACACAAAAAGCATCATCTCTTGGCATAGTACTATGCATATGTTCCTGTACCACTCTTAAAAGTTATGATTGGTCTGGATATTCTCATTATCCAGAGTCGATCGTAGTGATAATGAACCGATGGTATTGGTGATTTCCATTTTTATCTAAAATAAATAAATTTATAAGTTAGTAATTTTATCTTGATCACCTTTTAGAAATTAATGATTAACTAATTAAATCATTAAATGTCTCCCACTATTTTATCAAACCATAGTATCTCTCAATAATAGATTAAACATACTTTTCATACTTCAGTATTCTAGTGGAAATGATCATTGAAACCTCTCCTCATAGTACAAGCAGTGGGTAAACCACTATAACAAGAGTTCCTAGGTAGTCACTATAGATTGTGCAGCCACACTGGCCCATGACTCCATGAACTATTAAGTGAATTACCAGCTTCTTAAAATTGTAACTTTTATTCCCTAAATGATTTTACTATAAATTAGTAGTAAGAATGCTATGATTACATCTTTTCTAATAGATTTAGTTAAGTTAACCCATCATTTACATAATAACTACCAATTAGTAGGTTTCATCCTAAACTAGGGAAGAAGAGAACCTTATACACTCAATTTTGTTCAAATGTTAATGAAATAAGACGTTAATGACTTAATATTATTTTTATGTTTTTCAATATTTCTAAAAAATGTAATAATTTTCTATTAAATATGTTCAAACTATATTGTTGTACTCACAACTGAACACACATTAATAGAAAAAATTCATCACATCTTTATGGATTATTTTTTATTATTTTATGTGTTTTTCACAAATATGCATATACATAAAAATAATAAACATTGCATAAAATAAATAAACTACCCAATTGATATTGAGAATATAATATTGGTTGATACATTTAAATGAAATTGGTCAACTGTGACCTATGGTCATAATACCTGAGTTGAGTCTTGATTTGTATCACAGCTCACCTCGGTCTAGTGTTTCAGCATATCATCTAGGAAACCACCTTTTCATGGCATGATCAACATCATACAATATCATCGTTATAATGAAAATATACTCGCACATAGGGAAGGGGTATTAGAAAGTGAAAAATACGTATAGATAAACAAATGGATGAATAAAACCTTATACATATTATGAAAAAGAAACAAAGCACAAACCATCTAAAGTTAATTAAATATTATTGTCATCACACATAGTTATAAAAATCAATTAATTAAAATAAACCTAGATATGTATGGTCAGCCAATGCTCAAGAAAAATCAACGGGTGAGGCATTCAGGAAGTGGTTGAAGGCAGTGGGTGCATGTGAGGTCAACCTTGGAGGTGATCACGACTACATGGAGGTAGGTTATGGTGGTGTATGAGGATGTGGATAGGGTGACACTAGTTGGAGGTGGGACCAGTGTCTGGGAGAGAGGTGGTGTGACTGGGGATATGACCACACAATGAAGAGGGGATCTATCCCCCATTTTTTTGTTTCTTATAGTGAAACCCCCACTAATCCTTAATTACTTTTTTTCTTATTCAACAATTAAAAATACTGTTGATGGTAGGATTTAATTTATTTGTTTCTTTAATTTACCCCATCGAACAAGGAAACCCCACCCAAGATAATTTTTTTTCTTATCCATTTTTCATGGATAATGCTCAATCATTTAGGAAAAATAATTTTATTATGTGAAATGATCATCCATCCAGATGTTTAACGAAATTCCAGGGTGACCAGAATCATTATCAGCGATGAAACTTGGGCTATTAAATTTGTTGTTCTTCAATATTTATACTAAAAAAATATACCAATTTTGATTTGTATTATTTTTTTAGAAGAAAATAATTTGAATATTTGAAATTGGATCAAAGTGATATTAGATCTGTTGGGACTGTAAGGAAGTCATCTACTCAAATTTAAAGAAAATTTGATTTTATTATATACAGAAATTCACAAAATTTCAATGAAACCAATTATTGGTACTGGGGAATGAAAAAAAAGATGCTGGGTTAGAGATTTAAAAATTTTCACCATCAGAGTGATGAAACATAATCATTCATAGGGATCTGATCCCCAATAAAGGTCTGATTATCTCACATTAATTTATTAGGCACATAAATAAACACAAATGATTACCTCATTTGAATCAGTAGTGTGTTCAGACTGTAGCTCATCACCTGTGATTGCTGCATGAAGGATCTAAGGTTGAACCATTTAGATCATCCAAACACACTTCAATAGTCTGTACAAATGCCGATCATTGAAATCAGGGTGCAAGCATTGAGTTTTGATGAGTCCTTCAACATCATGATAATCACCACGATCCCATTCCTTCAATCTATGACAGAAATCGATTATCAAACACTTGGATGAGATATTTATATATCTTGGATGTTGGAAGGAGAGATGAGATCTCAAGTTCATGGAAATGAATATTATATTGAATATGAGACTCTCTTTTCATATATAGTGGAGTTTAAACTCCCAAAAATGGTTCCAAAATCACTATATATAAAACACTTACTAAATAAGCAGTAAATGTCACATTATGATGAACTAACAGCATCATAATTACATTTATATTTTTATCACTTGTAATATAAAATAAATACATTACATGGTAATATAGAGTCATTAACTCAACTCATAATTCCCACTAATATTAAAAAAACCTTATATATTAAAATAATATTCATTAATATAATATTTTCCATGTATTCAATTAGTACCTTGTGAATAATTTTAATAAATAAATTCAACCCAATTATTCTATACTTGAGTAATATTGAAGTTATTTATTCTTTGAAGATCATTTATCCTCTGACATATCTCGGAACCCATGGTGGGGCCCACCATGAACTAGTTTCCAATTCATCAGAATAGGTCAGACTCTTGAATAGGTTATTGTGTGTGCCCATATATGACCTTATCTTGGATGTAGTGAATACTATTCTTAGACTAGGAACAAATTATAGAAACCCATACAGGCCCCTAAATAGATAATGAATAATCATAGCAATGAAAACCATCCTATGAACACACCTTCTATAATACAATATCTTTGTCTCATGATATCTCATAAAGAAGGATCCAAATAATTATGTCGTAATCCATTATTTATTTATTATTTTTTGATCTAACCAGATGGAATTACCTTCTTCTACCATTACCATGGATTTAGTAAAAGTACAACTACCCTGCTCAACTAGGCTCGAGATATCACTACTTTCACTCGGAGGCGGAAAATTCTATCTTGATCATTCAACCAATTTCATACCACCAAAGATGCACCCAACACAAGCTATCTCACCACGAATTCAATGTCATGATTTTTTCCTTGCATCAAAGTACACGATCATGGTACAAATTGATAACGATATCAAGTTAGGAGACCAATAAACATGTTTGTAGATAGGATAAACCAATGACACATGAAACATGCAACGTTCCTATTGGAGGGCCAGTCCTTATGATCTCTTCTACTCAAGATCACTAAGTGATAACTTTTTGAGAAAAAGTATCAATGCTTATGCCCGCCTAACTCCTAATAGAAACACATCATATGTTTCCTGTTAGTATGATTTATCTAGACCAAAGGACATAACATTAAGATTATTGTCATAGTATATTTAGGTTCTCATTATATCCTGATAACTTCTATAACCCTTTGATAGGACGTGTAGTTCAATAACATTATTATAAATATAGTGGACGAAGATGTATAAACACTATTTTAGAAATACAAACACATGTTTATATCAAAATACATATATGTAATGGTAATTGAAGTATATAAATAAGTTGGGTCTAGGGACCCCACTTACACTGTGACCTATATAGTGTGGGGGAGTATTGACTCTATTTGTATATAGAAATGGGTGAACCCATGCCATGGAGAATCAGCGGAGAACCGACCAGGACATCACTCCGATCAAACCCGAACACTATCATCAGCTAAGCGCCACTAGAAGAAGTGTCCCACTCATGTAACCCCATGTCATATCTCCGATGATAAAACAAAGCCAACCATGAAATTATATGTGGAATTATACACATAATAGACTACTCACAGGCCCAAATTTGATCCTCAAAGGGGATACACGTGGTAGGAGGTTTTGGAGAAAGTTCATAATATGCTCTACTTGGGTACACAGCATGTTACACAATGTTCCGTACTATCTGTGTCTTGTAATTTCACATGTAATATTCCATCAGACTCATGACATGTTTCTACAATACACAACATGTAGAGGTTAGGCTGACACTCAGACTTGTGATGTCATCCCATGCCCTTGTACTTACTAATGTATACAAGGTCTTCCCCTACACACACGGCGTGTGGGGACACATAGCTTCATGGGAATGTACACCCTATAAAAGCTGAGATGGATAGATAAGTTTCACACAACATGTAGTCCCTTCACATAATGTGTTATATTTATCTCTTAGTATAAACACTAGCCTCCATATAGAGGGGTCCACCTGGTGTGTGTTCTTCCGAACTACATGTTGTGTAGAGAAAAATTTCACAGAAACCCCATCTTGTTCATGCATCTTCACTCATGTCGATATCACCTTCAGTTCTACAATTATTATCAGACGTAACACCTTAATATGGGTTAATTAATCCCACATCATCACTAGTGGTCATATTTCATCTATCCATTTGATCGAAAAATTCCCATCATCACCACCCCAAAGCACCCGCATGGTCTGTTTCATGAACCCACTATTGTCTGTACCAAAATTTGATATCATTCATTGTCATCAAACCCCTATAACATCTATAAATCCAAAAAACCTAACCCATAATAATGATCCATTAAACCAAAAGAAACTTCATAATGATTAGGTCCCCAAATACAATTGAATCACAGGAAAATAAAAATACCAATTCCATTCCACAAATAATAGAGGACGAAAGAAACAAAAAAAGTAGGTATCAAATGAAGGACATGTTCATTTTTCCATCATTGAAAGAATCTGGTAAATGAGAAAGGATAATTCCAAACATCAAATAAAAAAATTAAATCTCAAATTCCTAATTTTATGAATAGAAAAATAACCAATGACAATTTAACAATTGTGATCCACAAATTAATTCCTAAGGAATTAATTCATGTTCTTCATGTAAAAACAAGAACGGGGAGATAATCCAAATTAACTCAAAACCTCAATATTGTATTGATCATTTGTAAAGAACATATTTACGTTGATACTATTAATTAGATTCACTATGTTTGTTATTGGATCTTGAATTCCCTTTTTTCATTATTGATCCTCAATCCCAAGATCACCTTCTATTATGATTTATATAAGAGTTTTTTGTCCATCCTATCAATCCTATAGGGTTATATGGACAACCCTTGGTATTTTTCATAGAGAGTCTTATAAATATGATATATTAGGGTAAGATAATTAAATAGCAATTAAATAAATAAATTAATTTAATTTTCCCACGATTTCACTCTATCAAAACGTCATATGTCGATAAAACTTATATTTTTCTTAGGGTAAAACATGTGTTCCAGATTTAATAGAGGCCTTAGTTTTTCCATATGAGACACCATTCGAGATATATTCCATTATTAATAAAAAACCACATGCATGTGATATATTATATTTAATATTTCATCACCAATGCTCCATGGGTCCCAAGACTCCATGATGACTCTGAACCTAACTCCAAAAATATTATTTGAAATATTTAAATGTTTCAAAGAGAAATTTCCTAGTCACTATATTCTCCCAACCTTTATGGATTTTCACCCTAAAAAGAGAAAAAATACTCAGAAAGGTGAGGTTATTGAGGTTTAATTTAGTTGTTCCTCTGCCATGAGCTCTCCCAGAGGTTCGTATGCTACATATGAACACACACCAAGGGGAACAATCTCCCACAAAGGATCCTATCCTAAAAAACCTCAATGGTCATTGGGTACTCTATGATGTAAAATTTATCCTAAATATATATCTCACCCCGGTCGATAATGTGTGATGGTTCAGGAAAATATCTTCTCAGTTATGACACATAGAATAAATTATTAACCCAATCTAACTATGGCAGTAGGGATAAGTGGTGCACCACCTCATAAATCATGTGTAGTTTTTGAAAAGAGATAATTAATATCAAACATATCTTTCCTTTTTAGATAAATCTATGAAATACTTACCAAGGCGAGACATTCAAGAATAGATGGTCTCCCACATTGAACTCAAAAGGCCTCTATCGTTTATCTTCATAGAACTTATGATGACTCTGGTTAGTCTTCATCTACTTCTGAATGAACTGCACCTTCCCCGACATCATTTGCACCAACTCTGGGCCTATAATCACCATCTCCTCTAGATCTTTCCAGCACAATGGTGACCTTAAACATCTCCTGTAATGTTCTCCAATGGTGTCATACTTATGGTGGAATGGTAACTATTTTTATACGTAAAATCCAATAAGGGTAGATGATCATCTATTTCTAAAATCTAACACACAAGATCGAAGAATTTCCTCCATAACTTGAATGGTCCATTCTGTTTGATTATTTATTCGGGATAAAAATGTCATGCTAATCCTAAATTAAGTCCCACATGCCTCTTATAATCCTCCCTATAACCATTCCATGATGGAGGAATAAAATTATGAAATGATCACCAAGGAAAATCTATGAATCTAGACTATCTCCTACACATAAAGTTGTCCCAACACTCTTCTGAACTCTAATCTTAGATGTCTAGGAAGTGGACCGACTTGCTGAGTTAGTATACAATCACTCCGATATTGTCATGAACTCTCAATGATCATATAAATTATATCCTGAGATCCATGGAGATACCATACAACTTCCACTTCCATCTTGTCACCTTAAGGGGTTGGGCCAAACCTCTTATAACATGTTGCCCAACTATAACCTACTTGCATGTGAGGTATCAAGAGATAAAATCTGAAACACATTTCTCCATCCTTTACCACCAAAACTGAACGCAAAGTCCCTGATACATATTTTTCATTCCTAGATGTATCACTAATTTGGATATATGAAACTCCCCCAACACTTTCTCTTACATCATGGCTGGTACCATATTTCATCCTTAAAAAAAATATGATGTGCTCCCCACCTTTTTAAAAGCCATCATAAGCGTGTCTGGTGGATATATGTTCATCCAATACCTTTCAATAGACATCCCCGTGCCATGACTCCCTGACACATTGATGAAGTGTGGGGGAAACAACTACTGATTGAAGGTATGCTGCCCCATCATCATCAACTAAGGAAAACTTTAAGGAGGCCATATTCTCTAGTTCCATTCTCAAAAATGAGAATGAGATCTCCTACCGAGGGAATATGTTACCAAATTCCCCATCCCAGAATTATAGGCTATATCAAAGTAATAATCCTATATGAAATCTATCTATCAACTATACCTCAGGTTAAGGTATTTCTATGAGAAGATATACATTAGATTATTATGTTAATAGTAGATGATGAAGTACTTTCCATAATATAGTATCATCAAGACTTTAGGGAAATCACCACTGCTTACAACTCCATATCATGGGTCACATAGGTATGCTCATTAAATCTCACCTGTTGGCACCTATAATTAATAAATGTCTTCCTATTCATTATAACACATCCAAGCCCAGCTCCGTAGGCATTGAAAGACACCACGTACACAACACCTTCTTCAGGCTATCTCAGTATGGGAGAACTCATCAACCGTTTCCGTAGTTCCATAAAAGCTTTCTGAAACTTCTTTATCCACAAAAAAGGCTTTGCCTTATGAGTCATGGTAGTTTGAGGTGAGAAATTCTTGAAGAAATACAACATGAATATCTGATAATGTCTTATCAACCCAAGGAATCTACTCACCCTAGTCATGCTCTTGGTTGGCTCCGAAGATAGAATTTCCTTGTTCTTAGTGGGGTCTACTGCTACTCCCTCTTCTAAGATGAAATATCCTAGGAAGTGGATCTCTTGATTATAGAATTGAAAATTTGAGAGATTCCCATAAATCTATTGCTCTCATAGTATGCCTAAAACCATACTAAAATTTCTTATCTGCTCATCCTATAACATTGAGTAAAAGAGCATGTCATCAATAAAGAATACCATGAACTAGTTTAATAAGGGATGAAATATCATGTTCCGGAGTCCAATGAACATTACTAGGGTGTTTATCATGCTGAAATTGCATCACCAAGAGCAAAAATTAACTATAGCATCACATGAATACAACCTTCGGAACATCCCCCCTCGATCCTAGTGCCGGTGATAACCCGTCTTGAGGTTAAACATTGAGAACCACTTCACCCCTAACCATTGGTCGAAGTGGTCATTTATTATAAAAATTAGATACTCATTATTGATTATTACATAATTTAGGTGATGATAATCCATGCATAACCTCAATCTCTCATTCTCATTTTTGGTGAACAACACAAGTGCTACCCAGGGGGACACACTAGGTCTGACAAATCCCTTCCTCTATAAACCCTATAACTACACCTTCAACACTTATAGCTCTGTGGGGGTCATTTGATATGCTGGTGTAGATATTTGGGATATCCCTAGTTGCAGGTCTTTGCTAATGTTGATATCTCAATGGGGAGGTAAACATGAAACATCCCCAGGGAAGACATACTTATATTACTCTAACTCTATAGAAAATTTAAAGCTTATATCATCCTATGCTCCAAGGGTCATACTAGATAACTAATAAGAAATTGGTTTTATCCTTTTGTATAATAGATCATAATTTTCTTCCTGATATTCCATCATTCCAATGAAGGAAAAAATCATCCCACGAAATTGTGCACATTACAACCCTCACTAGCAAGAGTCAAGCTAGGTATGGCTAGTAGACTACTAGTCCATACATAAAAAACATCATAGGGAATTACTGTACCTATCAATAGATTCCATGCAATGATATATCCTCCAAGAGCTAGGTCACACTGATAGCTAAAATTTCATATCACTTTAACATCCCTAGAAGGACTCTATAAATTCATAGGTCACGCTAAAGTATCCATTGGAAAATATTGGTCTCAAACAAGGGATGAAACAAGGAAAAAATGTACCACACCACTGTATATCAAAATTATAGATAAGATAAAATGTCACAGGTCATACCTTAGATCACACCCTAAGCTTCCGGGTCATAAGCCTTCAATGTAAACACTTATACATGAACTTTAGCACCTATTATATAAAATCAAGGTTCACACTAACACCTTAGAACATCCAAAATGGCCTCAAAAATACAAATCAAATGTACTCATCCACTACACCTTGATACTATACACTTTGAGTGAAATTGACTCACCTACACACCTTTAAAATGAATCACAAGAGAACATGTATTAGTGAGGGAAGTTTCCCTCTTATTTTCATTTTTGAAGCCACATAAAACATCTCCACTATAGGGTTCCAACAATGCCCAATGTTGTCCTAAAGAAGGTTCGCCATCAGAACCACCATTGGGGGGGTCATAAATCGGTGGAATACTTATTCTATAGACTTGATCCAGTCCTCTACCTCTTAGGGGTCCTAATCACCCCAAAACCTGGGTGGTATTTGTCTATGAAACATTATAATAACACTTATTTTGTGTGCGTCAACTGATGTTACAACCAAAGAAACTTCTATTCAGCCTAACGTGGAGTATCCACCTTAACCATAGCATGCTACTCAATGGGTGAAAGCACCGATCACTATCCACCTAAAGGGATAATCTCATGATCGGATCCCAATACTGAGGCCTCATTATTGGGTGGTTTATCATCACAACCCTACTATTGTATCCATCACTGGCTATATATATGGTGTCATATTATGGATTAACAAGATACACCATATTCAGAGATAATACCTGATGAGTTGAATCAAGAAGGAAATGGAAACCACAACCCATTAAAATATGATTCATGCACCAATATTTTCACTGAAACCATTTCCTACATATACCATGCTAAAAAATTGGTTATCAGAGTCCTTATAAATTGATATGTCATCTTTCACACCATTACCAGGTTCCTGTACTTGGAGTTGGACTCAATACACTTTAACAATGCTGTTATTGTTCAAAACTAATCACCAAATCTAGACTATCTCGAAAATTTGATCCTAATAAAACTTTCTTTGATACCACTCTATCATGCCCAACCCAATAGGGACCTCTTGGTTGATAGTAATCTAAATCTAACACCCTATTCCTACCTCTAATAGGATAGGGTTTGGTGACTAGTGCTGAGTAGGCATATCATATACATGATATGCCTTATTGTAAAATACACACACACAAATCTCAAAATTCTAGTATAATGAATAAAATATAAATAAATTATATTTTAAAATCATCCATATAAACTAATACCACATTATAGTATGAAAAAAGAGTATGGAAAAGAAAAGGGCCAAATACAAGACCATCATAAACATAAAGAGTCCAAGATGCTAAAAAAGGGGACTGCTATCAAGATGAAACTTCTAGAACCATCCATGGTCCAACTAGAACAAATAAGCTCCACCTTCTGCTAGTACTCCTAGGACTCCATCAAAAGGTTTTACATTTTTATATTAAATGACTGTGTAGGTAGTTCCCATGTATGTGAGAGTATAAATATTCCTAGTAGGACACCCTAAAATGACCAGAAAAAAGAACCAGAGACAATGTTAGCTCTCAATCACTAGTATTGGGAAATAAAAATGATAACCCACATATTCTTGAAAAAAATCCTTTAAGTATCAAGGTGAGGTTTATCCTCAATTTCAGCCAAGGGATACTGGTCAAGGCTCTAAGGTAATATTTTTCTAATAGAACTCACTCATCAGGTATCTCACATGTCAATGGAACTTATATGAGAGGTCAAAATCATCAGTTATTCCCATGAATAAGTATGAAGAAACCAAGAGGTATCATCCACGATGATCACTCAATCATACTACATCTTACCAAAATATAATAGGTGTCGACCCACCAAGCACAACCTCACAAAAAATATGATTGGAAGTCCCAATTTTCACTACTACACTCCATAGGTAAGGAAAAATATCTTCAGTGGAGGACCCGCTCCCAACCAGAGACTGATTATGGGGGAGTACCACATTGTAGATAGAGGGATCATTCCCTATATATTGTGTTGGAGTATCGAATCTATATATTTATCGGATAGGGGGGAACTATTCCCTAGTGATTTTTGGGAGTACTAACCCCAATATCACTCTGATTAAACCCAATCACTTCCATCGGCTAAGTGTTGCTGGAAGAAGAGTCCCTTTTGTATCACCTTGAATCATATCTATGATTCTAAAACAAATCCCACCATCACGTCCTACTTGAAATTATACTTAGAATGGGATACTCGAGGGACAAATTCCGAGCCCTGAAGAAGAAGATACACATAGTATGAAGTTTTGGGTGATGTACATGGCATGTTCCACCGAGGTACATGATGTGTTATACAAAGTTCGGTACTGCCTGTGTCCTATCGTTTCACATGGAATATTACCCTAGACACATGTAATGTTTCTATAATACACGATGTATAGATATTGTTCCGAAACTCAAGAATTTTCTATATGCCCATGTTTGTGCACTTTCAAAAGTACACGAGGTGTTCCCTAACACACATGATGTGTGGGGACACATGGATTGCTGGGAATGTATTCCCTGTACATGCTGAGATAGTCGGATAAGGGTCACAAAACACATGGTTCCTTCACACTATGTATTATATTTAACTCTTATTATAAACCATATCCTCTATATAGATGGATTTACAGAACATGTGTTCTTCCGAACTACACACCATGTAGAGTTGGAGTTCATAGAAAATACAACATGTTCATTCATCTTCTCCCACACTACCATTTCCTTTGGTTCCACCATGATTCTCAGCCATAATTCTATGATCTGGACTGATCATTCCCGAATCACCACCTGTGGCCATATTCCATCCATCCTTTTGATTGAAAAATCACCATCATCACCACCTCGAAGAATCTACATAGTCCAACTTGAGAACCCACCATTGCACATACAATAATAAAATCTCCATCATTATCATCACCATCACCATCATTATCACACCTCTATCACATCTCCAAATCCAAAAACCAAACCCACAAAAATTTTCCATTGAACAAACAAAAGGATTTCACAGTAATCATTTCCTAGGTATTGTTGGATCACCGAACAATTGAAATATGAATGATAAACTTCAATGAATTGAGGGAGAAAGGCATGAAAGATAAAATTAAGAATCAAATGAAAGATGTGTTCATTTTTCCATCATTGATGTAATCTAGTAAATGATTAAGGATAATTCAAAATATCAAATACAAAAATTAAATATCAATTTCTTAACTCTAGGAAGAGAAAAAAACAATGAAAATTTAATAACCATGATCCCTAAATTAATTTCTATGGAATTAATTCATGTTCATCAAGGAAAAAAAGAGAATTAAAAAAATCCTACATTTATTTTGGATTTATTATTTCTAAAGAAGGTATCCACATTCGTTTCGTTGATTTGATTCTCTAAGTTCATCATTGGCTCCTCAATTACCCAAGTTCGTTCGTCACTTTTCCTCGATCCCGAGATCACCCGCTAACACGCTTGCCACCAGAGCTCTCTATCCATCATTTAAATCCTCTATGGTTATGTGAATAATTCTAGGTAATCTTCCATAGAGTTTTTTATAATGAGTATTCATTAGGGTTAGACAATTAAATAGATGTTAAATTAATAAATTAATTTAATCTATTTAATGTACCCATGATTGAACTTTATTGAAACATCCGACTCCAAAAACACTTATATCATGCCCATGTTTCAGAATTAATGGACATCATGGTTTTCTAATCTGAGACACTATCTAGATATATTTCATTATTTCTAAAAAACTAATCAAATGTGACATATTATATTTAATATTTTTAATATATCAAAACTGAGGCTCCACGAGCCTTGGAACTTCACACTGACTCTGATCTTAACTCTAAAAATATTATTTGAAATATTAAAAAGTGTTAAACATAAATCATAGAGTCTTTATAAGGAACACCTTGTTAACAACTCAAGGATATTGTGTGAATTAAATTAAGTATGAAAAATAAAAATAAAAATTTTACGTCATTTGTTTTTGATATAATGTGTGTATTCTTATTTTCAGAGTTCATTGCTCAAATAAACACAAGAAGAGAACCTCTAGATCATCCACACATGAGCCAAAATATTAGTTGATCATTGATATTCATACTATGGGTTCAATAATTGATAAAATTGTGATTTTTGACATCGACATGATCACGAGATCACAATTTCCTTGATAAGAGATGTCGTTCTTTGTTCGGGTGCTCCCTCAGCTCTTTTTTGTCACTCTTGAAGCGAATATAGGTGATAGAGAACCAATCAAAATCATTGGAGTAATAGTACCATGAATTAGAGTTTAGTTTTAAATAAATAGGTAGGTTATAAAATTTTAAAATTAATTTTATTTCCATAAACAAGTTAATCCTTTTAAATAAACCATAATCATCACTTATAACCTCACAAACATACCGTAGAGGTCATAAATAATTTATCACATTTTTGTAATATCAAAACCATGTCACGTGATAAAATATGAGTCATTAAATTAACTTATCTCTCCCAAAAATATTTAACAACCCTTGAATTATAATATTAATTTATTAAATATTTTTACAATATTCACTTAATAACTTGTGAATACCATGAGTAAAAACATTCAACCATAAATATTTTAAACTTTAATTATAATGAATTTATTTTTTTATTAGAATCTAATAATCAAAAACATATATAGACCCCCATAGTGGGTCCCAAAATGTCTGAAACTCAAATTCAATAGAATTGGAAAATATTTTGAATACACTTTGTGTGTGTTCCTATAGTCCCTTATCTCGATAGCAATGATTTATACTTATAGACCAGGAGTGGAGTATAGAAACCCATCAAGGACCATAAGGTTATACGGTTTAGTCATGGAAATGAAAATATCCTATGAACACATATTGGGTAATATAATATATTTGTCTCATGATATATAATAAACAAGGACACACACTTTGGGTAATAATCCTTTCTCACTCTATTATTTTATAACCTTACTGGATGAACTTTCATTCTTCTACCATGACCATGGATTTAGTGAAGGTTGTATCATACAGGTCAACTTGGTCCAAGATAAATTTTACTTCCAAAATTAATAAATCATATATTTATCATTTAATCAATTCCATTCCATCAATGATACACCAATAACTTCATACCTTTCCACGATATAAATATCATGTGTTTTATATTTTATCAAAGTACACGATCAAATGGTACACATCAATAATGATCTCAAGTTAATAGAACAATACACATGATCATAGATAGAGAAACCAATGAAACCTGATAAACGTGGTGTTTTTATTGGCAGGCCAGTGCTCATGATCTCCACTACACAAGATCACCAAGTTTGAACTTCAAGAGAAGAAGTCTAAATTATTGTAATCCCCCAACACCAGATAGTTAGATATTATCTTTTTCCCATCGGAATGATGTATCTAGACCATCATACACATGTTCAAGATTATTCTAATAGTGTCTTGAGGTTCCCATTATAACAAGGAATTGGTATAACCCATTGATATGAAAAATAATCCAAGAAATTATTATGTAAACAAAAAACGCATAATTATTGAAATTATTATGGAATGAATACATCATGAATTACACTATATATACATGATATGGTAATAAACAATTACTGATAAAGTTGGTTCAAAATCACCCTCTTTCACAACACTCCCACTTTCAGTAGATATAACTTTTTAACCATCAACCTGTTAGCTTTCACATGATAAAATCATGCTTCTACCGATTAATGGATTAAGTCAGTGGGCCTACCATGTCTTCCTGCATGACTACACTACTATATGTAAGTTCACCTCCTTGAGTAAAATGTATCAATAGATGATACCCTCAAGTATATCCCTTTTTTACTCTATCTTAACTTGAAATACCATCTAGTACCATTATCGTAAGCTTATCATATTTTATATTATGATAATAATTTAGTTACTAGGTATGATTCCAATATCTGGAAATTTTTTCCATATTTTATTCCACTTCTGTAGCTACATCAGAATCCATAATGTGATCAGTATTTATAGATATGGATACCATAGTAAATGATCTATTCTTGATTATTACATTATTCGTAAATAAAATATGAGATCAATTTATCCATAGGAAGACTAGTTTTTTCCATTGATAACTAGTGTTACATATCCTCCTTTTACCAGGTACATATCCATTGTACTTCATTAAGTACTACTAGATAGCTCTGACTACCACCCATGCAGTTCTTATGGATTTATATAATATTTTCATACCACAATACATGTTTTCAAAATGTCATTTATAGTACATAACATGTCATAAGCAATATATCCATTTATAAATTTTATAGAGTTATACTCACCATTTAATTTCCTCTTATGTCTCATACATGTCCTCTTAGATTGATTTATGCCTCATGATATTGGAAAAAATTATTTATTGAAATGCGATGGCTATTATTTTTCTATAACATGTCTGTATATAGAATTTTTCTTGGTCTAAAAAACCCATATATCTACCTTAGTATATCTTATTCCCCATAACATAGGTTTCTACTTTAATTCAATATTTATAGAGTTACATTTAAAATTTTCTTAATTAGCTATAAGACTACTAAATATTTTCATATGTAATCAACATATTTTAGCTATAAAAAAATGAAACTCCCACTTAAATCTTATAAACACCTGGAAAATGTTAATTATAAATTAATATTCTATGATCATGATTCTTTTATTACTCTATAAATGTATCTTTTAATCTTTCATTGATTATTGTAATTCTATTATGTCACCAACCCTTTCTAGTTGAGTCATATAAACACATTCTATGAAAGGTGGTCTTGACATAAATTTTCTAATAAAATGATCATAGAATGTTTCTATAATAAGTATAATTTTAATGGATTTAGTCTTGAATACTTGTTAGGACCAATTGCGTCTTATTGGAACCCCACTTGTACCACCCATGTATAGTTTCTCTTGAATACCTACCAATGTAACATGTTCCCATGCCAACTATTGTTGTATCTTAACCTTTTACTTTATCTAATTAAATCTTTTTCTCATTATCAAAAATAGATATATTCACCATTTTATTAAAATATAGTCTTTCACTTGATTATAAAATTTATATCTTAGGTTTTTATGGGGTATCCTTAAAATTATTTAGGATATACTACCAATATGTACTTTGTGTTTTGTTGATGCAAGTTTATTTATTGACTCTTAAAAAAATCTAAATATAAACACATTTTTTGTCCCATAATGTATTTATCTCATACTATTAATCATATGATATCTATTATCCATTATAATTGGCATGTAGTTATGGTTTAACTCCTCTATTTGCTAAGCATGTCTCGAAATGATAATGGAAGACTTTTCATAACTTATAAGTCTCATCATTTGACCTCCTTGTACTTACATCATGGATATAATGTGTAAGGAACTGTGAGTTTAGTAATAAATACTCTATAACTTTTAATTATCAATGCCCAAATGTAAGACTCATCATCTATACTCATTTTACCAACATTTCAACTTTGATTTGTATAAGGAAATGTGAGTTCAGGAATAAATTCACTCTATATTTTAATTATTGAGTAATTGTTGGTTAAAATATTCTTAATCCTAGAGGAATGAAAAAACTAATATATTCTAACCATGATGTTACTTCATTTTTCAATTACATAAATATTAATGGAATCTTATGAAGTATTTATACTTACATATAAATTCTTCTTAGAAAGGTTCACACGGTCATGCTAAACTATCCCTAGAAGATTTGTGTCTAACCATTATTTCAAAAATATTTCTTTGTATAAATTTTGATAAGTACGTGTGTCAATAATACCTAAGTTTTTTAGCTCCAAAGATTCTAAATACATTAATTTTTATATTCTTGACAAATACTTTTAGTTTTACTCGACAAATAATTATCATGACACAACTGGGTATTACTGACTCTTAAATTTTATATTCATAATTTATTTCCAATTATTTAAGTATTACCTAACTTTTAATTGAGTATAAAACACCAATAACAAAATTAGTTCCATAATAAAATATTTTATTACTATATCTTTAAGAGAACTAGGATAAATGTTTTTGTAACAATTATAGTTTCATTGGAATCAATCTACTCGGAAATAAATTGTCATGAGATTCTTACCACTAATGTAGGAATCACACTTTCTCAGCCACTTAGAGAATTCACATTGACTTCTTGTAATGTTTATGTACTTTCATGGTTCTTATATTTAAATACACATATATGATAATCATATTGTATTAGATATCCAATAATTGAAACAGACATATTACTTTTTATTGTTGAATATGCATTAAGTAGAAGAAATTAATTTCTTCTTAAATTCACTATAATTTCTCATCCTATGATCATTATTTCCACAAACGAAGAAAATAGTTCCCTATTAGATGCTCTATATTTCTCTTTATCCTTGTATTCTTTGAATTAAATTATGAAGGTAACTTTGGAATCACACATTCTGTTTTACTTTTCAACTTTTATTTCTTATTTTTTACCAAAATAAATAAAGATTTATCTTTCATTATGTCCTTAACTTCTTGAAGAACTCTACCCAAATGATACTGAAGTGGTTTCTCCATTCATTTTGTTTTATAATTCTAAATGAAGTTAAATTAAGTTGGTGAAAATAATGGAAAAATTAGTAGTATTGAAAGATCATAATACATATTTAAATTCACACTTGTTTTGTGTAACTATCATCCCATTCATTTATTGCTTCACTTTTGTAACAAAACCAACTCTAGTAACCCATAGTCAGTGTATAATTTTTTACACTAGCATAATATAAAATTAATCACATTATCAATGATCGATCAACTTAGTAGTTTCATAGAACTAGATACTTACATAATACACATATTAAATTGGAAATATAAAATACATAGCATAAGAAACATTCTCACATCCTTGACATTATTCATAATATCCTTCATTATATTTCTGGGAAAGGGAAAAAAATAAAGGTGAGCTCAAATTCTCAATAAGGTTAATGTACAATGGAATCTATCAAGATTAAATAATGAATAATCAATATGACATGGTAAATAACTGAAATAACATTCCATTTAATCAATAACATGTGCATGAAATTCATCCATGGATAATATCAATGCAATAATATCATAGATAATAATAACTGAATTCACAATAAAAGAAAAGAATAATGTTGGATATCATGATATCAGACATTATGATATCTTTACTATCAAGGAATTTTTCTAATACAGTTTAATCGATGGGTAAGTATACACCAAAACCCATTTAATAATTTGGGCCAACTGATTTCTCTCATGAGAGCTGTCGATGAATTGAGGGGCTATATAATTCCAGGCCACACCCATCACTGCATGTTCAATGCATTCCTCATATATTTAATAATCAATTTAATTCATAAAAAAATATTCCTTATCAAAAAATATCTGTATTGAGTAAAGGATATATAATTTTAGGATTTTCTAGTCAATCTAATAACTTTCATAGTAAAACACTATATGAAGAAATGATATATGGTTTATAAAATAAGAATATCCATGATACAAATAATATTTAAATCTAAGATAAATAAAAATTCCAAGGAAATATTATAAAAACAAAGTGAATATTTCAAGAGAAAGTTAATGAACCCAAAATTAATAATATATAAAAGATGACCTTCAATTTATTAGAAATACAGGCTTTGTAAATAATTCATGTATTTTAGAGAATAAATGAAAATGGAAGTGAAATATTAAAATAATATTTTATTAAATATTTTTCTTTTTAAAACCATTAAAAACATATATAAGAATCTAAATATCCTAAAAACGTTAGGGCTATGGTAAAACCTGTTAATGCTGTATACATTAAAAAAGAAATATTCATTTTGACTTTTGGTAAATAAATTAAAAAATGACCCTTTTAGAAAAAATATAAATATTACTTTAAAACCATGTAAAAAAGTCAATTATAACTTAAAATTTCCCTAATAAACCATTTTAGGAAATAAAAGGACTTTTGTAAAACAATTTTTGAAAAATCTGGAAATGGATGAAAAATATATCTGATCAAATGGGAAATAAGATCGATTTTTATTTTAAAAATTTATTTTATAGATTCAAGTTCCAAATAGAGGAAAAGATTTAATAAAATGTGGAAATGAATTAAATATCTATATTATAATAAAATATATGATGTTTATAAAAGATATATTATAAGATTCCATCAAAAAAAATAATGTAAATCCCAAAAAAAGTGATTTTAAAATAAAACCTTACCACTTTTGTAGATTTAAAATTGAAACCCATTGAAAGAGTAAACTTGAATTACAATATTAATCATAATTAATAAATATATATTCACGTTAAATACATCATAATGTCTCTATATACTACACATAAAAGTAAATATGTTCATAATACTAAATATGTCTATATGGAGTGGAAATTGGGATGAAACCCCTTACCACATGATTCCAGTTTATTGAACATGATTTAACCACATGCATAAATTTTTTAAACATTTTTATTATTTTAAAATGCAACCATATTCAATTTATAATATCATATAGGATCTATTTATAACATCTTATCATCTGTTCACTGATAATCATTCTTTATTATTATTGTTTCAAGTATTAACAACCTAGTTTTATCATGTATGTTCCATCATAGATGTTTCCATTCCTGACCATAGTATATATTTTCATTATCTATAGAATGATATATTTTTTATAAATATAATATTTATTTATTACATACATTTTAATAATCTTTATCTAAAGGTATACATGGAAAATGAATCCCATTTTTTCATGGAGATGGAAAGCCGTACATACGCATGAGCGGCATTATAATTTTTCAATGGGTGAAAGGGAAAGGTATTATATGATATATTAATTTTAAAGAATCAATTATCTTTCATAATAATCATATATATTCCTTAGTTCTATCATTATGACTATCCATGTGAGGCATTAATGGAAAACAAATTACATCGGTTCATAAGGTGGTCTTCCACTATACACATGAGTGAGGGTTCTATTTACCATTTGATGGATATGGATATGGATAAATTTTATGAAAAAAACATAATAAAGTCTAATTATATGAAAGAAAATTATATTATTATATTGAAATTTTTAGGACATAGATTAAGGTGGTAAAAGTGATGGCTCTGGACGTAGTGGGAGCGTGCAGAGGTGAGAAATATATTAATTTTTTTAATAATTGTTTCTCAATATCTAGTGAAAGGATCTTGCCCGTCAAATTTATAATTAATTTTATAATATTTTATGAAATAAACACCTGGGATTAGGAACTTTATTCATTGTTTAATGTTGATCACCTGAAGTAACATTTTCATATTACCTTCATTGCTCTATGAGGATCCAAGGATAGAATCACTCTGGCGGTGACCCACACGTGCTCCTATGATCTTTGAGAAACACCAATCAATATCCAAGTGATAGTGTGCTAATTCAAATTTCTTGCATTCTTTGTTCTTGATCATTTATTCTTCAATCTTGAATTAATCTCTCTTGCACTTTTCATTCTTGAGAGGGGGAGATAAGGAGGAGTTGAGAGATAATTTTCTATGTGCAACAATCCCCTATTCTCAATTTTTAATGATCTACACAATAGAAATAACAGAATATTTATAGAGATTGTATTTAAGTTAAATTATTATTTAATTTCATAACATCTATTAAATAACAATTATTACCATTAATAAATCCCATTCCGTATAATAATACCAATATAATTATTATTTTGTGGCACACACCAACTTTCATAATAACAAATACTATGTATCTATCTTGTTAATTATTATTTATCCCTAAAATATATCATTTTCCATTAAAAATACCCTATCATTTATCTAACAACTGAAAAAATATTTAATTCACAATCAAGTGAATAAATATTTATTAAAATATTCAATAAATAAAAAAAATATTTTATTCACAGGACGATGAATGAATATTTATTTAATTTATTAGATCTATATAACTTGAATAAAATTATTCTTAAGACTTGAGAATAATATTTATTCCATCAATTAAACTGTAGTATAATTTAATTGAGATCAATAGAAACACTTAGTATGCAACCCCCAAGTATTTTTTCTCATTGGAATTAGGTGGGATTTCCAAAAGTTCAAGATTAGAGTCTAGCAATGGATCAAGCCACCCAAGAGAAATAACATAATGTCACAATGTTGAAAACCAAATACAAGTGTTGACTATGTAATATAATCACTTTTTTTAGATATAATCAATCAGGTTTCACATTTGTGTCACCAACCTATATGCTCGATATGTCTTCCTCTGACTATTTAAAATGAGCACATCATTACACCATGGATATGGAATTTAATGTGATAGTTCTATTCCAATCAAAGGATGAGATATTAGATTTCATAAATATGGAAGGGAAAAATAATTCATCGACTTAATCATTAATGACACATCACTCGTGACACACCCAACATATCCATCTTCGCCATAAACTATTATCATAATGGTTTATGAAATACATCTAAGTACACAAGTTGTAACATGCATTAATTATAATCTTAAAGTGTAAGGGCCATCATACACACACATAAATAGGAATATACGATGACACCAAAACATGAAAAATTAGCACTGAAGGGTATGTTCTCATAATATCTCATCTTAGATATTAAAAAGTGTTAACTTCATGATAATATGCCTCATCTTATTATGAGTACTCACACTTGATAGTCTACGTACTATGTGTCCCATCATAGTACATTATCCAACCATAGAACATTATTTGTGAATATCATTATATCACATTAAGGTTATCATCATAGTAGGAAACTACTATAAACTTATCAATGTGGTGTATTCTCTAGGAAACTATTGCATTAGATTCATGCACAACAACAAACAATATATAATAAAGAGTTTAATTAATATTCAATATATCGAATATACATGTAATAAAAATATAAATAGTTGGTCCTAGGAAACCAACTCCAAAAAACTCCCACTTGGACTTGAGCCAACTTCCTACGACCTTCAGTCTTCTAGACCTCATATGATATTCATGTTTCTACTGAGTCCAGGTTTTATTCAAGGGGTTCGTCATGTTCTCTTTAATGGGAATACATCTCATTAAAACTTCACCTCTATGAGGAAAATCCCTCAAGATATGATACTTCCAAAGTATGTTCTTTGTACATTGATATAACCTTGTATCTTTTGCAAGATCCACTTATATAATATTATCACAATAAAGAGTGATAATATTTTTACTACTAGATACCACATAAATATCTTGTAAAAAGTTTCACATCCATACTACTTATTTAAATGCCTCAGAAGCCACAATATACATAGAATCTACTGTAGAATATGCAACCACAACCTACTGTGATCTCTTCTAGATCACAAAACCTCCATTCCAATGGAAGATGTATCCCATTTTCAAATTCATGTCATCTAGAACAGTTTTGAAACTAGCAAATGAATATCCATTAATGACTAGTTCCTCATCTCCTCCATAAACTAGGAAAAAATCTTTAGTACACCTAAGATACTTAAGGATAGTCTTTACTTCCATCCAATGGCAGTCACCAAGATTAGTTTGATATCTTTACACCACATTTAATGCATATATGACATCTATCCTAGTACACAACATAACATATATGACTGACTCAATCACTAATGTATATGGAATCCTTGTTATTTTATTTATTTCCTAATCTGTTATAGGAAACATTTTCATAGAAAGATGAATTCCATGTGGTGTTGGAAATAATCTCCTCTTTGAATATTCCTTACTGAATCTCTTTCGTATCATATCCACGTATGTACTTTGAATTATGTTGAGAAACCTATTAATATATCATGATGGATCTTGATCCTAAGAATACATACAACCTCACCCAAACCCTTCATAGAGAATCATTTATTCAAATATTCCTTAATAGACTATAAGACCGGTATTTCATTTACAATGAGTAATATTCTATCAACATATACTATTAAGAAAACAATTACACTCCCATTAAAATATTTATAGACACATGGATCAGATTCATTCTTTATGAACCAAATTCCATTATGGCCTCATAAAAACGAATGTTCCATGAATTGGATGATTTCATTCATCCATAAATGGATATTTACAACTTTCATACCTTGTTTTCATCCTTCTGTATCCCTTACCCTTCAGGCCATATCATATAGACATCTTCTTGACGGTTCCTATTAATGAAGGTTGTTTTTGACATCTATTTTATAAATATCATAATCATGGAAGGCCATAATGGAAAGTAGAATTATGACAGATTTCAGCTTTGCAACTGGTGAAAAAGTTTCTTCATAGTCAAAGCATTGATTCTATTTAAACCCTTTTGAAATCAAGCATGAATTATAAGTACTAACTTTTACTTCCATGTCTAGTTTTTTTTTGAATACCCATTTGAAACCAACATGCTTTACATATACCAGACGGTCTACAAAAATAATGACTTGGTTCTGATATATGGAATCCATTTCAAAAGTCTTGGCTTCTTGCCACTTGGAAATATCAATTCCACTTACTATTTCCTCGTAGGTTACAGGATCATTATTATCAACTAATAATGAGTCACCATCCTCAAGGAAAAGAAAACCATACCATTCTAGTTCTATAACTTCTCTAGTACTCATATTTAGAAATTGTGTCCATAGAACAATTTCTTATTCCATAGGGCTTTATGGAATTTGTTCCTATGACAACTATTGTGTATATTGAGCTTCTAATTCATTTATGTATATCTTTCTCCCACAATCTCTTTTAGAGATAAGACCCTCCTCAAGAAATGTGGGATTTTTGTTAACCACAACATTTTTATCTTAAGTATTGTATAGGTAGTATCCCATTATTTTTTAGGATATCCTATAAAGATACACTTTGTTCTTTAAGGTGCATGATTTTTACCTGAAGAGGAATTAAAAAATTCTTCGTAACCCCACACATGTAAGTAAGGCAACACGAGCTTCTTTCCCTTCCATAATTGTTATGGTATACCATCTTTTTATTTAGTTGACACTCATTTTTGTAATTATGTTACTGTTTGTAATGTATATCCCCAAAAGGATAATGGATGACTTGCAAGAATCATCATCTATCTCACCATATCAAACAAGGTTTGATTCCTCCTTTCTCTTATACCATTCCATTGAGGTGTTTAAAGAAGAGTGAGTTGAGATAAAATCCTAAACTCTATTAAATATTCAATTAAATATTGATTAATATATTATCTACCATGGACAAAGTGAAGTTTCATAATCTTCTTACCAAGATAGTTATAAACATCATCCTTGTATTCCTAGAATTTATCAAAAGAGTATAACTTATACCTCATTAATTAGAAATATCCATATCTACTAAAATCATTAGTAAAATTTATTATGTATGAGTACCCACCCCTTACTTCAACAATAAATGGTTGACACACATCGATATGAACTAATTCAAGAATCTCTATATAACTTTAACCATTCCCACCAAATAGGGGTTTGGTCATTTTTCCTTGTAAACATTTATAAGATATACTAAGTGGTTTTAGTTTAAAAGAATCTAAATATACATCTTGACGAAATTTATTCAAGCAATATTCATTAACATGACCTAATCGGTGATTCCAAATTTGGGTGTGGTGTGAGTCATGTGATGAAACTTTTTATCAATTTCCATTATTTGGTTCATGTAATCCAATAAATAAATATCATTATTTAAATGTGACATACAATATAAAATTATATCTTTATAAAAGATGTTACATTTATTCCTAAATTTGAAAATAAATCCATCCATTCAAATCCTGGATACATAAATAATGTTTTTTGTAACTAGAGTTACATAATAAAAACCCATTAAAAGTAAGATCATTCTAGTCAACAATGTGAGTGTAGACCCTTGAAAATGCATCCCCAAAATTTTCAAAATTCTCCCATAAATATTCCAAGAGCGTATCACTTTTCATAAGCTTCGATTTGATAGGTCGTAGGGCCCGAACGGAGTTACAGATTTGTAGTTATGGACATTTGAAGTTGGGCTAGAAAACTGGTTCGCGAAGCTCGTTCGCGTAGCCCCATCCACGATCACAGAGCATTACCATGAAGCAAGGAGGTAGGATGCTCCATGAACCCATTTTACTTTCGCGAAACCGCCGTAAAGCAAGGAGGCGGGATGCTCCTCGAACCCCTATGACGTTTGCGAAGTCGCCGAGGAGCAAGCTCCGTCTTCGCGTCGAGCGAGCTCCGCTTCGCGGTGCCCCTTGCCTATAAATACCCAGCTCACCCCCCTTCACAAAAGGCCACTCCTCACTTTGGGAGGCCGATCTCCTGGTTCAAATAGCTCCACTTTCCTTCATGAAGCAGCTCTGTGAGCCCATGCTCCGTGAGCAGCTTCCTTCACGATGCTGCTCCGTGAGTCCATGATCCGCGAGCAGCTTCCTTCGCAATGCTGCTCCGCGATTCCATGCTCCACGAGCACCCTCTTCTCCTCGAGATACCTTTTCTCTATGAGAGACCTTTTCTCCACTAGCCACCCTTGCTCTATGAGAGACCCTTTCTCCTCGAGCCGCCCTTGCTCCGCGAGATCCCTTTGCTCCGTGAGACCTTTGCTCTGCAAAGCTACTTCGCAAAGACCTATCCATTGCGAGGATCCTACCTTCGTACCCACCGTTCCATACCGCAGGGCCTGTGCCCTACACCCCCACTCTAGGATAGTGTCGAGCTGCAGTCCCACCCCTCCGGGCCGGTCCCTTCGCTACCGTCACTACCCCCCATGAAAAATGGAGAGTCGCACCGAAAACTATTCGGGCCGTGACATTGACATTTTCTATTGCGCCTTTAAGTGAAACCACCTTCCACCTTTGGAATACCATGATTTGAGATACTCCTCCACACACCCTAAAACACGTTGAGTCAAAATATTCTTCTTGGTTCGTTTCTCATGGCGTGAGTTGAGATTCTCCTCATCAATTCCCCGAGTACCTTGAGTCGAGGCCTTCCTAAAGCAACTCATCCAAACCCTATCACATGGCTCCTATGCCAGGTTGAACCAGAAAGGGCCTCCCTTGCGTAAGTCCCAACACCAACCATTTCTAGGTGCCTTATGCCTAATAGTCCTCTCTACATAACTATAAACTGCAGTATTCCCTATGTTCCAAATATAGGATGCCTCTTGGTCCATACGAGAGATGCCTTATGCTCCAAGCATAAAATGCCAATAGTCATCTCTACATGACTATAAACTGTAGTACACCCTATGTGCTAAACATAGGATGCATCTGGATCTATACCATAGATTCCTTATTCTCCAAGCATAAGACGCCAATAGTCCTCTCTACATGACAATAAACTGTAGTGTGTACTATGTTCCAAACAAAGGATGCCTACTGCTCCAAATAAGAGATGCCTCATGCTCCAAGCATAATATGCCAATAGTCCTATCTACATGACTTTAAATTGTAGTAATCCCTATGGCCCAACATAGGATGCCTCTTGCTCTATACGAGAGATGCCTTATTCTCCAATCATAAGATGCTAATAGTCCTCTATACATGACTATAAACTATAGTACACCCTATGTGCCAAACATAGGATGCCTCTTGCTCTATACAATAGATGCCTTATGCTCCAAGCATAAGATGCCTAATGCCATGACCACAGTGGTGTAATTTCAAGAGAGTTGTAATCCCTTCAAACATTCCATCACTCCACCCCAAACTTTATGTGACCTTCATTCGGATCATCATCCCCTTCCATGTCTGAAGGGACCCCCTAACGGCCGAGTCCCATGCCGCATCGGCTCACCTATCGTCCTAGGGCAACGCCCCATAAGACATTGGAAGACACTTTGAGTCAGGTCCTATGTTTCGAACATGGTCAACATTCGACCCTCATTTGTTTGTCCCCATTTTAGTCTAACGCGATATGGATGTTGTGTTTCCGACACGCTCAACAGTTATCTTCCGTCTCCACGCCACCCTCATTGCATTCCGAATGTCGGGAATGTGGTTCACACAATTCATATCCCTTTGTTCGGACTGATTCCAACGCCCTTGGCATTATCCCTCTTATGAACTAGCACATAGGTGAAGGCCTCATCCTGCCAGTGGGTTTGGATGCCCTCATGTCCAGACATGAGGAAGACATCCTGGGCAACTTTCTTGCGTAGAGACCCATCCACCATTTCCGCTCCATAGAAGCACTCAGGCCTCTATCCTGGAGTAAGCCCTGACTTCTCTGGATTCTAACCACAAATAAGCCCATCTTTCTTCATTGGGCCACTCCATGAGTAAGCCCCACTCCATCTCCCATGGACGCACCTTTCGCGATGTGATCGTCAGGTCTCTGTTATCTCTTGTTTCTCACACCAATCATGACTCACGTGAGATTAGAGCAAGAACCGACCATGACCCAACACCCTGGGCAGCCTAGAGTGTAAGCCCCACACCAACCTGAACTACGAGGACTTTGATCCGTGTCAAGGCATGGTACGTAGGAAGCCTCCATTAGGTTTAATCCCAACACTTTGTCGCTCTGACCCCCTTCATGTTGGTCCGCCGAAACCAACCCGAACTACGAGGACTTTGATCCATGTCAAGGCATGGTACATAGGAAGCCTCCAAAAGGTTCAAGCCCACCTCCTGTTCATTCCAACCATCTTCATGTCGGTTCACCAACTCCTTGGGCTGCCTCAGAGTGTAAGCTCCATCCCCTCCCGAACTATGGGTACTTTTATCCATGTCAAGGCATGGTACGTAGGAAGCCTCCATGAGGTTGAAGCCCACCACCCAGTCATTTCGACCATCTTCACCTCGGTTCACCAACACCTTAGGCCACCTCAGAGTGTAAGCCCCATCCCATCCCAAACTACGAGGAATTTGATCCATGTTACGGCATGGTACATAGGAAGCCTCCACGAGGTTCAAGGCCACCACCCAGTCGTTCTGACCATATTCACATCATTTCACCAACCACTTAGGGACGCTCCATGCGTAAGACCCACAACCCAACACCCTGGGAAGCCTAGAGTGTAAGCCCTATGCCATCTGAACTACATGGTCTTTGATCCTTGCTATGGCAGGGTACGTAGGAAGCCTCCAAGAGGTTCAATCCCACCACCCATGGGACCCTAGGTCCTATTTCACATCGGTTTGCCGACACCACCATCCTGAACTACGTGGTCTTTGATCCTTTATAAGGAAGGGTACGTAGGAAGCCTCCATGAGGTTCAAGTCCACCAACCTGGTCGTTCCAACCATCTTCATGTTGGTTCACCACCCACCCTGGGCAGCCTAGATTGTAATCTCCATGCCATCTGAACTACATGGACTTTGATCCTTTCCAAGGCAAGGTACGTAGGATGCCTCCCTAAGGTTCAAGCCTAACAGTCGGTCATTCCGACCTCCTTCACGTCGGTTCACCACACACCTTGGGCATCCTAGAGTGTAATCCCCATGCCACCGTGAACTACGTGGTATTTGATCCTTGGAAAGGCAAGGTATGTAGGAAGCCTCCATGAGGTTGAATCCCAACAACCATCAGACCCCAGGACCACCTTCAAGTCGGTTCCCACTAGATGAACTATGCGGCCATTGATTCCTTTCCATAAGGATATGTAAGAATCCACCATGAGGTTCAAGCCTAGAACCCATGTATCATCCTGATCTATCCGTCAATGTCATGTGTTCCGGAAAGATCATGCCCCAACCCAGAGGTTCTAATTCCTCCGGGACACATCCATGCCTCTATTATCACGATCTGCCTCCTCAGGTGTCCCATCATCCCACTGAACTATGCAGACATTGATTCCCTGCCACGAGGATACGTAGGAAGTTTCTTCAAGGCTCAAGCCCAACATCACCGTGGTCCTCACTTTGGTTCCATATCATCCCCCCTCCACTTCATTAAACTCTCCATCATCCATCCTAATTATTACCCGGGCCACCACATCCTAGTGGGATCATGTCATCCATTTCTTCACTGCTCTTAGCAGTACCTGGGCCGCTATCCACGCGTAAGACCTAGCAAGTATTCAGGTTGTTGTCCTCTGTGTACACCTTGATTCATCACCACTTATAACTATGTGGGTTTTGATCCCTGTTTTCCACACAAGGTACGTATGAAACCTCCCTGAGGTTCTATCCCATCCAATGGTAAACCATGGTGTTCCCCCATTCTAGGGTGGACACTCCCTGATCCGCCCTCAGTGGTGTCCAGATCTGCTTTTGTGCTGTGACATCTCCCCTCCACGGGACACACCATCTCTAATCCCTCTCTATGGGATATTATGATCACCATAATTCCATCTCCGCAAGACGTTAACCTCGTGTCCTACATCGTGATAAACATGAGATGCCCGAGGAAAACCTCGGAAGAGACGCCTTTGGTGTAACCATCTTCGCTAGACGTTAAACTTGCGGTATACACTATTTTAAACATGGTTAGTTGAGGAAGACATCAGATACATGCCTATGGAATATGATTCCCCACATTAGACATGGGATGCCTCGAGTTCTACGCCCTTGAGATGCCCTCTTATGAGGAAGAATACAAGTTTCCCAATGTCCACACATCCAAAGATGCATCGACCTTCCGGATATTGTCATCTACTCCGACCGAAGTTATCTACCATGTCAAGACCCCATGGAATGTCTTGACTGAAGTAGTTTAATTAACCGGTGTCCATGAAGATATGGCACCGAGAATGAGATTCATGAACCATGACATAATCTATATGGGAGACCCAGACTAGGTAACGAGTTCCGAGGAGGAATCCACAGAAGGAAGAACTAACATCCCATCATCCCATTTCAATCAAGGAGCAAACATCCCTTAATAAGGAACGGATGCCGCCCACCTTTGGAAAGCTGGAATGCGAGGCAATAGCTGTGTGTCCTCACAGATGGATGTGCGCGCCCCAACGAAAGCGTCAGAAATAGTGAGTTGGTAGACCCGACGTGAACCTCTTCTCCTCCAATAGTGATTAGACCAAATATGTCGTAAAAATAGAGGCATCACCCATGTGAATCCCCTCTCCTTCAAATGTGAGAGGATGAGTACCATCAGGTGTGTGAAGGCTACGGTCCATCGGCTCCTCACCAACCAGGCCACCTTAAGAGGCCATGTTGGTGGCATCCGCCACCCAAGTCCAATGGCTCCACGCTGACTCCACCACCTCAGGAGGCCATGTAGGTGGCATCCTCCACCCCACTACATTGGCTCCTCGCCAACTCTACTGCCTCAAGAGGCCACACAGGTGGTATACGCCACCCAACTCCATCGGATCCTCGTCGACCCCGCCGCCTCAAGAGGCCGCACAGGTGGCATCTGCCACCCAACTCCATCAGCTCCTCGCTGACCCCGCTGCCTCAAGAGGCCGTGGAGGTGGAATCCGCCACCCAACTCCAACAGCTCCTCACTGACCCCGCCACCTTAAGAGGCCGCGTAGGTGGCATCCGCCACCCAACTCCATCTACTCCTCGCCAGCTCCGCCTCCTCAATAGGCCGCATAGGTGGAATCCACCACACAACTCAATCGTCTCCTCGCTGACTCCGCCGCCTCACGAGGCCGTGCAGGTTGCATCCACCACCCAACTCCATAGGATCCTCGCCGACTCCGCCACCTCAAGAGGCCGCACATGTGGCATCCACTACCCAACTCCATAGGCTCCTCGCCAACCCTGCCGCCTCAAGAGGACGCGCAGGTGGAATCCGCCACCCAACTCCATCGGCTTTTTTCCGACTCCGCCACCTCAAGAGGCAGCGCAGGTGGCATCCACCACCCAACTCCATCGGCTCCTCGCCGACTCCGCCACCTCAAGAGGCCGCACGGGTGGCATTAACCACCCAACTCCATCGGCTCATCGCCGACTCCACTGCCTTAAGTGGCTGCGCATGTGGAATCCACCACCCATCTCCATCAGCTCCACGCCGACTCCGCCGCCTCAAGAGGTTGCACATGTGGCATCCTCCACCCAACTCCATTGGCTCCTCACTGGCCCCGCTGCCTCAAGAGGCCGCACAGGTGGCTTCGGCAACCCAACTCCATCATCTCCTCACTGACACTACCGCCTCAAGAGGCCACACAAGGGGGTATTATCCCCTGACTCCATCGGCTCCTCACCGACTCCTCTGCCTCAAGAGGCCGCACAGGTGGAATCTGCCACCCTACTCCATCGGCTCCTCGCCGAGTCCAACGCCTCAAGAGGAAGATTAGGTGGAATTCGACACTCGACACCACCAGATCCTTGCCGACTTCGCCGCCTCAAGAGGTCATGAAGGTGGCATCCGCCACCAGAATCCATTGGATCCTCGCCGAATTCTCCACCTCAAGAGGCCACACAGGTGGCATCCTACACCCAGTACCATAGTCTCCTCTCCGACTCTACCACCTCAAGAGGCCGCACAGGTGACATCCTCCACCCGACTCCACCGTGTCCTCGCCAATTCCACCCCCTTAAGAGGCCGCAAAAGTGGAATCCACCACCTAACTCCACCGGATCCTCGCCGATTCCACCCCATCAAGAGGCCGTGCAGGTGGCATCCACCACCCGACTCCATTTGCTCCTCGCCGACTCCTCCACATCAGGAGGTCGCGCAGGTGGAATCCACCACCCGACTCCATCAGCTCTTCGCTGACTCCACCGCCTTAAGATGCCGCGCATGTGACATCCACCACCTGACTCCATCGACTCCTCACCAACTTCACCATGCTCATGGGCTGCGTAGGGGAAAACCACAACCAATCCAATGGTGCATCTCCAACAGCACCAATAGCCATTGCGGAGGTTCTCGCCACACTGCTAACATTTGGCACAGGGGATCTAGCCATCCCCAACGTCAACCATCAGGGAGGTCCTCCCTATGTGTCAGTAATGTTTTCATGCCTTATGAGATGACATTCTAGGCTTCCACACCTTCTGGGTTCCATCGCCCCGTCGTATAGACTTTCCAGGCTTCCATGCCTTCCGGGCTCCGTCGCCCCGTCCTACCGATGTTCTACGCTTCCACGCCTTCCAGGTTCAATCGCCCCCTCGTACTGACGTTCTAGGCTTCCATGCCTTCTGAGCTACATCGCCCCGTCGTACTGACGTTCCAGGCTTCCACGCCTTCTGGGATCCATTTCCTCCGTTGCATCGACGTCCAGGATTCCATGCCTTTTGGGCTCCATCGCCCCCATCGTACCAACGTCCAAGATTCCACCCCTTCCACGCTCCATCGCCCTATCATACCAACGTCCAGGATTCCATGACTTCCGGGCTCCATCACCCCTTTATACCAACATCTAGGCTTCCATGCCTTCCGGGCTCCATCACCCCCATCATACCGATGTCCAGGCATCCTTGCCTTCTAATTTCCATTGCCCCGTCGTACCGACATCGAGGCTTCCATGCCTTCCGGGCTCCATCACCCCCGTCGTACCCATGTTCCAGGCATCTACGCATTCCGGGCTCCATCACCCCCATCATACCGACGTTTGAGGCTTCCACACCTTTCGGGATCCATCGCCCTGTTGTACCGATGTTCCAGGCTTCCACACCTTCTGGGATCTATCTCCCCGTCGTACCGATGTCCAGGCTTCCATGCCTTCAGGGCTCCATCGCCCCATCGTACCGACATCCATGATTCCACACCTTCCGAGCTCCATCACCCCTGTTGTATTAACGTCCAGGATTCCACGCCTTCTGGGATCCAACGCCCCATCGTACCGACGTCCAGGCTTCCACACCTTTTGGGTTCCATCACCTAGTCATACAGATGTCGTGGATTCCACACCTTCTAGGTTCAATCGCCCCATCATACTGATGTTCAGGCTTCCATGCCTTCCGGGCTCCATCACGCCTGTCGTACCGACTTACATGCTTCCACGGCTTTGGGGCTTCATCGCCCCCGTCATACCGATGTCCAGGCTTCCATGACTTCTGGACTCCATCGCCCATGTCGTACCGTAGTTCTAGGATTCCTCGCCTTCCAGGCTCCATCTCCCCCGTTGTACCGACGTCCAGGATTCCACGCCTTCAGGGATCCATCGCCCCCGTCGTAACGTCGTTCCAGGCATCCACGCATTTTAGGCTCCATCGCCACATCGTACCGACGTTCCAGGCTTCCACACCTTCTGGGATCCATCACCCCATTGTACCAACATTCAAGGATTCCATGCCTTTCAAGCTTCATCAGCCCGTCATACCAATGATCCTGGACCCATCCCCTGTTTGAACTGAGGTAATGATGTAGTCCCTACCACCCTTGCGACAGTCTATGTCATCCCAACTACCACGTTGCATCAACCACATAGATCCTCCATATGGCCTTGACACTAGCTCATGGAAGGAACATTATGATCATGGGATTTTAGGGAAATCCCATCATATAGATTCCCCCCTCATCCCAACCCACCAGAATTGGGTAGAGACGACCATCCCTCTACCGACACAATCCTTGTGGTTTCACGTCCCAATTTCATGATGTTAAACTATGTGACAACCATGTCCTAGTTGTACGATGTTAAACCGCATAAAAAACTTCATCTTTCATGACGTTTAGCTATCCATATTCATGCTTCATTACGTTTAACTGATAATTATCATCCTGCATGACTTTAAACTGCATCACCATCCTGCATGACGTTAAACTTCTCATCTTCATCCGTCAAGATGTTAAACTGCTCATTATCATCCTGCATGACTTTAAACTACCTCATCGTCCTGCATGATGTTAAACTGTTCATCTTCGTCTGTTAGGACATTAAAATGGTCATTATCGTCCTACATGACTTTAAACTGCATCATCGTCCTACATGACGTTAAACTATTCATCTTCGTCCTGCACGACATTAAACTACATCATCGTCCTACATGACGTTAAACTGTTCATCTTCGTCCTACATGACATTAAACTATATCATCATCCTGAATGACGTTAAACTGTTCATCTTCATCCTGCATGACATTAAACTGTTCATCTTCATCCATCCTGACGTTAAACTGCTCATTATCATCCTGTATGACTTCAAACCGCATCATCGTCCTGTATGACATTAAACTATTCATCTTCATTCATCATGATGTCAAACTACTCATTATCATCTTGCATGACTTTAAATTGCATCATCGTCCTGCATGACGTTAAACTGTTTATCATCGTCCTGTATGACGTTAAACTCTTCATCATGGTCCTGCATGACGTTAAACTTCTCATTACCATCCTGCATGACTTTAAACTACATCTCTATCTGTCATAACATTATACTACTCATTATCATCTCGCATGACAATAAACTGCAAAACGGTCTAAGATCTATGAACTTAAAATAAGATCACAATCGTCCACATCACACGATGTTAAAATGTGTGATCCATCCAAAATGAAGGATGTAAAACCACTCAATACTAGTCCCACATGTCAAAAACTGCAAACTAGATGGAACGTCCCATCCTTGGCCCAGCGTCAGGCCCCTCGGCCTTTCCGGGCCCCTGGCCCAAGTTCTCATCATGGATTGCACGATGGGGTGGGGACTCCGTGTCCTTATTCATGTTGGGCTATGTTGTCCATGCCACAAATATCCCCTTGAGACATCCTTCCCCTCATTTATCATCCTTCCCATGAGCACATGCCATACCACGCATCTTGAGCCCCATCATTTGAGTTTCCATCACTTTCTATATCCAAAAGGACCCTTGGATGGCATGGATGCTCGACCGAAGGGCTCTCCTACCTTTATAGGCCAATGTCCTCGAGGATTGCGGGTGGAAATTGATACAAGTCTCATGTTGCAAATATGGTCAACGATCGACATTCAATTGCTTGCCCCAAATTCTGGTAACACAGGAGTTGATACTATGTTGCAAACCTGGTCAACAGGTGTCCTCTATCATCATGGCCACTTTGTGGTCTTCCATAAGAACGATGATTCTCCATCTCTATCCCATGAATATGAAATTAAACTAGGAATCTACGGTCCAATTTCAATGACCCTAAACTAATATCACCTCCATCCTCACTAAAAGAAGTTAAACTACAAACTGGCCAGGCCTTTCCGTCCGAGGCCCAGCCTCAGGCCTCTTGGCCTTCTCGGGCCCCCATAAAAAGTTCATTCTTATGGGATTGTATGGTGTGGTATGGGATTATGTCCTCATTCACGTCAGCTAACTCATCGTGCTGTAAAAATCCCTAGATGAGATAACTTATCCTCTCTTCATCCTAACTATAAGACATTAAACTGCAAACCGGTTGGGCCTTCCTGACTGAGGCCCAGCCTCACGCCCCTTGGCCTTTTCGAGCCCCGACCTAAGTTCCTATTTAGGGTTGTACGGTGTGGTATGGGATTATGTCCTCATTGAAATCGGGTTATTCACCAAACCGTACACCTCCCATGTGAGGGAAATCTTACTCCCCCTTCATCCTCACTGTAAGATGTTAAACTGAAAACGGGTCGGGCCTTCCTGAACGTGGCCCAGCCTCAGGCCCCTTGGCCTTTTCGGGCCCCCGACCCAAGCATCTATTTAGGGTTGTATGGTGTGGTACAATATTATTTCCTCATTCACGCCGGGTTTATAACAACCATGTCATGTACCTCTTCCTGTTAAGGGTTATTTATCCCCCCATTCTATACTCATCTTTCAAATCAGATCCTCTTAATATGAGCCCCTTGGTCCTCTTCGGCGATTCACCAATGTGCCTAAGGGTACTTTGGTTTAATGCTTGGAATGTCGGACTCTACTCGGACACGCTTCCACCCATTTTTCAGGCTTTGTGTTCCCCTTAATTAGGGCTTCCATCACCTTTCACACCCGAAGGGACCCCCAAGTGGCATGGATTCTAGGCCTAAGGGTTATCCTACCATCATGGGCTAACGTCCTCGAGGGTCGCAGACAATAATCCAATACAAATCCTATGTTTCGATTGTGTTCAGAGGTCGATGCTCATTTTTTGATCCCATGTCCTGGCTAACATGATGTGGATACTGTGTTTAGAACACGGTCAACAGTTATCCTCCATCATAATGCCAACCCCATTAATCCCAAAATGTCAGTTACATGATTCACATCATTCTCCACCTCAACATGTCAAAGTAGAACTTTTTAACTCTTGGTATTATTCATCAGTGCGCATTCGCACGTTAGGAGGACAAAAGCCATGATAGGGGAATCATTCGAGGCTCCGCACCGATTTCCCTTTGCCGTGCATTCCGGGTATTGCAAAAAACCTCTTCCTCCCTTGTTTCCCACACCGAGTTTTACTCACGTGGGCTTAGGGATCGGGTTGAGGTCTGCACTTACTTGGGGGGTTTTCGTTTCTCCATGGTTCGAGATCTAAGACCATAAACTAAGATCTCTTACTGAACTACGTACGGCTTGATTCCCATCCTCATGGGATAAGTAGGATTGCCCGAGAATCTCATCTTCAGGTCCAACCCCAGGAATCTAAAATCCTGCCCTCTATTTCAGCCCCTCGACCTGAACTCTCTGAGCAACATATGGTGTAGCGAGAACCTCATGGGACCTCACTTACATCAGGTTTTGAAAGGACCACACCATGTACCTCCCACATCTTCTCCCATCCATGGTCTGAGATCTAAGGACATAAACTAAGATCTCGTTTAGAACTACGTATAGCTTGATTCCCATCCTCATGGGATACGTAGGGCCACCCAGACATCTCTTTTTCAGGTCCAGCTCAACTGGGAGCTAGTTTCTCCTGCCCCTTACCCTCATACCTATATTTAGGCCCCTTGGCCCGAGGTTCCTTTCTCGGAATTGTGTATGGTGTGGTATGGGATTATGTCCTCATTCACGTCGGGTATGTTTTATTACACTATACACATTCCCCACATAGCATCATCTCTACCACGTCTGTGTCGTGCAATGTTAAAATGCACGCTTGGTACCATCACATGACCCTTAAACTTTGACATTATCATCCTGGGCGCATGATGAAAAATGACACTGCATCGTGATGTCCCCACTCAAGGGGACACCATGTTTGGTATCAGTCACTCGCCGTACCATTTTTCAACGCCTTCATATAGACTGATTCTTATGGCGCAGCCAGAGATTTTCATCCTAGGCGTATCGCTTCACAAAAAAAAACCATTCACATTAAAGGACAAACAAGATTTATCAAATGCCGCTTCTTTTAGTGCGAGGGCCACACCCGTACGCCCCTTTGATCCCTGGCATTGGTACCTTACCATGTCGTCATCTAGAACTACATGCAGCTTGATCCCCATCCACATGGGGTCTGTAGGAATGTTCAGGCACCTTGCCTCAGACCAAACTTAACTCCTGTTTTTGGTCCCTCGACCTAAAACCTCTCCAACGAACACGTGGTGGTCGGAACCCCAGGTTCCCATTCACATCGGGTTTTATAAATACCCCACCATGTGTCTCGCACGTTTCCTACCATCCATGGTCTGAATTCTAAAACCCTAAAATAAGATCTCTCTATGGGAAGGGAATCAACTCCCTATATCTAATACGTCTCATTGCCGTATTTAGATGAATTTTGACAAAGAGCCCGAAGTGTGGAATTTCCATGGGGAAATTCCCCTCGTTCCATGTCCAATCTTCTTGAGCTCGCTGTTTGGATCCTCATCCTCTTCCACATCCTATGGAATCCCCTTCACGACCTGGTCTCATGCCACCTCGTCTCACCTACCGTTTTAGGCCAACGTCCCTAAGGACCTCGAAAAACATTTGCAACAGGTCCCATGTTTCTAACATAGTCAAAATCTATCCCCTATCATCACGCCACCATCATTGTTGTCCAGATCTCGAGCATCAAGATTCACACATTTCCACTTCCTCATGTTCAAGTGGAATTAAAACACACTCATCCTTAGTCTTCAACACATCTATGTTCATTATATAGGCAGTTCAGCATTAGTGGGATGTTAGTCATCTAATGCCCCATCCTCCCTAACTCGTTACTCCTTGTTCTAGGAAAGTCTTGTCATTAATTCTTGTTTCCCACATCGAGCACGAATCACGTGGAATTAATAGTTCTGGTAGGACATGTACTAGCACAGCCATGCTAGGGGTGCCTTTCATTGCCCCACATGACATTAAACTGCACTCTCAGAACTACATATGGCTTGATTTCCATCTTCATGGGATATGTTGGAATTCCTGACCAATTTGCCTCGGGACTAGCCTAATTCGAACTCTTGGTCCCTTGACCTGAAGAGTTTCCTCCGGGGATATATGCTGTGATATAGAATCCAAGTCCTCATTCACGTCATATTGATAGCTACCACACCACATACTCCCTTCCCGGGATCTCTCCTTTCACCCCTTGTCCTATCGTATGACTTTAAATTGCAGGAGTCCATATTTCCTCAACGCATGACACTAAACCACGGTTCTACCCTAAACAAGTTCTGGATGCCCCATGTTAGTCATGGGATGAATTAGATCCCTTTACAGAGTGGATTTCACATATCAGTGCTGGTCTCTGACTAGACTATGCTTCAAGGACTACTTTTGGCTTGATTTTCATCATTATGGGATATGTAGCGACGCCTAGACATTCTGCCTTGGGGCCATCCCCAAGGTCAGTATCCCTCTTGGCCCCTCAGCCCTGATCACGGTCCACTCTCTATGACCTTAAACTAGAAGCCTACAGTCCATGTAACATGACTTTAAACTGTTAACCATGGTCTAGGTGGTATGAACTTTAAACTAAGTGTACCATCTTTACCGTATGGCGTAAAACTATAGGTACTTCTAGGTCCTTACAAGAGAGGTCCTATTCTGAAGAATTTTTTTATCCCTGATTAGACATATGTACCCACTTAATGTGTTTCAACCAAGGTGGCCTAATTTCAAGAGTGTTGGATTCCAGTCGAACAATGCATCACTCCACACTCCACGCATTGTGTACCCTTTTATTCGGACCCTCATCCTCTTTCATCTCTAATAGAACCCCCTAACAGTATGGATTCTTGAGCTATGGCCCACCTACTGTCCTGGGCCAATGTTTTGGAAGACTAATGGGTAGAATTTTGAGTCAGGCCTCGTGTTTCGAACATGGTCAATGGTCACCCCTCATTTGTTATCTCCATTTCAGTATAATGCAATAAGGATACTGTGTTTCTAACGTGGTCATTGGTTATCCTTCATTGTCACGCCACCCCCATAGTGTTTCAGATTTTGGGTATCGTGATTCACACCTCCCACTCCCCTCAGTACAGATTGATTCTAACGCCCCCGGTGTTACCCCGCTCATGCACTAGAACATGGTAGGAGAAGCAGGTCGACTGTCCAAAGATCCATGTTCTCCAGTTGTGACCCCTATCCCTTTTATGATTCTACCAAATGGTGATCGATGTCCCATGTTGATCCCTTCACACCTTCAGTTGTTTAAAACTATTGTACAAGAGCTCTTATTATCTTTTGTTTCCCTCACTGAGCATGGCTCACACGGGCTTACAAATTTTTTTAACTATCTCCTCAATACGATCGAGATACAATGGGCACCAATTCATGCGTTTTCCTCAGTCGTTTCCTCATAACCCGGTCCACCTCATCCTCCTCATCCTCATTGAACCCCATTCTTAGGGGTGGCATTTGTAGAACCCGGAAAATGTGTCCCCAAGATTTTCTAAATGATACCATAAATATTCCAAGAGCGTATACCATTTCATAATCTTTGATTTGATAGGTCATAGGGCCCAAACAGAGTTACGGAATAGAAGTTATGGACATTTGAAGTTGGGATGGAAAACTTGTTCATGAAGCCCATTCGCAAAGCCCCCTCCGCGATCATGGAGCATCGCCATGAAGCAAGGAGGTGGGATGCTCTGCAAACCCCTTTGACATTCACGAACCTGGTGCAAATCAAGGATGAGGGATGTTTAATGAACACCTTTGACGTTCGCGAACCCGCCGCAGAGCAAGCTCCGCCTTCACGTCGAGTGAGCTCCGCTTCGCAGTGCCCCTTGCCTATAAATACCCAGCTCACCCCCTTTGAAAAAAGGCCACTCCGCCACTTGGGCAGATGATCTCCCAGGTCGCGGAGCTCCACATTCCTTTGTGAACCAACTCTGCGAGCCCATGCTCAGGGAGCAGCTTCCTGCGCGATGCTGCTCTGTCAGTATGTGCTCCGCGAGTGGCTTCATTTGCGATGCTCCTCCGTGAGTCCATGATCCGCGAGAACCCTTTTCTCCTCGAGAGACATTTTCTCTACGATATACCTTTTCTCCTCTATCCTCCCTTGATCTATGAGAGACCTTTTCTCCACGATCCGCCCTTGCTCCGTGAGATCCCTTTGTTCCGCGAGACCTTTCCACCACAAAGCTACTTCATAGAGACCTATCCTTTGCGTAGATCCTACCTTCGCGTCCACTAGTCCATACCACGGGGCCTGCGCCCCCGGACCCCCTCTCAGGGATAGTGTTGGGCTGTGGTCTCGGCCATCTGGGATGGTCCCTTCACTACCGTCACAGACCCCCGTGAAAAATGGAGAGTCGCATCACAAACTTTTCAGGCCGGGAGGTCGGCATTTTCCATTACGCCCTTATGCGCAACCACCCTCCACCTATGGAATACCATGATTTGAGATACTCTTCCGCACACCATGAAATTCCTTGATTCGAAATATTCCTCCTGGTTCATTTCTCATTCCGTGAGTTGAGATTCTCCTCATCAATTCCCTGAGTTCCTTGAGTCAAGGCATTCCTCAAGCAACTCATCCAAACCCTATCACATGCCTCCTATGCTTGGTTGAACCATAAAGGGCATCCCTTAATTAAGTCCCAACACCAACCATTTCTAGGTGCATTATGCCTAATAGTCCTCTCTACATGACTATAGACTATAGTATTCCCTAGGTTCCAAATATAGGACGCCTCTTGATCCTTACGAGAGATGCCTTATGCTCCAATCATAAGATGCCATTAGTCATATCTACATGACTATAAACTGTAGTACACCCTATGTGCTAAACATAGGATGCCTCTTGCTCTATACGATAGATTCCATATGTTCCAAGCATACGACGCCAATTGTCCTCTCTACATGACTATAAACTATAGTGCATCCTATGTTCCAAACAAAGGATGCCTCTTTCTCCAAACAAGAGATGCCTCATCCTCCAAGCATAAAATGCCAATAGTACTATCTACATGACTTTAAACTATAGTAATCCCTATGGCCCAACATAGGATGCCTCTTGCTCTATATGAGAGATGCCTTATACTCCAAGCATAAGATTCTAACAATCCTCTATACATTACTATAAACTATAGTACACCCTATGTACCAAACATAGGATGCCTCTTTCTCTATACGATAGATGCCTTATGCTCCAAGCATAAGATGCCTAATGCCATGACCACAGTGGTGTAATTTAAAGAGCGTTGGAATTTGTTCAAACATTCCATCACTCCACCCCACACTTTGCGTGTCCTTCATTCGGATCATCATCCTCTTCCATGTCAGAAGGGACCCCCTAATGGCCAGGTCCCATGCCGCATCGACTCACATACCATCCTGGGCCAATGCCTCGTAAGAAATTGGACAACACTTTGAGTCAGGTCCTGTGTTTTGAACACTTTCAGCAGTAGAACCTAATTTTTTTGTCCCCATTTCAGGCTAACATGATATGGATGCTGTGTTTCGAACATGGTCAATAGTTTTCCTCCATCACCATGCCACCCTCATTGCGTTCTGAAGGTCAGGAATGTGGTTCAAACTTTTCATCTGCCTTTGTTCATATTGATTCCAACGCCCTTGCCATTACCCCTCTTATACACTAGCGCATAGGTGAAGGCCTCAACCCACAAGTGGGTTATGATGCCCTCATAACCAGACATGAGGAAGACATCCCAGGCAGCTTCCTTACATAAGCCCCATCCACCATTTCCTCTCCCTAGTGGCACTCGGGCCTCCAACTTGGAGTAATCCCCAACTTCTCGGGATACTAACAAGGCATAAGCCCCTATATCCTCTTTTTTCCGCTCCACGCGTAAGCCCCAAACCATATCCCACAGGCGCACCTTTTGCGATATGATCGTCAGGTCTCTGCTATCTGTTGTTTCTCACCCCGATCATGACTCACCTGAGCTTAGAGAAAGAACTGACCATGACCCAACACCCTGGGCATCCTAGAGAGTAAGCCCCACACTAACCTGAACTATGAGGTCATTGATTCGTGTCAAGGCATGGTATGTAGGAAGCCTCCATGAGGTTCAATCCCAACACCCGGTAGTTCCGACCCCCTTCACGTCGGTCCACACAAACCAACCTGAACTATGAGGAATTTGATCCATGTCAAGGCTTGGTATGTAGGAAGCCTCCATGAGGTTCAAGCCCACCACCCGGTTATTCTGACCATATTCACGTCAATTCACCAGCACCTTGGGCCGCTTTAGAGTGTAATCCCCATCCCATCCTAAACTACGTGGACTTTGATCTATGTAATGGAATGGTATGTAGGAAGCTTCCACGAGGTTCAAGCCTACCACCCGGTCATTCCGACCATCTTTACGTCGGTTCACCAGCACCTTGGGCCACCTCAGAGTGTAATCCCCATCCCATCTCGAACTATGAAGAATTTGATCCATGTCATGGCATGGTACATAGGAAGCCTCAATGAGGTTCAAGCCCACCACCCAGTCGTTCCGACCATCTTCACGTCAGTTTACAAACCTCTTAGGGCCACTCCATGCATAATCCCCACAACCAAACACCCTAGGAATCCTAGAGTGTAAGCCCTATTCCATCTGAACTATGTGGTCTTTGATCTTTGATAAGGCAGGGTACGTAGGAAGCCGACACGAGGTTCAAGCCCACCACCCACGGGACCCAAAGACCTCCTTCACGACGGTTCAACGACACCACCATCATGAACTACGTGGTCTTTGATCTTTTCTAAGTCAGGGTACGTAGGAATCCTCCATGAGGTTGAATCCCACCACCCCGGTCGTTCTGACTATCTTCACGTCAGTTCAACACCCACCCTGGGCAGCCTAGAGTGTAAGCCCCATGCCATATAAACTACATGGACATTGATCCTTGCCAAGGCAAGGTACGTAGGAAGCCTCCCTGAGGTTAAAGCCCAACAGCCAGTCGTTCTGACCTCCTTCACGTTGGTTCACCACACACCTTGGGCATCCTAGAGTGTAATCCCCATGCCACCATGAACTTTATGGTCTGTAATACTTTCCAAGGTAAGGTATGTAGGAAGACTCTGTAACGACCCAAAGTTTAATTAATGGAAATCCATATTGATCTAATTAAAAGTCTCTTTATGTTTATAAAAAATGTCAACTTATTTGGTTTTATGTTAAGAATTTTTACCATTTCTAATATAGTTATTGAACAGTGATCACATGATTAGTGTAAATATAGGGCTCTAACAAATCCAAATTTACTCAGACAAAGGAAGAGATGACCTCATATAGAAGAATTTCCCCATACGAAGCCCATTTGTCAGAGCTCGGAAAAGAGGTGGAATCCTTGGGATTCACTCTTGACCAAGCCCAAGCTGAACATCATCATGTCAAGCTCGAACGGGACCGTCTCTAAGAAGTGGAAGTTGATAGAAATTACCACTTGAGTGATGTTATCCGAGCCACCCCAAGAGTCTGTCACCATCTCACACATTACCCTTAGGTCTTATGTGGCTGTTTTAAGGGGTTATGTAACAAATAAATAGTACTATGATCATGTATATTATTTTTTTAGTATACAATAATTTATATAATTTCATGTCATTATTGATACAATGTAAACAGTTTTTAAAGTACAAATGGTGTTTTCAGTTGTTATTTAATTAAGAAATATATTTTATTAAATTATGGTATTTTTGAATTAAATAATATTTTAATAAAATATTATTATTATTATTATATTAATTTTATTATATATAGATGATCATATAATTATATGAATGCAATTATAATTTTTATTAAGGTTTAAAAGCCATTTTTGTCAAAACCCGTGAATTTTCGATAAATGTCGGTTTTTATTTTAAAAGTGAAAATTAAAATATTTAGAAAATTATTTAGATAAAATAAATGTTATTTTTGGAATCAGGACGTCGAAATTATCCAACAATTAACTTTTCATAATTTTCTGAGACAGTCAATTTTTTGAGTAAAAATTAAATACCGTTTAAATATATAATGTGTTTTATGACATCATAATGACCCAACAGTGATGTAATAAAATACTATAATCTTTATGTTCGGCCAATATATGTTTTACCATTAAAATATTGTGATTTTGGTTTTGTTTGGAATACTTTTCAAAGCATTAATGGACCCCTCAAGACTTATTAAACACCATGTATTTTTAAATTAATTTCCATGGGAGAATGACTCACCTCAACATAAGCAAACATATTATTTTAAGAAGTTAGGACTTTGGCCTTATAGAATATTGGTTTACTCTTCCCTTTTCCAAAAACCACGGGCAAAAACCATGGGATGATTTGTGGTTTGGATTAATTTAATTTAAGGGGACCCAAACCTAAATAATAAAGAATTCCCTCACCTTTCCTATATAAACCCACCCAAGCTCCCACTTCCTCCTCACTCAAAGCCTTTAGAGTTCGTCAAAACTCTGACCTAATCTCTCTATAATCCTCCCAAGGTTTCCCAAGCTCCCAATAATCCTATCACAAGCCTCTCTCTAGCCTTTGGAAGGACACTTCCAAGTAAGGTGTTTTTCTTCCTTTCTCATTTTGTCCAATTTTCTTTATGTTGTTTTGCCCTTTTAATTTCAATTATGAATGTTGGTGTATGGTTTCGAACCTCCCTCATAATGCCCTATTTATTTTTTAATGATGGGATACCCCTTTATCTCTCATTAAATTCCTCCCATGTACACCCGTTACTATGCCGAAATTCAGAAAAGAACTTATCTCTCCTCATTTACATTCAAGCAATACTTTTGTATCATGAATCTAAATTCCATAAAAATTGTTGGGAAATATATCCATATGACCTCTTTACTATCCATTGTATGTAAATATGATGAGGAACCCCTTTCTCTCTAATAAACCATTTTTATGAATTCTTATGTCACGCCGTTACGCTGCCGAAATCGCACTGATTTTATAAGCCAATACCATTGTGTAGTGAATACCATGCCCATTTCTCCATCAAGGGTATTCACCTTTATTCACATTTACTAATTGATTATAATGTTTCATGTATGAATTCCACATTCCTTTATCGTGAAATAAATTATTATGTTTTATGAATCCATGTTTTATGATCCATGTGGCACACTTATGAATGAAATGAAATTTTTAAGAAGGGTGTGCCCTTATAGCGCTCCAATACATTGGTTAAAGTATAGTATTATGATACGTCATGTGAAATGAGTGTTGACTCATGATAATTCAAGTGAAACAAGGGTTTACTCGTGCTTTATGTGAAATGAGTATTTACTCATGATCCATGTGTAATGAGCCTTGGCTCATGATAATTCCATGTTAAGTGTTGTTGTCACATTTCCATGATATGATTATCATGATTTATCGTGCCTTTATGTTAATGTTTCTATTATGCTCTACTGATATTCCGATTTCCTAACATTTATTGTACTCCTCATGATATTCCATGTCTACTCCCTTACTGGGCTTTATATCTCACACTTTTCTTATGCATGTCCTCAGGTTATCCCATGCAATGCTAAGTATGAGGGAATGTAGTGGTCATGTAAAGGAAGTTTTCAATAAAGATGTTGTATTTCATGTTTTACGTTTTTATGTAATGATCCTAATCCCCAAAGAAACTAAAACTCTCAATCTTCTTTGTTGTATCAAGTGATGTTTTATGTAATAAATCATGTTTAAGTTTGTAAAAAAAGCAGGGTTGTCATAGTTGGTATCAGAGGATAGGTTTAGTTATTTTTCGGATTAGGATTTGAAAACCCTAGTAATGCCTTAGAGAAAAGACTAAGTACAATAAAAACATCCCTATGTTTTTTTGAGTATTCAGTATGTGGGTTATCAAAAAAATACATCACTATCTGGATACGAGCAGGTAGAGGTGGCTCTGGCACAGATGTATCCTAGGGGTAAAACCCGAAAACACCGTTTTTAGCTAGACTCGAATGGGAACTGGTGCACGATAATGAAATTTGCTGCACTCTTGGTTATGACACTCCCGGGGGATATGTTTTGATAAATTCACAAGCATAGTGTGAACCCTTATTAAGGGAATTAAAAAAATGCCCCTAAGAATATATGTTAGAAGGAAGATCATGAAAAGCCTAGATTGAAGCCCATGGACTCATGAGTTAAGGAAATAAAAGTTTATTTATAAGTCATCAACTTCTGTCTTTGGATTACCCTTTATGTGTTACCCCCAACTTTCATTTTATTCCAGCAAATGGCCGGTAATAGGAGGACTCAGGCTAACAACCGTTTTGAAGATCAGTGTGATGACTGTACTAATGAGATTCCCAATCCAATGGGAGCGGGAATCGCGAAATTTGTCACTCTTCAATCTTAGCTAACTCATGTTTTGAATAGAAACACGAGTCAAGAGGAACGTTCAAACCTCCTAATAAAGAACACGTCGCTATCGAGAGCTTCATGAGACAAAGGCCTCCTACTTTTAGTGGATCATCTGATCCCACGATCGCTGAACAATGGATCAACTCCATTGAAAAGATCTTCTCCATCCTTCAATGTTCTAAACAAGAGAAGGTTCTCCTGGCGGCTTATCGTATGGAGGGTGAATCTGATCAATGGTGGACTTTAATCAAAAATAAGAATCCTGAGGAGGAGATCGAGGTGTTGGAATGGAAGGATTTCTAGAAGATGTTTTTTGATAAATATTTTCCGCATACCCTCCGGCTTAATATGGAATGGGACTTCCTTTCCCTCAAGAAAAATGATTAAGAATCTATTGGAGAGTACGAGGAAAACTTCACAAGGCTTTCACGATACGCTTCCAGCTTTTTCGTTACCCCCGAATACAAAGTTGACCGCTTCTTTGGTGGGCTGAAGCCTAGCTTGCGGCAATAATTGGCGATCCGTGACTTCAAAAGCTATGAGGAAATTGTCTGATGTTCCCTCAAGGTCGAAATGGAGATTAGAGAATTACAAGGGTATCATGGGGATAAGAAGATTAAGGTGAACTTCAATTATAGTGGTCCGATGGATAAATCCAACAGTACTAAGAAGATCCAACACCCCACATTCCAAAAGTACGGAAAGAAGCACCCTAGAAATTTCCTTAAGGGGAGGAGGAAATGCTTCAGGTGTGTAAGAGAAGGGAACCTAGTTGTTAACTGTCGGCAAGAAAGTCCTGCAGATATGACAGAGGAGAGGAATTCTCCGTTCTAACCTCAATTCATTGTTCAATTCTACAAATTCAAAGAACTGGTCCATTTTGCAAATTAGTTCCCTAATCCAAGGGTTTTCGGAGGCAACCAACAACTTCCAACGCAGCAAGGAATATCTTTTTCCATCACTTCTGCCGAAGTGAACCCCGAAAACGAAGTGGTGATAGGTACTCTAGTTATTCATTCAAGAATAGCGAACTTACTTTTTGATTAAGGTTCTACGCATTCTTTTATATATCAAAAGTTTAGTAGAACAATCCCAACACCACCACAAATCATGGAAGTGAAGATGTCGGTGAGTTCGGAAAATGGGGCAATCATTGCATCCCATGAATATAAGTCCTCCCCTATTATAATCTATGAATTTAATTTCTTGTTGAACCTCATCATACTCCCTCTGGTGGAATTTGATTCAATTCTTGGCATGGATTGGCTTTCCTTATATAGAGCCAACATAAATTTTTGGGAGAGGGAAATCAAACTCCATATGGAGAATCGACCCCCAATTCTTTACAAGTGTAAGGAGGAAGATTAAACTCCTTTAGATGAATCATCTCAAGCATGGATATTACTGCCTTATGAGCACGTATATCTGGCTCAAATGATTGAGTCCAAGGAAGAAACCATCCTTGAAGAAATGCCTATTGTGAGGGAATTCGTTGAAGTGTTTCCCGAGGAACTGCCTGGTCTTCCTCCTGGAAGAGATGTTGAATTCTCAATTGAACTTATACCCGGGGCTTTACCAATATCAAAGAATCCATATAGAATGGATATTGTAGAGCTTGAATAGTTGAAGAAACAACTACAAGAGAATCGGGATAAAGGGTTTATACGCCCAAGTGCTTCACCATGTGGTGCACGAGTCCTCTTCATTATGAATAAGGATGGGTCTATGCGGCTTTGAATCGATTATCATGAACTTAACAAAATCATGATAAAGAATATGTATCCTCTCCCAAGAATTTATGACTTGTTCGATCAGCTGCATGGAGCACAATACTTCTCCAAGGTGGACTTGCGGTCAGGATACTATCAAGTAAGGGTGAAGAAGGAAGATATCCCCAAGACTGCTTTTCACACAAGATATGGGCACTATGAATTCATAATAATGCCTTTCAGAATCACTAATGCTTCAGCAATCTTTATGGACATAATGAATAGAGTCTTTAGAGATTACCTAGACAAATTTATGGTAGTCTTTATAGATGATATTCTAATATACTCCAAAACCAAGGAGGATCATGATGAGCTTTTAAGAACTGTACTGTAGACTTTGCGCAAGGAAAATATCTATGCAAAGTACAAAAAGTGTGAGTTCTTGTTGAAGGAAGTCTCATTCTTGGGCCATATAATCACAAGAAATGGGATATATGTGGATCCCTCCAAAACAGATGCAATTGAGGGATGGCCGAGACCAGCATCGGTAATGGATATCCATAGCATCTTGGGGTTAGCTGAATATTAACAACGATTTTTGAGAAATTTGTCACGATTGTCCAACCCTCTTACCAAGATAACTCGAATGGGAGTAAAGTTTTCTTGGAGTGATGAATGTGAATAAAGCTTGAAAGAGTTAAAAAGAAGGCTTATCACTGTGCTCGTGCTCACTTTACCCACAAGTGGGGAACTTTTTGTTGTTTTCAGTCAAAGAAGGGATTATGATGTGTGCTGATGTAGAATGAGAAAGTTATATCCTATGCCTCAAGGTAGTTGAAAATCCATGAGCGAAACTATCCAATGCATGATCTGGAGTTGGTGGCGGTGATCTTTTCCTTGAAAATCTGGCAGCATTATCTCTATGGAGAGAAATGTGCGATATATACTGACCACAAGAGTCTTAAATATATATTCACAAAAAAGAGCTTAATATGGGCTGGATAAGATGGATAGAGCTCATCATGGATTATGAATGTTGAATCTATTACCACCCTGGGAAAGCGAACAAGGTGGAAGATGCCCTAAGTAGAAAGGATCCAACGATTCTATCAATGATGAGAATTGAGAAGGATCCAATCTTCTTAGACATGATGAAGATGGACATGGGAATCATAGATAAGGGAACATCATCAATCCTTTCACACATTATTGATCAACCGTCTCTTTTGGAAAGGTTAAAGGACTCTCAAAAGGATGATGTGGGAATTCAAGAAAAAGTGGAAGCTATCGAAAAAGGGGAATCCTCGGAGTTGAATGTTAATGAATAAGGAATTGTGTGGTTTGGGAAAACAATATGTGTTCCATGAAGTCCGGAGCTGAAGAAGGAACCTTTGGATGATGCACATAGTTCAAATTTCTCTATTCACTTAGGCAACACAATGATGTATCGAGATCTCCGAGAAAACTTTTGGTGGGATAGTATGAAGAAGGAGATTGCTGAATATACATCAAAGTGCCTGGTGTGACAGTAAGTGAAGGCAGAGAGGAATAAGTATAAGGGGATGATGCAACCCTTTCCCATACCAAAATGGAAAGGGGAGAACATCACCATGAAATTTTTCACTGGACTTCCAAGGACATCCAAAGGCAACAGTGCAATCTGTGTTGTTGTGGATCATCTTACAAAGACTGCACAATTCATTACTATTCGGGAAGATTTCTCATTGGATCAACTGGAATGGATATATATCAGGGAAGTGGTCAGGTTACATGGAGAACCACTATCTATTTTGTCTGATCGAGATCCAAGATTCACCTCTATGTTTTAGCAGAGTCTTCAACATGCTCTGAATACTGAACTAAACTTCAGTATGGCATATCATCCTCAAACTGATGACCAATCTGAGTGGACTATCCAAACTATTGAGGATATGTTGAGAGCATGATCAATTGACTTTAAAAGAGGATGTGATCAACAACTTCCTCTGGTTGAGTTCTCTTATAATAACAGTTTCCACTTGAGCATCCAAATGGCTCCATATGAAGCCCTGTATGGGAAAAGGTGCAGAACACCGGCATGTTGGGATGAGGTTGGTGAACGTAAGCTGCTTGGACTAGAAATGGTCAAGGAAATGGTGAAGAAGGTGAAAACATTCCACAGCATATCAAGGCAGCCCAGAGTCGACAAAAGAGTTATGCAGATAATCGTTGACGAGACCTTGAGTTTAAAGTTGGAGACATGGTTTTTCTACGCATATCTCTGTGGAAGAAGGACATGAGGTTTGGAAATAAAGGGAAGTTATATCCAAGTTACATCGGCCCCTTCGAGATTATTGATTATGTCAGGACTGTGGCCTATCGACTAGCACTTCCACCTACTATGGTCAAAGTACATGATGTCCTTCATGTATCCCTCTTAAGGAAGTACATACTAGACCCTTTACATGTACTCTCTTCTGAGGTGGTACAATTGGAATATTATCTTTATTATGAGGAGCAACTAGTGAAGATCTTAGATCATTGAGAAAAATTTCTATGAAATAAGATAATTCCCCTCGTCAAGGTGTTGTGGAGAAACCACAGGTTTGAAGAAGCGACTTGGGAATCAGAGGAAATGATGAAGCTGAGTTACCCACATCTGTTTTAGTGTGGGAAAAGGAAAATTTTGAGGGAGAAATTTCTTAAGGGGGGATTATTATAATGACCCAATGTTTCATTAATGGAAATCCCTCTTGATCTAATTAAATGTCTCTTTATGTTTATATAAAATGTCAACTCCTTTGGTTTTATGTTAAGAATTTTGACCTTTGCTAATATAGCCGTTGAACAGTGATCACATGATTAGTATAAATATAGGGATTTAACAAATCAAAATTTACTCGGACAAAGGAAGTGATGGCCTCATCCAGTAGAATTTCCCCATACGAAGCCCATTTTTAGGAGCTCGAAAAAGAGGTGGCATCCTTGGGATTCGATTTTGACCAAGCCCAAGATTAGATTCATCATGTCAAGCTCGAATGGGACCGTCTACGGGAGAAGTGGAAGTTGATAGAAATTACCACTCGAGCGATGTTATCCAAGCCACCCCAAGACTCTGTCACCATGGCAGAACTTACCCTTAGGTCTTATGCAGCTATTTTAAGGGGTTATGTAACAAATAAATAGTACTATGATCATGTAAATTATTTTTTTGTATATAATAATGAATATAATTTCTTGTCATTATTGATACATTGCAAATATTTTTCAAAGTACAAATTGTGTTTTTAGTTTTTATTTAATTAAGAAATTTATTTTATTAAATTAAGGGATTTTGGAATTAAATAACATTTTAATAAAATATTATTATTATTATTATTATATTAATTTCATTATATATAAATGATAAAATAATTGTATGAATGCAATTATAATTTTTATTAAGGTTTGAAATCCATTTTTGTCAAAACCCGTGAATTTTTGATAAATGTTGGTTTTTATTTTAAAATTAAAAATTATCATATTTAGATAGTTATTTAGATAAAATAAATGTTATTTTTGGAATCAGGATGTCGAAATTATCCAATGGTGAATTTTTCATAATTTTCTGAGACAGTCAAATTTTTGAGTAAAAATTAAATACCGTTTAAATATATAATGTGTTTTATGACATCATAATGACCCAATAGTGATGTAATAAAATACTATAATCTCTATGTTTGGGAAATATATGTTTTACCATTAAAATAATGTGATTTTAGGTTTGTTTGGATTACTTTTAAAAGCATTAATGGACCCCTCAAAACATATTGAACACCTTGTCTTTTTAAATTAATTTCCATGGGAGTATGACTCACCTCCACATAAGCAACCCTATTATTTTAAAAATTTAGGACTTTGGCCTTATAAAATATTATTTTCCTATTCCCTTTTCCAACAACCATAGGCTAAAACCATGGGATGGTTTGTGGTTTGGATTAATTTTATGTAAGGGGACCCAAACCTAAATAATAAATAATTCCCTCCCCTTTCCTATATAAACCCACCCAAGATCCAACTTCCTCTTCCCTCAATGCCTTTTGAGTTCGTCCAAAATCTAACCTACTCTCTCTATAATACTCCCAAGGTTCCCCAAGCTCCCAAGAATCCTCTCACAAGCCTCTCTCTAGACTTTTGAATCACACTTCCAAGTAAGGGTTTTTTCTTCCTTTCTCATTTTTGTCCAATCTTCTTTATCTTGTTTTGCCCTTTTAATTTCAATTATGAATGTTGGGGTATGGTTTCAATCCTCCCCCATAATTCCATATTTATTTTCTAATGATGGGACACCCCTTTCTCTCTCATTAAATTCCTCCCTTGTATACCCATTACTATGCCGAAATTCCGAAAGGAACTTCTCTCTCCTCATTTACATTCAAGCAATACTTTTGTATCATGAATCTAAATTCCATTATAATTGTTGGGAAATGTATCCATATTAACTCCTTACTATCCATTACATGTAAATATGATGGGTAACCCCTTTCTCTATCATCAACCATTTCTATGAATTCTTATGTCACGCCATTACGCTGCCGAAATCGCACCGATTTTCTAAGCGAATGCCATTATGTTGTGAATACCATGCCCATTTCTCCATCAAGGGTATTCACCATTATGCACATTTACTTATTGATTATAATCCTTCATGTATGAATTACACATTCCTTTATCATGGAATAAATGATTATGTTTTATGAATCGATGTTTTAGGATCCATGTGGCACACTTATGCATGAAATGAAATGATTAAGAAGGGTGCGCCCTTATAGTGAACCAATTCATTGGGTAAAGTATAGTATCATGATACGTTATGTGCAATGACTATTGACTCATGAAAATTCAAGTGTAACGAGGGTTTACTTGTGATTTATGTACAATGAGGATTTACTAATGCTCCATGTGCAATGAGCCTTGGCTCATGCTAATGCCATGTTAAGTGTTGTTGCCACATTTCCATGTTATGATTATCCTGATTTATCATGCCTTTATGTTCATGTTTATCTTATTCTCTATTAATACACCTATTTCCTAACATGTATTGTACTCCTCATGATATTCCATGTGTACTCCCTTACTGGGCTTTATAGCTCACCTTTTTCTTATGCATGTAATCAGGTTATCCCATGAAATGCTATGTACGAGGGAATGTGGTGGTCTTCTAAAGGAAGTTTTCAATAAAGATGTGGTATTTCATGTTTTACGTTTTTATGTAATGATCCTAATCACCAAATACACTAAACCTATCGATCATCTTTGTTTTATCAGGTGAAGTTTTATGTTATAAATCATGTTTACGTTCATAAAAAAAGATGGGTTGTCATAGACTCCATGAGGCTCAGGCCCAACAACCATCGGACCCCGAGTCCACCTTCACGTCGATTCCCACTAGATGAACTACATGGACTTTGATTCCCTACGATAGGGATATATAGGAAGCCTCCATGAGGTTCAATCCCATCACCCATGTCTCATCCTGATCTATCCCTCGATCCCATGTGTTCTGGGAAGATCTTGCCCCAACCCAGAGGATCTACTTCCTCTGGGACCCATCCATGCATCCATTCTAACGGGACGCCTCCTCAAGTGTCCCATTGTCCCACCAATCTATGCAGACTTTGATTCTTTTCCATGGGGATACGTAGGAAGTCTATTCAAGGTTCAAGCCCTAAATCACCGTCGTCCTCACGTCGGTTCCATCTCACCCCCCTCCAATTCATTTAACTCTCCATCATCCATCTTGATTCTTATGCGGGAAGCCACGTCCCGATGGGATCATTCCATCCATTTCTTCACTACTCCTAGTAGTACTTGGGCCGCTATCCATGCATTAGGCCTAGCTTGTATTTGGGTTTTTATTCTCTGTGTACACCCTGCTTCATTACCCCTTCGAACTACGTGGATTTTGATCCCTGTTGTCTGCACAAGATACGTAGAAACCTCCCTGAGGTTCTATCCCAGCCAATGGAAAACCTTGGTGTTCCCCCATTCTGGGGTGCACACTCCCTGATCTTCCCTCAGTGGTGTCCATATCAGCTTTCACGGTGTGACATTTCCCCTCCATGGGACACACCATCTCTGATTCATCTCTATGGGACATTCTGATCACCCTCATTCCGTCTCTGCAAGACGTTAAACTCACGGGCTAGCTCGTGATAAACATGAGATGCCCAAAGAAAACCTCGGAAGACACGCCTATGGCATAACCATCTCCATTAGACGTTAAAATATAGGTATACCCTATGTTAAACATGGGAAGCTGAGGAAGACCTCAAATACATGCATATGGCATATGATTACCCACATTTGACGTGGGATGCCTCAGGTTCTATTACCTTGAGATTCCCGCTTATGAGGAAGATTATAGGTTTCCCAATGTCCACGCATCCAGAGATGCCCTGACATGCCTAATGTTTTCATCTACTCTCTCCGAAGGTAGCTACCATGTCAAGAACCCATGGAATGTCCTGATGGAAGTAGTGTAATTAACCAATGTCCATGAAGATATGGAACTGGGAACAAGATTCACGAACCATGAATTAATCTATAAGGGAAACCCAGACTAGGTAATGAGTTCCAAGGAGGAATCCATAGAAGGAATAACCGAAATCCCATCATCCCATTTCGATCAAGGGTCTAACGTCTATGAATAAGGAATAGATACCGCCCGCCTTTGGAAAGTGGGAATGTGGGGTAACAACTGCACGTCCTCACAGATAGATGTGCGCGTCCCGGATAAAGTGTCGGAAACAGTGAGTTGGTAGTCCTCGATAGATACAACAATAAGTTTTTATCTATTGGATGCTTAAATATCTTCCTCTCCTTGGTCAATCTTTTTGAATCTACTTGGTTTCTATATTTGAATACATATGTGATCACCAAAAGCTTTATCTAATACCCAATTTGTGTAAACAAATAAATTTCCCTCGATAACAAATGAACCAAATTATTCCCCTTGCTTCTTTGGATGTGTGTAGTTTTTCTTCCAATGACCCTTCATTCCACATGTGAAACAAAAAACATCCTATTCCCTTGCTTTCCCCTTGATCTTCCTCTTCATGGAAGGTCATGAAGAATATTTAGTCTTAAAGATATTTTCTTTCCATTTTAATTTGTTTACTATAAGGACATAAAGTTTTTCACACTTCGTATCCTTATCTACTTGGTGAAGAAGAGTAAGAAGACCTGTAAGAGACTTCACAATTTTGTTCATAGTAACATTCACAACAAATATGGGTAATCTCTAAGGTAGTGATTCTATAATAAGGTTGGTGCCTAGTTCTTAGGGGATTTTAAACCCTAGAACCTCTAAGTTCCCAATGTAGCAAATGATCTTGACTACGTGAGGTGTAGCTATGGAATTGTCTCCAATATTTCTCTAAAAGAGCTCCTTGTAAATTTCAAACTGTTCTTATCTATCTCTCTCATAGTAAAGACCTCAAAGGTTATCAAGAATGCTATATGAATCCATGTTTTTGTGAGACTTCATTAGTTCACCAGACATTTATGAAATCATAAAAAATTAAACATCGACCATATCGATCAAGTGTTTTTAATAAACAAGGAACTCTTCATCACTCACCTATTAAGCAGGTGGATTAGGCATTGAGGATTTTATCACATAAGATTTCTCTTCATGGTGTAGCACAACCTAAAGTAAACTAAACAACTATTTGAATTTGCTTCCAGTTAGGAGGTTATCTTTATCCAATATTGATCATTGGTATAGTGTGGATGATGGACTTTTCATTTTATTTTATATTTAAAAAGATAAAATTATTAGTACTTTTAATAATTATAAAATAATTGAGTTATAATAAATTAAATATTTATTTATTTATTTATTAAATCTCCCACTATTTCATCAAGTCTTAATAGACCTCAACATTAAACACATAATGTCTAGTTCCTTAAACAATCAAGCAGAAAGGATCCCCATTACTTTTCTTAATGATCCATACTTTGTCTAGGAAAACTATAATAATGTAATTTGGGAGGCGGTATTTCCAACTACAGACTTGGAGCTCCCTGATCCCTTGAGTGGATACCCCTATCCTAAAATCCTGACTTGGATTTCCTCAACACTTTCCTCCAAATTTGTATTGAATACACTATTATTATTTAACTCAATACAATTTCGGTTAAGTCAAAAAAAAGCTCTCATGATAACCCCTCGATAAGAGAAAGTGTCCAGACTTTGGCCCTATACTACACATAGTTCAATGGTTTCATTCCCAATCAAGTAATGGAAGGCTTAATCTGGCCTAATATTTAATTCATGTATTTTAATTTATTATGAATAAATTTATCTATTTTTATCCTTTACATGTATTGTTAATATTATGTGGATGTTACTAAATTAATTAACCATGTTGGATAAAAATTTTACACATATTTCATTTATTTAATTACCATATTTGTAAATTAATTCATTTAATTATGTAATCATGACCATGCATCCATAAAATAAATAAATTTATAGACACAAATAAATAATTAATTAAATGACTCATTCGTGAGCTTTATCTAACAGTTGATTTAATGAGAGGACATAAAATCAACCTTTGACCTAGTAGAAATAACACTTATTTCCGGTCTTGGTATGAGTTACTATATTCCAGCTATCCACCTATGTATCACATGGGTTGGCAACATTATGGTTTCTTTTGAACAACCTCCATGAACGTTGGGATGCTCCATTAATTAAATATATTTATTATCACACATAGGTGATGGGAAGCAAATTATTAGTTAAATGGGATTATATAAATATCCTTGGGCACATAGGTCCTACAAAATAATGGTGGGAGATATTACTCACATGGAATCATTTAATTTAATATTAAATAATTGAAAACTCATGCAATAAATAAAATTAAAACACCCAATACATAAGTAGGTCTTGGTCAATATCATGAATTTTCATACATGAAACGAATACAAAAAATTAAATGGATATCATTAATTAATTTATTCATTCTTTTATTATTTAAGACAAACGTACTTGAATTAATTAATTAATCAATCAATTAATTTCCTTTCATCTTTAATGATCATCCAATCTTATTTGGAGATACTCATCATTAATAATATTCATGGAAAATAAACAATAGAACCAATAATGACATATTAATTACAATAAATTAATTGAGAATTTAAAATTATTTAAACCCATTATTAAATTTTCAAACACACAGTGATGTACCAATCAATTAAATAATGTTTTAATGCTATAATTTGAAAATTTAATGTAATTTTAATTTTTTTTCCATTAATGGGAGACTACACGACTTATACATATAGCTACACACTATGTACCTTGGTTTTCATATATCCAAGTCACATGCTTGGGACATAGACATGTTAACTCCTCCAAACTACATGGTGTGTATATACCAACTATACAACCTGTATCTACTTTCCATGTTCCAGGTTGGCCTGGTCAACATGCGGTGTGAAATAAAAGCATCACATGTAATTAATTTCTTGATTCAACTAGATACAATGCATATGGGTATACGATGTGTGCTTCGGCTACACGTCTGGTAACCCAGTTTTATCAGCCAAAGATTTGGAACTTCCCAATGGCATCTCTAGTTGTTCATTATTTTTTCTTAAAACATTATGAAAATGAAACACAGAATGAACATGATTAATATGATGATAACATTTTATTTCAAATCAGATAAAAGAAAGATTAACCTGAAATGAAAATCTAACCACAATTGTCCATAGATAAAAAATCAAATAAATAAATATAAATTTAAAAGTTATCACTCCAATACCACTTTATAGTTCTAAGTGCAACAAAAGAATGTGGATGTGGGGGATATATTAAAATTTCTTTCAATGATCATTTCCCAAAACATAGAGAATAGCTCTTTCACATAAAATTTATAATTAATTTATTTAATATTTTAAGAAATAAATACCTGGGATTAAGAACTTTCTTAGTTGGTGAATGTTGATCATCCAAAAATATCCTTTTGTATTACCTTCACATTTCTATGAGGATCCAAGGATAGAATCCCTCTTGCGGTGATCCACATGTGCTCCTATGATCTCAAATAAACCCCACTCAATTTCTGTGTGCTAGCACGAAGAATCGAATATAATGTGTTGATCATTCTTGATAACTTGTTATTTGGTCTTGAATAAATATCTATTTCACTTTTCATTCTTGAGAGGGAGAGATAAGGAGGAGTTTAGAGAGAAATTTTATTGCATAATAATTCTCTATTCTCAATTTTTGATGCTCTATGCAATAGACATTTCCACCTATTTATTGAGTTGGGATTTAAGTTAAAATATTATTTAATTGCATAACTTCAATTAAATAACATTTATTACCATTAATAAATCCCATACCACATAATAATAAATATATAATTATTAATTTTTGGTGCATGAAAACTTGTGCAGTAACAAATATTATATAATGGTATTGTTAATTAATTTTTTTCACCAGACTCAGTCTTTGTCCATTCAAACTCCTCTAACATTTATTGAACAACCAAATAAATATTTCATTCATAATATAGTGAATAAATATTTATTAAAATATTCAATGAATAAAATAAATTTTTTATTTACAATCCAATGAATAAATATTTATTTAATTTATATGATCAATATAACTTGAATAAAATTATTCCTCAAACTTAAGAATAATATTTATTCCATTAATTAAAATCAAATATAATTTAATTGAGATAAATGGAAACACATAATGTGTGACCCTATAGGATTCATTATCATTGGGATTATATGATCTTGACTAAAGTCTATGATTACTGTCTAGAAACAGGTCAAGGAACCAAATAGAAAGAACTTAATGCCGCAATATCGACAACCACATATGAACACTCACTGTGTATTATAATCCATTTTCACAATAGATCATCAAGTAGGTTTCATATCCATGTCACTGACCTATATAATCGATATGTATTTCATTGACTATCTAAAATAAACACGTCATTATACCATGTTCAATGCCATGTTTATATTCCTTTCAAAGGATCGGGATATTAACTTCCATAAATATAAAAGGGAAAAATCCTTCATTGAATTATTCATTAATGACAAGTCACTCATGAAACACCCAACATATCCAAATTCTCCAAGAACTATTATCATCCTGGTTTATGAAATACATCTAATTAAATGAGTTATATCATGAATTAATAATAATATTATAGTCTAAGGACCATCACACATTCTCATATATAGGAATCTCTAATGACAAAAAAACATGAGGAATTCATACTAGCGGGTATGTTCTCATAATATCCTATATTAGAGATTACCAAGTGGGAAATTCTTGAGAATAATCCTCATATACTTACAAGTACTCACACATGGCAGTATATGTACTATGTGTCTCATCACATTATGTTATCCAAACATAGAACATTATTTGAGAATATCGTTATAGCACATCATTATAGAAGGGAACTGATATGACCATATCAATACCATGTATACACTAGGGTATTATTACATTAGATAAATTTACAATAACAAACAATATATAATAGGAAGTTTTATTAATATTAAATACATCGAATATAAATGAAATAAAAGTAAAAATAGTTGGTCCTAGGACACCAAATCCAAAAAAAGGATGCGTAAAAATAAAATGGTTTATTATTACTTTTTATGATCCTCCTATATGAGATTACTGGATCACACTATCTCTTGTACAAATTCATGAACCTTTAAACAAATGTTGTTTTTTCTCAAGTATGTCTGGTCACTTGTTGATGGTCAGTTACCTCAGTGAAACACTTCTCAGGACATGCATCCTTTTTTCTTAAATCTCAGAATCACTAAAAATTCATTAATGTTCAATAAATGATATCAATACAATGATAACTCAAATAAAAACGACTTCTGTAATAATTTCCTCCTTAGTCTCAAATTACTTCACACCCTAAAAAGTATATTATATTTATATTTCTTCCAAAAAATGCATATATGTAATACATTGCACGGTCTTCTCAATGTATTATGTGAAACAAAACAAATTCTCAATATTACCACTTTTATGCATGAATTATTTCATGTGAATGAATGTGTTTAATAGAGAAAGAACATTACAATGCCTCATTTACTTCTTCACTACCATGTTAGTTGTATACTAATTAATCACATGTTCAATGTAATTCCTTTGAAAATTCATCCGTGCATGTATATTGTGCAATATTTTCTCATAACATCAAATATTATAATCAAGTTAATAACACCACTTCACTGTTCCTTCATACATCACACATTACGCCACTGTGAATTCTCATTGAAAAGGTATGCATGATATGTTGCTCAAAACATGCACAAAAAACTCCCTTTGTTAATGGATATCATTTCATGCATGATTCTCATGTTCCTTCGCATAACATTATATGTGGGATTGTTTTATTTTCTTCTTCACATAACCCAATGTAGATGTAGACACTATTTCACAGAAACCCAACCATTGTCATGTGAATATGAAGAAAAATGATCATCACAAATTCATGGGAAACTTATGTGAAAACATATAATTTTCTTTGCTATGTTTTTCTCTCAAACTATCTCTTAGATATGAAAAGGAATAATTTTTCAAATTAGTGTACATCGAGGTATTTATAGAAAACACTCCACCATTTTATATCATGTGCACTGACTTACTTCAACTGCATAATGACTCTTCAACATCCTTCATGACTTCAAAAACCACCATCACTATAAAACCAATTTTATCCACACTATATCTTATATTATTAAGCATCTCTATTTCATACAAACTATGATTCATATTGATTTGATCATATTTGAATCATAAAAATGATCAAATGGGACTTGAAAACATGGAATCAATCCATTAGAGGTGTGGAATACAGATTCTGATTAACAAAATATATCAGAAAAAGATCAAGGAAGATGAAAACCCACTGGCTCGATCGAATGGTGTAGAGAGATCAGATTAGATGGTCATGGTTCAATCAATATATTTTAATATGGTTTAATAATGAGAATCTGAACTAAATCCAACATCAATATTCTATTGAGTTGAAATATCCTTAATAATACTCATCATGGAATCCTACATTGGAACCAGCACCAGGGTCGACACTTAGATACACTATGAACACAATGGGACTCACATGTTGACTCCTCCCCACGTAGGCCCACTTGCATAATCTATATGTGCACTCACACTCGAGTGAATCTGCGGGCTCTAAGAAGACCATTATACTAACCTCCAACCATCACACCATGTTGGTTCAAGGTTGAACTACCTACCTCAAAAGTGGAAGGAGGTCCCTCATGCTAGATTGTGGGTGGCTAGATAGTTTTCAGTTTACACACTATTATTCATATCTCATATAAACCATATCATATATTACATGAAATTCCAAAAATTGAATCTCCACTTCCTTCTCCTAAATACATTTTACATGGACTTATTTCTTATTGATACTAATGTGTCATCCTCAATCACAATTGATAAATTTATTTTTAACTTTACAATAGTTCCCAAAATCATCACATTAAAGATTCAACACAAAATGAAATCTTCTCGAAAATACTTACTGAACATCAAATAAATTTTTTTCAAGGGGAACATCAATATCCCAATTTTCATTTTTTAATACTCATATGTCAATATGTTTTATCATATTTATACCCCTTATTTGTAATGAATAAAAATGTTTATTTAGGAGTTATTTTCCCGAATCGACCCACAAGGGTCTAAACTATGACTACCCTAATCCCATATTCTAATGGCCTGGGGCTGGTGACCAGCATCGAGTAGGAATATTCCACACATGGGAGGAATTAACCTAATATACATATACACACGCACACATATCCAAGCCCATACAATGATGAAATGTAAAAAAACTAAGACCAATGTATGAATACATCTGTGATCCCACAATCAGAGTACGATAGTAAAGTACTAAAATTGATAAAGAGGGACAAATACAATCCCAAAAAAATGTAGAGATCCCAATATGCTCCAAGGAAGAGAACTATGATAAAATTCAACCACCCATAAAACAACTTGGTCTAGAGATATTGAGCTAGAATCCACCAGCTCTCTGTCCTCCAAGGACTTCATCCAAAGGTTCATCATCTGCATAAGACACAACACGTGTGGGGAGAGCCTATATTGGGTTTAGTATAACAATACCTAGTAGGAAACCCTGAAAAAAACAAACATGAATCATAAAAAATAGTAATCTCATAAAAATGATATAATAATCAATGCATAATTGAAAAAAATAGATATACTTAGGAATGAAACAACACCACTAGGTGGTCAAAACCAACTTTTAACCCTAAGATTCTATTTGAATTAATTCTCATTATAGGATAATACACTCCATGATCCATTCCATAACTAGAGAAACTCATCTTAGAGGTCCTGATTTTTGGGACCCTCCTAAAAAACTCACTAGTCTTAGAAGACCTTGATACTCAGATAGGGCGTCACACCAAGAACCATTGGGGGACACCACAAACCCAATCTAGGACAACTCACTACATAGGGGATCATATGACAATGATACTATAAACCCTATTGATATAAAAATCTAGATGGAGTATTGGCTCTCTGCTCAAGGAGGTCACACCTATTCTACAAACCCCACCTAGGGTATAAAAATGATAGAGTATCACACTCCAGTCTCACATTGGGACTCCAAAAACTCTATCTAAGACTCATCCTCTAGAGGGGATCACAATCCTGATATGTGGATGTAATTCATCATTGCACCCTTGAGTAAATGGACCAAGGGAACACACTCTATTGATAATATTCTAGACTTAAGAAATGAAGGGCTACAAACAACCTCAAAGGGGGTACATGGTGTGTACTAGGAGTGAACTATGTGTCCAACCATCCCCTGGTATACCCATGTTGTGTTGTATCACACGACATGTAAATCTCCAAATATAGGGTGTGTAGGAATAGTACATGACATGTAGAGATTTTTCAACACCTTGAGTGTTCCATCTTCTCATGCCCATGTACTACTGGCCATGTCTATGTACTAACCCATGTACCCCTGGTTGTGTACTCTTGGCATGTTCATGTACTTGGCCTACCCATGCTCATGTATCCTCTGAGACACACACCCATCCACCGAGAAAATGTCACACAGTTTGTGATAGGGTCACCTGGGGTGTGACAGGGTCACCTAGTGTGTGATATTTAACTCACCATGGAAACCCTAGCCCTACATAGGAGGGTCCCACATGGAATGTAATGCCGAATTACATGTTATGTAATTTTAGATTTTCTAAATCTATTAGGATCTATTCCATATTTTCTACAAATTTTTTCGAGTTTCCATCCTCTCCAGAACCTACATACCTAAAGTCGCATAGCCTTGCCTTCGCCATCTCATTGGATTCTAGACCTTGAACTTTTGAAAAAACAATCCTTCAATCCAAAACATCACCACCAAAAACCAACCTAATTAAAAATGGAATGCCTGGTTCAACCCAATATCATTATTCATTGGATAATCTACCATCATATCCAATCCTCAAATCTCAACATCAATCGCAATCAGTAACCATGTTATTAATTTGTCACACCAAATAATGGTCGTAAAATGATCAAATACAAGGTAATAATTGAACCACATACCAAAGGAAATACCTGTGATGAATGTGTGAAGAAATGAGGGATAAAATCATAAGACATAATATTTTACGATCAAATCTCAACTTTTGTTAATTCGATCTTGATTCATATTGTAGATTTGACAAACAAATAATGATTTAAATAAACAAACTAAAATAATTAATTTCATTAATTTAATCTAATGTCAATGTGGGAATCAATTCTTTTTCATAAAATTGATTCATGTTTGAATGGGGTAAAATAATAGGAAGAAAATCAAAAACAAACATCCTACTTTGAGTTTGGATTGATTGCTAATGAAAAATGGTCATGTGTTTCCATTGTTGTTGAGATCCATGAACTCCAATGGAACAACAATCCTCGATTCTGATCTAATCCAGTGTTGTCTTCCATGAATGTTCTCCAATGGTCCTCTTAGTATTCATGGTTTAGAAACCAACCCTAAGACATATATATAACCATATATTTATATAATATCTCTGTCAAAAAATTAAAATAAATAAATAAATAAATTTATTTTATTCATTTGTGCCCGCAATATTTTTTTTACAAACCCTCATCACTGATAAAGGTTATGTTCCACCTAGGATAAAACCCATATTCTAACCTCATTGGTGCCCCCAAATTTATGATCTAGGACCCTATTTAAGAGTTATTCCAATTTTCCATGAAAACTACACATGTGTGATATTTATATATTTAATATATTTAAAACATTTATTATGGGCTCACCGGGCCTCAGAATCTGATGCTGTCTTAGCACCTAGCTCCAAAAAAATTCATATAATATCCAAAACAAATATATCGAAAAACAGATTCATTACATTCTCACCACCTTATGGATTTTCATCCGAAAAAGAGAAAAACCCACTCAAAAGGATGAGGGTACTGAGCTTGTATCTAGGACCCCTATTCCTAGGTGCTCTCCTAAATATTACCTTGATTCTACTAGACATTCACCAATGGAACAAATCACCCATGAAGGATCATGTCATGATGATCCTCAATCTCCATCAAATACTCAGCAAAGGCAGCTCTATCCTTGATGTCCATCTCTCTCCAGTCGATAATATTTGTGCATGTACCTCACTAGTTGCGACACATAGATGAAATCATGTACCTGGTACAACTGTAGTGGTAGATCTAAGTGGTACACCACCTTACCATCTCTACACAGTATATAGAAAGATAAAATTAATCTCAGAAAAATCTTACTGCCCCATTCAAATATCCACAATCCAAATTGAGGTGAGAACCTCAGGAACACATGTTCTCCTTACTTGAACTCAATAGGTCTCCATTATCAGTTCACATAATAATTATAACAGATATGTGTATACCACATCCACCCCTAGATGATCTTCACATTCTCTGTAGTACCTCGCACCAACGCAGGGACCATGAGTGCTGACTCTCCTAGATTATTCCAACAAAGTGGTGAACTATAGGGTCACCCATAAAATCCCTCAAATGGTGATATAACAATGGTGAAATGGTTGATTTTGTTACACATATACTACACCAAGGGTAGATGATCCTCCCAACTATGGAAAAATTAAAACATGAAAGCCTACAACATGTCCTCCAAGACTCAAATGGTCTGCTCTGTCCGACGATTATTCTGGGGGTGAAATGATTTTCTCAAGTGCAAGTGATTCCAAATGGCCTCCTGTAACCTCTCCATAATCATTATGTGAAGTGATCATCATATTCTAGAATGATCATCAAGGGAAATCCATGGATCTAGACCGTCTACTACATATATAGGTGTCTAAATCTCTCTACTGAGCTCTGCTATCATATCGCTAGGAAGTGGTCCAACATGGTGAGTCGATATATGATCACCCATATGGAATTATGTACTATGTATGTAAATGTTAACCCCATCCTGATGTCCATGTATATTCCATCCCACCTCCACTATATCACCTCAAGGGGTTAAGCTAGCCCACTGGAACCTGGTGCTCAACCTTCACTTACTAACAAGTGAGGCATCTAGAGACCAACTCTGTAATACAACTCTTTATGAATGGGCACAAAACTTAAATTCGAAGGTCCCAAAACTTCTTTTCACACTTGGATATACCTCTAAAGGGGATGTTTGAAACTACCTTATCACCTCCTCCTGAAATTTCAATTATACCATTGTACACACTCTAAAAAGGATAGAATTCTCCCCACATTCAAAATATACCCCAGGAACATTTACATGGGATATCTAAGTATGTGAGGTCTTATAGTGTGTATCTCTACATTGATCATCCATGAGATGCTGTAAAATTGGTGGGTAACAACCATCAACTAAAGATATGAATCACTATCCTTATCCACCATGGAAAACTGTAATGAGGATAACTACTCTAACACCTAAACCAAGAACTGATAGAATGAACTCCTACTAAGAGATTCTGCCACTATGTTCCCCTTTCGAGGAGTATTTAAAATTTATAGGTAATTGTCCTAGAGGTACTCTATCTATTGCCTCTATATCAAGTTAATATCCTTATGAGATAAGATATACATGAGACTCTTGTTGTTAGAGAAGATGATAAAATGCTTCCCCATTAGGTAGTATCAATACATCTTCAGTGAAAAGGCTACCACTGCTAACTAAATATCATGGGTGGTATAGTTAAGCTCATATAGTATCAACTGATGTGAAATATAGGCAATAAATACCTACATCTACACCATAACATAGTAAAGTTCATTCCCTTATCCTTCACAGAACACCACATACTCGACACCCTGATTTGAAAATATCAATATGGGGCACTCTTCATCCTCTACCTTAACTCCTAAAATAATTTTTGGAACCTTTCAATACAAATGAAAGGATTACCATTTTGGGTAAAATATGTTAAGGGGGATTCCACTCTGGAGAAATTGAGTATAATACTCTATTATTACCCTTCCAATGCTTGTAAACCTCACCCCTCGATAACACTCTTGGGTGACTCCAATGAAATAACTTCCTCAACCTTCTATGGGTCCACTTATACTCCTTAATATGAGTGGAAGTGTCCAAGGAAGTGGAACTATTAAATCCAAAACTGAAACTTTGAGATAATCCCTTAAAGTTGGTGCTCTCAGAGTGTGTCCAAGACCATCCTCAGGTGTCACGTATGGTCCTCCTCCAAAGTCGAGTACACTAGGATATCATCCATGAAGACTACCAAAAACTGATCACTAGAATGATGAATGATTTTTTTCACGAGTCCCATGAACACTAATGGGGTGTTCATCATGTCTAATGGAATCACCAAGTACTCATAGTGAATGTAGTGAAATCAAAATTCCATATTTGGTATATCCTCATCCCGTACTCACAACTAGTGATAACTAAATTTGAGGTCAATCTTTGAGAACCATCGATACCCAATCAACTATTGAAGAGGTTGTTGATCCTTGGTAGTGGATAATTATTTTTCATAGTCACCTGGTTCAAGTACTGGTATTCCACACATAACCTCAATCTCCCATTTTCATTCTTGGTGAACAACACTGGGGTTGCCCATGGAGAGACACTAGGTATCACCAATCCCTTCTTATGCATATCCTCCAACTAAACCCTTAGTAATCAAAGATTTTACAGGATCCATCTAATATGATGGTGTAGATATCAAGGATGTATTGGGGTGTAAGTAATTGAATAAGTCTATCTCACACAGGGAGGTAAGCATGACATGTCCTCAGGAAATACATCCTCATACTCCACCACCACTGCATGAAACTAGTATCCCAAGACATCTTCTTCTACAAGATTCTTGCTAGAAAACATGTGAGTAATCAACCACACTATCCTATTATTGATATCATCATACTATTCAATTGTTTTATTTTCACCCATGAAGTAAAACATCATCCCATAAATGCAGAAACACCATATCCTCTACCTGAAATAGTCAATATGGGCTTGAACTATGGATATCCCGTCCATACCTAAGATGAAATCATAAGGCCTCATAACTGCTACAGAGACATCCCATAAAAAACTATCACCTCCAATTGTTAGATCACACTATCAGAAGAAGTGAAAAATCATTGAGTCACTACCTATCTGAGTCTCCAATCGCAAGGGTCGAGGTGAAGGCTAAACCAAAATCTCTATGTCTCAAACAAAAAAAGTGGAAAGAAAGGAATGAATCATACCTGTGTCTATCAATACTAAAAATATTGTATAAAAGACATACATCATACCTCATATCATACCTCAATACTCAGGGTCATAGGAATCCATAGCCTATAGTTGGCCTCATCCCTAAACACAAGCTCTGTGAGTCTAGTGTGGACCACCTGGGAGTGGTGGTGGTAATAGGTCAAGCCTCCGACCACCTCTTGCTAATTTACCGACCCATCTTCCACATCCTCTGCCTTGTAGACCACCTTGGTCCTGCATCTATCTCTTCCTTGGATTTCCCTTGACCATCTATCGATCAGCTATATTATAAGTTTGAAAATCCCATGATAGATGTCCCCGAACATCATAGTAGAAACAACACCTCTCCCAATATTGATTCGATCCATCTTGAGAGCCACGTGCTACAAATCCTATTTCCTAGGATTACCACCTAAAACATTTTTCAAAATTGGATCCCTATAACTACCATTAGATACCTTCTATTTAGGTCTCATCTTCTGGGTATCCACTACCAGCACCCACTGACGGTTCCTACTATTCCAGGAATATCTCCACCACTAAGTCCCGCTAAAGAACTTCCACATATGTGGTAATGCTGAGGGATATCATTGAATCTATGATATCTTAGAATATCCCTCATCAAATATCTATTCCCTAAAAAACTGATCTTGAACCATATCCATGAAGTGTCATGAGAGATCCATAAACCTCGCTGAGTAATCCACCACGATCAAGCTTCCCTACCATAGATGAAGAATCATTTATTTTCACAAAATAGTAATTTGGATAGATAAAAATAATCCCTAAAGAGATCATTTAATTCTAAACATGAGAGTGTTGTCTCATCATGTGACTAAGTCACTAAAATCCACAATTTCACAAAATATCCATGAAGAAGACTCACTGCATGGACTACTTTATGAACTACAGTCATCCTCACAACGAAGAAAACTTGAGTGTCTTCCTCTAGATAGTCCTCAAACACCTAGTGGTTTGGATCACCCCAAAACCTCATAGATCACTACCTATGGAACTCGTGCAGTGCAGTTAGCCAATGTTAATCCTCATCTAGAACTACCAGTGCTAACTGCTGGTCAACAGGTGGTGGCATGACTAGTAAACCACCTAATGGTAAAATCTTCTATACATACCCCTATATTGAAGCCTCTTAACTCATAGGATCATCCTTATGATCACATAGTAGAATATTGGATGGTAATTTTCATGGAGGCATCATAAAATAAGCAAGATGAACTATTATTAAAGGTATATCTTGGTATCCAACTCATGAAGGACATGGAAACCACAAGAAATTATTATATGATTCATGCACCAAAATAATCCCATCAACAAATTTCTATATGTACTAAGTCAAAAGGCAGGTGATTAGAGTCCTGGAGTATGGATATGTTGGCTACTGCACCAACACTAGAGTCCCTATCCTAAAATATAAACTTGAAACACTTAACAATATTTCCCCAAAATAATCTCACAGAGTATAGTACTAATGTAGAATGGAATACTCTGATACCACTCTATCATGACCGGACCCACCAAGGTATAAACCATGACTACCCCAAGCCTGACTCTAATAGGCTAGGGGTTGACGACCAATGCTGAGTAGGAATATCCCACACATAGGAGACATTAGATTAATGTAACTACAGACACACATATCCGATCCTATACAATGATAAAATTTAAAAAAAATGAAACCGATGTATGTATACATCTATGATCCCACAGTCAGAGTATAATAGTAAATTTATGAAAGTGATAAAGAGGACCAAATATAATACCAACAAAAAAACAGCAGAGAGTCTAACCTACTACAATGTTAAAGACTATGATCAAATGAAACCACTTAGAAAAAACCTCAGTCTCTCAAGATCATTCTAGGATCCACCATATCTTTGTCCTCCCTTTAAACCATCGAAAGGGTCATCATTTGTATAAGACACAACATGTGAGGGATGATCCAATGCATGGGTGAGTATAACAATCCCCAGTAGGACACAAAAAAACACTAAACATGAAGCATAAATCATATACATATACTAAAAATGATATAAAATCAATTCATAACATAAATCCCAAATATACTCAAGAAGGACACCACACCACCAGTCAGTCACAACCAACTGCCATCCAAAAGATTCTACTAAGAGCAATGCTAGTTCAGGGAGAATCCATTCCATGAGCCTTGCCATCACCAGAGACACTCATCCATGAGGTCAAGATCCTTGGGCCTCACCCAATAATACTCACTGGTCTTAGAAGACCCTAATAACCAGATAGGGGTCCACACCCAAAACTGTTGGGGGTCACCACAAACCCAATTTGGATCAACTCGCTATATAGGGGGTCATATTCCAACAAGACCATGAACCCTACCAATACAACTATCTATATGGAGGATATATGATTGGATTAATGAAGTCATGCCAATTCCATACACCCCACCTAGGGTACACATATAATAGATTATCACAATCTAGTCTCATAGAGGGAATCCAAAAACTCTATTTGAGAATCATCCTCTAGAGGGGATCACAATCCTAGGATGTGGATTTAATGATGAATTGTATCCTTGAGGGAATGGACTAATGGAACAAAATCAACTGATACTAGTCCATATTGAATAAGTGAAGGGCTACAAACACCCTCAAAGGGGGTAGATGGAATGTACTAAGAGTACATGGTGTGTCTACCCATCACCTTGTTTTCCTGTGTGGTGTTTCCTTTCACGACATGTAAATATCCAAATACACGGTGTGTAGGAATAGTAAATGACATGTAGAGATTGCTCGACACCTTGCCTATGCTAACTTCCTGTGCATGTGTACCACTAGTCAAGCTTGTGTACCAACCTGTGTATACCTAACCATGTACTCTGGACATGTCCATGTACCTGGCCTACTTGTGCCTATGTATCCTTCAAGATACACACAAAGATGTCAATCACATGTCACAAAATGTGTGACAGGGTCACATGAATTGTGATATTTAACTCACCACAGAAACCCTATCACAACATAGGGGGTCCCACACAGTGTGTAGTAAAAAATTACATGCTGTTTAATATTGTATTTTTCATATCAATAAAGATCTCTTTTGTGTCATTCTACGTGTCCTTGGAACTACTTTCCTTTCTAGAACCTTCAATATTGAGGTCTCCAGGGAATTACGTCACCCGCTCACTAGATTTTGGACCTCGATATGATTGAGAAATGATCCATAAATCCGAACCTTCACCCCTTCAATCCACCCTCATGTAAAATGGAATCTGCGGTTCAATTTAGTCTCATTCCTCCTAGAATCATCCTCTATCATCACTGGTACTCAAATAGAAACCTCCATCACAATTAGTACCTGCTGTATGGATCCATTGAACTAAGGAACAATCATTCAATGATCAAGTACAAGGTAATAATAAAACCACATACCAAAGTAAATACTCTCAATGAATGTGTGAAGAAACAAGGGAGAATACCATAATCCACAAGATGTGTGTAATGAACCCTAAACTTGGTTCATTTGGACTCGATCTATTATCGTATATTTGACGAATGAAGAGGGATAGAAATCAATGAATAAATAAATAAATAATTCAATAAATTTAATCCACTATCGATATAAGAATCAATTATTATTCACGGAATTGATCCAAATTTGATTAGGATAAAAGAACAGGATGTAAATCAAAAATAAACATCTTACCTTGAGTTTGGATCGACTGTTGATGAAGAATGGTCATACGTTTTCATCATTGGAGAGATCCATGAACTCTAATGGTGAAATTATCCTTGATCTTGATTTTATCAAGTATTGTCTACCAAGAACTCTGTCCAATTCTCCTATGGGTATCCAGGGTTTAGAGGCCAACCCTAAGACGTCCTTGTAACCAAATATTTATAGAAGGTCTCAGTCATTCCATTAAAAGAAATAAAATAAATAAATAAATAATTAAATTATATTCATTTTCACCCATGAAAACATTTTCAAACACACCCTATGCTGACAAAGGTTATGTCGTTCCTAGGAAAAAACCTATGTTCTAAACTCAACTATGCCCTCTAATTTCTAATACAGTCCTCTATTTGAGAGTTATTCCACTTTTTTTAGAAAAACTATACACATGTGATATTAATATATTTAATATATTTTAAACATTTATTCCAGGCTTAAAAGGACTCAGAATTTAATGCCATCTTAGTACCTGACCCTATAAATTATCCATATAATATCCAAAAATAGTACATGGTAAATCAGAGTCATCACAGTTCTCATTTCATCAAAATTCTCCTCCACTTCGGTTTATTCACAAAGAATGAAACCATAATCAACAAAAATAATGACATTTTAATTACTCAAATCTAAGTCTAAGTGGAAAAAATGAGTGTATAAAACAAGAACGATGTCATCTAAGTATCAAGGATATTAATATTCAATAATGTTATACCATTATCAATTTTTTTCAACAACTTCATTATAGGGGATATTTGAGAAATATTTTAAGATATTTTCTACACAGATCTCAACAAACATATCATAAATTTTATGTATAAGAAACATATAACTCGTATTTTCTAACTAAATATTAACTCTCTTAGGATAATAGTTTTTCAAAAATATTTTGATTATGAATTTGATAGTGATCATCATTTTAAAATAATTGTGAATATTTGAGAGATTCAAATAATTTATGCTTCCCTTAAAGGCATGCATCTATCTGTTTTAATTAACTATATGTTAGTACACAAGAATTTATATAAGGGAATAAAGAGAGACTTATTTGTTCCTTATAAGTAACACTCAAGATGATAGTTTCCTCTCATCCATGACTTTTCTTTCTTGCATTTGACCTAAAATTTGAAGGGGTTCACCTTTGTCTCTTGAGATGTTAGGATTGTCATGAAATGATTTTCTCTATGACCAATTTTTAAAAAATTTCACACATCATAATTTTCAAATCAAAATTTGTATATAAATAATCATAAACATTAAATTAGTCAATTTTCACCACTTTCATTCCTTTTTCTTAGATAAAACTATGATCTTTTTCAAATTATTTGAGCTTCTGACACAATTCACTGGTTACTTTAACCTTCTTCACTCTCTGACTCCTCTTATCATTAATATTGTGTGGAATATCACTTGATTGGATAAATCAGATTATATAAACATTTTGAACCTCTTTAGAACATTTTCTACAAACTTCATTCAAGCATTGATAATTTTTTTCTAACAGTATAGATGATGTGTTAGTTAATATGATTTTCATTCTAATAATATAATCCTATTTGTTCAGAATTGATCCCCCTTGATTCATCCCTTTTCCAACTAGTAACATGTTATAAAAACATGTGTAAGCTTTATGAATAAACACTACACAACATGAGTAGTAGCCTTTGAATCTTGATCTTCTTGACTAATAGTTGTTCTACTATATAGACTGTTATTGTTGTCATTTCAAATATTTTTGGTGTATCTTATTGGGAGGAAACCTTACACCTAAGATAGTCCACTCTTCCTCTGTGGAAGATATTTTCTCATTTTTTATTTTGGACCATTTGTATCTATTCACATGTTTTAGAACTGAAATTTTAGAAATAAAAAATGTACATTGAAGTTAATTTGATCTAAAATAAACATTTTTCTATGGACCCTTCTCCTCAGCATCTTCATAATATTCAACCTTAAGCTCAACAACTTTGGTGAATTTTTATTTCATTTTATTCAAATAAAATTGAGATATAAGGAAAATAGATTGTGTCTTAGTCCATTCTTACTCCTTCTTAATAATTATTTCTTCATGATCATTCACTACACTCTCTAATTTAGGTAATTTAAATAAGTTTTTTTAAATTTTTTTAAAATAGTGTTGATTCTTCCTTATCAAGCTATTACTTTTCAACAATTCTTAGATTTCCTTATAACTCAAATATCTTCATATTATTTCCTGTTATTTCATTAATATCTTCATCCTATTTGTTGAAATTTTCTTTATTCTCATAGGAGAGATTTTAAATTTATTTCATTAACTTCTTATTTTCTTTCTTGAGTTGTATAACGTCCACAAGAGTTTCTTAAAGACTTTATTTTAACATCCTTTATTATTATTTTAGATCATCACCTTAATCAACTTCAAAAAAGTCTCTATATTTCTTAGATTTTATTATAAGTAAGATATGATTCTTAGAATATATTCCATATTCTGACTCACTACATGATGATGAAAATTCATCCATTTCCCTACTCATCATATTCTTTTTCTGGAATTAATCCTCTTATTATGATTCTTCCACTTTTTTTTGTGAATTTTTATCGTCTTCCTTTGAGTCAGGGTCATCAACCTTCTTCTTTGGATAGTTTCTAGAAAAATGACCACTGTTGTGGAAATTTGAGAACCTTGGTAGTTGTTTTCCATTTCCTTTCCATCTACCCCTTTTGAAAATTCTTGAAAACAATTCCATAATTTTATTGAAGCCCCATTAAACATCCTCATACTTAAAATAATTTTATTTCAGTTCTTCATTAATTATAGCTTTACCTTTTATCATGGATTAAAAGGCCATATCACCTCTTGCCTTCTTCTTGAATACTGGTACATTTCTCATTTCATATGCTATGAGAATATTATGAAGTTTATCCAATGATAGATATTCTTGGTATTCCATAGTTGAAATATTTATGTCGAACCTATCTAGGAAATTTCTCATTGGCTTCTTCACAATCGTAGAATCATATAGCTTATCACCAAAACCTATGATATTTCTGACAATCTCATTTACTATTTTAAAATAATCATCAATAGTTTCATCATCAGCCATTTTGATAGCTTCAAACTTGATTCTCTATAATTAAACATGGATTATTTCACTTTAATATAACCTTCATAATTTCTTCTTAGTTTATCATAGATCTCATTGATAGTTTGGAGACCCATCACGTTAGTGTATGAATTTTATGATAAATACATCAAGAATAAATTATAATTCTTTCCATCAAATTATAGATTTGTGTTTTCATCATGATTCATAGAAACATCCTTATCAATAGGTGGGAATCCCACTGTTTCAACACCTCTCACTTCTATGACAAGATATAGAAGGTAAGGTAGCTCCCTATTCCACTTTTGTGGTAGTTTATAAGTTCAAAAGTAGGAATTCCTCAATTTTTCACTGAATTCAAATTCTTTATTTCTTAGAATGTTTTCAGATCTTCATAGGGGACCTTCTTATGATACTAATTGAAGTGTCCAAGGATTGGTTAGGTACCACTGAGTTGGGGGGGGGGGGGGGGTAATCAGTGGTACAATATTTTTAAAAATTATTTCTCTTTTGATTCAACATATATGAGCGATTAAATTATAAACCCCTTATCTATAATCCATATCCTCAACCTACAAGAAATAATAACCAAGAAAGAATAATAGATAGGTATTTACAAGGCTTGATACAAAGTCTTACCCCTTTCCATGTTGGTTAGACCCCCAACATGGTTTCTCCACTATGAAAATAGGTGATTGCTATAGTAACTAGTAAGACCCACCCAATTACAATACTATTAATACACCCATATCCAACCATCCTGAAATAGTTGGTTAGAATCCATAAATTCACCTTCTTTATAGTGATTGGTTAACCCCCAATCACAATCTTATAGCAACTAGTTGGACACCCAATAGTATAATTATTCTTAACATGGAAATATCCACTATAGAATGATCTTTTGATGATCATACTTCAAGATATTTTTGGATCACACTGGCTTGTGTACAAATTCAAGAACGTTTTCATAAATGATAGTTTTTCTCAAGAAGGTCTGATCACTTGTAGATAGTCAGTTGCCTTAGTGAAACACTAATTGGGCTACATTTCCTTCTATCTAAGGTCCTGGACTCAATAAATATTCATTGATTTTTAACGATATGAACTGATTTTAATACATTGATAACATAGATATAAATGTTTTCTGCAATAATTTCTGACTCATTCTTAAATTACCACACATGATACAAAGTATATTTCTTGTGTATTTCTTCAAACTTCACACATGTATGTAAAACACTACATGGTATTATCAATATAATATGTGAAAAAAATAAAAAAGCATAAAATTTCTACTTTCATGCAATAATTATTTTATGTGCATACATGTGTTGAATAGTGAAATCACATTACACTACCTCATTTACTTCTTCACTGCCATGTTATTTGTATACCGACTAAGCACATATTCATTTCACTACCTTCAAAAATTACATCATGAAAGTATATTGTGAAATAGTGTCTCAAAACATTAAATATTATAAAAAACATAATAACACAACTTTAGTGTTTCTTCAGACAACACACGTGATGCCACTATATCTTCACGTAGTAATGGAAAATGTGATATGTTCCTCCAAGCATACAACAAAACTCCCTCTATTCATGGATATCATTTCAAGAATTATTATCATGCTCCTTCACATAATAGTATACACCTTAATTATTTCCTTTGTTCTTCATATAAATTTGTGTGAATGCATATATTGGTTCGAAGAAATAAAACCATCATCATGTGAACATGAAGGAAAAAAATCAGGACAACCACATGGAATCCTTATGAGAAAACAAAGTGATTTCTATGATATTTTTCTCTCTCAAATTCTATATGGAGTATACATTGGATTCATTCTAAAAATGAGTACACGTCTAGGTATTTATAAACAACACTCCAACAACATATCTTTTGTTCACTGAATTACTTCAAGTGTGCACTGACTCTTTGATATCCTTCATAACTTCGAAAATCGATGTCACTGTAATTTTTCTCTCTTAACATTTTATCTATCAGGTTTAAGCATCTCTCTTTAATGAAAATATATTTTCATGTTGATTAAATTATATATGAATCATCAGGATGATCAAATGGAATTGGAAATATTTTTATCGATCCATAGGAGGTGCGACATGCAAATTATAATGAATATAAGCTCTTAGATGAAGCTCATGGAAGAAGACAACCATTGGCTCAATTAAAAGGCGTAGAGAGACCAGATTAGATGGACATGGTTCAATTAATATTTTTTAAGATGAATGAATAGTGAGTGGATAAAATGAATCACCCATATATCTTATTCTAATTTTAACTTTTCTAAATAATACTCATCCTGGATTCTTTCATTCGATCTAACATTGGGGTCGACACCCGAATACACTATACACACTGGGTTTCATGAGGCCACGCCTCCTAGTACATGACCACTAGCCAAATCAATTTGTTTTCTCAGAACTGAGTGATTACATGGGATCTAATCATCCCATTATACTAACCCCCATCCATCACACCATGTTGGCTTGAGGTTGACCTTCCCACCTCAGAAGTGGATGTGGGTCCCTCATCCTAGCTTATGTGTGGGTGGCTATTTTTCTACATGCACACTATTATCCATATCTCATATAAACCATGCATCATATAAAATGAAATCACAAAATTTAATCTCCACTTACTCCTCATAAATACATTTTACATGAACTTATTTCTTGTTTAGACCCATGTGTCATACTCAATAACAATTGACACATGTCTTTTGAACTTAAGAATACTTCCACAATAATCACATTAAAGCCTCAACACATATTGAAATCTTATCAAAAATAATTCTTGACAATAAAATGAAATTAAATCAAAGGTAAATTCATTATTTGAGCTAAATGGATCACGATTAATGAGGAATTGAGGGTAATAGGTGTCCTTCTATAATTTATTGAGTGGAACACTTGTAATTTTTCAACGTTTTAAAATATTATTAAGTCACTTTCTTGAAAAAATGGATAAAAAATAAATCATATTCAAAGGTGATAAGGTAAAAGTAAAAATACATCTAACTAATGTGTTTTAAGAGATTTTTTAGGTCATTTTAACTCTTATATATTTAGATTAACCATCGGTAAACCTGTTTTGACCTTAACTGTAGAAACCAATTTTTACTATTTTTAATATTCATTATGAACAAAAACATTGTTGAACTTATTACCTAATATTAATTATTCTTATTAAATATATGGAATCCATTTTATTAAATTCAATTTATATAAGTGGTATAATTTAATTTAAAAATAATCCTGCAGAACGTTATAATGAGTTTTCAATAAAATTATTTTTCAAGCATAAGATGATATTATATTAATTATATGACTATTAATAATAATTATATGGATTTAAATTAATATTTTTAGATATATAATAAATAAATTTAATTTAAATCATTTTTATTAAATATTATTTTAATTAATTAAAATGGAAATACATTATTCATTTAAAAAATATTTGCTAAAAAATTTCCATTTTTACCTCTAAATGATCTTATATTTATTTATATAATATTTATTATAATAACATGGTTAATTATACAAATTATAAAAAATTATTATAAATAAAAGGATTAATAGTTAAATAATACTTTTTCAATTACTCTAAAATAGTATCTCTAAGGGAAAATTTCAAAAACTCATTCTAGATTTATTTTGACATAATAAGTTAAAAATTGACATCCATCCTATAAAATTAAATTTTTTGTGCCATTAAATATTATAATGTGTGTTTAATTATAGTTTTATTAAAATAAAATGTTTACTTACTATTATTGAATCTTGGCTGTTATAACATTATCCGAGAAAACTTCCCATAGAAGAGACAACATGGTATAGTAGTCCATATCTTGATGTTGTTTTCACAACTTAATGTACATTGATAATTGCTTTGTGATATGAACGTCCAACACATCATCCATGATCCTCATAAAACCTTAGTGTTTTACCCTCACTTGATTACTAAGGTGGATTAATAGGAAGTGGGAACTCTAACACATACAATTTTCTTTTTATCTCATTGTACTATACACACGCACTTGCACTACACTTGGAAGTTTATTAAATTTGAGACCTATTCATTGTAAAACATTGAATTCAATGTTATTATGGTATTACTATCCATTTTTCTAAAAAATTAAACTTTAATGGATTAGTAATTTTATATTTATTACCGTTTATTAGAAATTATAGATTTATTAATATCAAATGGTTCCCAATATTTTATAAAATATTCGTTTCCCTAAACTAATAGATTCATAATACACAATATCTTGAGTATTATAGTCAAAAATATACTTATAACCTCTTCTAATAGTACAATATACAACTAAAAGACTAATTAGATAGTTTCAAGGAAGAATTATGGATGACCAACCACATTAACTTGCTGCTCCTTGATCTGTTGTGTCTCGACCCAGCCTTCCCTAGGTCATGAACCTAGTCTTCTGACCCCATGAATATCCCTATAATACCCTAGTTTTCTTATTAGAACACCACACTCTATTACCCGCTAGGTTCTTTTATCATAATAATGTGTGTCCACATAGGCCAACACAAGTTCATTTACTGTATGTTTTTCCTCACTCACATACACCCTAGGAAAGTTCATAATAGGTCACCCATCCTTATTAATACTCCAAGGAAAAAAAGGTTAACTATGGAGTTCTAAATAGTTAGGATACTAAAAATAAAGTCCCACTATGTTGAAACAAATAGTAACATTTAGCCTTTTTAAGACTCAATTTTCCAGGGATGTTAGACTCTCCACCCCTTTAAAGAACCACACCCTCATTGTAGACCCCAAGCTTCAGACCTAAGAAGTTACAATTTCATTCCAATTCATAAATATCTTATTTTGGAAAAATTGTATAAAATATATATTTGAGAAGTGGTAAAGAGGAATGGAATACCAGTTTTGATATTATTAGATCAAGACACAAGGTTTAGGTCTTGTTATGGAAATCCATACAACAAGCCATTGAGATTTAGTTGATAATCAGTATAATGTATCATCCTCAAATAGATAGAAAATCAAAAAAGATGATACAAACATCAAAATAATTTCCTAGGGCTTGTGTAATGAATTTTTGTGGCTCATTGGAGGAGAAAATACAATTACTAAAGTTCTCATATAACAAAAATTATCAGGCCTCAATACATATGGATTATTTTGAATTATTATATTGGTATCCTTGTCTTTATCCACATTGTTGGGTGGAAATAGGTTATACTTCACTGGTTGGACCATGAATTATGCAAGGTAAAATGAATAAGATTTAGATGATATGGAAGATTATGGAGATGGTTCAGAGTCATCAAAAATCATATGAATATTATCATCGATTGTGATTCTCTTTTCGGGTGAGTGATCTTGTGTTCTTTAGAATATATTTAAGGATTTTTAATCATTAATTTTGGAATCATGGAAGGTTTTATTTTTGATACATAGACCCTTTTGAGATACTAGAATAAGTTGGAAGGGTGTCATATATGTAGAATTTTCAACCAATGGCTGGTTCAGTGCATATTGTGTTCCATGTATCTCAATTCAATAAGTATCAAACTAATCCCAACCATGTGATTGGATGGTATAAAATTTAATTAGAGTTAGATGACACATTGATTCATGTACTAGTGGTGATATTGGATAGGAAAGATAAATTATTTCATGGGAAATGAATTGTTATAGTGTGGGTTTTATGGAAACATGGCTATATTTAGGAAGAAAACTGCGAACATGGGAAGTAAATTGTTGAGAAATAGCCAAATTCTTTTTAGGAAAATGGCTGTTTTCAACTTTATTGGGATGGAAAAACCAATTTTTGGGAGAATTTAGCACCTAATGTTTTAGGTAATTAACCATTTATTTATGTATTTTAATTATATTAAGTTATTGGGTTTTTTTTATGGATTATTGAAGGAGTTTTGTAATGTTTTGTGGGATTTTATGGTGGTGAAAAATTTGATAATGGTTAATAGAAACCATGAAACAACTTCCCAGAAACCATGAAACTGAAATAGTGGGCACTAGGTTGGCGCAATGTTTGAAGCATGGTTTGGCCATACTGTGTGCCCACCTAGGAGAAACCATGTGATGTTTGATAGTGGTTTTTAGCACAGTTATCACACCATTTTTCTGACCATGCAAGGAGTTTAGAGGTAATGGATATAAAACGATTAGTGTATGGTTTTCCTAATCACGAACCATTGAAAACAAGATCCATGTTTTGTGGATATAACACTTTTTACCCCATTAATGACTCATTCCCCCCTAATATGAACCTAACATGAATTCCAATCCTTCTAAATGTCTGAGAGACTATTATTCTTGATCTAGAAGTGATACGTTAAAGAATATAAGTGTGTTGGAGGCCCATATTCCTTGGTAAGTGCTCATTAATACATATTTTCCTTATATTTCTTCTTTTTTCCTCCCTTGGATGTATAGATCTAATCCATTTTGGATATATTCATGTTGTGTGATGACAATTATGACAAGAAATATTTGTTTTTTTGTAATGGGAACATGATCTAAGGATGTTTCTTGGAGTTCCATGCTGATTTTTTGAATTTTTGTGTGATTTGTTGTTTTCTATAACATTTGAGAGGTAGGTGGATTCAATATTGACTCCTCTTATTTTAAATATGATGTCTTAATTTCTAATTGATTGAATTAATTGATTTTTTTTGTGAAATTTGTGTGTTATTCTTGATGGAAAACCTCTTTAGTTATGGTTTTATAAAACAGTAGAATTGGATGTTTTTTTGAAAAAACTTGTGATATTAATTATAAAATGGTGATTTAAAATTATTATTTTTTTATTCATGGAAAAAGGCTTGTTGAAATGTTTTTAATAAAATAATTTTTTATAGAAATGGATTATCCTTATTTTTGGAATATATATTTAATGTGAGTTCAAGATTTCTATTTGACCCTAAATAAGAGGTGTGTACCACTAGGGTACCAGATATGTGACCCTAGATAAGGGGATAATTCTATTGGGGAAGAAGGATATTTGAAACATAGTGATGACTTGGTGGATGGATGAGAGACCACTCATGAGTATGGAACTATCAACTATGAATGCATGTGTGGTTGTGTGGTAATCATGTGATGGGTATGTGAATATAGAATTTGATAAATGATTTTAAATAATTATTTTTTATCTTTCATTGAAAAAACTATTTTTCTTAAAAATATTTTGGATTTTTTATAAACTACTTTAAAATGTTTTGAAATGGTTTATATAAAAGTGCTAACATGTTCTATCCCAGCGATGTGAGTTAGGAAGTCATTAGAGAAATCCTACTGAGTTTTATACTCACCCCATGCTTGGGAAAATTGGGGGATTTTCACGTGTTGTATATCGATACACAGGTAAAGGAATGGTATACAATTTATTTATTGGTGCATTGTGATACCATGGGTATGAAATATGAAGTTAGATCTTAAAGAAGGTGGTGAGTGTTTGATTCTATTTCTTTGGTGTCATCGACATCTTTAATTATTTTTGGTTTTGGTTTTCGCTTTATACTTTGATATGGTTATTGTTGGTTTAGTTACTTTTTTATTTGTATTAAATTTTTCTCATACATCATACATTAGTTATTTTGTTTTTTATCTTGGTTTTATTTTTTTATTTCCAAAAGGGAAAATAATCCCCAAATTTTTTATAAATCCCTTGGAATTTATTACTAGCATTTTGATTCATGGGGATGTCAGCTAAGGCCTAGTAACACCCATCTCACATCTCAAGCCAATGATGAGGGGTATAATGTTACATGTTAAGTGGAGTCTTATTTATTGAAAGGAAAAAACATTACATTACTCAATGATTTTTCTATAAACTTGAAACAATATTGCAATTAATAATTTTTTTTATCAACTTTAGTTATGTTGACCCATTAATTTCATAGAAAACACTATAGTAAGAAGAAGTACCCCCACCTAGGGCTGACAAGCATCTCAATGGAAAAATTATTTAAATTTTAGATAATGGAAGGAATTAAATATTTAGTATTCCTTTGATGGATTTTGATTATTGTTGCTGAATAAATGTTTTTTATATTTAAGATTCTTTTTCTATGTGATCACACTCAAAAATTAACAATTCATAATATAAAACATTATCCATGAAATAATTAATTTTTAAGCATGATTATTTATAATTCTATGTTACTGTGTAAACTTGACACATTCAAAAATAATAAACCTTGAAAAATAAACAAATAAAGTGAATGATCATGAAAATTAACTAATAGTTGATCAATTGAAAAGATAATAGATCAATCAGGAATCTAGAGGAAATTCCTTGAGTAATATCTAACTCAAGATGAAACTCTCACCCCATCCAATGTATCTGCATCTTGTTTGATATTTCACCCAGTTTTAACGTGATATATTTATTCTTTTATCCAAGTCATTATATGTAACAACCCAAACCCAATAGCCAAGATACAGTGGTTATTTTTTTACAATGGAATATATACAAGAGATTATATCACAGAGGATCGAACAATTTATTGTTATTGAAGAAACTATATATATATATATATATAGTTCCCTTACATTGGTAGTTAAACATAGAACATAACAAAATAAATTATTCTTGTCCCTTATTTAAAGATTTCATATTCAAAACTTAAGGAAAAACAACTAAAAGGGTGAGATAAAATGATCAATAAGGGTTGTATGAATAATAATAAGTGAAGAAAACTAAATAAGGTATAATAATTATAGAAAGGTAAACAACTGAAAAACCATGATATTAATAAACTAATAATGGAAATTCATAAATATATTTTCTCATAGTGAATATATAATGGAAATTAATAACATAAAACTAAATTAATAGAATTATTAATAATTGGACAACATGTATCGAGAACATGAACCATTATACTATCAATAGGGTTTAAGTCAATGGGTAAATATCTATCTGATTATGCTTTGAAACAAACACAAAGGGGTTTTCACCAACAATTTTGTCTCACGAGACCAATCAATTCATCGAGGAGATATCTATAATCAGGACCAAATTTTCTAATAATTCCAAATCATTTTTTATATGTATATTTAATTCAACAACATTCAAAGAAAACACCATAGGCAAAAATTTTATATGACTAATATAATAATCATATTCATGATACATGAAATATAAATATTTAATGAAATATTCAATGAATTATAATCATAAATAAAAGGGAGGTATAAATACACCAAAACCAAGGAATAAGTGATTAATAAGGCATATATCATGATAAATTATGTAAAAATGAAATAAAAACATTTAAAAACTGTATTTAAGAAACATCATAAAAGTGCATCTTTAGTGTGGTTTAAGTAAAATGATTTAAGAGTTTTTTAAAATGGAAAAGAAATAATTGTTTTTATACAACTAGAAATGAAATAAGATAGTTTTTCATGATAAAAATAGTGATTTTATAAAAATATTATTGGATTAAAATATATTATGAAGTGTACTTGAAAATGGTTATGAAATTGGAAAGTTCCCATAAATCAAGATTGCTTATCAGGAGGAATTGAAAAGGGAACCTTATAAAACATGTATTTCACTATCAATGAAAGAATAATTGACATAAGTACATATTTTTGGAACATACACACAGAATTTACAGGGAGTAAATAATAATAATTAAGATTTACCTTTAGGTAATGAGGGAGAAAGAGTAACCTAAAGGAAAAATGGTAATTCAGGGAGAATCCCTTACATTATGTCTGAAAGTGTAGTGAACTTGCACTTATTATCCTGGATATTGAAATTGGATTCACTAATATTTTAATTAATAAACTATTAAACATGTATTAGGTTTATTATAAATTTTAAGTTAATTTATGTCCATTTTGATGATTTATAAGATTCGATTTCATCGTTCGGGCGTGTTCATTTCCATAGTTTTCATGATTGGTAAACATGTATACATGCATGAAATATCATGTAAAATGAGAATAGTTATCCAGAATTGAAATTATATGTTATTAATGAACATAAGGAACATTAAATGGTATTATATATCATTTTTTATCTATATATTATGATTATTAATTAGATAAAATGTTAATGATAACATTTTAGATTATTTTGGCATTTTTCGATCATTGCACACTAGTTCTATTTTATTAATTAATATTATGTATATATACTGTTAATAGAGCACTAAATAATTTTTAATTTAAATATAAAATTACATTTCAACCATTATAATGGTTTTATGACCATAATTTAATACAATAATGGAAAATGAAAATGCATAGACTACGATGGCGGTAAATCAACACATCACAAACAATATTTTAATTTTTAGAATAAAAGTTAGAGGAGAAAAGGTTTGATGATGGATTTTATATTAACATCATAAAATTATAGTATATTTAAGATATTGTAGTTATAATTTATGTTAGGATAGAGAATGTTAGGTATGGATAGAAAAAGAAATGAAATTAAAAGAAAATGAAAGAGAAGGATTAGGGGTTTTACCTATTGAATTCTTCTCCTCAAGAACCTCTTTAAGGCACTTGGATTTTTTTATTTTATTGGAACCAAATGATCCTGGGTGTGGGGTAGATAATTGTGACGAATACTAATAATATTTTTTACATGATTCAAGTCTTTGGAGGTGTTAAGAGAAGAGGTGGTGATGGGTGGTATTTATAGTGGAGGAGAGAAGTATTTTATTGACTATTTTATTCATTTGTTTATTATTTTGATTCAATACAATGAATAGTTTGACCCTTATCACTAAATATATTAAAATAATGAATTATATTTCTATATTAGGGGCTTATATTATCCATATATCATCTATGAATCAATAATTAATGTATTTATCTTATATCATAAATTATCGTATTTCACTATTCACCAAAAATTAAACTATTTTAGAAAAATCCTAAAAAATAAACCTATCCATTTTTCAATGCTTATAATTAAAAAAATAAATCCATTTTATTAAAATAATTTTCTAAATATGAATAATTTAATTTTTAATTTAAATCATCATTTACTAAAAAAATACCAATTTTAAAATTAAAAATGATATTATAACACATTGAAAAATTAATTTAGGTTTAACAAAATTTTATTATAATTATAAGGGGAAGAAATATTAATTTATGAATCTATTTTTTAAAAATAAAATTTTCTTTTAAATCAATATATTTATTATTAAATTTTAAATAAATATTTACGTTTTATAAAATACCAACACTTAATTTATCATTTTCAAAATATTTTTTTACTTATACTATGATATAATTATATAATATTTTCATTTATAATATGATTAAATTTTATTTATAATTTTATAGATGAGGTTAATATTATATTGGATGAATTACTATTCCTAAGGGTCACATTACTATTCCAAAGGCAAGTTACTATTTCATTTGTAAATGTTCTTTGATTTTTAGAAAAAGCCTCTTATTTCATCCATTATTCATTTATAAAGTTTGTTTTTCGTTCCCTATGTGATTTTATATGATTTATACTATATGAAATATTTCTTTTGCATTGTAAACTATCAAATTAATTGAGTTTATTTAAGAGGATACATAACGTAAAATATTGGGGTGTTATATTCTTCCCTCTTTCAGAAATTTAATTCTTGAAATGTTTCTTGAATATTTACATCTAAACTGATGTGGGTGGTTCGTATTCATAACATTATAAGGTTCCCATGTTTCTTCTTTCATTTTATGGATATCTAAATAAAATTTACCATTCGATTCATCCTATTTATCAATACTCTCTCTCTCATGCCAAGAATTTCAATATTACCTTCAAAGTAATACAAATCAGGTTCCAGTTCTATTTCATCATAGGTGAGTACATGATTTGGTTCTGTCATGTACTTATTTTATAATGATATGTGGAACCCATCATGAAATTTGCAGATTCTTAGTGTCATTTCTAATTAATAAGATACATCTCCAATTCTTTCTAGAATCTCAAATGAACATACATAAATGGGGCTCAATTTCCCTTTTTTATAGAACCTTAAGACACCCTTCCATGGAGATACTTTCAGAAAGACATGATCTCCCACTTGAAATTCCAAATCCTTTATTTGGTTGAAAACATAACACTTTTTCCTACTTTGAGCGATTTTAATATGATCCTAAATAATATTTACCTTTATCTTTGTCTCTTAAATAATTTCTAGTCATATAAGTTTAATCTCACCAACTTCAACCTAACAAGTTGGATTTTGACATATCATTCCATATAATGCTTCATATGGAACCATTTTAATACTATAATGGAAACTATTTTTGTTATAAAATTACACCAAATATAAATACTGAACCCACATACCTTGAAAGTCAAGTGAGCATGATCTCAACATGTCTTCCAATATTTGAATAGTCCTTTCTGAATTTCCATTGGTTTGAGGGTGATAAGCAGTACTCATATAAAGCTTAGTATCCAAATCATTCTGAATAATATTTTATAATATTAATGTGAAATAGGGATCTCGATCAGATACAATCGATATAGGTGAACAATGAATTCTAAAAACTTCATTAATATAGTCTTTCTAGGAACTCCAGTGTAAAATATTCCCTTATAGAAAGGAAATATGATGATTTGGTAAGTCAGTAAACGATTACCCACATTTCATCATTATTTATTAGAGTCTTTGGTAATCCAGTGATGAAGTACATTATAATTTCATCCCACTTCTACATTATAATTGTTGAACCCTCTGGAAGATTGTTTAATTCTTCCTATGGTTGCTGTTTTAATAATCACAAATCATCAATTACTTAATTCGGTTGGATTTCTCATAATCCCAATCTCTTAATGAATCTATGTATATTGGTTGGATCATGTTTTTATCTCTTTGTTATTGATTTACAAGTTTTTCTGGAAGTCCTTTGGATCGAAGGACAACGGTCACATCGATCCATATCAAAGGACAACGGTCGCACCGATCCATATCAAAGGACAACGGTTGCACCGATCCATATCAAAGGGCAACAGTCGTACCAATCCATATCAAAGGACAACGGTCGCACTGATCCATGTCAAAGGAAAATGTCTCACCGATGCTGATCAAATGAGTCACCAAAGATGTCTCACCGATTCTGATCAAATGAGTCACCGAAGATGTCTCACCGATGCTGATCAAATGAGTCACCGAAAATGTCTTACCGATGCTGATCAAAAGAGTCACCGAAGATGTCTCACCGATGCTGATCGAATGAGTCACCGAAGATGTCTCACCGATGCTGATCGAATGAGTCCCCGAAGATGTCTTACCGATGCTGATCGAATGAGTCACCAAAGATGTCTCACCGATGCTGATCGAATGAGTCACCAAAGATGTCTCACCGATGCTGATCGAATGAGTCACAGAAGATGTCTCACCGATTCTGATCGAATGAGTCATCGAAGATGTCTCACCGATGCTGATGACCCACCGATCACTTGACACACTGATTGTCATAAACAGCTGTTTGAATTTATTTATCTTTATTTAATCTAACCAACGGTCATATTAGGAATATTTTAAATGCTCTGTAATTTATTTAATGTGTGCTGTTGGATGTCAGAGAACCATACCTCGTACCTGCAAAAAGGAAATCATATCTTTTGCCGGATCTCGTGCTTTAAGAGAAGGATACTGTTGTCGAGCTCAAAAACAGAGATACACACACGCGTATACACACGAATAGATAATAGAGGTGAACACGTGTTGTGAAAGGCTTGCAGCTGCATTGAACAAGTAAAGAACACTCAAGCTGGTGCACATGAAGAAAGACGTCTGAGCTTATAAGAAGATCACCTACAATCGTGCATACCAGGGAAGAGCTGAGAACAAAAAGAGAACATCAACTCAATAGTTTCTTTAACATTCTCTGAACCTCGAAGTCAAGGAAACAGACGATACTCTGTTTTCCAGATAGAAACCAGAAGAGGACTCAGAGCGAATTCTAATCAATCAAAGGAGTCCAGAACTGCATGAAAATCACTAGAGCCTTTTATAAACTCTAAATATTTGCTCTGTGATTTATCCTTTTACATATTGAGCAGTGTGTGTTATATGCTGTATTTTACACACACACTGTCTCACGTACTCTAACTGGAGGATTTGTAAATTCTCACTTAACTTTCCTCATTTTGTTTTTTCCCACTGGGATAGTGGTAGAGGTCGTGTGACCTGGATTGCTGGTTGTTGTTGTGTTTTCTCCCACGAATAACTTTGGTAGAGGTATTGGACCTGAACAGCTGGTTGCTGTTGTTATCCCCGATCCAGGGTGTGGATCATCTTTTTATAAAAGCTTCTGAGAGGACTAAGTCTCGGCTTGAGACTGAACCTCTTGGTTATATCTGCTGTTTTATATCTTTCAAAGTTATTCTTTTATTCTGTTTCTAATCTCTTTAAAACCAAAACTGTTTTAAAGTCACTTTGATAATTAAATTCGCAAGTGTTTATATCAGTTGTAAATCAGTAAGTTGGTTTCAAAAGTTAATCAACCTTTCTGTTTTGTTTAACTGGGAAATAATCAATCCCTTGAGAACCCAACCGAACCCTTACTTTGATATAAATTCACTATAGTTTAATTCCGTATTTTATTTGGGGGTTTTAAGACAAAGTTTTTAGAATAGAAATTTTAATTGGAACTCAATTCACCCCCCTCTTGAGTATCCACTCCGACCAACATTTGGTATCAAAGGGTGTTTAAAATATTTTTTACTCTGTTCTTCAACTGTGATTTTAGTTGTAGTTTAATGTTCTTAAAATTTATGTTATTTCTAAATTTTTATCTCTTTAAAATCGTTTCCTTAAGTAAGATATCACGGATAATAGAGTTGAAGGTGTTGCTACCAATAGAATGCCATTTTTCAATGGCACTAACTATGCTCAGTGGAAAATCAAGATGAAAATTCATTTAGAAAGCATGGGTTTTGATATTTGGACTGCTATAGAATCTGAATATAAAATTCCTACTACTGTTAGAACTACTTGGAATGAAGCTACTAAGACAGCCTACAATAATAATTGTGAAGCTATGAATGCTTTATACTGTGCTCTAAGAGATGAGTAATTTAATATAATATCTTCTTGTAAAACTGATTATGAGATTTGGGATACCTTAGTTGTGTCTCATGAAGGAACAACTAATGTTAAGGAGATGAGATTGAACACTTATACAATTAAGTATGATAATTTTAAGATGAAGCCTGATAAACCCATTTCTGATATGTATCTCAGGTTCAATGAAATCTTCAACACAATGAATTCTCTGGGAAAGGATGTTCCAGAAAAGGAACAAATCATGAGAATTTTGAGATGTCTACCTGAAAGATGGAGAGGAACCTTTGTCTCCATTAGACAATCATGTGACATTGGTGAACTACCAGTCAAGGAACTAATTGGCAAGTTGATGATGTATGAAGAAGAAATCAAAGTAAACAAAGAAGAAGATGTTGAACCTAGAAGGATGTCTATTGCCTTCAAAACTACAACCTCAAAGAATAAGGATAAGGAAAAGCTTCAAGATATCAATGAAAGATCAAGCTGTGAAGACAGTGAGAGTGACTCTGACAGTGATGCTGAGATGGATCACATTGCTAGAAGGTTTAGGAAATTTTATAGGAAGAAGATGTTTTTCAGAAAGAAAAACTACAAAGGTAAGTATGACAACAAGGGACATTGGAAAAAGGATTGGAAGAAATCTGACAAATCAGATGAAGTTGTCTGTTATGAGTGCAAAAGGAAGGGACACAAAAAAGAAGATTGTCTAAATCTGAAATACAAGAAGAAGTATAAATACAAGGATAAAAAGTATAAGAAAGCCATGTAGGATACTTGGAGTGCTTCTGAGGACAGTTCTAGTGAATCTATAGTTTCTGAAACTGAACACAGAAACAAGGAAAACATGTGATTTATGAAAAACGTTGCTGGGGTAACTTCAGAAACTCCTTCTTCTAATTAATATTATTCTGGAGATGATTCTGAATGTGATAACATGTCTAAATCTGAACTGTTTGAATATTGTGATATGTTAGAAGTAACCTGTAATGAGCTGAAAGAAAAATACAAAGGTTTAAAGAAACAGTATGCTTTAACTGTTAAACATACATTTGATCATGATATTGAAATGGAAAATAATGTTCAGTTTCTTAAAGGGAACACTGAACTAAAAGTATCCAATGTGAAACTCAAGAAATACATAGTGAAATTTAAAAATGGTAAAGATACTCTTAGTCAGATTCTAGGTAAGAAAATAGCACCTAGATATACTACTGGTATAGGATACCAACCTGGAAAAAGGAAGATTACCAGAACTAGATTCATTCCTAAATCTGGACAGAATGTAGCTAGCTCTGGAACTTTATATGCTTCAACGAGTTATATTCATAGTTATGGATCTAATAGATTTATCTTTCCAAATCTTCTGATTCTATAAATTCTATGAGACCCATTAGACAAATATGGGTACCTAAAGTATTAATGGCTAACCTGTCTGGACCCAAGAAGATCTGGGTACAAAAATCATTTCCTATCTAAATCTGTTTTGAAGGGAACCTGCTTAAAGAGCTGCTGTAAAAATACCTGGTACTTGGACAGTGGATGTTCAAGACATATGTCAGGAGACTTTTCATGATTTAAAAGCTTAGTCAGAGTTGATGGAGGTTTTGTCACCTTTGGTGATAATTCTAAAGGGAAAATCATTGGCTTAGGCCAGATTGGTAACACTGACTCAGTACTAATTTCTAATGTTTTATTTGTTGATGGACTTAAATACAATTTGTTAAGTATTTCTCAGTTATGTGAGGATGATTTTTATTTTATAGTTGAAAATGATTCTTGTAATGTTTTTAACATTAAAAATGTTTTAGTGTTTTCTACTTTAAGAAGTGAAAACGTTTATGCTGTCGATTTAAATTCTTTAGCTTAGAAAAATATTACTTGTTTAAATGCTTTTCATAAAGATTCTTGGATTTGGAACAGAATATTAGGACACTGCAATGTGCATTCACTTAGAAATCATGCTAGGAAGAACTTAGTTAGAGACCAACCTAAACATGAATTTCTAGCAGACAAAGTTTTTAATCCCTGTCAAAAGGGAAAGCAACATAAATTTTCTTTTAAATCAAAGAAAGAATTGTCAACATCTCAACCTCTCGAGTTGGTTCAGATGGATTTATTTGGACCTTCTAGAGTTTCTAGCTTAAATGGGAATCATTATGTCTATGTTCTTGTGGATGACTTTTCGAGATATACTTGGGTATACTTTCTAGCTCACAAAAGTGAAGCTTTTTCTTACTTTGTTAAAAATTACAAGTCTGTAGAGAACCTTAGTGGACTTAAGATTAAAACCCTAAGAAGTGATCACAGTCGTGAGTTTGAAAATCATGAGTTTGAAGCTTACTGCTCACACAGTGGCTATAGTCACAATTTCTCTGCCCCTAGGTTACCTCAACAGAATGGTGTAGTAGAAAGGAGGAATAGAACCCTGCAAGAAATTGCTAGAACTATGCTTAATGAGTATGACCTACCCGTTTACTTTTGGGCGGAAATTGTAAATACATCTTGTTATGTTATTAATAGAGTATTGATCAGACCTATTCTTAAGAGGAACCCTTATGAGTTATGGAATCATAGGAAACCTAATGTTAACTACTTCAAAGTTTTTGGCTGCAAAGTCTTTTTTCTTAACACTAAAGATAATCTTGATAAGTTTTCATCCAAGAGTGATGAAGGAATTTTTATAGGTTACTCAACTTCCAGTAAAGCCTATAGAGTTTTGAATAAGAGAACCAAATGTGTGGAAGAATCTGTTCACATCAAATTTGGTGAAACTGATCCACATGAACCTAAGACCTCTCTTGAAAATCTTGAAGATGATCTCTCTGGTTTGAACCTTAACGATAAAAACAGTGGACCTGTAGTTAAAACATCCAGTTCTGGAAATTTTCCAGACCCTGCTTCTGTTGAACCTCAACCTATAGATGAACCTGAAATCTCTAGCCCTACCTTTTCAAGACCAACTAGGATTCTGAATAACCATCCTTTAGATACTGTCGTAGGAAATCTAGATAGAGGAACACATACTAGATATTCTCTTAGAAATCAGGTTGAACATCAAGCCTTCTTGTCACAGCTAGAACCTAAAAATATCAATGATGCTATCAATGATGAATTTTTGGTAATGGCTATGCAAGAGGAACTAAATCAATTTGAAAGAAACAATGTCTGTAAATTAGTAGAAAGACCTAAGGACACTATAACCATAGGCACAAAATGGGTGTTTAGAAACAAATTTGATGAATCTGGAAACATCATTAGAAACAAAGCTAGGCTAGTTGCACAAGGTTACAATCAAGAAGAAGGAATTGACGATGAGGAAACCTTTTCACCTGTAGCTAGATTAGAAGCTATTAGGATCTTACTTTCTTATGCATCACATCTGAATTTCAAGTTATATCAAATGGATGTGAAAAGTGCTTTTTCTAAATGGTTTTATTGTTGAAGATGTTTTTGTAGAATAACCACTTGGTTTTTCAAATCCTCATTTTCAAAATCATGTTTTTAAACTCTCTAAAGCTTTATATTGTTTAAAACAAACTCCAAGAGCTTGGTACGAAAGACATTCAATCTTTCTTATTTCAAAAGGATTTACAAAATGAATAGCTGATCCCACTCTTTTTATAAAAAGGATTTCAAAAGATGTGTTAATATTACAAATCTATGTTGATGATATTATTTTTGGATCTTCTAAAAATTCTTTATGTACAGAATTTTCACAGGTTATGCAAAATGAGTTTGAAATGAGCTTAATGGGGGAGCTTAAGTATTTTCTTGGTTTTCAAATTTTTCAAACTAAAGATGGAATTATTCTAAGTCAATGTAAATATATTAAGGATTTATTAAAACGTTTTGGTTTGGATAGTATTAAGGAATGTGATATACCTATGAGTACCACCTGTAAATTGGATTTAGATGAAACTGGTAAACCAGTAGATCAAACTAATTACAGAGGTATGATTGGGAGTTTACTTTATCTTACTTCTAGTCGACCAGATATTATGTTTAGTGTGTGTATGTGTGCTAGATTTCATGCTACTCCTAAAGAATCACACTTACTAGCTGTTAAAAGGATTTTTAAATATCATAAGTATACAGTGAATTTAAGTTTGTTTTATCCAAAAGGACAATCATTTAACCTAACCAGTGATTCAGATGCTGACTTTTCTGAATGCAAGTTAGATAGGAAAAGCACATCTGGAACATGTCATTTACTTGGAAAATTTCTAGTATCATGGTGTAGTAAGAAACAGAACTCAGTTGCATTGTCTACTGCTGAAGCAGAATACATCGCTGCTGGTAGTTGCTGTGCAAAGATTCTGTGGATGAAACACACCTTATTGGACTATGGATTTGATTTTAAATAAGTTTCAATTAACTATGAAAATACTAGTGTGATCAATATATCTATGAACCCTGTGTCTCACTCTATAACTAAGCACATTGATATCAGACATCACTTTCTAAGAGATCATTATCAAAAAGGCGATATTTCTCTAAAATTTATTAGTTCTGAACATCAATTAGCTGATATTTTTATAAAGCCTTTATGCTCTGAAAGAATAAATTTTATTAAACAAGAATTATGTATGATTGATCTGTGAAACTGATCTTTGAAACTGATCTGTGAAACTAATCTGTAAAACCAATCTATGAAACTGATCTGTGAAACCGATCTGTGAAACCGATCTGTGAAACGGATCTGTGAAATCGATCTGTGAAACTGATCTGTGAAACCGATCTGTGAAACTGATCTGTGAAATTGATCTGTGAAACGGATCTGTGAAACCAATCTTTTTTTATATTACTTTTTATTTTGTGATTAATTAACTGCATATCTTTATTACGGGAACCCGAAATGATGAAATAAATGATACACGACTATTCCTATTCCCCAAACCGTCAACCTTTCATTCCTTTCCCGCCAAACCTTATTTTCTCTCTTCTCCTCCACTTCGAACCTTCGAACTCATGCTTTCCCCAGAATCATCAAATGGCTAAGCAGAAGAGACCAAGCAAAGGATCAGAAAGTCCTAAACCATCAAAGCATGCTCGAGGCGAGTCGAGTAGTACCACTCAATGATCAATAAATCCGAACCTGGACACTCTGATTGTTGCTGTAGAAAAGGAAGTCAGCTCCGCCTGTCTTTTGACAAGTAAGTCACTATATATCACAAACCCATAATTTTCTAATGGTAATGTTAAAATTAGAGCATTGACTAATATTCACTTAAATTCTTAAAACAATTATGCACATTCTTTTTCCATATGAACTTAACCCCTTTACATTTGATCTTAGTTATCGGGTTATCCAATCGGGAAAAATTATGAACGAAACACTGATAGTAACATACTAAATCAATAAAACTATGTACCTATGTTATTTTTGATGGCGTAGGCCATTCATCTTCATAGGATTAACTGATATTCCATACATAGTGATAATATGGCCATGAAAAGAAATTTCCTAAAGCCAGAATTCACACTTTCTAAATTTAACATATAAGTATTTCTTTATGAGAGTCTCAAGAATAATCTACAAGTGATTATAATAGTATTAATATATTTCAGAATACACCAAAATATTATCAATTAATACTACAAAAAAATCATTATGATATTCCTTGATTTTTTTTCATTAGATCCATGAAAATAGAGGGTGCATCAGTCAATTCAAATGGAATTACTATGAACTCGTAATGTCCATAGCTCATTCGAAAAGTTTTATTTGGAATTTATTCCTTCTTTACTCACAAATGATGATACCCAGAACTAAGGTCAATATTCAAAAAATATTGTGATTCATGAATTTTATTAAATAAATCATAAATTTTAGGGAAAGGATAACTGTTTTTTATTGTAATATCATTGATTTCTCTATAGTCAATGCACAACATCAATGATCCATATTTCTTCTTAACAAATAGAATAAGGGATCCCCATAGAAAATAATTAGGGTGAATAAATCCATTATTACTAAAATCAAGTAGTTTTTTATTCAGATCCAACAATTCCACTGTTTCTATTCTATAAGTAGTCTTTGATATTTGTCTTGCATCAGGTATTAGATCAAAGTTAAATTCAACTTCACGCTCTAGGGGGGGGGTATCAGGTAATTCAATAGGAAATACATCATTGTATTCATGTTCAATTGGTACATTATCAATTTTAATATGAATTTAATCATCCCTAGATGTTGTCTTATCTTACTCCCAAATAATTTCAATTAGTAGAGCTATTGGGGATGGATATAGATAAGAATCGTATAATGAAGTTTTTGCTCTAAAAATAAGGGATTCTATATCTTTATGTCAAATAATAATTTCTCTATTCTTGAAATAAATTCTCGCATCATATTTTTAAAACTAGTCCATACCAAGAATTATATAAAATTAAAACATAGGTATGATGATAACTTCAGTAAATAAAGCATGTTTACATGCCATAACAGGAACTACCCAATACATTTTTGTTGCCACAAGACTTCCCATAGGAGTTTTGAATGATAATTCCCTTATTAAATCAAAAGGTATGTTTCTAATTTTCTAAGAAAATTGGGTAGATATAAAATAATGAGATGATCTAGAATAAAATAAATAATTGGATAAATTGAAATATGTTATTATTGTACCTTCCACCACATCATTGGGTACTTCTACTTTAGTTGTGGTGATCTCATAAGCTTGATTGTCTCCCCATGGCCTATTCTATGTTAAATTACTTTGATGATTAGGAAATTGATTTGATTAATACCTTGTTTCATTACTGTTGAAGCATTTAACATAATTTATTTTTTATTACCCTTGTATTCATTTTCTCCATGAACCTTTTATTCACACTTATAACAAACTCTAAATCCTTTCAAGTTTTTCCCAGGATAATTATTTACATAGTTTTTGTATAATGGAAATAGTTTCATTAACCTATTCTTATTTGATACTTCACACTTTACATGGTTATCAGAAGACCTCTTCTTCTATATATTTACTTTGAACATATAAAATCTAGCAAATTCCTTCCCTATTTTGATAGAACATAATACTATTTAATCATAAGATGAAAGTGTCTGAGAATCGAGTTCTCTTCGGAGACTTAGTTTAAGACCATTAAATAAATAATAAATATTTTCTTCCAAATAAATTTTTTAATCTATAACATACCTATATATTCTTGTAAAGGTATCCTTATACACTACAACACTCTCTGGTTCCCTTTTCATTAATATAAATAATTTTCTTTTCATTTTAGTTTGTTGATCATGGGGGAATTATTTTCTTAAGAATGTTTCATTAAAAGATCTCCATTTCATGTTTTCTATTTCATCACCCCCTTAGTTTTCTGGATCAATTACCACTATTGATCCAAATCTCCCTCGATAAAATATACTTCCCGTACTACCTTTTCGTTTTCATTTCATCCCAATGCTAGGAATATATTTTCAAGGGACATGATCCACTGCTTATATATCACTAAATTAGTAATCCCACTAAAATATGCGGCCTCTTCCACATGAAACGTTCCAAAATAGGTATAGTGTTTTTATTCTTCATAACCATTGTAATATTTCATAATATGTCCATGATCTACTCAGATCCAACACTAACTATGTTAACTTTCTCTAAAGGGAATTACCTATATTGTATGTGGGAATTTATTCATTTTATTACATTAGTAGTCATCACCAAATAATGTCACATATTAAGTTAGATCATAATTATCATGCGTATTGAGCCAAAATTCATTAAAATTAGTTATTATAATTCTCATTTTTGTTTAACATCAAGTTTACAAAGTTTCTACTAAACTTGATCTGATACTAACTATAACAGACCCCAACCCCAGTAGACCATAGTCAATGGTCATTTTATTATAATGGAATAGAAACTAGATATAAAATCACCAATGGTTGATTAATTTATTAGTCATAAAGAATCTAGATAGATACAAGGTTCTATTATTAAATTGGTAATTAAAAATAAATTATAACAAAAGAAAATAAACCGATTATTGTCATTTATTAAAAAAATTCATCTTCACAACATGTGAAAGGAAAAAAAATAAAGGGGAGATCTAAAATTCTTAGTACGAGATTCATGAGTCAATACTTAGTGATGAAAATTAAATAAGGCATAAGCATTATGAAAAAGTAAATAACTGAAAAACACATTCTATCAAAAAATGAGAATGAAAATGCGTCCATAGATTTTGTCATAGTGAAAATCTCATGGAAAGTAATAAATTAATATTGAATGAATATAATTATTAATAATTGTAAATAATTTATCTAGATCATGAACCATTATACCATCAATAAAGTTTAAGTTTGTGGGTAAAACCCTGTCTAATTTTATTTGGAAATCAACACAAAGGGTTTGTCACCAATTTTTTTGTCTCACGAGACCCGTTGATGCATCGAGGGGATATCTATAACTGAGGACCACCCGTCACTATAAGACCAAATAATTATTAATATATAGATTCAATTCAATAACATTCAAAGAAAACATTTTATGTAAAAATGGTATACTGTTAAGATAACAATCATATCCCTAATATAAGAAATATGGATATTTAATGAAATATTCAATGAATGACGATAATAAATAAAAGGGAAGTATTCATACACCACACCCAACGAATAAGTGGATAATAATTCATATATTATGATAAATTAGGTACAAATGAAATGAAAACATATAAAAAGAGTGTTTAGTAAACTTCAGAAAAGAGCATCTTTAGTGTAGTTTAAGGAAAACGTTTTAAGAGTCTTTTAAAAAGGAAAAGGCATAATTGTGTTTATAAAACCATAAATGAAAAAAATATAGTTATTAATTATAAAGATATTTATTTATATAAATATTTTTGGCTTAAAACATATTATATATTGTACTTGAAAATGGGTATAATATACAAAAATTCAATTAAAACGAGCTTCCTTATTGGGTGAAATTGAAATGAGAACCTTATGAAACATGTATTTAACCATAAATTATAGAATAATTTAGCTAGGTAAATGTGTTTGGAAAATGCACACAAAATTTTCTATAATTAATTTATAATAATTAAGAGTTACATTGGGGTAATGAGAGAGAAAGAGTAACCCGAAAGAAAAATGGAAGTTTGGGGAGAATCCATTACCTTATATACAAAAGTGTTACACACTTGAACTTAATGTCCTGAATAATGAATTTTAATTGATTAATAATTTAATTCATAACCTAATAAACATGTATTTGATTTATTATAATTTTATTGTGTTCATTTTTGGCCTTTTTAATGTGTTATAAGATTAAATTTCATCATTTGGGAGTGTTTGTTACCTTAGTTTTCATGATTGGTTCACTTTTATACAGGTATGCAAGATAATGTAAAATTGAAATTGTTATCAAGAATTTAAATTATATGATATTAATGAAATTAAATATAATTAAATTGGATTATATATCATTTTTAGATATGAAGATGATTCATTAGATAAAACATTAATGATAACTGTTTAGATTATTTTAGCATTTTTCAATCACCCCACACCAGTTTTGTTTTATTAATTAATATTATGTATACATTATGGTTATAGAGCACTAAATAAGTTGTAATATACATTTAAATTTCGTTTGTAACCAATATAATGGTTCTATAACTACCCTTAAAGAGGAAAATAGAAAATGAAAATGCATCATCCATGATGGCAGTAAATCAACACATCACAGAAAATAGTTTTCTTTTTTAGAATAAAAGGGTGAGTATAAGGGGTTTAATAATGTCCACAACATTTTTAACATATTATTGCATTTTTTAAGAATAATTAACAATAAATTACAATGATAAGTATTGTAAATTATATTGTCTTTGGAATATTAGATACATTATTTGAAGGCATGAAACCAAAATAAAAACACCTTTCAATAAATATTCATAAATAGATTCTAAGATACATGATGATCTAAAAAGCGCAGTAAAGGAATAAACATAATAATAAAGCATAGAACATGGATTATAAGACATAACATAATGATATAAAAATTCATAAACATATGGAAGGATAACATACCGAACATGAGATCATGTAATCATGGACTCATAGTAATGAGGAATAAATATAAAACATGACATAATCTTGAGTCAAGGATCATTGTACATGTAGGATCACACGTCAAATCTAACCACCAATACCTTTTCACATGATGTATCATGAGACTATACATTACTAAATTAATTGGAGAAATATATGGGAACACCCATCACAACATGTTCATGAATATGTGTGCTACATAAATAATCATACAAAATGAATCATACATAAACATAAGGTTTACCCATGAAAATAATTGAGTATAATAATCCTGTAAAAAGTCATATCAAAATGGAATATCATATTGGTGTCCATAAAAGAATGGATTTAAATCATTCATGGATATTAATAATAGAAAATAGGCATATATCATGATAAGTTATGTAAAACCGAAGATAATACATATGAAAATATTATTTAAGAAACTTTAGAAATAAAACATTTTAGTGCAGTTTAAGGAAAATATTAAAGATTCTTTAAAAAAATAAATGGAATAATTTTTTTGTATAAAATAATTAATGAAAAAATAATTTTTTTCATGTTAAAATGAGTTATTTTAGAAAAATATTGTTGTATTAAAACAGATTATGGATTCCACTTGAAAATGGGTAAGAAAACCATGAAGTTCCCATTAATCGGGATAGCTTATCGGGAATAATTAAGAAGAGAACATTTTGAAAACAATTATTTCCACATAAAAGAAGTATATAATGATATAGATACATGATTTTGGAACATATTAATATAATTTATATGAAATATATAAAAATAAACTTGATTTACATTAGTGGAAGGATATTGAAAGCGTAATCCAAAGGAAAAATAACAGTTCCGAAATAATCCCTTACCTTATATCCCAAACGTTTCTACACTCAAACTTAATTTCTTGAATAATAAAATTAAATCCCTTAAATAATTATTTCCTAATTTTTATTACATGTATTTTATTTATTATAATTTTATTAATTTCATTTATGGACTTTTTGATGAGTTATACGACACAATTTTATCATTCGAGAGTGTTGTTTTCCTTGATTTTCATGATCGATTTGCTTGTATATGAGTATGGATGTTCATGTAAAATGTGAATATTTATCCCTAATTGAAGGTATATGATATTAATTTGCTTATAGGAAATTAATTTGTTTTATATATTATTTTTTTATATGGAATAAGGATGATTCATTAGATAAAAAGTTAATGATAATCATTAAATTATTTTGGCGGTTATTGGATCGTCATAAACTTGTTTCATTTTATTATTTAGTACTATGTGAATATATTAGTTTGTAAAAATAAATAAGATTAAAAAATAAATTTTAAATTATTTCTTAACCATTTTAATGGTTTTATTACCATCCTTGAATGTGGCAATGAAAATGAAAACAAGTCATCCATGAAGGTGGTGAATCAATACCTCACAAATGATGTTTTAGTTTTTTTAGAATAAAAGGGAGAGGAGAAGAGGTTTAATGATAAATTATTCAATTAACATGATGAAATTAATATATATATATATATATATATATATAAGATACTAGTGTTTTCATTTCACTTGGATAAGGTGAGGCTAGGAGAGAAAAAGAAAAGAAAAGAACTTGAGAAGAAATTAAACGAAAAAGAAAGAGGATTTTACCTCTCAAATTTTCCTACTAGAGAACCTCCCTAGGGAAATTGGATTTTGTCTTTTATTAATAACAAAACCTCTTTGACATGGGGAAGAAACATTGAAAAATTATTGTGTATAAATTGGATAAGATTCAATGATTAATTGTTGCGATTAGAAGAGGTGGTGAGGGGTAGTCTTTATAGTGGAAGAGAGGGGTGTTCTCTCATTATTTCATTCATTAGTTTATTCTTTATACACAAGAATATGAATAGTTTTAGAATTATCAATAAATATATTAAATTAATTAAATGGAGCTGTAGATTATGGTGATTACATCATCAATGACTCACGTAATAGTGTATTTAACTTATAATGTATATATACCATAAATTACCATATTTTACTATTCACAAAATTCAACTATTTAAGAAAAATCCTTTGAATTAAAAATAATTTTTTTTATGTGAATAATTAAAAAACTAAATCCATTTTATGAAAATAAGTTTCAAAAGAAATTAATTTAAATTTTAATTAAAATAATCATTGACTTTCAAAATACAAATTTTAAAATTATAATGGATTTTATAAAACTTTATAAAATTAATCGAGGTCTCATAGAATAGTTTTGTAATAATAAGAAAATAAAATACTAATTCAACAATGCATTTTATGAAAATAAATTTTCTTTTAAATCATTATATTAAATATAAAAGTGAAAATAATCCTTTATTTATCTAAAAAATATCAACAAGTAATTAATATTTTCTAAAACATTTATTTACTTATAATAAGACATATTTATATCATGTTTCCATTTATAAGATGCCTTAATTTTATTTATACTTTTATTAGTGAGTTTACTATTCTATTGGCTGGTTTACAATTCATAAGGGTCATAATACTATTCCAAAGGTCAAACTACTATTCCCTTGGTATTGGTTTCTAAACTTCTATAAATACCTTTTATTTCATTAACTATTCATTTATATTGTTTTTATTGTGTTTTATATGTGATTTTCTGTGATTAATACTATATGACATAATTATAAGAAGGGAATTTCCATTCATAGTATTCTAGGTTTTTACATCTTTCACCCTTATGAAATTTCTCCCTCAATTTTTTTTACAAACTAAACAGGTGAGGGTACTTATCCTTCATTACTTCTTCCGATTCTCATGTTGCCTCTTCATACATATGGTTCATCCATAGTACATTGACCAGGTGAGTGTTCTTGTTGTGTAAAACATTATCTCTATGATCTAAGATCTTCATTTTCCTATCCTCATAAGAGAGATCATTTTCCAACTATACCACCTATAAATTCATTACATGTGAGAGATCTGATATGTACTTCCTCAAGAGGGACATGTGGAATACATCATGTACTTGAGACATGGAAGGGGGAGGTTCTAGTCGATAGGCCAGAACTCTAACATGATCAAGAATCTTGAAGGAGCTGATGTACATAATAATTATCTTCCCATTCATTCCAAATATCACGATCCTCTTCCCTAGAGATATGTGTAGGAATACCTTGTCTCCAACCGTAAACTCTAGGTCTTATTAAATATTGTCTGCATAACTATTTTGTCGACTTTGGGCTACTCATATATGATGCTGAATTTTTTTCACATTTCCTACCATTTCTTTGATCATTTTAGGTCCCAACATCTTACGTTCGCTGATTTCATCCCATCATGCCAATTTTCTGTATCTTTTCCCATAAAGGGATTCATATGGATCCATTTGGATACTATATTGGAAACTATTATTGTAAGATAACTCGACCATAGGAACATGTTTGTCCTATCCACCCTTGAAGTCCATTGAACATACTCTCAATATATCTTCAAATTTTTGCATTGTTCACTTTGATTGACCATATGTTTGAGGATGACAGGCCATGATGAAGTTTAGATCATTGTTTAGAGCATGTTGGAGATTTTCTAGAACATGGAGGTGAATCTAGTATCTCGATCAGATATAATCTATATTGGTACTCCATGCAGCCTTACCACTTCTCTGATGTCACTACACAAAACTGAACATTTAACAACAATTTACAAAATTGCCGCAATTTTTTTTAACAAATTTCACAGTAGTTTTATATAAACCACCACTAAATAGTTAATAAAATTAACAAATGTGACACTTTTCCCTCCCCCTCCCCCGACCCCCACCCTACCGACTCCCCAAAGCCCTAAACTTTCTACCGCCCATCTCCATCCATCGTTGCACACACTACACCTCACCTCTCCTCACCGTTCCTCCATAGCCCTCACCACACCTCGCCTCATTGTCCCATGCCGCACCTCGTTGTCCCTCCCCGTTGATCCAGACCACCACCTCATCTCCCCTCAAGGCTTGAGTGGTGATTTCAAGTGAGATCCCACCTTATCCCCTTATGTATTTTCATTAGCTCACTATACACTAATTTATTCAATTTTGGATAAGGTTTTGCAATGATTTAATCTAATCATAGTTATTCTACCCCATTTTGATATGGTTTTTGTTTATAATGGGTATAAGAGGACATAATTTGATGAATTCGAAAACATGGAAGTAGTTTTTGTGAAGTTAAGACATTGAATATTTTTATTTTTTATTTTTTTCCAAAATTTGATTATATTGATGGTTAAATGGGTGTTACATCATAAGGTTTTTTGCTAGTATAGTGTCCAGAGTGCTCCATAGAACATATAAAGGGTGTTAGACATGTGTTCATTGTGATAGTAGTACCCAGTGTGTTTTCTATAATTTATTCCTATTTTTAAAGTAAATATATAATTATAATTATTTATAGGTCGTTATTAATGTTATGTGATGTGATAAAATTTTTGAGAGTCGATACAGACTTGAATGCAGTATGGATGGGATTGGATGAGGTCTTCAGGAGTATGGTTTAGATTATAATATAAATATGGAGGTTGCTGGTCCCTATAAATAAGGAAAATATTCTTGTTTTTTCATGAATTAACACTACAAAAATATTTTTTAGACTGTGGTAGAATTTATTGGGGAATATTGATGTTGAGTAAAGGAGATATGATGGTGTTGGGTCTCCTGTACTTGGGAGGGTTGTTCCATGGTACATTATGAGATGAGATCAAAGAACCCTACCATTGTAGATAATGAAATGGGATGAGATGTTAATATATAACCATACCTAGGTCTATTAGGAAACTGTATAAGGTTTGTATGCTTCCTTGCCCAGAGTTCTAATTTTTTTCATGGTGTCATTCCTTTCTCAGATTTCATGGTGTAGGACCCATTGGAGGACACTTGAAAATATCTTCTTAACCTCCTCTTTTATCAATATATAGTAATTAGTTTAGTGAATCATTTCAATACATTCTATAATTTCATTATTACATTGAATAATGAACACTTTTAGGTTTATAAAGTTGATGCCAAAAAAATGTTGCAGCATGGATTTATCATCGCTCGATGAAAACAATTCATTGGAATCTGACCCATTTGATTGTGGTGTTGGTGAATATTATGAAAATATCATGATCATATAAAACATTATGCATTCGATAGTTCTCTACTTTCCTGATTTTAATTATTCTTCAATTTTTATTGAAATTATTGAATTACCAAATAATGTTATCATAATAAATGTGGATGCATGTGTATCAGTATATCACTTAGGAAATAGGAAAATGTGCAGATTTTTATTTTTTTAATGTGATTATTTCTATTATGCTATTAAAATATCCATATTTCAATTTAATATATCATGGAACATGGATAACAGAGGGGTGGCATTTATTATTGATATCATGTTTCACCAAACCATCATGGTTGGTACTAAGGCTAAGAACACACTATTTATAGATATGTATTTCATATATGTCCATTCTCCACTTAATTCAATGGTGTCCTTCTTATTTTTTTTTATGATTTTTGTTATATCTTCCTCAATGATATGGGTTTGAATGATTTTTTGATTATCATTTGGAATTTACTACTCTATGATACCTATTATATTTGATTTTTCATTATCATTAATTACATGGAATCATTTATGATTTCAAATTCATTTGTACTGGGGATTATTACACATGATATTTTAATTATATTCAACATAAATAATAGAAACCATGTATTAAATGTCTCTTTACATACTATATATTGAGGGATGAAGCTGTGCATCCTATCAACAAAATATTTTTCTCAATAATTGATTCCCTAAACTGAATTATACATGGATAATTAAAATAATTGAATCCAAATATTCACATTAAAATTTTATTTTATAGAATGTTTACCTAAATTCAATTTTATATGTTAAATTTAAAACATTGAAAATAAAATTTTCCATGATCTTCTCTTGTCAATAGAAAGTATTTCAATTTAATTTTACTCTCACTAATTCTCAACACATACAACAACCATTTTATGTTTGATTTATTTTAATGGTTCATTTATCTATACATGAAGATATAATCCTTACACGAGATCAAACATTTAATAATTTTTAATTTGATGACTTGTTAACTAGGGACCACGTGTGATTTGAAAGATTAATATACTAGTTTCACAACATGAGTGTGTAATAAATGTTAAATCCCTATGTTATACATTGATATATTAATAGATTTCATAGAAACTAAAATAGTATTTTTGATATAGAATTTTGAAAACCAAACATGTGTAAATTTACTGCATCTTTATAATATGAATTTGGATTTTATTTAGTAGGAATTAATGTTTATCCAAATTTCATTTAGACTTCCATAGTCATTTTAAAATCTCCATGATGAAAAGAAATTTTTTTGGGGTTCCCAATAAGTTAATCTTTGGATATAAAATTATTTTTGTATGTTATGAAGTAAAGTTGTCCTATTTCCCACACACATACATGACTTTGAATTGTGAGATTAAATTTTAATATAAATCATTATTTTATTTTATTGTCTATTTTTACTAAAAAAAGTACTTATCAATTTCATTTTCACAGTTCATAGTAGCTTATAGCCTAAATAAAAATATTTTTTTATAAAAAATATTGATAGAAACACTATAGAAAAAAATATTTTTATAGTGAGAATGAAATACTGAAAACATAATAAGTTTTTTTTTAAAACTATTTGTGTTTAAAGTCAGTTGGAATCTATACCATACACTAAAATGATCATTTAGAAGTGGTTTACAAAACCGCTGATAAATTTTTTTTATATAATTTCACAGTGATTTTTTATAAACTAACTCTAAACAGTTAAAAAATTTAAGAAATGGGACACTTTCCCCCTCCCATAACACCCCTGACCCCCCAAACACCCCCAACCCCCACCCACCAACCCCAATCCCCCCTAACACCCCTATGTGCATGCATACCATATATATAGACTTTAGCTAATCACGTCACATCAAGTGGATAGGTCTTGTAAAGTTTGACTCATATTTTTAGATAGGCTGTGTTGAGGCCTAGGGATGGATGTAGGTCTAGATTTATGATGTTTTATTTTTTGGTTTATTTTATATTTTTCATCATCCCTTGGGTGATTAGTGTTTATATGCCAATATTATTTATTCATGGATTTTATTATATAATTGTTTTATTTTATTGTTTACATTGATATGTGGTATATGTCTTGGTTACTTTAACATTATAGTATACTCTAATTTGATGTATTTTTCAACTATAAAATATGGATTAGTACCTTGTAACATGTTTTTAGCCACTTCATTATGTGTTAGATTGCTTGAGGTGTGTCGAAACTCATCTCATATAATGATTCTAGAATGGGGAATTACAATGTGACATAATAGCATTTAGTTTATTTTATAAATTGGGTAGATGGAAGAGGGGAATCTAAGGACTATCAAATCCTATGGTATACCATATATAGGTGAGTCATGAAAACCTTTTCGGTGGTATGTCCTTTTTACAGTGAGTGTGGTATTGTTATTATTTAATTTTTCTGTTATTATTGATTTTTTTGATGGAATATAACGTTCTTACAGAAGTTGTTATTATAAATTTTTATCTCCTCTATCACTAGAATGAGGCCCATGTTCATGTACCATATTGGGTATATATTATTTTTATGACATATATACGAATGAATTGAATTGGAATTTTAAAATGGGATTCAATTGTTTAAAGTGTCAAAAAACATATATAGAGTAAAAAAGTATTTAACCTCAAGTAATTTATGTTACATGATGGATCCCTTTATAAATATAATTATTTATAATTTTGGTGATTGAACTCGTGGAGTCATGAAAATTGATTCTTAATCCCTTCTTGTGTATTTATATTGGAAAACCTTATATAACATATTAATAATTTTTTCAACTAGTATATATGAAAATATATTCCTATTTAGTAATAGTTATATGTTTTAATATTATTTTAATAATCTGTAGGCACATTGTGATTTATATGGATAAAAGCTGGATCACATTATTGAGGAATACACCTCAGTATTCTAAGGGTTTTTCATAGTTTTTAGATTTTAAAATTTCCAACAAATCCGTTGATGGGAATATAAGATTTTCATTGTCCTAAGTGTAAATGTACAAGATGGATGAAGAGATATGATTTTTATGAACCATTATTATTGAAGCAATTCCCTGATCAATATTTTTGTTGAAATTGGTATAGATAATCGAATGTTATAGAAAGGTTGAGCACTGATTTAAATCCACAGAATGAGCTCCCAACTTAATTGGAAATGGTCAATGAAATGAAATAACTTATAAATGATGTATTAGGAATTTAAAGACACCAAGTTAAATATCAAAACATATAAGAACAACCATTTGAGGGTGCTGCAGATAGCAACATGAAAAGTGATGTTTTTGAGACTCTAGGACAACCAGATCAAGATTATAATATATCATTAGATCCACTTCTTGATTCCATAGAGAAAAATGTAAGAGGAAACTTTACTGAGCATACTAATGTGTTTCATGGTTTAATTAATGATGGTAATCAAGAGTTATATAGTGGATGTTCGAAATATTTAAAAATTTATTTTCTTCTGAGGTTATACCATATCAAACACCTATGTGGAATTACAAATAAGGTGATTTCCATGATATTGGGATTGTTTCATGATGAATTTTTGAAATAAAAGATCCATGAGTCTTTTTATGTTGTTAAAAATGTTGTTAAAAATCTTGGTATGAATTATACAAAAACTAATGCGGGTCCCAATGATTTTAAGATTTATTGAGGAGAGGATTCAAGCAGACATGATCGCAAGAAATGATATTCTTCTAGATTGAAGAATATGGGTGATTTTGGAAGTCTGAATCAATATAAAACCATGAAGAATAAGAAAATTAACTCACCTGCAAAGGTTCTGTGGTACATTCCATTAAATCCTTGATTTCAAAGATTATTCATGTCATCAAAAACTGCCGAACACATGAAGTGGCATTCTGTAGATAATAAAATTGATGGGTTAATGAGACATCCTAGAGATTCAAAATCGTGGAATAAATTTGATTCATTACATCCATATTTCTCATATAATCCTAGGAATGTTTGATTGGGATTGGCCACCGATAGATTCAAACCATTTGGGACTTTGAGTACCTGTTATAGCATTTGACCAGTTGTTTTGATCCCTCACCATCTGCCTATGTGGATGTGTATGCAACAAACATATTTTATCATTTTGATGATTATTCCTAGAAACAATGCATGTAAATGATATTTATGTATACTTTTAGCCATTAATTGAATAATTATAGGAGTTATGGAGAAACAGTGTTGAGACATATGATGCATCTTACAGAACAAGTTTCAAAATGAAGTTGCTCTATGTGGACCATTAGTGACTTCCCTAAACATGATAATTTATCCGGTTGGAACACTTATATGGATTTTTCCTTTCCTATTTGAAAATATGATTTTGAGCCCAAATGGATACTCTTAATAGAAAGTGGCGCTTCTTGTATCATCGAGGATATCTTGATGCACCTCATAAATTTCACCTGAACAAGTCAAAATTAAATGGTTTCATTAATCATAGACCACCTCCAAAGTTGTTAACATGTTCTGAAATATTTTCACAACTTAGATATGTTGGAATATAATTGGGGAAGGGGCATCATTTAAATGATTGTGGGAAATGAGTTCGAAGTTCATCGTTAAGTGAAATCAAAAAACAATAATGGATGAAAAAGGTATGTTCTTCAAACATATGTATTGGGAATTTAATTTATTGTGGCATAATCATTATGTAATGCATATTCAGAAGAAGTTTTTGTGAAAATTTTATCATTACATTTCTTAATGTGCATGGAAAGTCTAAGGATCATCTTAATACTTACAAGCAATGAACATAAAGCATGATATATGGCTAGGTGAGAATGGAAAGTATGATCTGACAATTTTTCAACGAAAAATAGGGATAAAGAAACATTACTTCAAATTTTAAAACATGTGAAGGTATATGATGGCTACTAAAGTAACATCTCAAGGTGTGTTAACTTAAAAAATCATAGGTTACTTGTATCGAAAATTCCCAATTCACATATTTTGTTACAACATTTACTTCAATTGGCATTGCATACATTATGACCTGAAATGGTAACTACTATTGTACACCAATTTTGAACAATTTTCATTCTACTTTGTGAGAAAACTCTACATCTATTTCTGCTTGACAACCATTAGGAGAGATTTTTATTGACACTTTGTGCAATGAATATGATCTTTCCTCTATTGTTTTTAATGGAATGATGCATTTAACTATACATTTAGATGAGGAAGCTCAATTAGGAGGGCCTATACATTATTGATGGATGCATCCAATTTATGGGTACTTAATTTATTTGTTTTTAATTTTAGTAAAAAATTTGTGTCACTTCATTAAATACATAATTATGTTTTTTTATTTTATTTTACAGATATCAGGGGCATTTGAAAAAATATGTGAAAAAATAAAGCTCAACCTGAATGCTCTATTTATGAAGGATATTTGAAATAAGAGTGTCATACCTTTTGTTCTAGATACTTGGACGATATTGAGATAATATTCAATCGAGTTGGAAATATTTACTATCCATCAACTCAATCTGAAATACATGTGAAATCAAATTTTTTTGCTGTTATTGGCTGATCAGTTGGTAGGAGCTCAAATGTTACACTCACAAAAATGGAATTATTAGAGGAACATAGAAATGTGAAGCTAAATAGTGAAATTTCAGATCCATTTATTGAATATTTGAGGATACAAAAAAAGAGACAAATGAGAGGAGGAACATGAAATGAGAAATATATAACAATAGATGTTAAAAAAGAGCTTTTATAATGGTTTTCACGACCTGTAAGTTCATAAATAATGAAATGAATACTGATATTAGGTTAATACAAATATTTTGTACATATAATAATGCATATTAATTTTTTCATATCATGAATACTGATACTCGAGAAGATTTTTCAGAAGATTTGAATTTTTTTACACAAGGTCCTATAAAAAAATTTATAAAGTTCAATGCTTATGATGTGAATGGATTTATATTCCATACAATTGATTTGAAAGAGGGTTTGAAAACATATAATAGTGGCATATTTAAATTTTATGATGTAGAATACTATGGGAAGTTGACTGATATTATTTAATTAAACTACCATGGACATTTTTTAGTTGTTTATTCAAATGTAATTGGGTGGATATTATTAGGGGTGTTAAAAGAGATTATTTTCAATTTACTTTTGTGAACTTCTCTTGCTTGATGGATATTGGTGACCATGAACTATATGATTCGTAAATCTTATCATCATAAGTGAAAATGGTATATTATGTGAAAGATGTCATGGATGAAGGGTGGAGTGTAGTTGGTCACATAAAAAATAGACTTGTTTGATATGGGTGATGAAGTGGAATATTTTACCTCTAAAATTGAATCTCATAAATAATAAGAAGCAGACAAATTTTTCCATCTTGATATTGAAAATAATAGTCTTGCAAGAGTGGATGAAGTAAATTAAGTGTTGATGGAGTAGGAACCTGGCATGATTGAAGGAAAAAATGATTGTATGTACAGTTATCCATTCATTTATCAACCACTTATTTCATTTATACAATCATTAATTATCATTGTTATGTATAATTTGTTTGTTAGTACTGTGAATATTCTATAATTTATATTTTTTTATCATCATGAATTTTATTGAAATATATGTTCTAAACTTAATTTTATTTTATTAAATGACAGGAATTCTATAGAAGAAGCTATATACTCACACTTAGAGGTCAAAGAGTTTTTCTAGAATCGGATCAACTTTTGTAATATTTTAATTAGTTTAAATTTTTATTTGACAATTTTATCTATTTAATATATTAAATTTTTATTTATCTTTGTTTAATGAAATCAACGAGTTTAGTCCACTGAGCATCCTGAACAAAAGTGTGGTTGAATGTTCATAAAAAACCACATGGGAGTTTTTTAATGAGCCTACCAAAGAAGATGGGGTATGAATTCATTTTTCATTATAATAACTTATTATCAGTTTCCACTATGTTAATATATATTAATTCTAATATGACTAATATTTTATTTATAGGTAAAAAATTAAAGAACTATGGGATGTTAATCTCACACAGTCCTACTCAGTTTCCCAAGATATCCCAGTTGGTATAGTCTTTGGGAAAGAGCATCCTGGTCGAGTGTGCGGATGGGTTTGGGACTATTACCATTTGAGGTATTTGGTAAAAAATGAGGATTTCAAGTGATTAATGGCGGTGAGAAGGTAAATTACATAACTTCTAAATCATTTAGTTCACAAACATTTATTGATTTTGTGTTTAAATATAAATATAAAACAATGTTTAATTTTCAATATAATTATCTTATAGATTCCAGTAGTTGGAAGTATAGATGGAGGTGAAGAGGGTGATGATCATAGTTCATCATTGGGAAATGATTAGATGGAAGGGTTTGTTCATGTATCAGTATGTACAATGTTTGAATTTTTCTATCTTTTTCTTATATTTTAGATAGGATTTGGAAAACGGGTTCCCTATGTTTGTGTTGTATAACCATGTGTCTATATGATGTGTTTCTACTGGATATAGAGATTAAAATTTATATATGATCATATATGATGATTGGTTTCTTATCTCTCTTTTACATATAGATTGATCTAACTATTATATTATACTATTTACCAATTGTTTTTCATGGTGCCTTGCTATGTATATTTATACACACACTTTCATGGTATTTACATGAATGATTTTCTTATTATACAGACAAATGGTAGATGGTGTCTTTAGTTGACCTAGTATCTTTGAAACATAGAAGTAAATGGAGGCACTTTCCATGTTTAGTGGTCAGACTTAGTGATATTGAGTTGGGAACTCCCATTCTTTTTTCTATTAGTTGTTTCTAGATTTGGACCTACTTTCCTTATTCTTGGATAGTCATTTATTTTACCCTTTTCATTTCTTGGATATTTATCTATCTCATTATGATATATTTCCTAGAGGTTACTACATGAATTACTTAAACTGAGCTTTTTTATTTTATTATACCTTTCCATTATTTCATGGATTTGAGTGTGTGTCTGTACACATACAAATTGATAAATCCTCTCACTTTAGTTATATTATTACTCTATGATTGTTTATAGCCCTTCAACTATTGGGGGTGAACATGTGGTGTCACTCTCAGCCTACTTATGACCTATGTAGGGTCCCTATAGGTCATGTCATGACACAAAACCCCATGTTTTTCTCTAATACCATAATCTCTATCTAACTTCAGCTATTATAGGAAAGTCTATACCCTTTTCCAAATCTCACATCATGACCCAGTCCTACTGACCAAGGATAGTTTTATGTTATATCTAACCAAAATAAGGTCCTATATCACTTAGCCATACAATGATATCTCAATCCTATACCATATAAGATAACCCCTATCTATCAGACCCTATGTTTGATTAGTATTCTCTTGTTTTCACCATCTTGGTTAGAGCTCAATCTTGATGTGTTGGGTGACCCCCCTTTTGGGATATTTTTTTGCTCTATTTGTGCATGGACCCTATTTTTGATCTTTATATTGTTGGTCCTGGATAATCCATGGGGATGTAATCCGGTAACTCAGACTATGTGAATTCTTGTTGGTCTAGGAACATAGAGGCGTCTATGTTGTTTTTTTATCTCATAAAGGGGTGGGATCATGGTTGGAAGTTCTAGTATTTCCTAAATTATTTACCTGATGTATAAATCCAAGTGAGGTTTAATCCTTGATTGTGGGTGTTTAGATAAATTATGGATATTTAGGGTGATTTATCTTTTTTATATGAATGTTTTATTAGTTTTGAATAATTAATGACCTCTTTATGAAAATGGTATTCATTATGGATGGTTTTATATTGAGAATTATTTCTTTATTATAAAATAAATTTATCTTGTTTTTAATTTTGGTGGATTTAGTTTTAACATATGAAGCATCATTTTAAAGGAAGTATATTGATTATTTATATCTATTTTTAAAAGTATTGAATTTATTTTTTCCTTAAAAATGTGTTGTATAATAGTTTAAAGAATCAAAATACTTTCAATGGGAAATAAAATGAGAAATTTATTCATTATTTCAATTTATTGAGAAATGTATTATTGATTCTTTCAATGTGTTGATTCTTTCAATGTTTTTATGTATTATTGATTCTTTTAATGTGTTGTGTATTTTTTTATTCTTTCATTGTATTGAGAAATTCATTATTTATTTCAATGTGTTATTTTCCTTGGTCAATGTGTAGATTATTTATGTTTTGGTGAGAATCAATTTAAATTGATTATTTAGTTTTAACATGTGTTGTTTTCCTTGTATGTTGATGATATATTTGGTGATCGGGTAAAATTTTCAGTTTTATTGTTGTGTTGTTCTTGTTGTAGATTCTGGGGCTGCAGAACCGACAACTTGTTTTTTTTATTTCATCATATAGAGGTGGTTTAAACCACCGCATGATATAAGTTATTTTTCATGGTGGTTTAAACCGATACTATTTTATGGAATTTTTTAGGGTAGTGGTTAAAACCACTACTAAAAATGAAAAAAATTGTACTTAGCGGTGCCTTATCATTATTAGTGGAAGTGTTTTTTCAGAAAAAATTACATGCTTTAGAAGTAGTTAAAAACCACCACTAGATCTTAGTTATTTTTTAAGTGAAAATCGCTCCTAAAACTAACAAAAATACTGTGAAATAAAACTTATACAACACTTTCTAGAAATTGTTTCTAAATGGAAGGAACCACTAGGTGTTGACTGTTGAAACCAATTTTGGCGTTGGTTTTTTGAAACACTCACAAAACCATCTAGAGGCAGTTTAATCCACCGCTAGATAAAACCGCCAATAAATGGGAAATTTGTTGTATTCTGTATATCCGTTCAAGTTTATCCCTGGAAAATTCCACTCTAATTGTAATAAAGTGAGTTATCTTTGTAAGATGATCGATAACAACCCATATAACATTATTTCCTCTAGATTTATTCATAAGTTTGATGATAATGTCCACGTTTATGTTTTCCCATTTCCACGTTGGTAGGGGTAACAGGTGCATCATCCACTTAGAATTTTTCCTTTTAGCCTTCACTCACTGACATACCGGGAAATTTTATGTATATTCAACGATCTCAGTTTTAATATTGTACCACCAATAGTTCTGTAATTCCCCTACCCCAGCTACCTAGAGTCGGTGCATTATTACATAACATGGGCATGATCACAAAAGATCAAGTCTCAAATGAACGATTAGTTTAGTATCCTTAGAAACACTAGATATATTCATAAGTCTTAAATTACATCATAAAGTGAAAAAATACCACAACATATTTTCTCCATAGACCACACTCATATCCTCCTACTATCCATGCAGGTCATTCATAAAATACATCTTCACATCCTGGGAAAAATAAAACATAGAAAGGGGTGAGCTCAGATGCTCGGTAAGGATAACAATATAGTGAAAAATTTCATAAATAAGCATAAACATTTAAGGCAGTGTATAACTAAAACAAAAGCCTTTTAATCTTGAAATTCAGTATAATAGGGAAAATATAAAATGAAAATAATTCTATTTACCTATTCACATGGATATTCTACTAGTCGAATAATCACATCAAATATCAATAACTACTTTCATAATGATGGAATGCAAAATGCCAGACTATCATAACCACATAGTCAAGGCCTTGTGCTAAGAATAAAAATAAGATTTTGTCAAGGCCTCATGGAAAGACACTAGTTTGTCTCATTAGACCTACCGATGCATCCAGGAGCTATACTGGGCTCCACCTATCACTTGTTAAGTCCAATGCATTCCTCATATGAATAGATTTAAACATTACATAAACATTCATATTAAAACTAGCATACGAAATGTCAATACTTTCTCCATAAACCATGAATGGTATAAAAATAACACATCCACAGTCAAACATATCACAAAACATTAAATACAATATGGAAGTTTTTTATCATAATAAATCAACTTCAAATAATCTTAAAATCCATCAAAGGATGTTGACAAAGATAAAATCAAAACTATTTGAGAGAAATATCTATTTTTTTGAAATCATTTAAGAGCACATAATTATTAAATAAAACATTTACTTTTAAAATATCTTTATAATCTTGTAAGGGAAGCTTTAAAGATTTTATAATGGAAGAAAATAGCCTCACCGGCCGTATAAGTAAAAAAAACATTCTTACCTTAATTCTGTCGAAAAGGTTAAAAAGGACATTGTTTGGAAAACGATGGAAGGATTACTTTATAAACATCTTATAAAAAGTCAAAAAGTTTTTAAATGACTTTAACCCATAGTCTATAATATTGTAAGAATGATTTGAAATACAGTTTTAAGAAACATGGATGTGGATGAGAAAGAGGTCCTAGTAGATAATTACGTATAAAAAACCTCAGATAATGAAGAGATTGTGAAATAAACTCTTACCTGTACATTTCATTGGTTGAGGGTAAGTTAAAATCTTGTATAATGGAAAAATAATTGTTATTAAATTATATAATAATCATATACATTAATATGATATCATATATGATCTTTTAACATTTCTTTGTTAATAATATCTTAGTATTATCGTCGTTTCGGGTGTTAACTTAGTTGTTTTCTTTTATAGGTTTTGTAACATAAGTCATGTTTGTAATGGATAGGTTATATCTTATTCATATAAATAATGACATAAATTCCTTAAACATTTTTTTTAATCATCAAATGATAATTAGACTTGCATGGATACGATGGTTAATAAATCTAATCGCGTTCGTGGAGACGATAGTCCGTACGTACGCACGGGCAACAATATCATTCTTTTAATATTAAAATAATATATAATTGTATGGTATATAATATATAAATATTCATTACCATGTTATATTTATTATTTACATCAATTAAATATCATTATCATACCCATCCAAATAACAATTTTTTGAATAACAATTACACCACGATGTGGAGATGGTAAGCCGTACGTATGCACGTATGGTGACATGTAATTAAAAGGATGGATAGAATACTAAATATGATTATACCATATTTAGAATAACATCATAGTATATAGATGATACTGGAGTTATTATTTTAGAATTGGAATAACAAATAAAGAAGAAGTTGAAAAATAAAGGAACTTGAAAGAGGGTGGTGAAAACATTACCTCTTCTTCGGGTTCTTCCTTTTGATTTTATGAAAAGGGATATTTAAGTTGGATTTAGGATCAAACTAAGGCCTATAGGTTGAATTGAGGGAAGTTTAGAGAATAATTTTGTAGGGTTTGGCTGAACCAAAAGGCTTTGAAGGTGTGAATTTGAGAGAAGGGGGAGTGTCCTTTTATAAGAGGGGTGAGGGGAACCTTAGGAAAAACATAAAATATTATTTTATAATAAATTATTATTCGGTTTATAATGACTCCAAAGTGGATTATTTAATGTTAAAGGTGGGGATAGGTCGAAAACCACTCTACTAATAGGTTTTTGACAGGTTTGGGTCACTATATTAACATTATCTTTTTGATTTAACTCTTAGTTAAATAGTTTGACATTTACCATGTCTCTTTGGATTTTTATATTATATAGTCAATAAACATACCATAAATTTCCAAGAGACACCCAAGTGGTCCATTAATAATACACCTATCATTAGATAAGTCGTTTTTCCGAACCTTAGGTTTTTATGATTAAAATAGCAATTAATAATATAATATTTGTTTTAAAAACTCATTTATGTCACTTTTGAAAATATCTAATAATTGATTTTTGATAAAGTCTTAACAAGTTTATTAATTCAAAACAAATTTATTTAAGAAATCCTGACATGTCATATTATTCAATAAAATTCTGGGATGGCATCAAAACATTCAAATTATATTTATTTTAACATTTATAATACTAATTATTAGATTCTTTCATTAATAAGGAAAATACTGCATCATTATTGTGTCATAAATAAATTTAATTATTCAATGTCTTAAAATTATAATTTAAATACCATTATGTATGAAATATTTTTATATTTCTAATAAATATTTATAGTCTAATAAATAACATATATAACCTTATGTAAAATTTGTTTTTCTAAAAGATATATGCTTTTGTCATTTTTGTATTTACTTTAACATAATTAATATAAAGTGTCATTATCACTTACAAGTGGATCCATGGGGTCCCAAAATCGACCCAAAGATGAACATGGTCAGAAATGTATCAACCAATAGGGTTAGGACAAGTTTTAGGGTAATTTATTATTATTATTATATTATTTTTATCCTTATTTACCGGATTTACCCTTTAACCATGGTAAATAAAATATTTACCGAAGTAATTATTCAATAAGTCTAAAAATAAAAGTTACATATTTAAACAATTTGGAACTCTGGATTCTAAATATGGAATCCATTTTACTAAATTCAAAACACAAAAGTGGCAGAAATTAATTTAAAATTAATTCCCGTTGTAAAAATCAAAAAGCGTGTTTTTTAGAGATAATAACTATCAAAAGATTGGCCCTTGCTTATGTCCAGTTTAAATGTGAAATTATGTCCAATGAGCAACATTGGATTAAATGGTAAAAATAAAATCTAATTATACTCTAAAATCATTTGAATTAATAATTTATCACTATTAATTATTTCGATTAAAAAAGTTGTTTTTAATTAAAAATTTGTAATTTTCACTATTCATCAAAATATGAAAGTTATCCGAAAAGTACCCAAAATTCAGCCTAAGCTAATTTTGATATTCCGAATCCCATGATGAATTCCATTTTGAATGATAAAATTTATAAAATTTCAAAAAGTGGGTATTACTATTCATAACGGCTAGTTTGATTGGTTGTGGTGTGTTAGAACTCGAAGTTGTGTACAACACACGCTACTATATTACACAAAGAGAAGAGTTCCATGGAAGCTTGGGGTGTTAAATTCTACCCTCCTTAAAATATTTTCATCCTCGAAATTTCTATAATATCAATTCATAAAAAGACCCGGGTGGTTCTTCATCATATGTTCCTCGGGTTCCCACAGTGCCTCTTCCATCGTATGGTTTCTTCATAAAACTTTTACCAGATGAGTCATCCAGTTTCTTAGCACTTGTTCTCTTGTATCAAGAATCTTGATGGTCTCTTCATAATAAGACAGATCGGGTTCCAGTTCTAATTCCTCATAGGTGAGTAAATGCATTGCGTCAGGCATGTATTTTCTCAACAATGATACGTGGAATAAATCGTGAACTTTGGAGAGACTTGGAGACATTTCCAAATGGTAAGCTAAAACCCCAATTCTTTCTAGAATTTTGAAATGAATGATGTACCTGGGACCCAATTTACATTTCATACCAAAACGTATAACTCCTTTCCATGGAGATACCTTCAAGAAAGAATGATCTCATACCTGAAATTCCAAATCCTCCTTCGATTTTCGGCATAGCTCTTCTGCCTACTTTGAGCTGCTTTGATGTGGTTTTGGATTACCTTCACCTTTTCTATTGTTTCCTCTACCAGTTCTAGGCCTACGAGTTTTCTTTCGCCAACATCATCCCAAAAGGTTGGTGTGCGACATCTCTTTCTGTATAACGCTTCATATGGATCCATCCGAATACCTTAATGGATGCTATTATTATAGGAAAATTCTATAAGAGGTAAATATTGATCCCATATACCTTGAAAATAAATTGAGAAGGATCTCAACATGTCTTTTAGGGTTTGAATAGTCCGTTATGATTTTCCATCTGTTTAAGGGTGGTAAGAAGTGCTCAGAAGAAGTTCAGTATCCATGGATTTCTGAAAACTTTTCCAGAATCATGAAGTAAAATGGGGATCATGATCAGAAACAATCGATATGGGTACTCTATAAAGTCTCAAAAATTCATTAATATATAGTCTTTATAGACATTCAAGTGGTAAATCTTCCCTTATAGTATGAAAATGTAGTGTCTTGGTAAAACGGTCGATAATGACCCATATTGCATCTTTCCTTATAGGAGTCTTTGTTAGTCCCATGACAATGTCCATCGTGATATTATCCCATTTCCACTCAGGTATGGGAAGAGGTTGCAATACTCCACCAGGCTGTTGCCTTCCAGGTTTCACTTGTTGACAAACCACACATCTTGACACAAAATTAACAATCTCCCTCTTCATGTTCTCCCACAAAAAATGTTCCTTTAAATCTCTATACATTTTGGTGCTCCTAGGGTGTATAGAGAAATTGAAACTATGAGCGTCGTCCAAAAATTCCCTTTTTAGATCAGGTATATCGGGAAAACAAAGTCTCCTCCAAAATTTCAAAATTCCATCTTCATACACAAAGTCACTCAATCACCCATCATTCATAGCTTTAATCTTATTTTTAAACTATTCATCATTGTCCTGGTAAATCTTTACCCTTTTTAGTAAAGATGGTTTGACAACCATTTGAAAACGGATTGGTGTTTCACCTTCCATGGTGATTCCCATATCCAACATTACTAAATCCATGAAAATAGGATCCCTTTCAACTCTCATCTTGTTCAAAACTCCATGATCCTTTCTAATCGAAGCATCTTCCACCTTATTTTCCTTTCCTAGGTGGTAGTGTATCATGAAATCATAATCCTTGAGTACTTCAAGCCATCACCTTTACCTCATCTTGTGTTCTTTCTATGAGGAAATATACTTGAAACTCTTGTGATCAGTATATATCTCACATTTTCACCATAGAGATAATATCTCCGTATCTTCAAGGCAAATATTATAGAATATAAATCAAGATCATGAGTAGGATTGTTTTTCTCATGAATTTTCAGTTGTCGTGATACGTAGGCAATAAATTTATCATTCTTCATAAGGACACAACCATGTCCTTTCTTCGATGCATCCCTATAAATAAAAAACTCAAAATTACCTAACGGTAGATTCAATATAGGAGCATTGAGTAATATTCTCTTCAGTTATTCAAAACAATATTCACACTCCTTTTTCCAAACAAATTTTACGCATTTATCTGTGAGCTTCATTAATGGGTTAACCAATCGAGCAAAATTCTGGACGAAACGTCGATAATAACCTGCTAAACCAATAAAACTGCGTACCTCAGTTATACTCATTGGTTCTGGCCATTCATGGAATGCCTTGGTCTTAGAAGGATCAATAGATATTCCATCCTTAGAGACAATATGTCCAAGAAAAGAGATATCCTGAAGCCATAATTCACACTTGTTAAACTTCCCATATAATTGATGTCTTCTAAGAGTCTTCAGGATAATGCGCAAGTGATTTTCATGATCTTCGTATCTTTTGGAGTATACCAAGATATCATCAATAAATACTACCACAAAATCATCAATATATTCTTTGAAAACTCTATTCATTAGATCCATGAATACAGAGGGTGCATTAGTCAATCCAAAAGGCATTACATTAAACTCGTAATTCCCTTACCTGGTTCAAAATGATGTTTTCGGAATGTCTTCGTTCATCACATACAACTGATGGTATCTAGATCGAAGGTCAATCTTTGAAAAGGTATTGAGCTCCATGAAGTTGGTCAAATAAATCATCAATGCGAGGTAGAGGATACTTGTTCTTTATTGTTATAACATTGATTTCCCTATAGTCAATACATAACCTCATAGATCCATCTTTCTTCTTAACAAAAAGGACAGTGGCACCCAATGGAGAAACACGAGGGAAAATAAATCCCTTATTACACAATTCTTATAGTTGTTTCTTTAGTTAAACTAATTCTATAGTGGCCATTCGATAAGGGTTCTTCGATATAGGCCTTGAACTAGGAATTAAATCAATGGAAAACTCAACTTCTCGTTCTGGAGGATGTCCAGGTAAATCTTCCAAAAACACATCTACATATTATTTCACAATAGGTACATCCTCTCTTTGAACATTCCTTTCCTCACCCACAATTATTTCATTCTATTACTCTCCGATAATTGAATTTAGTTAAGCTAATGGGGGTGGATCTAGATAATAATTTGGTGGTGATGATTCCGCTCTAAAGTTAAGGTGTTCCTTATCATCATCATCAAAAGTCGTAACCTCCTTATTCTTATAATATATCTTCATATCATGGTCCAAATTCCAATCCATACTGAGGATTATATCATACTCAATCATAGGTATGATGATGATATAATCAGATAATGAACATTTTATGCTCTAATGGGGACTAATTCACAAAACTTTGTTTTAATGATACTTCCCTTAAAAGTTTTGACTGACAACTCCCTTGTTAAATGAAATTGGAATTAACTAATTTTCTTAGAAAACTGGGAAGATATGAAATAATGTGATGATCTAGAATCAAATAAATCATTTTCTAAACTTGAGGAAACCATTAAATTACCTGCCACCATGGCTTTCGAAACTTCTATATTAGCAGTAGTGATAGGAAAAGATTGGCCTTGATCCCTTGGAATTTTCTGAGGTAAGTTCCCATGATGCTTAGGATATTCATTTTCATAATGTCCCATCTCCCTACAATTGTAGCATTGAAAATAGATAGCTTCTTTCTTCCCCTTGCAATCACGATCTTGGTGGCCTTTTTCACCACACTTGTAACAGACTCCCATTCCTTTTAAGAAAGTACCATGGTATTTCTTCCCAAATTTACTGCATGATGGATAATCAACATTTCCCTTCTTCCCTTTATTTCCATTTTCAGAATGATCAGCAGATATCTTCTTCTCTTGCTTTACTTTAATGTCATTAGACTTAGAGAATTCCTTTTCTATCTTGATAGCACATGAGACAATATCTTCATAAGACGATAAGGATTGTGAGACTAATTCTCGACAGAGAAATGGTTTCAACCCATCAATGAAATGATCAATCCTAATTCCTGGGTTACGTATATAATCTTTATCATGCCTTTCTAACCTTGTAAAGTTAGCCTCATACTTTGCAACATTCTTATCCTCCTTTTCCTCAGACTGAGAAATTTCCTTTCCATATCTGCTCGATGGTCACAAAGAAATTATTTCTCTAAGAAAAGTTCTTTAAACTCCCTCCATTACATATTTGATACTTCATCATCTTACTCTATGTTTTGAATTAATGAACACCAGTGATCAACATCTCAAGTGAGGTGACAAACAGCCATGAAAACTTTTCCCCTTTCACTACTCCCCAAAGCCTGAAATATTTTCTATAGGGAACTTATCCATTGCTCAGCTAAAATGGATTTCTATTCCCATTGAATGTCGGTGGTTGTTGCCTCATAAAGCAATCTAACATTGATCCTCCAAGCTATGGATCAGGGTGATCCATACGGGTAAAGATATTATTCATAACCTGAGTGAGTTGTCCCAGTATGGTGATTAGTAGATCAGCACCAGTTGCATCTCCGGCTCCACTATAATTATCCTGAGCAGGAGGGAAATCCATACATGGAGTGCGTGCATTGATACGGGTTCCATTCCTTCCACTAGGTTCCATTTCTAAACAATGGCATAAACTAGATCAATTTATGAATTGAAATACATAATTCAAAAATTTTAAAACACTTAACATAAATTGAACAGTTTATGAATATAATCCATAATCATAAAAATATTTTCTTTGAGTAAGTATATACTAATAAACCGTTCAAAATGGTTTGTAAAGAAAATGAGAATTATCCTAAGCATATCACCTAGGAGTGTTGTAACCAAGAGTGCAGCAAGGTCCATTATCATGCACCTGTTCCCGTTCAAGTCTAGCTCAAAGTGATGTTTTTAGGTTTTACCCATAGGTACATATGTGCCAGACCCGCCTCTACATTCTCGTATCCAAATAGGGATGTATTGCTCGGAAAACTCATAAAATCTCTACAATAAAAAAATTGTAGGAAGTTCTTCTATACTAATCCTCAAAGTCTATCTTTGGGCTATGTGCTCTAATCAGAGTTTATCTAAATCTAGCTTCCAAGGTTTGTAATAAACATCCTATAATACCTATTGTAATTCCCTAAACCAAGTTACCCAGAGTCGGTGCATTATTACATAACATTGGCATGATAAAAAACATCATGTCTCGAAAGACCGATTAATTTAATAGCCTTGGAAACACTAGATACATTCACGAGTCTTACATTACATCATAAAATGAAAAACTAAAACAACATCTTATATCTATAGACCACACTCATATCCTTATACTATCCCTACAGGTCATTCATAAAATACTTCTTCACATCCTAGGAAAAATAAAACATAGAAAGGGGTGATCTCAGATGCTGAGTAAGGATAACAATATAACAGAAAATTTCGTAAATAAGCAAAAAAATTTAAGGCAGTGAATAACTAAAACAAAATACTTTTAATCTAGAAATTTAGAATAATATGGAAATGATAAAATGAAAATAATTCAATTTACCTATTCACATGGATAATCTACTAGTCGAATAATCACACGCAATATCAATAACTACTTTCATAATGATGGAATGCATAATTCTAGACTATCATAACCACATAGTCAAGACCTTGTACCTAGACTACAAATAAGAATTAGTAAAGGAATTGTTACAAGAAACTATTTTGTCTCATGAGACCTACCTATGCATCGAGGAGCTATAGCGGGCTCCACCCATCACTTATTAAGTCCAATGCATTCCACATATGAATAGGTTTAAACATAACATAAATATTTATATTAATAACAGCTTACGAAATGTCAATACTTTCTCCATAAACCATGAATGGTATAAAAATAACACATCCATAGTCAAACATATCACAAAACCTTCAATACAATATGGATGTTTTGTATCATAATAAATCAACTTCGAATAAGCTTAAAATCCATCAATGGATGTTTACATAGATAAAAGAAAAAATATTTGAGAGAAATATCCCTTTTTTTGAAATAATTTAAAAGTCACACAATTATAAAATAATACATTTACATTGAAAATATGATTATAATCTTGTAAGTGAAGCTTATAAGATTTTATATTGGTTGAAAATAGCTGCACCCATCGTATAAGTTAAAAAAAACATTCTTACCTTAATTCTATAAAAAAGGTTAAAAAAGACCTTGTTTGGAAAACGATGGAAATATTAATATATAAACATCTTATAAAAAGTAAAAAATGGTATAAATTACTTTAACCCATATTCTATAAAATAGTAAGAATTATTTGAAATAAATTTTTAAGAAACATGCAAGTGGATGATAATGAGGTCCCAATAGATAATTACGTATAAACAACCTCAGATAATGAAGAGATTGTGAAATAAACCCTTACCTTGTAGTTTTACTTCATTGAGGGTAGGTTAACCCCCTGCATAATGGTGAAATGATTTTTATTAAATTATACAATAATCATATACATTAATATGATATAATATATGATCTTTTAACATTGCTTTGTTAATAATATCTTAGTATTATCGTCATTTCGGGTGTTAACTTACTCGTTTTCTTTTATATGTTTTGTTACAAAAGTCGTGTTTGGTATGGTTAGGTTGTATCATATAAATATAATTAATGATATCAAGTCATTAAACATTATTTTTAATCATCAAATGAGAAATAGACGTTCATGGATACGATGTGGAATGAATCTCATCGCGTTCGTGGAGAGGGTAGTTCGTACGTACGCACGAGCGACAATATCATTCTTTTGATATTAAAATAATATAAAATTGGATGGTATATCATATATGAAGAATAATTATCATGTTATATTTATTATTTTCATCAATTAAATATCATTATCATACCCATGCAAATAATAATGTTTTGAATAACAATTACACCACGACGTGGAGACGGTAAGCAGTACGTACGCACATATGGTGACATGTCATTAAAAGGATGGATAGAATACTAAATATGGATGTTACATATTTATAATAACATCAAAGTATATATAAGATACTATATTTATAATTTTATAATGGGAATAACAATGAAAGAAGAAGTTGAAGAAGAAAGGAACTTGAAAGATGGTCGTGAAAACATTGCATCTTCTTCAGGTTCATTATTTTGATTTGTCAAAAGGGCTCCTTAGGTTGGCTTTATGATCAAAATAAGGCCTATATGTTGAATTGAGGGAAGTTTATAGAATAATTGGTAAGGTTTTGGCCGAACCAAAAGGCTTAGAAGGTGTGAATTTGAGAGAAGAGGGAGTGCCCTTTTATAAGAGGGGTGAGGGGCACCTTAGGAAAAACATAAAATATTATTTTATAATAAATTCTTATTCGGTTTCTAATGGATCCAAAGTAGATTATTTAAAGTTTAAGGTGGTGATAGGTATAAAACCACTCAACCAATAGGTTTTTTATAGGTTTGGGTCACTATATTAACTTTATCTCTTTGATTTAACTCTTAGTTAAATAGTTTGACATTTACCATGTCTCTTTGTATTTTTATATTATATAGTCAATAAACTTACTATAAACATCCAAGAGACCCCCCAAGTGGTCCATTAATAATAAACCTATCATTATGTATGTCCTTTTTCCAAACCTTAGATTTTTATGAATAAAATATCAATTCACAATATAATATTTGTTTTAAAAACTCATTTATATCAATTTTGACAATATCTAATAATTGATTTTTTTAATGTTTCAACAACTTTATTAATTTGAACCAAATTTATTTAAGAAATCATAAAATATCATATTAAACAATAAAATTCGTTTACGGCATTAAAAATTTCAAATTATATTTATTTTAACATTTATAATACCAATTATTTGATTCTTTCATTAATAAAGAAAATACTGCTTCATTATTGTGTCATAAATATATTTAATTATTAAATGTATAAAAATAATATATTAAATACCATTATGTAGAAAATAATTTTATATTTATAAGGAATATTTATAGTTGAAAATATAACATATATTACGCTATGTAAAAATTGTTTTTTTAAAAGATATATGCTTATTTCATTTTTGTATTTACATTAAATTAATTAATATAAAGTGTCATTATCCCTTACAAGTGGATACATGGGGTCCCAAAATCGACCACAATATGACCATGGTCGGACATGTATCAACCAATAGGGTTAGGACACGTTTTAGGGTAATTTATTATTATTATTATATTATTTTTTTACCCTTATTTACCGGATTTACCCTTTAACCATTGTAAATAAAATATTTACCGAAGTAATTATTCAAAATGTATAAAAATAAAAGTTACCTATTTACAAATTTGGACCTCCTGATTGTAAATATGGAATCCATTTTTCTAAATTCAAAACACAGAAGCGGTAGAAATTAATTTAAAATTAATTCCAGTTGTCAAAACAAAAAGCGTGTTTTTAAGAGATTATAACTATCAAAAGATTGGCACTTGCTTATGTCCAGTTTAAATGTGAAATTATTTCCAATGACCAACATTGTATTAAATGGTAAAAATATAATCTAATTATACTGTAAAATCACACAAATTATTAATTTATCACTATTAATTGTTTCAATTAAAAAAGTTGTTTTTAATTAAAATTTAGTTATTTTCACTATCCATCAAAATATGAAAGTTATCCGAAAAGTACAAAAAATTCACCCTATGCTAATTTTGATATTATGAATCCAAAAATGAAGTCCATTGTGAAAGATAAAATGTATAAAATTTCAAAAAGTGGGCATTACTATTCATAATGGGTAGTTTGATTGGTTGTGGTGTGTTAGAACTCGAAGCTGCGTACAACACACACTACTGTATTATTCAAAGAGAAGTGTACCGTGGAAGCTTGGGGTGTTACAAGTTCTCTCAGAGATATTGATACGTCTTTTTGAACTCTAGGTGGATAGAGAAGGTTGAGATATTTGAATCTTTTAAAATCTCTTTCATTATCTCTAGATTATATGACACACATAATCATGACCCATATACCACAACTCCTTCCTAATCCATTTGGAACTCTAAGGATTTCACATTTTTTATTTCTTCCACCATTTTTTGAATTTTTTACTTCATTTCATCGAGAAACCTTTAATTTTAACTATAAGTTATGATTGAGAAATAATTTTCGAAAAGATTGATGATGTTTATTCTTAAACAATTCCAATTTATATCCTTTGCAGGTCTAAGAATATTGGACCCTTCTCAATTAACATTATTGATCAAGATGTAGGATCCTTTCTACTTAGAGAATCTTCCGCCTTATTTTATTTACCTGGATGGTAGTGGATTGAGTAGTCATATTCTTTGATGATCTTTAACCATCTTGATTGGAACGTGTTAATCTCATTATGTGTGAATATATATTTGAGGCTCTTATGATCAGTATATATCTCACAATTCTCACCATATATATAATGCCGCCAGATTTTCAATGAAAAGATCACAAACACCAACTCGAGATCATGTGTGGTATAGTTTTTCTCATGAATTTTCAACTTCATTGAGTCGTAGGATATAAATTTATCATTTTTTATTAGTACATAACATAAAAAATTATTTGAATCATCGCTGTAGACCATAAAGAGTTCCCCACTTATTGGAAACATGAGAACTAGTACAATGATAAGTATCCACTTCAACTCCTTAAAGCAGTCTTCACATTCACTAGTCTGGAAATACTTTTCTCCCATACTAGTCAATTTGGTTAGTGGGTTTTCCAACCATGATAATTTCTTTACAAACTAGGGATAATACCCAACTAAACTAGTAAAACTGTAGATCTCCATTAGAAATAACATTCCTGGGACACTCTTCTATTTCATTTTTCTTGGAAGGGTCCACACGCATCCCTTTGCTAGGGATAACATTCCCCATGAATGATACTTATCCTATCCATGACTCACATTTAAAATAATTTTCATATAGTTTCTCCCTTCATAATGACTTTTTAAAAATATTCAAATGCTCTTCATGTTCCTCCTGGCTCTTGGAGTATATCAGAATATCATCAGTAAAGACTAACAAAAACTTTTCAGGGTAATATCTACAAAATATATTCATTAAAACCATAAAAATTTCTGGAGAATTTGTGAGTCTGAAGGGAATCACTGTGTACTCATAGTGTCTATACCTCATTAAAAATTTAGTCTAGGGATTATCTTCCTACTTCACCTTTTGTTGGTGATATCCGGATCGAAAGTCCATCATAGGGAAATAACTGGACCATGTAGTTGATCGAAAAAGGCATCTATCCATGGTAGGGGATGATTATTCTTTATTGTTATTTTATTAATTTCATGGTAGTTAATACAAAGGCACATTTATCCATCATTAATCTTAATGAAGAGGACTAGTTCACCCCATGGTGAATCACTTGGGTGTATAAAACCCTTATTCATATTCTCAGGTAACAGATTCTTCAGTTATTCTAGTTAAACAGTGGCCATTCTATAAGGTTTATTTGATATAGGAAGTGATCCAGAATAAGTTCAATTTATAACTCAACATTTCAATCAGGAGGAATAATAGGAAATTCATTAGGGAAGACATTAGTGCAATCCCTTATAATGGGCATGTCTTCGATCATGATTCAAACCTTTGTCTCAATAATTTGATCTTGATAATCTTTCTCATAAAGAAATAATATCCATAATTGAGACGATTATTTTAAATGATAATCATCCTCCTCCTTGCACTTTTAAATAACTGGTGGGTGCTTCAAGATGTGAAGAGTGATCTCCCTTTCCCAAATTTTAATTTTGGATTTTTATAAAGATAGACAATCCATGACCAATATAACATCAAACTCCACCAAAGGAAGTAAAAAAAATTTGGGAGGTTTAGTATGCAAACATTAAATATGGAGAATTTATATACTTTCTATATAATAATTTTCCCCATTTTATGTTCTTAGAGATAAATCAACCTATATATTTTTGGTGGTGTTTGAATAGTTCTAGTAATCTTGAAATATATAAAAGAATGTGTAGAACTGGAATCAAATAATATGTTCTCTATTCATGAATGAATAACCAATGTACCTATCTCCACATCATTTTTGGGATAAACTTCAATAGTAGTGATAATTTATGCCCTTCCATTCAATATTGGAGGTTGTTGTTGTTGATTTCCACAAAAAAACATTGGATTAGGTAAATGGTTCACATAATTCCCATGGTCCATGTAGTTGAAACATTGTAATACAGGTTAACGTTGATACGAACCTTCCCTCATTCTTCCAAAATAGTGGGATTATTTATATCCATTTAGTAGTTATTAGTGAGATGCACAATTCTTCCATATTTGGAGTATTTCCTTATTCTCTTTAGATAGTTCCCAGGATTATCTTTCTCACAATTTTGACATGTGGGATATTTGGTTTTATTTCCATCATTGGATTTATCTATTGTTCCACCCATATTAAAATCTATTTTCCTAGTTTTATCTTTGAGCCCACAAGGCCACAAAGATTATATAATCTCTATTTCAGGTTTGAGTAAAAAACAAACAATATCTTCATTTCTATCAAAGTATTGAATCACTAATGATTTTCATTGAATCGAATTTAGTACACTAAAGAAGTGAACCACCTTTATTTAGGTGTTCATGAAATATATAAAGTCATATCATAAAAATATTGTGATGTTTTCTTCATACACCAAGATATACGCATCGTTATTTTTCATTAGACTGAGGAACTCCCACTCCATCTTAATATAGAGAGTTTAGAAAAAATATATATTGAAAAATATTTTCTTTAAATCATTCCATTACATGGAATAAATTTCCTCCCTCGGCTTCATGTTCTTGATCAATTTTTTCCACTGATTAGCATCCCCATCAAAACAATAGGCTTCCAACATAACTTCCACTTATTATTAGAATTGTAGGACTAAGAATATCTTTTCAATGGAGTTAATCAACTGTTTCATGAGGAGGGGATTATAAGATCCACTAAGATTGGGAGCCTTTTTCATAGAAAGGATTCAACTATAACTTGATCTTTATTTTGAAGTGGGAATTCCAAATTATTAATCTTATTTTTCATAACGTGAGATAGTTGAGAAAGTACTTTCATGTTGTTTTGAGCACCTGTTCCCATCATATTTTTCATCTCATTGGATAAATAATCACATTGTCTTTCACATTGATTGTTGGAATGATTTATCTTATTTAAATCCATTAACTTAGAGAAATTAATTACAATTAGGGGGGACTGAATACTTGAATAATAATAATATAAAAACGAAACTTTTAACATAGAAGTATATACTTGTATATGAAAATTATATCCTACCTTGTGATCCCTATGTTTCAATTTAGGTTATCCATGGTGATAGATTCATCTTTTGGATTCATACCAATGTTTTCTAGTCCTAACAAGTAAAAAATAACTAGAACATTATCTGATAACAACTATAATGATTGTATCATTTTCACATATTATTACTAGGTTTTAAGCATAATTAACCATCAATTACAAGCCAAGGATCGTATATTATAGTGTATTTGGAAGATTAGATACATAATTAGAAAGCATGAATCCAAAATAAAAATATATTTTATTTAATAATAATAAAGTGATTATAACTTTATTGTAGTGATTACATATGTATAGGATAACTTGGGGGAATACATGGACAAAGAGATGAGCTAAAAATCACAATAAGGGAATAAATATAAGAATAAAGCATCGAACATGGGTTTGAAGACATAAAATAATGAAATAATAAGGTTTAAATATATGTAATCATAACATAAAGAATATGTGATAATGTAATCATGGAATCATAGTAATGTGGAAGTGACATAAAACATGACATATGCCTGATTCAAGGCTCATTACATATGGAGGAGCATAAGTCAAGGATAACCACTTAGACTATTGCACAAAACATCTCATGAGACCAAACCTTACCAAATTCATTGGAGTGATATCTTGGTGCTTCCATAATAACATTTTCATTAATATGTGTGCCACATAAATAATCATACATAAGGAATCAACCATAAACAGAAGGGTTACCCATGGAAATAATAGGGTATCATAATCATGTTAGAGGGAATATAAAAATGGAATATCATAATAGTGTCTATGAATAAATGTATTTAAATTATTCATGGAAATTAGAAAGGAAAAATAGGAATATATAATGGTAATTTATGTCAAACTTAAGTGAGAATAGGTAAAAATAGTGTTTAAGAAACATTAGAAATAAAACAATTTAGTACAGTTTAAGTGAAATGATAAAGATTATTTAAAATGGTAAAGGAATAGTTGTTTATATAAAAATATAAATGAAACAGGGGAGTTTATCATGTTAAAATGATATATTTTATAAATATAATTATGTCTTAAAATAGATTATGGATTGGACATAAAAATGGGTAACAAAATCAGGAAGTTCCCTTTAATCGGGCTTTCTTATCAGAATGAATTGAGAAGGGAACCTTTTTAAGAAAAGTATTTCCCCATCAAATAAGGATTTAATGATTTGGATACATGATTTTGGAATATATAAATATAATATAGAAGAATTATATAAAAATATATATGATTAAAATTAAGATAAAGAGAGAGAATGTGTAATCTGAAGGCAAAATGGAGGTTAAGAAAGAACCCCATACCATATGTCTGAAATGTTTCTACAATTGTACTGAATGTACTGAATAATATCATTAAATACATTAATTAGTTAATTAAGAAACTTTTTTACATTTATTTTATTTATTGAAATTTAATTAAGTTCATTTATATCCATTTTGATGAGTAATAACATAAATTTCATCGTTCAGGAGTGTTTTCTTCCTTGGGTTTCATGGTCGATTTGTTTGTATATGAGTATAGAAGTTCATATAAAATGTGGATAGTTATCCAAAATTTATGTTATATGTTATTAATTAACATAAATGATATTAATTTTTCTTAAATATCATTTTTTATATGTTATTAGGATGATTCATTAGATAAAAAGTCGATGATAATTGTTAGATTATTTTGGTTGTTCTTTGATCATCACGAACTAGTTTCATTTTATTAGTTAGCATTATGTGAATCTGTATGTTTCAAAACCTAAATCTGGTTTTAATTTTAGTTTTAAATTCTATTTAAATAATTATAATAGATTTATGACCAAAATAAAAGGAGTTAATGAAAAAAAATCATATCATCAATGAAGGCGGTGAATCGACACCTCACGGATGATGTTTTCGTTTTTTTGAGTAAAAGGGAGTGGAAAATATGTTTTAGGATGAATTATTCCATTAACATGATAAAATTATATAATATATAAGATAATATATTTTTCATGTCAATTGGATAATGGGAGGCGAGTATAGATAAATAAAATAAAAGAACTTGAAATAAATTAACAGAAAAAGAAAGAGGATTTTACCCCTTGAATTCTCCTCCTTGAGAACCTCCTTATGGAAATTGGAGTTGGACTTTTGTTGAGACCAGTACCTCCTAGATGTAGGGAAGATACATGAAATTCATATAGGATAGAAATTTTAAATGCTTCAAGGCTTAAGAGGTGTGAGGAGAAGCGGTGGTGAGGGGTGGTATTTATAGTGGAAGAGAGATATGTTTTCTCATTATTTTTTTCATTATTTTATTATTTTCCCACAAGACTATTAATAGATTGAGAATTATAAATAAATATAATAAAATAATTAAGGGGAGTTCATGATTATTGTGATTAATTTAGAAATTACTTAAGGAATAGTGTATTGAACATATAATGTATATATACCATAAATTACTGTATTTTACTATTCAGAATAAATTCTAGTTTTCTAGAAAAATCCAAAAAATTCACCATAACAATTTTTCAACATCTAGAATTCAAAAATTAACTCCATTTTAAGAAAATAATTTTCTAAATATGATCAATTTAATTTTTAATTAAAATAATCATTTACATGGAAAATACCAATTTTAAATTTATAGCTGATTTTATAACACTTTGAAATATTAATTAAGTTCTCATAAAATCATATTATAATAATAAGTTAATAACATACTAATTTTTTAATAAATTTTAGGAAAAAAAAGTTTCTTTTAAATCATTATCTTAATTATAAAATTGAAAATAAACATTTATTTTATTTAAAAAATATCCACACTTAAATAATAATTTCTAAAAAATTTATTTACACATACTATGATAAAATTATATCATATTACCATTTATAATATTTTTAGATTTTATTTATACTTTAACAATTGATTTTATTATTCCATTTGTTGATTTACTATTCATAAGGGTCATATTACTATTTTAAAGGCCATGTTACTATTAAAAATAGTATAGGTTCCTTAACTTCTAGAGATACGTCTTATTTCATTAATTTTTTATTTATAATGTTTTTATTTTGTTACCTATGTTATTTTATGGGATATATATTATATGGAATAATTATAAGAAGGGAATTTCCATTGGTATAATTTTCAGTTATTATTGGTTTTGTCACGACCCGCCCTCGGGGTCCGTGCCGTGACTACCCCAAGCCCGCCTTCCATATGCCAGGGGCTGGCGACTAGCACCAAGGCATAAATCCCAGTAAAAATGGGAAGGCATTGCCTATGAAAAGTAAACATCACCACAGAGTAAGCAAGCGGAAAGTAAACACTAAACAAAAGCAGAGTACAACTGAAAGTGCGGAAAAGTAAATGGGCCAGTATACAAACCCAAACTGAAAGTAAAGTACAACTCGAAAAGGGAAAAACAGCAACTGAAAAGTAAAAGCCGCTACTCCGAGCTGTCCACTGGAAATCCCACCTGAAGGGTGGTTACAGATAGCTCCTCTGCTCCACGGGTCCCGCCGTCCGCTCCGTGCACGTCCCGCCCAGTGGTCCACCTCCGGGTACCGTCCCGCTCTGAAAGCCTCAGCCAAGGTCAACGCTGTCCGTCGTCTGCAACCAACACAACGTAGTGCGGGCAAAGCCCGTGTAGGGGTGAGTATAAGCTACTCAGTAGGGACCCCGAGACACCTGAAGGTCTCTCAAATCCACAAAGGATAAACCACGAAGAAAAGTAACAATCACGAAGTAACAACTGACATTGCTTAGGTATATTCCCATACATATACCTAAGTCATCAAATTCCGTTCGGCTCCAACACCGAGCCCAAGAACAACCCAATCCACAAAGAAGAGTAAACAGTAAATCCACACAAATTATAACAAGTTTATGAAATCAACGGATAACAATTACCCAGGTATATGCCCATACATATACCTAAGTTATCAAGCGACCCATCTCAATCATGAGGAATCACAAAGATCATTGACTCAGCTCAAACCAGGATTTTCATTAACGAAACCGAAAATGTTGAAGAGCCCCATCTCTGAAGTGTACAGTGGTCCTGTCACGACTCCGAGGTACTGCTCACTAACCTAAGACTGCTGAAGTACTCCTCCTGTCGAGTACCGCGGATCTGCTGCCAACTACCGGGCGCTCCGTCCGCTGAGGGTCTGCTGCCAAATACCGGGCGCTCACCCAGATAGCCTACTGAGGTACTCCTCCTGTCGAGTACCGCGGGTTTGCCGCCAACTACCAGGCGCTCCGTCCGCCGTGGGTCTACTGCCAACTACTGGGCGCTCCGTCCACTAGGCTAGTCGACTCACTCCAAGTTGAGTCGGTCAAGCAGTCGTCAGGTCTCAGTCATCTACACGGTCTCCGTACTCCGCACGCACGTCTCCACCGTCGCGGGTCTGTCGCTACAACCAAGCGCTCACACTCCGTAGAGAAACGCGGGTCCGCCGCTATAACCAAGCGCTCCACCGCCAAGGGTCTGCTGCTGCATCCAAGCGCACCACCTCTGTCAAGTACCACGGGTCCGCCGCTACACCCAAGCGCTCCACCGCTCAAGGTAAAAGAAGGTTCAGCTCACACAGGTTCGGTAGCACTGTTCCACGTAGGATCGCTGAGTGCTGTAGTCGTCGTCGTCGAAACCACACAAGATCTCTGTACTGTCGTCGTTGCAGTCACAGTAGCAGTCGTAGCAGTCGTAGCAGTCGCAGCCAGCACTAGGGTTCCCGCACACAGCAAGCTCGTTCGGAGGGTCCGCTCCACGAGCCGAGAGGCTGATACATCAACTGTCACAAAGACCAGAGTTGATGTATCCAAAAGTTCCGTATCGACAACAGGAACTCAACCCAAAAGACGGCGCGTCGTTCGGACGCCCGGTCTGAGAGTTATTGGCATTTTTGTCTCCGGGGCCCGGTTGGTTTTTAAGGCAAAACCAACCCGACCGTACTCCACCTGCGTCCAAACCTCGGGCGGAGTATGCCAAAAGATCCGTCTCACTAAGAGGAACACAACGCGACTGACGGCGCGTCAATCGGACGTTCGTGGCTCAAGATATGAGCGTTTCCGCTCCGAAGGCCCGGTTGATTTCGTGAACGAACCAACCCGGCCGAACTCAAAGTAATCCGAAACCTTGAGTGCGATATACCGAAACGACCGTCTCGATCCGAGGATCGCGTTTCCGCAGACGGTTCGTCATTCGGAGGTCCGAGGCTCAAGTTATGGTCCAAAAACCAATTCTGGTTCGAAACGGGGGGGTCCGGGTCCGGGCCGACCCGGCCCGACCCCCCCCCCCCCTGGGGCGGCGCGGCGGTGCGGCGGCGGCGGCGGCCGGCGGCGGCGCGGCGGCCGGCGGTGGCGCGGAGGCCGTGGGGGCCGCAGCGGCCAGTCGCCGCGAGGTGGCGGCACGCGGGGGCTAAGCCCCGCGGTTTTCTTCTGGCGGCGCGGCTATGCCGCGCCGTTTTATTTAATTAAAAACACCCCCGCACGTGGGGGGGCTTTCTGGAAACGAACCGGGGTGGGGGAGGCCGGCTGTCCCCCTTCCCTTTAATTAAAACCGCCCCCCTCATAAAAAGGGGGGTTTTGGGTGGCCGGGGGATTAATTCCCCCGGTTTTAAAGGTATCCGGCCGGCCAGCTGGCCGGCCGGTTTTCTCCAACGGGGCCGGAAATTCCGGTCCCCCCTTCGGCATCCGACGCCGGCAGCCCGGCCGCCGGTCTTCTCTTCCGCCGCGGCCCGGAACCGGCCGCGGTCTCCTCGTCCCGCCGCGGCCCGGAACCGGCCGCGGCGTTCGTCATCCGGCGCGGTGCGACGGCACCGCGCCCCTTCGCCGTGCTTTGATATTCATTCAACGCGGCGCGACGACGTCGCGTTCTTGTTGTTTCTTCCAAGGTGCACGCGACGGCATCGCGTAAGTTAAACGTACAATTATCCGCGTGGTGCGACGGCACCACGCCACCTTGCTTCCGCCCGCAGATAAACAACATGAATGATGGAGGGGGTTCGGCCGTGTTCATGCGGTCCGGCCCCCCTCACGTTAAATAATAGCACAACTTAAAAATAATCAAGTGTCTCACGTTAGACGTGCTAGATCCACGATCAAGAATGAAATAAATAAATATTGAATCAACAACCCCTACCTTGGTATAAGGTTCGAAGATTCGTCTACGCTCCGCGGAAGACGGCGTCGCGGAGGTCGGGTGTCGCGGTCGCCGTTCGTCAAATCCGTTGACGAAGAGTTATGCCCGAAGAGATACGTCGTTGGCGAATCTTCGTATGCCGACGAAGAAGGTCCGAGGAGGGTGCGGCGTTCCCTCTTGTTGACACCGAGGACGAAGAAGAGAGGTGTCGTTCTTCGTCGGAGTTTGGGCGTTCTTCGTTCTTCGTCAGAGCTTGAAGATGAAGAAGAAGCTCTCCAAAAGCTCTCAAGGAGACAAACAAACAACCCATAATAAAATAAGATAACATCTTATTTTATTGTTACAAAACACACAAGAATTTCAAAAGTTGAAATTCAAAAAGGCTTAACTCCCAAAATTAATTAAGTAACTTAAGTCAATTAATTAGCGGTTAAGTATTTTGAGAGAATTTCAAAAGATTAGGGTTTCGTGTGGGCCCCACCACACTTAATCCTCCCAAGGGAGGTTAAGTGGGTGTGGGTCCCACTTCCAACCTCCTTTGATAGGTTTTAACTAGTTATAATAAAATTGTTCTTCACAATTTTATTTAACTCAAACTAAAAACCCCAAAACTTAACTTTCAACCCGCAACAAACGCAACTCCCGAAAAGGTCTCTTTAAGCGAATATCGGCGCTGCGAGTTCATCGGTGCCCTCGGATTTCAATTCCGAGCACCGGATCAAAAGTTAGGAATTTCCGCTCGTTCGTTCACTGAACGTACCCGAGCCAAACTTCGGAAATTAATTCCGGGCACTCCGGGCCTCGGAATCAGGTGCCGTCTGAAACCGCGCTCTTGTAAAATTCTAAAGAAAATTAAGAAAAAATTTCCCTTGAATTTTACGGGTCTTTACATTACTCCCACCTCAGGGCTTTACGTCCCCGTAAAGATACATCAAAAACTAGGGAAACAAATGAGGGTACTGAGTACGCATCTGAGCCTCCCGCTCCCATGTGCTCTCTTAGAGATTCCCGTGCTGCCATCTGATGCGCACAGGAGGAATCGATCGCCCACGCAGGACCCGCTCCTGTCGATCCTCTATCTCCACCGGGACCTCCGTAAAGGTCGCCCCATCGTCAACGTTAAGCTCCCCATGGTCAATGATGTGCGTCGGGTCGTGCACGTATCTCCTCAGCTAAGATACGTGGAAGACGTCGTGCACCCGGTGCAACTGAGGTGGTAGAGCCAGGCGATAAGCCACCTCGCCAATCCTGCTGAGAATCTGGAAAGGTCCGATGAAGCGCGGAGATAACTTGCCGCCTCGGCCAAATCTCCGAATACCAAGTCGAGGTGAGACCCGCAAGAAGACGTGGTCGCCATCCTCGAACTCCAGTGGCCTCCGCCTCCTGTCAGCGAATGACTTTTGCCGGCTCTGAGCTGTCCTCATCCGCTCCTGGATGACCTGGACCTTTTCTGTCGTGGCCTGGACCATCTCCGGTCCCACCAGAGCTGCAAGATTTCTTCATTTCCGAATAGAGAAATCTGGTCTCATCCCCTGGATGAACCACATTCTTTTCCTAAAACAGTCAATCCTAACATGGATGATACTAATCCATACCAAGGATGACATCGTAAGGCCTCGACGCTACTACTAAGAGATTCAACCGTTACTCTCGCCTCCAAGGGTTGAGTCACACTGTCGGCATCAGTGTGTGGTAACTGGGTCTCCTCCAGTAGATGTCTCACAAGTGAGGGTCAAGTCAATAGTCAAAACTGGAACCTCTTAGTAACATCACGAAAGAGGACAGGAACGAAAAATCACAAAGGTATGCGTCTTTTATTATTGCAGCTCATAATACAAGACGCTACACAAATGCAACAAGGAACCAGAAGTACAAAGGATGTATCTACTAGTTCAGCTCCTGTCCATCGGCTCCCAGAGCTCCATGATCGAAGGCCTCGACTGCCTGAAGTTGAGCTCTCGCATGTTCACCTACTCCCTGTGGTCGGGGTGGACCTCCTGGTGGTGGTGGTGGAAGAGCCTCAAAGCGTCGCCCACCACCGGCTGCTCGTCCAACTCCTCCGCCTCGTCCGCCTCCTCCCTGCGGACCGCCACGGTCGAACCTCTGCCTCTGCCTGGGAGGTTCTTCACTTAACTGTTGATCATCAGCATGGCGGGTCGGACAGTCACGAGCCATGTGACCAATCCCGCCACAGGAGTAACACTACCCACTCTCGGCACGCCTGGCTCTGACTCCGCCCCGGCTTCCCCGTACAACTGAGCCTGAGTCGTGTAGTCGGCCACCGGTAGGTCTGGTCTGCCTGGAACCCTGAGCCATCCGTCGGCTACCTGCTGCAGATGACTCTGTCACGTTCCGCCCTGCGGTGAGTTGCTTTGCTGGTGTAGACTCAGCAAGGAAACTCTCGATCAGAAGTGCCCGCTCCAGTACTCCTGTCTGAGTCGGTATGCTGAGGGAGATCAGCGATGCCCTGATCTCGTGTCTCAAACCCTGCTCGAAGGTCCGGGCCCGGAAGAAGGGGTCCCGTACCATGTCTGTCGAGTACCGAGAAAGGTCGGTGACCCTCGCCGCGTACTGAGCGACCATCATGCTGCCCTGCCGCAGCTGTAGAAGCTCCTGAATACGCACCGCACGAAGGGTGGCTGGGACGAACTCCGAGCGGAAGATGCTCTCAAAGTCCGTCCAAAGTAGAGATGCCTCATCATGCACTAGGAGCATCAAGCTCCACCATCGTCCTGCTGCTGTGTGTAGTAGGCTCGCAGCGAGGATCACCATGAGGTCTGGTGGTGTCCTCACTAGCCTAAACACTCGTACCACTGCCTCCATCCAGTCCTCTGCTGCCTGGGGATCCGTCTCCCCACGAAACCTGGGCGGTCGCTGGCGCTGAAACTCATGCAGTGCGCTGAGGCGACGTGCATCGTCAGCGGCTGCTGCTGGAAGCATCGGGGGATCGGCGGGTAGAGCTACCGCCGGTGCCACTGCTGACAAAGGGCCCTGTACCGAGGCCTCGTCGCTCGGTGGGCTTTCGTCACGCTCAACTCTCGGAACCCTAGCTGGCTGCCGTCGTGGGGCCATCCTGAAAGGAAACAGGTGCGCCACAGTCAAACAGTATACCTGGTGAGCTGATATAAGTAATCACAAAGAAAACTTTGAAACACATACGCAATCAATGTTTTCGTGCATTAAGTCGGAAATCAGAAGTCAGGGTCCTGGTGTACGGATACGTCGGCTGCCGCACCAACACTGGACTTCCTGGACTGATATCCACACTCAATATGCTAAACATTATTGCTTCACATAGAAAAGATCAGAGTTCACGGTAGAACCGAACTCCTCTGATACCAATTTGTCACGACCCGCCCTCGGGGTCCGTGCCGTGACTACCCCAAGCCCGCCTTCCATAGGCCAGGGGCTGGCGACTAGCACCAAGGCGTAAATCCCAGTAAAAATGGGAAGGCATTGCCTTTGAAAAGTAAACATCACCACAGAGTAAGCAAGCGGAAAGTAAACACTAAACAAAAGCAGAGTACAACTGAAAGTGCGGAAAAGTAAATGGGCCAGTATACAAACCCAAACTGAAAGTAAAGTACAACTCGAAAAGGGAAAAACAGCAACTGAAAAGTAAAAGCCGCTACTCCGAGCTGTCCACTGGAAATCCCACCTGAAGGGTGGTTACAGATAGCTCCTCTGCTCCACGGGTCCCGCCGTCCGCTCCATGCACGTCCCGCCCAGTGGTCCACCTCCGGGTACCGTCCCGCTCTGAAAGCCTCAGCCAAGGTCAACGCTGTCCATCGTCTGAAACCAACACAACGTAGTGCGGGCAAAGCCCGTGCAGGGGTGAGTATAAGCTACTCAGTAGGGACCCCGAGACCCCTGAAGGTCTCTCAAATCCACAAAGGATAAACCACGAAGAAAAGTAACAATAACGAAGTAACAACTGACATTGCTTAGGTATATGCCCATACATATACCTAAGTCATCAAATTCTGTTCGGCTCCAACACCGAGCCCAAGAACAACCCAATCCACAATGAAGAGTAAACAGTAAATCCACACAGATTATAACAAGTTTATGAAATCAACAGATAACAATTACACAGGTATATGCCCATACATATACCTAAGTTATCAAGCGACCCATCTCAATCATGAGGAATCACAAAGATCATTGACTCAGCTCAAACCAGGATTTTCATTAACGAAACCGAAAATGTTGAAGAGCCCCATCTCTGAAGTGTACAGTGGTCCTGTCACGACTCCGAGGTACTGCTCACTAACCTAAGACTGCTGAAGTACTCCTCCTGTCGAGTACCGCGGATCTGCTGCCAACTACCGGGCGCTCCGTCCGCTGAGGGTCTGCTGCCAAATACCGGGCGCTCACCCAGATAGCCTACTGAGGTACTCCTCCTGTCGAGTACTGCGGGTTTGCCGCCAACTACCAGGCGCTCCGTCCGCCGTGGGTCTGCTGCCAACTACTAGGCGCTCCGTCCACTGGGCTAGTCGACTCACTCCAAGTCGAGTCGGTCAAGCAGTCGTCAGGTCTCAGTCATCTACACGGTCTCCGTACTCCGCACGCACGTCTCCACCGTCGCGGGTCTGTCGCTACAACCAAGCGCTCACACTACGTAGAGAAACGCGGGTCCGCCGCTATAACCAAGCGCTCCACCGCCAAGGGTCTGCTGCTGCATCCAAGCGCACCACCTCTGTCAAGTACCACGGGTCCGCCGCTACACCCAAGCGCTCCACCGCTCAAGGTAAAAGAAGGTTCAGCTCACACAGGTTCGGTAGCACTGTTCCACGTAGGATCGCTGAGTGCTGTAGTCGTCATCGTCGAAACCACACAGGATCTCTGTACTGTCATCGTCGCAGTCACAGTAGCAGTCGTAGCAGTCGTAGCAGTCGCAGCCAGCACTAGGGTTCCCGCACACAGCAAGCTCGTTCGGAGGGTCCGCTCCACGAGCCGAGAGGCTGATACATCAACTGTCACAAAGACCAGAGTTGATGTATCCAAAAGTTCCGTATCGACAACAGGAACTCAACGCAACAGACGGCGCGTCGTTCGGACGCCCGGTCTGAGAGTTATTGGCATTTTTGTCTCCGGGGCCCGGTTGGTTTTTAAGGCAAAACCAACCCGACCGTACTCCACCTGCGTCCAAAGCTCGGGCGGAGTATGCCAAAAGATCCGTCTCACTAAGAGGAACACAACGCGACTGACGGCGCGTCAATCGGACGTTCGTGGCTCAAGATATTAGCGTTTCCGCTCCGAAGGCCCGGTTGATTTCGTGAACGAACCAACCCGGCCGAACTCAAAGTAATCCGAAACCTTGAGTGCGATATACCGAAACGACCGTCTCGATCCGAGGATCGCGTTTCCGCAGACGGTTCGTCATTCGGAGGTCCGAGGCTCAAGTTATGGGCCAAAAACCAATTCTGGTTCGAAACGGGGGGGTCCGGGTCTGGGCCGACCCGGCCCGACCCCCCCCCCCCCTGGGGCGGCGCGGCGGCGCGGCGGCGCGGAGGCCGCGGGGGCCGCGGCGGCCAGTCGCTGCGAGGTGGCGGCACGCGGGGGCTAAGCCCCGCGGTTTTCTTCTGGCGGCGCGGCTATGCCGCGCCGTTTTATTTAATTAAAAACGCCCCCCGCACGTGGGGGGGGGGCTTGCTGGAAACGAACCGGGGTGGGGGAGGCCGGCTGCCCCCCTTCCCTTTAATTAAAACCGCCCCCCTCATAAAGAGGGGGGTTTTGGGTGGCCGGGGGATTAATTCCCCCGGCTTTAAAGGTATCCGGCCGGCCAGCTGGCCGGCCGATTTTCTCCAACGGGGCCGGAAATTCCGGTCCCCCCTTCGGCTTCCGACGCCGGCGGCCCGGCCGCCGGTCTTCTCTTCCGCCGCGGCCCGGAACCGGCCGCGGTCTCCTCGTCCTGCCGCGGCCCGGAACCGGCCGCGACGTTCGTCATCCGGCGCGGTGCGACGGCACTGCGCCCCTTCGCCGTGCTTTGATATTCATTCAATGCGGCGCGACGGCGTCGCGTTCTTGTTGTTTCTTCCAAGGTGCGCGCGACGACATCGCGTAAGTTAAACGTACAATTATCCGCGTGCTGCGACGGCACCACGCCACCTTGCTTCTGCCCGCAGATAAACAACATGAATGATGGAGGGGGTTCGGCCGTGTTCATGCGGTCCGGCCCCCCTCACGTTAAATAATAGCACAACTTAAAAATAATCAAGTGTCTCACGTTAGACGTGCTAGATCCACGATCAAGAACGAAATAAATAAATATTGAATCAACAACCCCTACCTTGGTATAAGGTTCGAAGATTCGTCTACGCTCCGCGGAAGACGGCGTCGCGGAGGTCGGGTGTCGCGGCCATCGTTCATCAAATCCGTTGACGAAGAGTTATGCCCGAAGAGATACGTCGTTGGCGAATCTTCGTATGCCGACGAAGAAGGTCCGAGGAGGGTGCGGCGTTCCCTCTTGTTGACACCGAGGACGAAGAAGAGAGGCGTCGTTCTTCGTCGGAGTTTGGGCATTCTTCGTTCTTCGTCAGAGCTTGAAGATGAAGAAGAAGCTCTCCAAAAGCTCTCAAGGAGACAAACAAACAACCCATAATAAAATAAGATAACATCTTATTTTATTATTACAAAACACACAAGAATTTCAAAAGTTGAAATTCAAAAAGGCTTAACTCCCAAAATTAATTAAGTAACTTAAGTCAATTAATTAGGGGTTAAGTATGTTGAGAGAATTTGAAAAGATTAGGGTTTCGTGTGGGCCCCACCACACTTAATCCTCCCAAGGGAGGTTAAGTGGGTGTGGGTCCCACTTCCAACCTCCTTTGATAGGTTTTAACTAGTTATAATAAAATTGTTCTTCACAATTTTATTTAACTCAAACTAAAAACCCCAAAACTTAACTTTCAACCCGCAACAAACGCAACTCCCGAAAAGGTCTCTTTAAGCGAATATCGGCGCTGCGAGTTCATCGGTGCCCTCGGATTTCAATTCCGAGCACCGGATCAAAAGTTAGGAATTTCCGCTCGTTCGTTCACTGAACGTACCCGAGCCAAACTTCGGAAATTAATTCCGGGCACTCCGGGCCTCGGAATCAGGTGCCGTCTGAAACCGCGCTCTTGTAAAATTCTAAAGAAAATTAAGAAAAAATTTCCCTTGAATTTTACGGGTCTTTACAGGTTTGATGATGAATTTTACATTAACATAATAAAATTATAGTATATATAAGATACTAGAGTTATAAAGGATGTTTTTATTGAGGAGGTGTGGGAATGATAATAAAAAAATGAAATTGAATGAAAGTAAAATAGAAGGATTAAGGGTTTTACCTCTTGAATTATTCTCCTTGAGAAACTCTTTAAGGAACTTGTGTTAAGGTATTTTATTGTGACCAAAGGCTCTTGGACATGGGCTATATATCTTGGAAGAGGATTGAGAAAAAATTGGACAGGATTCATGGCTTTGGAGGTATGGGGAGAAGATGTGGTGAGGTGTGGTCTTCATAGCGGATGAGAGGAGCGTTTTTTGTTTATTTTATTAATTTGTTTACTATTTTGGATCAAGACGATGAATAGTTTGAACCTTATCGCTAAATAAATTAAAATAATATAGGTGAGTCCAATATTATGGGCTTAAATCAGCCATACATCATCTACGACTCAATAATTCAAGTATTTAGCTTATATAATAAATTACCGTATTTCACTGTTCACCAAAAATTAAACTATTCTAGAAAAATCCCAAAAATTCACCTTAACCAATTTTCAATGTTTATAAGTAAAAAATTAACTCCATTTTGTGAAAATAATTTTCTAAATATGAGTAATTTTATTTTAAATTAAAATCATAATTTTCTAAAAAAATACAAATTATAATATTATTACTGATTTTTTAACACTTTGTAAAATTAATTAAGGTGTCATAAAATTATCTTATATTCATAAGGAAAAAATTATTATTTTATGAATCTATTTTATGAAAATAATTTTTTTTAAATAATTATATTAGTTATAAAATTCTAAAAAAAATATGTTTTATAAATATACCAACACTTAATTTATCATTTTCAAAATATTTATTTACTTGAACTATGATTTAATTTTTTCATGTTTTCATTTATAAGATTCATAAGTTATTTATACTTTCATAGATGAGTTAACTATTATATTTTCTGAAATACTATTCCTAAGGGTCGCATTACTATTCCAAAGTTCAATTTACTATTTCATTTGTATATGTTCCTTAATTTATAGAACAATCATCTTATTTCATTCATTATTCATTTAAAAAGTTTTTTTGTGTTCTCTATGTGATTTTATATGATTTATATTGTATGAAAGAATTTTTTGTGCAATGTAAGATATCAAATGAATTGAATTTATTTAAGAGGATACAGACTATAAAATATTGGGGTGTTATATTATATGTAAGTATAATCACACATAGATGAGTGGTTCTCAGGGATGCGTGATACAGATAAATAACTATTATCATGGACATGCAGACCCTTATACATATAATCAAGGAAATATATGATTCAGAAACCATTATTTATTAAATAATTATTTCTTCATCTCATAAATTAGAGTAATTAAATAAATGTATAAAAATACTAGACTTTTATTGGTCGAACTCACTAATGATCAATATTCATGCAATAAACTTGTAAAATGACATTAAATTTACAGATAATTCAACTTGACGTAATAAATTATAAATTCAAAGAAATTAAACTAATTTCAATTCATAAATACTTTTTCACACGGTCTTGAAAATTATTTTATTAAATTTAAAATATTTTAAAATATTTTTTTAGAAAATTTCATGAACCTTTTGGATTCTACAATATTTAAAACACCTAAAAGGGTTTTAGGAACTATTAATAGGTTCATGTGTGACTATTCACATATTGGTTACTATCCCCATAGATGTATATATATATATTTATATGTTTTAATATATATCTAGTGTATACATATATATTTGTTAAAAACCATGGAAGACCCTCCATCCACCTGATGAATAGTAACCATGGGTTACTATTCATTGGGATTAAAATATTATATATACATATATAGATTTTTTTAGTCCAAAAATTATTTCCTTAATCTATGGATGACCTTAAACCAGTCTTCTGAACTCATTTAGATTCACTACTAGTGGAGTTGTGACCATATCAACAACCCATACTTGAATTCATGTAAATTTATTTATAAATTAGCTTAATAAGTCACACAATTTCTTTGATACCACTTATTGGTACTAGGTGTGAAATATAAGTGTGTGAAATTGGGAAATAAAAAATTTTACAATCGAATTGATGTCAAAACGTCAACTCTGACACGGTGCACCCATTTAACAACATGAGTAACTAGTTTAAATTAAATTATTCCACCAAAAAATTAAAATTAAAATCATACATCATTCGATTTTGATTTATATTTTGTCTATTCACTACCAGAGATCATTGCTTGAAGGAAGAAAATCCAAAACCCACTAGATTCTCCATAAATTTCCTTAAACAATTATCAATCCTTCATATTCATACTCTAGGTTCTAGCATAGAGAAACATAGTTCTTTTTTATGTTGACACATTCATGAGATCAATATTTGCTCAATCGAGGATATCATTCTTGAATCGAGTGCTCCCTAAACTTTATTTCAATCTTTAGAACACGAGGGATGGGATAGAGAACCTCCCAAAATATTGGAATGAATATTACCATTTATTATGGTTTAGTTTTAGCTTATATAGGTTGGTTATAACTTTTTAAAATTACATTTAATTCCTTAAACATTTCAATCCTTACAAATAAACCCTATTGGGCACTTATAACCTTACAAACATTTGGAAAATTTCATAAAAAAATTATCACATAATTGTTAAATAAAAACTATGTTACAAGATAAAATATAATTCATTAACATGATTATTCTCTCCCAAAAATATTAAATGAACCTTGAATAATAATATTCATTCATTAAATATTTTTTTTGTATTCACTTAATAACTTATTAATACCATATGTAACTAAATTTAACCACCATTATTCGAAACTTGAATAATAATGATTTTAATTATTTCAAATGATTGATTAAACTCAGATATATCCCAGTACACACCATGGGGTCCTCCATATCCTAAAATAAAATTCATTATAATGGTCCATGCTTTTGAATACATTATGTGTGTGACTCTCTAGACTCTTACCTTGATAAAAATGTGTAATTATCATAGAATAGGAATGGATTCTAACAATCCATCAAGACCCATAATGAGATAATGTTTTGCCATAACAATAATAACCACCTACAAACACACACTATGTAATATAATATATTTTTCTCATGATATCTCATAAATAAGGATGAAAACTTTGTTTCATCATCCTTTCTCGCTTTATTATTTTATAACCATATTGGACAAAATTACCTTCTTCTACCATGACCATGGATTTAGTGAATGTACTACCATTTTTTTCAACTTCAACTGTTATATGTCTTCCTTTGAAAAATGATTTTTCATATCTTAATTATTCAATCAATGAAATACAACTAATGACACACCCAACACAAGATACCTCATTAAGATATAAATATCATGATTTTTATCTTTTGTCAATGTATGCAATCAAATAGTACACATTAATAATGATCTCATGTCAAGAGACCAATACATATTTTTGTAGATAGGAACAAAAAATGACACCTGATATATGTAGTGTTTCTATTGGTGGGATAGTTCTCATGATCTCCTCCACTCGAGATCACCAACTGTGAAATTCATGAGAAAAACTATCAATAATTATGATCCCCAACACCTATTATTTAGACATCATTTTTGTCCCATCTGTATGATGTATCTAGACCATAAAAAAGATGTTTAAGATCATTTTCATAGTATCTCTAGGTTCTCATTATAATTAGGAACTAATATATCCTCTTGATGTGAAAAATATTCTAAGGTAATTAACATATAAATAGTGGACAGAAAATCTTTAACACTATTATGGAAAGAATACATCATGTATAACTCTTTGTAACCAGGACATGGTAATAAAAAACTAATATTCATGTTAGGATTAGGGAACTATTTTTCACAAAATTTTTAATTAGTAGGTCCTTTTAATTTATTTAGTTTGATAACTCTAGGTAGTGTGGAATTAATTTAGTCCTATTTTGTAGTGATTTTTTGGGTTTTCCCTGACTAATACTGGCATGATGTCTATTTCATACTTCACTAGACTCAAACTAAGTAATATAATTAAATATTTATAATTATAATACTCATAGTATAAAAAAAATATTAATAATTTTTTTTAAAATTAAATTCAAGGTTTAGTACGAGAAACACTCCATTGCATTGTGAAGTATTTTATGTAAAGAGGAAATAAGACCGTAGTGGGTCTTCATAGAGGGATACAATATAGACACCATTTTCAGTGTGAGATTGATAAGATTCTATATTAGGTAACTAAATTTCACATCAATTCATTTGACCATTTTGGGTGTAGATTTTATGTCACTAAGTGACATAATTATTTTAATGGCAGCAGTGTTCTTGTACTTGTGATTTTATTGGAGAAATGTTACTATGAATATAGCAACATCAAAGCTTTTTAGTATCCTTATGCACATTTGATCACAAAAAATTCTTTTTTACTCTTATCTTGAGATAAATTCATTGATCCAGTGTATCAAATATAGTATATTATTATCTTCTACAGTTATTTATGGATGTATAAATGTGAATATCAAAACATTAGTCTATCTAATGAAGCACCTACACTTATACCAAACATTAATAAATTATGACAAAGAGGTAGTATGGAGTCAGACAATAGTCAGAATGAGATAAATTGACCCCACAAACAGACACTTTAAAAGGTGTGATTTATGTATCCATAAAGTTCACACCATCACACATTTCACTAGATGTATAGGAAAATAATTTAATAATACACATGATTTATTTTTTACTCAAACTGTTAATGGTAATGTAATTTTAAGTAATGGTTTGATTTTTCTATAAATAAAATGTCCACATAATTTCATTTTTTATTATTCAACCATATTATCTGATAAATAACTTAATTTTAGAGTCACAATATAATAGGTTATTGTAACTGAATGGTTTTTATTACTCAATGTATTATATAGAATTATTTATATGTTATATATTTAAATGGGGGGAGCTCTCATATCATCCCAACAGTTTCATGTCTTATTTGACATAATGAAGTAATTCCCGATTTGGAATTTTATTTTCTAGATATCAAATCATTTTCAACATGAAACACATCTGAAAACCATTTTTCCATACCTCTGATGTGTTGGATTTTATGGAATCACTATGTGTGACTTCAAAACGATTGATCATCATTTGATTGTTGCACTGGTCAAGAAATGATGACCAGATACACACAATTTCCATTTTCCAAAGGCGGAGATAAAGATTAATTTAGAGGATATATCATACATATTGGATCTACTTATCCATGGTCTGAAGGTTATGGGTGAAACATTGGATACTGGTTTGATGTTTCACATCATTTAATAAACATTGAGTTTTTCAGATGACCATTTATTTCTCCAGGTGGACGATTGTGCATGGGTTAGCTGGATGAGAACCTTTTGGTGATTCATAATGGTTCTGATGTGTTGAAACTTTTTGGAACACACATCCATATATTATGTGGATACACACAGGCACACCATGTGTTGACTACTCTAGTACCATATTATAGAAGATGTAATTACCATTACATGAGGATTTGAATAGTTTGACTATGCATATTTGGGGCTCAATTATATTATCATATCAATATTAATACCTTTGTACAACATGTTAAGAGGATTAACACAATATTATAGGATGTTTCATTCTTTTACTATTATGGGAAATCATGTATTTTCAAATAATTGATTTTAATGTTATCACACCACTTTCTCATCACCCTATAGAACATCCCCACTGAACCATGATAGGTTTCTGTATTATAAACTATTACACTCATAGGTAGGAATTTATTCATTTGACCAAACTATAATTCCCATTACATAGAGTTTTGGGATATACATGCCCAATACTCTATTTTTCAATATAGATATTTCATTGGATGAATCCAGCTATTTGATCAGGGTGAGTGTGTGTGTTTTTAATAATGCTACGCTATCATGTACCTTATGTTCCATGTGATAGGCCTCCACCAGGTGGGCTTTTAAAAACATTCATTATATATTTTTTAATTTTATATTTTTTATTAACCTATTATTTAATTTGAAGTCAATGTATTTGAGGGACCTTATACACATATCCCATCCTCAAGAGGAAGAAGTTTTTACTTGTGATGTATTTCATATCACTCTGGTTGTTCTCAGATATCCTCTGATTTCTATATATAAGAGTGTCTATGTTGAATATAGATAGATGTATCCCAATCCACCTGCATCCCCTAAGGTAATTGGGGATTCTTATGTGCCTAATGGTATGATTGAGGAGGATGCTGATGATTCACCTTCTCTTCCACCAGCTAGACAATGATAGAGATGGGGACAGAGACAGGGACACAAATGAGGATATGGAAAATAACTTCCAAGAGAGAGTCCTGTACCACATAGAGAGGATCATGCACATACGGGATACGATCCTTCACAATAGGGATATGATGATGCACTCTATACATTCACTCATGTATCTAATATACCATTATCATCTAAAACATGTCATGTGATCGATTCCCCTTGATGTCCCAAGGGGTGGGTCCGGAAAATTCTATCATAGTTTCTACAACACTCGAGATAAATCCCACCATTGTTGACTTATTTAATCATTCTATATCATTATCATAATATTTATGGGATCCTACCTGTAACACATACTTATTGATATATTTGTACACATATTGTGCCACAGAGTCCACTACATGATACATTAGAGAGTCATCTACATAGAGCATGGAGGAGGTACCCATAACACAACATATTTAGGTGTCCACGCTAGAAAATAATAAATAGAGGCAGCAACGCCACAACCGTATGTGACCTTTATTGTGGTAGAGGCAGCATATGAAGGGGGACTTTATCATGTAGCTGGAACAGAAAAGAAATATCGATGATGAATCCAAAGCGTCCGTGAGGTTCATATGCTGAGTTATGGAATAGAGAGGTGATGGAATTGATATTTTTTATTCTAAGGTATTATATATATATATCTAATTTTTGAAGTAATTAAGTTTATTTTTAGTATATTCATTTTGAAATATTTTTTTAGAATAAATTAACAACTAAAATTTTAATTACTTGATAAATTTAAATAAGTAAACTATATACTTATATAAAATTAATCATGTTAAATTATTACATCGATGTTCATATGTTTATTTTAGTAAGCGCAATTTCTAAATAAATTTTCCAAATCACTTAACAACTACAATTTTTATTGCTATAAATTTCATCAAGTGAACTATATACTTTTATAAAATTATATAAGGTAAATGAATACATCAATATCTATATGTTTATTTTACTTAACACAATTCACGAATAAATCAAAAATTCAATTTCTAATACAACTTAACATACAATTTTATATTAAAATTTCATTTTATAAATTTATTTAATGTATTTTATTATTATAGTATTATGAGTTTTATATGAACTTCTCCATTTTCAAGGATCATAAATTTAGTGACTCGAATTTTTCCCGATCAAGACATAACTAACACATCAGGGTTTTGAGTCTTAGGGAATCCCAAGGGAAAATAGTAAATTTACACATGTACACAACCTTTGAAAAATATTTTGAATGTTCCAATGATCCTAAGGTGCAGTTTTTACCCCTGATTCGAGATGTCACAAAATTTTGGGTGTTCAATTTCCATGAGGCATGTTTTGTAGGTAATAAATGTTCTAACATAAGAAAGGGACACTGAACACACTTGTATCATAATAGTTTCAAAAAATAAAAATATGAAATTTTTAAATGATTAAAAAATATTAATAATAACTATAAAACAAGAAAATAAAATAAATTAATTTGAATAACAATTACAATCATTGTTAAATAATAAAACAGATCTCCAATGATTAATCAACAATCCAAAATTACAGTATTAAAAGATCAATTCTAATGAAGTGGAATAAAATAAATCATAAGATATGAATAATTAATATTAACTAAAAATATTCAAAAAATAGTTTCATGCTTTTCATTTTTGTTTCCCCCCTCCAATAATGAAATAAAATACAAAATAAATATTTATTTCAATAAAATAGATTATCAAACTATTAAATTTTAAATAAATAAATAAATAAATGTATTTAAAATTATAAAAAATATATTTATAATAAATATAATTATATATGAAACATTTTAATAAATATAATAAATATATTTATAATTATAAAAAAATAGAAATACATTTACGTTTATGATATAAAATATATAATAAATTTAACTGCATTTAGTTTATTTTTAAAATATATATTCAAAATAAATTCAATTATATATGACACAATTTTTATAAATATAACATATATATTTATAAAAATAAATATATTTTTAATTATAATAGTTAGAAATAAATTTATATAATTATAAATAGTACCATATTATAATATATTTACATCTTTTATATAAAATATATAAAATATATAATAAATATAATTTTATTTATTATATAATTATATTCAATATATTTATATTAAATATAAAAAGAATATAAACCACCAAGATCATGACATCATTTCGTGCTCTTACCATGGGTCATGAGAGTGTGGAATCCTTGCATGCTCTTCGAACTCACTTCTATAAATAAATTCACTGACAACTAAAAATATTACATAAGGGTATTTTAGTCCCACTCTATACTAGCCCGCATGTACTCATTAGTGATCCATAATAGTATATCAATAACTCTATATCCCCCTTGGATCTCCATCCTAAGCTGTAATGTACCAAAATTCTATAAATGTAATTTCCTTATTATTATATATAAGTATGTCAAACACATGGAACATAAAAAAATTATGACAACATCAATTAATTATTTCATTAATTGAGAATATTACATTTATTGAATAAAAATATTCATGATAATAAAAAATATTATAATTTATATATATATATATATATATGTTAACATAAAATTACTAGATTTAGAAAATTAGGATTATGTTGACCCTTAGACACATTAAAACCCTTAAAAAAATTGAATGAAAATATAAAAAATTAGTAATAAAATAATCATTTGAGAAATGTATATCCTTAAGTGTAATTGATGTGAATAATGAATGAATGAATTAATAGATATTTATAGGAGGTATTATGATTACTGGAATAGTGTTATGACCATTGGAATAGTAACATGAACATTAGGAATAGTAAAAGGACTGTTAGAAGAGTAAATTGACCTCAAAATAGTAAAATTTAATATAAATAATATTTACCATAATTAATATAAATACCATAAAATAAATATCAAGAATAAAAAATCAAAGCAATTATAATCCTTTATTATAATAATTTTCATTTTAATGTATTCCGTTAAAATCATAAATATTATTTAAATAATTATAATTACCTATATTATAAAACTATGGAGATAAAATTAAATTTATTTTTAAAATCATCACTTAAAAATTAGGTTAGGGTGAAATTTTGAGAATTTTCTAAAATACTTTATTTTTCAGTGAATAGAAAAAATACAGTTTTTCACTTGCAGTATATTTTTTGGATTTATAAATATGTTATAATGATGAGATAATTAATAAAACTAAATAAACCACCAAAAATAAATTATTTTTTCATTATTATTTATTTCAATTAATTTAAATGATTTTTTAAACATTCAAACGTCTTTCTAGAGTCTAAAGTGGAAATTAAGATTTTAGAAACATTATTTTCTGGAAGATGAATTTTCCCATTCACAAAGTAATATAAAATAATATGAAGTTATATTCCTAAACTCAAATATGTCAAAAAAACCTTCTTAATATTAAAAAACATGATTTAAAACCCTGCTTAAGCCAACTTGTTTTCATTTTATTCAACCCATATTTCCAAGACCTACATTTAGAAATTAATAAACAATCCCCCATTTTTTACAAATACCCATATATCCACACGATTTCATTCACTCCCAAGACATTATGCATGAAATTACCCTCATTTCCGCTCTCTAGAGACTTTCTAAAGAGTTTATAAGGCTCCAAGGAACTCTCCTAAAACATTAAAAATCTATCTTATATGGTAAGGGATTCTCTTCATATAATTTTATCCCAAGTAATTCCTCTGTAGTTAGTCCTCTAATTTCAAAGTTATTATATTATCATTAATTTTATATCATTCGCTTACTTAATGTTTTTTAATTAAATAGAGACTTCCATTCTCTCTCATTAATCTCATCCCATAAACCACTTTATATACCTGTTATGTTGCTAAAATCATCCTCTGATTCTTCATTCCTTTATTTTTATATTATGAATACCCAAACCTATTTTTGATTTAATGGTATTAATATATATGATTATACATTATTCATAAGGTAGTTACTTGTATTAAATCCACATTCCTTTCTTATTGGATAAAAATGGTTAATTTTTCATGTCTCTTAGAACTTATATACTCAATGATTTTAAATAAAACCCATTCGTTATCATAAACTAGTTATTAATGAAATGATTTATTATGATCTAAATAGAACACAAGAATTAATATATATTATGGGTGTTAACTATTATCACTAAGAAACATTGGGTAAATAATTAATATTTAGAGGTGATATGTTTTATGATACCTTGGTGAATAACCTTGGTAATATGTCTTATGAAAACTTAGTATTGGACCTTGGGGATATGCTTATTAATGACTCATTTTTTGTATTTTAGCCACATTTCTAGGTTATATATAATATAATTATAAATATGGTCTTATGATACATATCATGTTTTATCTATGACGACTACTTCTGTACCATTTCCTTTGTCTAACCATTACAAGGATTTCTTCTCACCCTTTTATATTTATGTATATACCCAGGAAATGACTTCTAGTTAAGTGAACTAGGATGGAATAATAAATGATTTTTTAAATAGGATTAAATAACATTTATATTTATGTTTTCCCTATGTACTTCATCTATTATGTATCTTGTTTCCAAAACACTAAACCTCAAAAGGTCCTTTAAAGTTATTAATGTAATATTTTTCTTAGAAAGTATGCTAAAAGTCATGTATTAAAAAATGAAAGTTTCTATAGTTGGTATCAAATGAAATTTCTAGTTATGTGTGGAAATTATGATTAGAAAAAATTAGTAAGAACTATAGGGATAAGTCTCAAATTTAGAAATCATCCAAAAATTTAGGTAAAGTATAAACTGTGTGGTCTCCAAGTAATGAAATTCAAATCTGCATTCTACAACTAGATGTAGATCTAACACAATTATACCTAGTGATAATAACCTTGAAAATGAGGATTGGGTATTAACTAGATTGTCACTAGGTGCACTAAAAATATGCCTTGTTGTATAGCTAGTTCGATACTCTTTATGAATATTCTTTGGATCATTACCTGATTTTTATTAACCGTTATAAAGTGTATATAGATAAAAAAATTTAATATTAAAGCATATTATCCTATATGTATGTAATTAGAAAATTTTAGGATTAATATTTCCTTCAAAAATATTATTATAAGAGTTATAATAGTAAAAAATTCCTTAGTGTTCTTCTTCAATAAAATGGTTGGAAATAAAAATAATCCTGTAAATAACAGATGCAATGTAAAATGTGATGAACAACTTTTTGAAATGGGGGATTCAAGAGTAGAAAACTTCATGATGATGTTATATTTGTCATATTAGTTTATGAAAAATTTCCTAAACCTTGTATAAAATATAACTTCACTAAGGAAGAAAAAACTAGCATTTGAACCTTTAATGCATCAAAACTAGCTATTTTTATTGGGACCTCATATCTAATGATTGTGGAATAGTGGATCAATAATACAGAAAAGATATTTCCTACTCTAATTTTTTTGAGAAATTTAATGTTACATTAGTATTATAACTCTTAGAGGGAGAGGATGACCAATTGTGGACATTGATCAAGAACACAAATCCAAATTATGAGGTTTAAGACATAGAGTGGGAAGACTTCAAAAAAATTATTTTTCAACCATTAGTTTCCTTAAAACCTAGGAACTAGGATAGAGAGGGAATTCATTGAGATGATGCAAATGGAAAATGAATCAGTGGGGAATTATGAGGTAAAATTTTGAAGGATTCCCTCACATGCTTCTGTATTTTTATTGATTTTGATAGAAAGATCGATCAATTATTTAGTGGGATAACACAAAAATTATGAAAACTTCTTGCAATCCTAGACTTTGGGAGTTATAAGTAAAATTTATGATGTGTCATCAATCTGGAAATAGAGTTTTTAGATGCATAGGGGTCTCATGGACTGAATAATAATTAGAGGAGTATGGATCTAAATTTTGGAATGAATTTTGGCCAAAGAATATAAGGAAAGAAACAATAACTTCCCAAATTCCATAATTATGGGAAAAATTATTTGGGTAATTTTCCTTAAGGAAGTATAAATTGATACAAGTGTGGAATAGATCTCCATATATATCAAAATTATCATCGATATGTATGTATTCAATATATGAATACTAATGAAAAAGGCAATATGGTACAAGTACAACATGTAGTATAATGCTAAATGTGTGGGTAACATGAAAATTTATCTAATAAATATCAAAATAAGAAGACAATGAAGTGAAACCACAAATAAAACTAGTATATTACAAGGGAGAAATATTATGCTTTTTTAAATCATGATGGATAAATTTTACGTTTTTAATGATGCTGTATAAGATACAAACATCATACCCTCAAATCTATCATGTACATTATTTGACTCTGGAAAAAAAAATTATTTTATTTCATTCATATTTGCAAATAATATTAAGTAAAACCCTGAACTACTAGTGGGAGAGTTTTTAATTAAAACTATTTAAGGAAATATTAAAGCATCAAAGATATAAAAGTATTCCAATATCAAATTGTTGAGTACAATCTCCCCGCAAACCCATTAGTCATTCAAATGGAGAAATTTGACATAATAATAAGGGTGTATTTATTATCAAGTATAATGCCAATATTAGCTATATAGAAAGGATATTTCAATTTTCTTGAAGGGATAACTTGATATTTTCTTTAAGTGATAAATATACAATCCCAAAAATTTTTAAGAACCACCATAATTTTCTTTTTTGTAGAAATGATTAGTGAATTAGAACAAGAAAGGGGAAGTATAAAAATAGGAAGTGTAGCCATTTTTTGGTGATAAATTATTGTATATAATAAATAGTAACCTAGACCTCCACTATAAATAAAGGTATTGTTCTAAATTGAATTCATACTTAGATATAATCTAATATCAAAGACCCCATATGGAAGGACATATGATGAATTATATGAATTAAAGAAGCAACTTCAAGTTCATTTGTAGAAGGGTTTCATTTGACCAAGTGTGTCTCCTTAGGGAGTGCCTATTCTCTCTATGAAGAATAAGTATAAATCAATGCAGCTATAAATCGATTATAGATAACTTAAATAGATCACAATGAAAAAAATTTACCTCTTTCAAGGATTTATGATTTTTTGACCAGCTTCATGGGGCTCAATTCTTCTCTAAGATTAACTTCCAATTAGGGTATCATAATCTAGGAGTGAAGAAATAAGATATCATGAATACTTCCTTATAAACAAGATATATAAATTATGAGTTTTTTTATTCCCTATTTATTAACTAATGAACATTCCATATTTATTAATTTAATGAATAGAGTCTTTAGGGAATACCTTGATAAATTTTTGGTTGTCTTTATTAAAAATATTATAATATATTATAAATGTTTTGGGGAGCATTAGGATCATTTAAGGGTCATATTGAAAACCCTATGCAAAGATAATATTTTTGTAAAATTCATAAAATGTGAGTTTTGTTTATAAAAGTCACATTCTTAGGTCACATTATGACTAGTGAAGGAATCTCAGTTTAACCAATGAAAATAAAGGCTATAGAGGAGTGTCCATACCCAATAACAACAACTACGATTTATAGTTTCGTTGGTCTAGAAGAATACTATAGATGTTTTGTAAAAAACCATTCATGCATTTCTAATCAACTAACCATGTTTAATTGAAAAGGATTTTGGTTTATTTGGATAGAGGATTGTAAATAGAGTTTCTAATAATTTAATAAGAGGTTGTACAATGCACCTATGTATCATTGTTGAGACTTTGATGTGAACTTATGGGAAATTGAAAAGTGATTTCCTATACACCATGATAGTTAAAGCCTCATGGATATAATTATCCTAACAATGATTTATAGTTAGCTACAATTATCATTACATTAATTGTATGAAGACACTCTCTTTATAGGGAGAAGTGTGATACATACACTGACCATTAATGACTGAGGTATATATTCACACAAAAAAACTGAACAAGAGATAAAGGAGATATTTGGAAATTCTTAAGGATTATTATTGTTCAATCCATTATCACCCTTGAAAAGAAAACAATGTAATTAATGTATTGAGTAGGAAATACCTCCTATATCTTGCAATGATGAGGATTGATGGAGGCCCATTAATCAAAGATATGGTAAAGATAGATTTGTAATTCATAAGGAAAGGGACATCATCAATTCTATCCTAAATGATTTCCCAACCATCATTACTAGATACGATCAGTACACCATAAAAATGATCATAAGTTATACAGTAAATACTATGAAAAATTGGAATATTTTTTTGTTCAATATTGACCCAGAGGGAGTATAGAGGTTTGATACAAGGCTATGTATCTCATATGATCCAGAGTTAAAGATAGATCTAATGGATGAAGCTCACAAGTCAAAATAATCTATTCATACTATAAGAACCAAATTATATAATCATTTGGGAGATCATTATTAAGGTATAACATAAAAATCACATTTCTGATTATACTGTAAGATGTTTGGTATGTAAAAAATTGAATCTTGAGCAATAACTACCCAAAAGAGTCATGTAATCACTACTCATACCTATATGGAAGTTTGAAAACATTAATTTGAAATTTTTTATTATCATTACAAATAAATCTAAGGGAAAAAATTCCATACGGGTAATCATTGATAGATTAAAAATGTATACTCATTTTATCACATTACAAGAGGATTTCTCCGTTGGGATCCTTGATCATCTATATTGTCAAGAAGTGGTGAGACTTCATGGGGTTCCATTATAAATTGTTTCATACCATGATCCAAGATTTACTTATAAGTTATGGAGGATCCTTAAAAATGGTATAAACAAAAAATTTAACCATAAAAAACCATCATCTATAAAATAATGTGTTGTTAGAGAGGAATATTAATACATTAAAATAAATATTATGGGTTATAAATAGAGCTGGGATCAACATATTCCAATTATTTAATTAAAAAATAGCTACAATTTTCACTCATGTATTAAAATTAATCCTTATCAACAACTCTATGGGAATTGGTATAGAACTCTAACATGTTGGGATGAAGTTGGAGAAGGAAAACTATTTGGGCCAAAAATTGTGAAAGATACTATGATGAAGATGTGAGTGATTCAAAAAAATATTAAGGATTCAAATAGTTGTAAAAAAATTAGGTGGACAATAGAATAAAGGATTTAGAGTTTCATGTTGGGGATCTGTAATTCCTCAAAATATAACCATGGAAACGGGTCATGATATTTGTAAATAAAGGGAAACAAAGTTCAAGGTATATTGGACAATTTGATATTCTAGATAATTGTAATGCCCTGACCCCATCTACCCAGAGTCGGTGCACTACTTCGTAACATTGGCATGGTCACAAAAGATCAAGTCTCGAAAGACCGATTAGTTTAGTAGCCATGGAAACACTAGATATATTCGTAAACGTTACATTACATCATAAAGTGAAAAACTACAATAACAAAGTCTCCATAGTCCACACTCATATCCACTTCTGACTATCTCTGCAGGTCATTCATAAAATACTTCTTCACATCCTGGAAAATATTAAAACATTGAAAGGGGTGAGCTCAAATGCTCCATAAGGACAACAATATAGCGGAAACTTTTATAAGAAAACATAAGCATTTAAGGCAATGTATAACTAAAACAAAAGCCTTATTGAACTTGAACATCAGCATAATATGGAAAAAGTAAAATAAAATAATGCCATTACATACTCACATGGATATTCTACTAGACTAATAATCACGTGAAATATCAATAACCACTTTCGTAATGACGGAATGAAAAATGCCAGACTATCATAACCACATAGCCAAGGCCTCGTGCCAAGACTACAAATAAGATTTTGTCAAGGCCTTGTGCCAAGACACTAGTTTGTCTCATGAGACCTACCGATGCATCGAGGAGCTATAGCGGGCTCCACCCATCACTTATTAAGTCCAATTCATTCCTCATATGAATAGGTTTAAACATATCATAAACCATAACATAATCGTATCACATAGAACATGCATAAAGGAAACATAACATTTCCACATTTCAATCACAAGATATCAATACAACACATTGATATAATAAAAACGCTTTCAAAACCATTTTCAAAACCAAAATAAAAGAAAGTTAAAACATTGTATTTATTTTTCATTAAAAAAAGTGATGGCTTGTAGGGGAAGCCGAAACTCAAATAATGGTCACGGCGGCGGAGAAGTCGTTGTCGCTGCATAAGTACGGAAATAAAAACATTCCCTTTTTGTCGGTTAGTAAAACGCTTCGTAAAAAAAATATTCCTTTTGAATAAACGTAAAAGTCAAAGGGGTTTATACACTGTATAAAAGAAATTTGTGTATAAAACAAAATATGCCTCAATGAATGGAGATTGAGACGAAGTCCCTTAAAAAGATCATTTTTAAATAAAATATATCTATTATGTGTAATCACTATATTTACACATAAATAAAGTATAAATACAATATAAAACATAATAATATCATGACATAATTTGAAAGTAAGAGATTAACCCAAAGAATGGAAGTTGGGTTATGAAATTCCCTTACCTCATGTCTGACTTGACTCAACCATTCTTTAACCTCCTGAATAATAAACTAGAGTTAATATATACCTTATTAAGAACCATTTTCAATTTCATTATCCTTTTTATATCACTTATTACAATGATATGAACATTATGTAATTATTTAAGTTAATAACGGTCGTTTTGTCGATCTTTGGTACTTGTGTCAACAATAACCTTCTTATAATTACAAGTTGTTCATGTGGTGAAATATACATTATATCCAGAATTATATTCATGATGTAGATATCATATATATCATATATACAGTATATACATTCATTCATAATGTCACGTAACATTTAGAGGTAAGAAATGAAATGCACCATTCATGGAGACGGTAAGCCGTACGTATGCATGAACGCTACTTTCATTTCTATTTCGTATTTAATGGAATGAAATCATAATTATATAAATTTATAATATAATTACAGTATAATATAGTGTATAATACCATTTAATCCATCCTTTATACATCCCACATATGGCATTAACGATTCAAATCACATTGAGGGGGCGGTAGTCCGCACTTCCTAAAATGAAATTATCGCGTTTTACCCATAATAGAAATCATAAATTATTCCATAAATGAGAAATAAAGAAGCATAAGTAAAACATAAACATATTTTATATGATATATAAATATAGTTACATCTTAATGGCCACCTTTTAAGGTGTTATATGAGTGTTGAACAATCATCGTTTCGTGAGGCAGAAATTCGCCATCCACAGAAACCGTATGTTCTTTAACCAATAGATGTAGGTGTGTGTAAGTGTAGCTCGAATACTTCTTATAACAACATCCTAGTATATTTAGGATACTGGTGTTGTTACAAAAGAAATGAATAAGAAGAGTTTAGGGGGTTGGAGAAGAAAAATAAAACAAAACAACATTAGAGAAGACATTACCTCAAAATCGGGTAACTCTTTTTGATTTGAGCCAAAGACTTCCTTGGGAAGAGTTCTGCCCAAAGTAAGGATTCTAGGAGTAAGAGTGGGAAGTTGGAAGAGTATTTGGGCCGAGGTTGGCTGAGCCAAATGGCTTGAAAGTGTAAATTTGGTGGGAGAGGTGGGGGCCTTTTATAAGTGGAGAGGAGGGGCACTTTTGGAAAGATTGAAATGTTATATTATTTCACAATGCTTTTCAGATTCTAAAGGTCCCACACTTATATAATTCGAGGCTAAGGTGATAAGGTTTCGAAATCTCCTCATCCAATAGGCTTTGGACAAGTGTAAGCCTCGGATTTTGCATTATCTTCTCATTTTATTTAAATCGTTAAATAATGAGGTCATCGCTGCTTCATAATGATGTCATAAATAATTTAATTTATTTAATGTATAAAAATTATAAAAAAATACTATGATGTAGGAAATCTTTTTATATTTCTAATAAATATTTATAGTCAAAATTTGGACTTGTGTAAACCCACTTAAAAACTGTTTTAGTAAAATAACTCATGTTTGTGTCAATTTAATTTTAACATTAAATAAATATATATTTATGTTATTTTCCAACTAAAGTGGCTCCATGGGGTCCCCAAGTTGACCCATGGGTTGTCTTGGTCGTCCATGACTCATCCAATAGGAGTAGGACAAGTTTCATGCTCATCTCATATTACTAAGACATTATTTGTACCTTAAACTACACTAATTACCTCTAATCGCGATTAAGAACTTAAAAGTTACTATTCACCAAAAAATTATTTTAATCTCATTGAACCACATTTTACTTCTTAATGACAACCATGTATGTCGGATTTTTGAAAATCAAATCACAGAAGTGGTAATATTTCATTTAAACGAAAAATCAGTTATTTAACTACCACTTAGTGTTTTCACTATTCATCAAAAATTGAAGTTTTTCAGAACAAGGCCAAAATTTTACCCTAAGCTATAATTGATATTCCGAATTCAAAAATGATGTCTATTTTACAAAATTCCAAACATATAAGTTTCATTAATAAATTTTATAATTAATTCCCGCTGTTACGACAAATAGCGTGTTTTTAAGAAACAATTTATATCAAAAGATTGGCAATTGTTTATGTCCAATTTCAATGTTAAATTAATTCTAATGACCACCATTGGATAAAATGGTAAAAATATATTCTAATTATACCTTAAAACCACTAAATAGTATAATTTATCACAATAAATTATTTTGATTAAAAAAAGTTGTTTTAAAGTATTTTTCACTATTCATAAAAATTAGAAGTTCTCAGAAAAATACCAAAAATTCAACATAGGCTAATTTCGATATTCCGAATCCAAAAATGAAGTCCATTTTGAAATATAAAATTTCTATAATTTTAAAAAGTGGTTATTACTATTCATAACGGCTACTTTGATTAATCGTGGTGTTTTAGAACTCGAAGTTGCGTACAATGCAAGCTATTGCATTATTGAATGAGAAGCGTATCGTGGAAGCTCGGGGTGTTACATTCTCCCCTCCTTCAATAAATTGCGTCCTCGCAATTTGAAATTTTTCTTTGAAAATAAAAGGTTGAAAGGAGAAAATACCTTTGTGGAAAACCCACATCGGAAATAAGATTAATGAAATTTAGCCTTAATAAGAGGGAAAGGGAAATGAAAAAGTCACCACCCAATTATGATCTCGATTAGGAGAACATTGGTGGAAATTAAAGACATATAATTGGAGGAAAAACGTAAATATTTGTAGGGAGTGACTGAGGTCATCAATCACAATCAACAGTCAAATTGAGGGCCTCAATGACTTCAATCTATGTTGGTTTAAAATATCATCAGTTCAACAAGACATAAGGTATTAGGATAACACATTTTTTTGTTTTAATATCCATTTACTAAAGTTTAAGAATTAATTTATTCATTGAATAAGAGATAGGTATATATATATTTATGCTTGACAATTAGAGTTTCAACCTTCAACTCATCTTTCACTCAAAAAGAAAATAGACCTCAAAAATATTATACTTATCCTAATTGTATAAGGTTCCAAATTTAACACATACCATTTAGATTAGTAAAATTATTTTGTAATAACCAGGGACTTCCTGTAGGCTAGTGGTAGGAAATAAAGGCTTGTCGCACTATGGTTGTGGGTTCGATTCCTGCAGCTTTGTCCGACGCGACGGGTTATTCCCCACCCTACAGGTTGTCCTTTTCCTAAAAATATAGTACTATACTATTCCAAAAATAATCTTCATAAATGTTTTAACCTTAAACAATACTATCCAAAGATCAACATAATCCATTCCAACCTTTATAGTTATCCAAAATACCTTTGTCCAGATTTTCTCTAAAAGGTCTCTAAATTCCAAAATCAATTGTAACATCAGATTCCCCAAACAAATTAAAGTTTCTCTTTTGTCACATACTAAAAATATGATTACCTTCATCATATTAAAACCTTAATGAAAACAACATGTACTGCAGTACAATACTTATATATATATCACATTATTATAATAACCAGAATATAATCCATGAGTCCAAAAGCACCAATACATTAATTACTCCGCTTCAACTGTAGTAATAGCATAAGATTGTCCTTGATCCCTTGGCCTTTTCTGAGGTAAGTTTCCCTAACGCTTAGGACATTCATTTTCATAATGCCCCATTTCCCTACAATTGTAGCATTCAACTTTGACAGCCTCTTTCTTTCCCTTGCAATCACGAGCCTGGTTACCCTTTTCTCCACATTTATAACAAACTCCCATTCCTTTTAGGCACGTACCAGGGTGATTCTTCCCACAATTATCACATAATGGAAAATACTTCTTTCCCTTTTTCCCTTTATCTGTCTCTTGTTCCACCGTTCTCTTCTTCTCTTGCTTTACTTTGTTGTCATAGGACTTAGAGAATTCCTTTTCTGTCTTGATAGCACACGAGACAATATCTTCGTATGATGAGAAGGATTGTGATACTAAAGATCGACGGAGAAATGGTTTTAACCCATCAAAGAAACAATCAATCTTACTCCTTGGGTTACGTATATAATCGGCAGCATGCCTCACTAACCTTGTAAAGTTAGCCTCATACTTTGCGACATTCTCATCCTCCTTCTGCCTCAGACTCAGAAATTGCCTTTCCATATTTGCTCGATGGTCACGAGGAAAGTATTTTTCAAAGAAAAGCTCTTTGAACTCCCTCCATTCCATATTCGATACATCATCATCTTCCTTTGTGTTTTGAATCAGCGACCACCACTGATCGGCATCTCTAGTGAGGCGGTAAACTGCCATGACAACCTTCTCCCTTTCACTACTCCCCAAGGCATGGAATATTTTCTCTAAGGAATTTATCCATTGCTCAACTACTAATGGATTTGTACCCCCATTGAAGGTTGGTGGTTGTTGCTGCATGAAACGGTCTGGCATTGATCCTCCACGTTGCGGATCAGGGTTCTCCATACGAGTAAGGTTATTATTCATAACCTGAGTGAGTTGTCCCAGTATGGTAATAAGTTGATCATCACCAGTTGTATATCCATATCCACAATAATTATCTTGAGAAGGAGGGAAATACCTACACAGAGTGCGTGCATTGATACGGTTTCCATTTCTTCCACTAGGCGCCATTTCTAAACAATTTCATAAACTAGATCAGTTTATGAATCGAAATACATAATCCCATACTTATAAAACACTTAACATAAATTGAACTATTTATGGATATAATCCATAATCATAAAAAAATGTTTCCTTTGAGAAAGTATATACTCATAATCCTTCATAGTGGTTTGTAAAGAAAATGAGAATTATCCTAAGCATATCCCACGGGAGTGTCGTAACCAAGAGTGCAGCAAGGCCCGTTGTCGTGCACCAGTTCCCGTTCGAGTCTAGCTCAAAGCGGTGTTTTCGGGTTTTACCCCTAGGTACATCTGTGCCAGAGCCGCCTCTACCTGCTTGTATCCAGACAGGGATGTATTGCTCGGAAAACTCACAAAATCTCTACAATACCATAATTCTAGGAAGTTCTTCTATACTAATCCTCAAAGTTCATCTTAGGTCTACGTGCTCTAATCAGAGTTTATCTAAATCTAGCTTCCAAGGTTTGTACTAAACTTCTCTGATACCAACTGTAACACCCCGACCCCAGCTACCCGGAGTCGGTGCACTACTTCGTAACATTGGCATGATCACAAAAGATCAAGTCTCGACAGACCGATTAGTTTAGTAGCCTTGGAAACACTAGATACATTCGTAAACGTTACATTACATCATAAAGTGAAAAACTACAATAACAAAGTCTCCATAGTTCACACTCATATCCACTTCTGACTATCCCTGCAGGTCATTCATAAAATACTTTTTCACATCCTGGAAAATATTAAAACATTGAAAGGGGTGAGCTCAAATGCTCCGTAAGGATAACAATATAGCAGAAACTTTCATAAGAAAACATAAGCATTTAAGGCAATGTATAACTAAAACAAAAGCCTTATTGAACTTGAACTTCAGCATAATATGTAAAAAGTAAAATAAAATAATTCCATTACATACTCACATGGATATTCTACTAGACTAATAATCACGTGAAATGTCAATAACCACTTTCATAATGATGGAATGAATAATGCCAGACTATCATAACAACATAGCCAAGGCCTCATGCCAAAACTAAAAATAAGATTTTGTCAAGGCCTTGTGCCAAGACACTAGTTTGTCTCATGAGACCTACCGATTGAGACGATGAGCTATAGCGGGCTCCACCCGTCACTTATTAAGTCCAATGCATTCCTCATATGAATAGGTTTAAACATATCATAAACCATAACATAATCGTATCACATAAAACATGCATAAAGGAAACATAACATTTCCACATTTCAATCACAAGATAACAATACAACACATTGATATAATAAAAACGCTTTCAAAACCATTTTCAAAACCAAAATAAAAGAAAGTTAAAACATTGTATTTATTTTTCATTAAAAAAAGTGATGGCTTGTAGAGGAAGCCGAAACTCAAATAATGGTCACGGTGGCGGAGAAGTCATTGTCGCCGCATAAGTATGGAAATAAAAACATTCCCTTTTTGTCGTTTAGTAAAATGCTTCGTATAAAAAAGATTCCTTTTGAATAAACGTAAAAGTCAAAGGGGTTTATACACTGTATAAAAGAAATTTGTGTATAAAACAAAATATGCCTCAATGAATGGAGATTGAGACGAAGTCCCTTAAAAAGATCATTTTTAAATAAAATATATCTATTATGTGTAATCACTATATGTACACATAAAGAAAGTATAAATACAATATAAAACATAATAATATCATGACATAATTTGAAAGTAGGAGATTAACCCAGAGAATGGAAGTTGGGTTATGAAATTCCCTTACCTCGTGTCTGACTTGACTCAACTATTCTTTAACCTCCTGAATAATAAACTAGAGTTAATATATACCTTATTAAGAACCATTTTCAATTTCATTATCCTTTTTATATCACTTATTACAATGATATGAACATTATGTAATTATTTATGTTAATAACGGTCGTTTTGTCGATCTTTGGTACTTGTGTCAACAATAACCATCTTATAATTACAAGTTGTTCATGTGGTGAAATATACATTATATACAGAATTATATTCATGATGTAGATATCATATATTTCATATATACAGTATATACATTCATTCATAATGTCACATAACATTTAGAGGTAAGAAATGAAATGCACCATTCATGGAGACGGTAATCCGTACGTACGCATGAACTCTACTTTCATTTCTATTTCGTATTTAATGGAATGAAATCATAATTATATAAATTTATAATATAATTACAGTATAATATAGTGTATAATACCATTTAATACATCCTTTATGCATCCCACATAGGGCATTAACGATTCAAATCACTTTGAGGGGGCGGTAGTCCGCACTTCCTAAAATGAAATTATCGTGTTTTACCCATAATGGAAATCATAAAGAATTCCATAAATGAGAAATACAGAAGCATAAGTAAAACATAAACATATTTTATATCATATATAAATATAGTTACATCTTAATGGCCACCTTTGAAGCTGTTATATGAGTGTTGAACAATCATCGTTTCATGAGGCAGAAATTCGCCATCCACAGAAACCGTATGTTCTTTAACCAATAGATGTAGGTGTGTGTAAGTGTAGCTCGAATACATATTATAACAACATACTATTATATTGAGGATACTGGTGTTGTTACAAAATAAATGAATAAGAAGAGTTTAGGGGGTTGGAGAAGAAAAATAAAACAAAACAACATTAGAGAAGACATTACCTCAAAATCGGGTAACTCTTTTTGATTTGAGCCAAAGGCTTCCTTGGGAAGAGTTCTGCCCAAAGTAAGGATTCTAGGAGTAAGAGGGGGATGTTGGGAGAGTATTTGGGCAGAGGTTGGCCGAGCCAAATGGCTTTAATGTGTAAATGAGGTGGGAGAGGTGGGGGCCTTTTATAAGTGGAGAGGAGGGGCACTTTTGGAAAGATTGAAATGATATATTATTTCACAATGCTTTTCGGATTCTAAAGGTCCCACACTTATATAATTCGAGGCTAAGGTGATAAGGTTTCGAAATATCCTCATCCAATAGGCTTTGGACAAGCGTAAGCCTTGGATTTTGCATTATCTTCTCATTTTATTTAAATCATTAAATAATGAGGTCATCGCTGCATCATAATGATGTCATAAATAATTTAATATATTTAATGTCTAAAAATTATAAAAAAATACTATGATGTAGGAAATCTTTTTATCTTTCTAATGAATATTTAGAGTCAAAATTTGGACTTGTGTAACCCCACTTAAAAACTATTTTAGTAAAATAACTCATGTTTGTGTCAATTTAATTTTAACATTAAATAAATATATATTTATGTCATTTTCCAACTAAAGTAGCTCCATGGGGTCCTCAAGTTGACCCATGGGTTTTCTTGGTCGGCCATGACTCATACAATAGGAGTAGGACAAGTGTCATGCTCATCTCATATTATTAAGACATTATTTGTACCTTAAACTACACTAATTACCTCTAATCGCTATTAAGAACTTAAAAGTTACTATTCACCAAAAAATTATTTTAATCTCATTGAACCACATTTTACTTCTTAATGACAACCATGTATGTCAGATTTTTGAAAATCAAATCACATAAGTGGTAATATTTCATTTAAACGAAAAATCAGTTATTTAACTACCACTTAGTGGTTTCACTATTCATCAAAAATTGAAGTTTTTCAGAACAAGGCCAAAATTTCACCCTAAGCTATAATTGATATTCCGAATTCAAAAATGATGTCTATTTTACAAAATTCCAAACATATAAGTTGCATTAATTATGTTTATAATTAATTCCCTCTATTACGACAAATAGCGTGTTTTTAAGAAACAATTTATATCAAAAGATTGGCAATTGTTTATGTCCAATTTCAATGTTAAATTAATTCTAATGACCACCATTGGATAAAATGGTAAAAATATATTCTAATTATACCTTAAAACCACTAAATAGTATAATTTATCACAATAAATTATTTTTATTAAAAAAAGTTGTTTTAAAGTATTTTTCACTATTCATAAAAATTAGAAGTTCTCAGAAAAATACCAAAAATTCAACATAGGCTAATTTCGAAATATAAAATTTCTATAATTTTAAAAAGTGGTTATTACTATTCATAACGGCTACTTTGATTAGTCGCGGTGTTTTAGAACTCGAAGTTGCGTACAATGCAAGCTATTGCATTATTGAATGAGAAGCGTATCGTGGAAGCTCGGGGTGTTACAATAATGTTAGTGTAGTTGCGTATAAGGTAAAACTACTTAATAATATTTCTAATATCCACAATGTATTCCACATTAATTATTAAAAATGTATTTGTCAGACCCAACACATATACTAGAAAAAAATGGTATGAACATAAAATATTATATGAAGATGAATTGATTAATATTCCTGATGAAAGGGAAGAAATGTTGAGGAAAAATAAAAATAGACTCATGAAAGTGTTGTGGATAAATCATAAGCTTGATGATGTGACTTGGGACCCTGAATAAGAAATGGAGTAGAAATACCCCATTTTTTTAGGCTATAAAAAAAATTTAGGATAGAATTTCTTACGGGGTGGGGGAAAATGTAATTACCTAAAATTCTAAAAATGAAAATTTCTTTATTATATATAAGTGTGTCATATGCATGTAACAAAAAAAATGAGAAAAATGATTTATTTCATTAATTAAGAATATTAAATTTTTAGAATAAAAATATACATGATAATTGAAAATATTACAATGGGTCAATAAATAGAAAAAAATAAAAGAATAAGAAAATTATGATCATATTAATCCCCTAGAATCATCACAGCTGTGAAAAAAACTCTAAAAATAAGACAAAACATCACTAATCCGATCAAAATTTTTAGAAATGTATATACTTAAGGAAAATTTAAGCAAATAATTAGTAAGGGTAATATGAGGTATTTATAGGAAGTAATTTGACTGTTGGAATAATGATACGACCATTATAATAGTAACCCAACAACTAGGAATAATGACCTGACTAATAGGAATAGTAACATGATTGTTGGAATTGTAAATTTATCTCAAAATACTAATATTTAATATAAATAATAATTAACATGAATAATTTAAATACCATAAAATAAGTATCATGGTTAAAAATATAGAGAAATTATAAACAGTTTTTTAATAATATATATTTTAACATATTTCACTAAAATAATAATTTTTAGGTTAATAATTAAAATTAACAATGTTATAAAATTATTTTAATAAAATGAATTTCATTTTTGAAATCATCATGTTGAAATTAGGTTAGGGTGAAATTTTTATAATTTATTAAAATACGTTATTTCTTTGTGAATTTTAAAAAATATACTTTTGTATTATCAGTATATTTTATGGTTTCATAAATTTGTTTTAAGGATATGATAATTATTAAAACTTAATATATATCCCCAAATAATTTATTTTTATTAACATTAAGTATTTTAATGAATTAAAATTATCTTTCAAACCAATAAATTTTTTTCAAATGTCTAAAATGGAATTTAAGATTTTAAAAACATTATTTAGTGCAAAAATAATTTTACCAGGACCTAAGTAATATAAAATATTGAATTTGGGTTCAAAAACCCAAATATTTAAAAAAACTTCCTTCTTAATGTCATAAACCATGAGCCAAAATTTTAGGTAAGATGATGGTTTTCTGTTTTCCACAGACTAGATTTCCAAGGCCTGTATATAGAAATTAATAAACAATCTCACCCATTTTCTATAAATGCCCACCTCTGTACTCCATTTCATTAAAAAAAATCCATTAAGTAGAAATTCACTGTAAAGACCCGTAAATTTCAAGGAAATTTTTTTCTTAATTTTCTTTGGAATTTTACAAGAACGCAATTTCTGACGGCGCCTGATTCCGAGGCCCGGTGTGCCCGGAATCATTTTCCAAAGTTTGGCTCGGGTACGTTCAGTGAACGGACGAGCGGGTTTTTCTAACTTTTAAACGGGTGCCCGGAATCGAATTCTGAGGGCACCGATGAAATCGCAGCGCCGGTATTCTCTTAGAAACGCCTCTTCCGGAGTTGCGTTTGCTCGGGTGTGGTTTTTAATTTTCGGGCTTAAAGTTAAGAAATAAAATAATTTTGAGACAACTTTATTTTATTTCACTTAAGCCACTTGGAAGCCACTTGAAGCCACTTAAAGGCGGCTTAAACTGAGTTGATCCAGATAGGATGATATCCAGAAATATCCTACCCACTTGGTAGGATATTTGTGAGGTGGGGCCCGCACGAGCCTCGACGTTTCTTTCTGCTAAGTAACGCACCCGCGAAAACCCGTCATTATGAAAGTCAACTGACGCGTTTTCTTAATTTCATAACAGACCATTTAATTGGGCGGTTTATTTCGTAAATTAAATGAGTTGTTTCTTTCGTTGAATTAATTCAACGAATTGATGGGTCGTTTCTTACCCGTTTTCGTTTGTTGGCATAATAATAAAATAAGACCAACCTCTCTTTTTTGGAGGATTACTCGTTGAGACAGAATCCTTGTATCTTCTTCCTTCTTCACGAAGACCACGAAGAACGCGAAGAATACCGAACCCGGAAATCGACGACGCGACGCCGTGATCCGCACGCCGATGTTCCATTCCTGCAACGTTCTTCTGTGAAGACTCTTCCTCCGTGACGGATCTTCGATCGGCTGCTTGAGGTAAGAGTCTCATACTTTTCTTTTAATCTCCTTTGTGGTTCTTTACCAAAACACGGATTTAATTAATTAAATTAAATCTGTTGTTTCATGGTCCGTTGAGTTCGCCGACTCAACACCATGTTCCGCGACGACGCGACGCCCTTCCGCGACGACGCGACGATCTCCACCTCCTGCGACGAGCAATTCCACGAAGGACGTGCGTAGGACAATGACCTACGAGGTAGGGATTTTATAATTTGGAATACCCCTCTTTATATTCCGGGGAACGTTCTTTAAAAATTAAAGAACCAGTTTCGAATGAACAATTTTATTTTATTAAAATTGTCTGTTCATGTGTTGAACAATTCCTCCCGTTGTTTATCTCTAACGCAGAGGGTGCGGGCCAAACGAACACGGCCCGACGACCCTCCGTCGTTCTTCGTTTTTGTGCGGATTTGACAGGCGACGACGGAACATGCCACAACGGATGTTTGACGATCCCGCAGTGAAGAACGAGTCCCGGGAGCAGCAGCGGCGCAGACGGGAACAAAATCGTACCACCGGAGCAATCCCGGTGGCCCGCGGAACTCGCCGGCAGCGCCGGCAGCCGGGAGCGGCGGCCCCACGCGGGGGGCCGCGGCACCACCAGGCCGCGGGGGCGGCGCCCCGCGGCGCCTTGGCCCTTCGGCCGCTCGGCCGAACCGGGTCTGGTCGACCCGGTTCGGCCGACTCCCGGGGGGGGGGGGGGGGGGGTCGGGCCGGGTCGGCCCAGGCCCAGACCCCCCATCTTCGGACGGTTTTCGTTCATACACCCGTAACATTAGTTACGGGCCTCCGAACGACGTGTCGTCAGCGGCAACGTGATCCCTGGATCGAGACGGTAGTTTCGGTATACTATACTCAAGGTGCACCATCCTTTTCGGGAGCCTACGTGGTTAAAACTCCGTAGTTAAGCGTGCTTGGCCTAGAGCAGTGATCGGGATGGGTGACCTCCTGGGAAGTTTCTCAGGGTGGGTGTGAGACGGAAAGGCCAATAACTAACAGACCGGGCATCCGATTGACGCACCGTCTGTTTCGTAGAATTCCTCTAAGTGAGACGGATCTTTTGGCATACTCCACCCGAGGTTTGGACGCAGGTGGAGTACGGTCGGGTTGGTTTTGCATTAAAAACCAACCGGGCCCCTCGGACGAAAAGGCCAATAACTCTCAGACCGGGCGTCCGATTGACGCGCCGTCTGTGACGTTGAGTTCCAGTTGACGATATGGAACTTTTGGATACATCAACTTCGGACTTTGTGTCAGTTGATGTATCAGCCTCTCGGCTCATGGAGTGGACCCTCCCGAACGAGCTTGCTGTGTGCGGGAACCCTAGTGCTGGCTGCGACTGCTTCTTCGACAGCGACGACTGTGCAGAGATCCTCAGTGGACTGCTGCGACGACTGTGCAGAAATCTTTAGTGGACTGCGACGATGAAGACAACTGGTCTTGTATCCTATGTGGGTCCTAGCTATACTGGTCTTGTATCCTAAGTGGGTCCCAGCTTGGATGATTCAATGCTGTTCTTGTATCCTATGTGGGTCCCAGTATAGATGAATCAATGCAGACAGCTGGTTTTGTATCCTATGTGGGTCCTAGCTGTGCTGGTCTTGTATCCTATGTGGGTCCCAGTCGTGCTGGTCTTGTATCCTATGTGGGTCCCAGCGTAGATGATTCAGTATCCATACCTGATCATCCCTTTCACCTTTTCGATGAAGTATACCTGTGTGAGCTGAATCTTCTGTTTACTCTCCTTTGTGGATTGTGTTGAGCTATCCTGTGTGGATTTACTGTTTACTCTCCTTGTGGATTGTGTTGAGCTATCCTGTGTGGATTTACTTTTTACTCTCCTCGTGGATTGTTTTGAGCTATCCTGTGTGGGTATACGTTTTTCTTTCCTGTGTGGACTAGATTGTGCTTGGGCTCGGACATTGGAGCCGAACGGGAATTGATGACTTAGGTATATGTATGGGCATATACCTAAGCCGTGTCAGATGTTACTTCGTGATTGTATATTTCCTTTGTGGATTATCCTTTGTGGATTTCGGGAGACCTTCAAGGGTCTCGGGGTCCCTACTGAGTAGCTTATACTCACCCCTGCACGGGCTATGCCCGCACTTCGTGGTGTTGGTTGCAGACGACGGACAGCACTGACCGTGGTGGAGGCATGCGGAGCAGGACGGTACTTGGAGGTGGAGCACTGGGCGGGACGTACTCGGAGCGGACGGTTGGACCGAGGAGCTGTGGAGGCTATCTGTACCCACCCTTCAGGTGGGACCTTCAGTGGACGGCTCGACGCTGCAGCTTTTATTTACAGTTTCTGTTTTTCCTTTCAGTTGTACTTTACAGTTGAGCTTGTATTTCCAGCCCCTTTTTACTTTCAGAACAGCTTGTACCATTTTTACTTAGTGTTTACTTCTCCGCTTGCTTACTCTGTGGTGCTTTTTTACTTTTCAAAGGCAATGCCTTCCCTTTTTGTTGGGATTTACGCCTTGGTGCTAGTCGCTAGCCCCTGGCCTATGGGAGGCGGGCTTAGGGTAGTCACGACACGGGCCCCGAGGACGGGTCGTGACAAATTTGTATCAAAGGTCGTTGGTTCTACCGGGGACTCTGATCTTTCTTCTATGTGAAGAAATAGTGTTTAGCGTATTGGGTGTGGTTATCAGTCCAGGGAGTCCAGTGTTGGTGCGGCGGCCGACGTATCCGTACACCAGGACCCTAACTTCTGATTTCCGACTTAATGCACGAAAACATTGATTGCATGTGTGTTCATGTTTTCTTTGTGATTACTTATGTCATCTCACCAGGTATACTGTTCTGAACGTGGTGCACCTGTTTCTTTCAGGATGGCCCCACGACGGCAGCCAGCTAGGGTTTCGAGAGTGCAGCGTGATTACAGCCCACCGAGCGACGAGGCCTCGGTGCAGGGCTCCTTGTCAGCAGAGGCACTGGCTGTACCTTTACCCATTGAGCCCCCGATGCTTCCATCACTGGCAGCTGACGATGCATGACGCCTCGGAGCTCTGCACGAGTTCCAGTGCCATCGACCACCTAGGTTCCGTGGGGAGACGGACCCCCAGGCAGCCGAGGACTGGCTGGAGGCGTTCGTCCGAGTTTTCAGGCTAGTGAGGACACCAGTAGACCTCATGGTGATCCTCGCGGCGAGCCTACTGCACGCAGCAGCAGGACGATGGTGGATCTTGATGCTCCAGGTGCACGACGAGGCATCACTCCTTCGGACGGACTTTGAGAGCATATTCCGCTCCGAGTTCGTCCCAGCCACCCTCCGTGCGGTACGCATACAAGAACTTCTTCAGCTGCGGCAGGGCATCTTGACAGTGGCCCAGTACTCGGCGAGATTTTATGATCTCTCGCGCTACTCCACAGATATGGTACGGGACCCGTTCTTCTGGGCCCGGACCTTTGATCAGGGACTGAGGCACGAGATCAGGTCTTCAATGATCTCCCTAAACATTCTGACACAGGTAGAGGTGTTGGAGAGATCCCTTCTAGTGGAGAGTTTTCTCGCCGAGCAGGATCTAGTGACAGGGCTCTCCGCAGGATGGCCCGTAGCAGGGTCTTCAGCAGCTGGCAGTAGACAGGTGACGTAGAGGTCCAAGCAGGCCAGACCATCAGATGGGCAGTCACAGGATGAAGATTCAGTTGTGCGTGGCACCCGAAGGAGAGCCAGCTACGCGAGGGGAAGACATTGCTATGCATGCAGTGGGCGAGGTCACATGGCTCGAGACAGCCCGACTCGTCTTACATATGAGAAGAAGGCGGTAGAGGGCCCTCCCAGACAGAGATTCATCCACGGTGGTCCGCAGGGTACAGGCGGACGAGGCAGAGGAGCTGGCCGAGTAGCCGATGGGGGGAGACACTTCGATGTGTTGCCACCACCACCACCAGGAGGTCCACCCCGACCGTAGGGAGTTGGTGGACATGGGAGAGCTCAGCTTCAGGCAGCTGAGGCCTTCGATCATGGAGCTCTGGGAGCAAATGGATAGGAGCGGAACTAGTGGATACGTCCTTTGTACTTCTAGTTCCTTGTTGCTATTGTGTAGCGTCTTTGTATTATGATCTACAATAATAAAAGACGCATACCTTTGTGATGTTTTCATTCCTATCCTCTTTTGTGTTGTTACTAAGAGGTTCCAGTTTTGACTGTTGACTTGACCCTCACTTGTGGGACATCTACTGGAGGAGACCCAGTTACCACACACTGATGCCGACAGTGTGAATCAACCCTTGGAGGTGCGATTAACGGTTGGATCTCTGGGTAGTAGCATCGAGGCCTTACGATGTCATCCTTGGTATGGATTAGTATCATACATGTCGAGATTGACTGTATTAGGCAACGAATGTGGTTCATCCAAGGGATGGGACCAGATTTCTCTTATCGGCAAAGAAGAAATCTTAGCAGCTTTTGTGGGGCCGGAGATGGTCCAGGTCATCCAGGGGCGGATGAGTACAGCTCAGAGCCGGCAAAAGTCTTATGCTGATAGGAGGCAGAGGCCACTAGAGTTCGAGGATGGCGACCACGTCTTCTTGCGGGTCTTACCTCGACGTGGGTTGAAGAGATTTGGCCGGGGTGGCAAGTTGTCTCCACGCTTCATCGGGCCTTTCCAGGTCCTCAGTAGGATTGGCGAGGTGGCTTTTCGCCTTGCTCTGCCACCTCAGTTGCATCGGGTGCACGACTTCTTCCACGTATCTCTGCTGAGGAGATACGTGCATGAACCGACGCACATCATTGACCATGGGGATCTAGACATGGATGATGGGGCGACTTTTACGGAGGTCCCGATGGAGATAGAGGATCGACAGGAGCGGTCCTACGTGGGCGATCGATTCCTCTTTTGCGCATCAGAAGGAAGCACGAGAACCTCCAGGAGAGCACTTGGGAGCGGGAGGCTCAGAAGTGTGCTCAGTACCGCCTTTGTATCCCTAGTTTGTGTTGAAGCTTTACGGGGACGTAAAGCCCTGTGGTGGGAGTAATGTAAAGACCCGTAAATTTCAAGGAATTTTTTTTCTTAATTTTCTTTGGAATTTTATAAGAACGCAGTTTCTGACGGCGCCTGATTCCGAGGCCCGGTGTGCCCGGAATCATTTTCGGAAGTTTGTCTCAGGTACGTTCAGAGAACTGATGAGCGGGTTTTTCTAACATTTAAACCTGTGCCCGGAATCTAATTATGAGGGCACCGATGAAATCGCAGCGCCGGTATTCTCTTAGAAACGCCTCTTCCGGAGTTGCGTTTGCTCGGGTGTGGTTTTTATTTTTCGGGCATAAAGTTAAGAAATAAAATAATTTTGTGACAACTTTATTTTATTTCACTTAAGCCACATGGAAGCCACTTGAAGCCACATAAAGGCGGCTTAAACTGAGTTGATCCGAATAGGATGCTATCCAGAAATATCCTACCCTCTTGGTAGGATATTTGTGAGGTGGGACCCGCACGAGCCCCGCCGTTTCTTTCCGCTAAGTAACACACCCGCGAAAACCCGTCATTATGAAAGTCAACTGACGCATTTTCTTATTTTCTTAACAGACCATTTAATTGGGCAGTTTATTTCGTAAATTAAATGAGCTGTTTCTTTCGTTGAATTAATTCAACGAATTGATGGGTCGTTTCTTACCCGTTTTCGTTTGTTGGCATAATAATAAAATAAGACCAACCTCTCTTTTTTGGAGGATTACTCGTTGAGACAGAACCCTTGTATCTTATTCCTTCTTCATGAAGAACGCGAAGAACGCGAAGAACACGAAGAATGCCGAACCCGGAAATCGACGACGTGACGCCGTGATCCGCGACGCCGACGTTCCCTTCCTGCAACGTTCTTCTGCGACGACTCTTCCTCCGCGACGGATCGTCGATTGGCTGCTTGAGGTAAGAGTCTCAGACTTTTCTTTTAATCTTCATTGTGGTTCTTTACCAAAACACGGATTTAATTAATTAAATTAAATCTGTTGTTTCATGGTCCGTTGAGTTCGCCGACTCAACGCCGTGTTCCGCGACGACGCGACACCCTTCCGCGACGACGCGACGATCTCCACCTACCGCGACGAGCAGTTCTGTGAAGGACATGCGTACGATGACGACCTACGAGGTAGGGATTTTATAATTTGGAATACCCCTCTTTATATTCCCGTGAACGTTCTTTAAAAATTAAAGAAACTGTTTCGAATGAACAATTTTATTTTATTAAAATTGTCGGTTCATGTGTTGAACAATTCCTCCCGTTATTTATCTCTAACGCGGAGGGTGCGGGCCAAACGAACACGGCCCGACGACCCTCCACCGTTCTTCGTTTTTGTGCGGATTTGACGGGCGACGATGGAACGTGCCACAATGGATGTTTGACGATGCCGCAATGAAGAACGAGTCCCGGGAGGAGCAGCGGCGCAGACGAGAACAAAATCGGACCACCGGATCGATCCCGGTGGCCCGCGGAACTCGCCGGCGGCGCGGGTCGCCGGGAGCGGCGGCGCCGGCAGCCGGGAACGGCGGCCCCACGCGGGGGGCTGCGGCACCGCCAGGCCGTGGGGGCGGCGCCCCGCAGCACCTTGGCCCTTCGGCCGCGCGGCCGACCCGGGCCGGGCCGCGCCCAGGCCGGACCGGACCGGGTCGGGTCGACCCGGTTCGGCCGACACCCGGGGGGGGGGGGGGGGGGGGGGCGGGGTCGGCCCGGGCCCGGACCCCCGTCTTCGGACGATTTTCGTTCAAACGCCCGTAACTTGAGCTACAGGCCTCCGAACGACGCGCCGTCAGCGACAACGCGATCCTTGGATCGAGACGGTCGTTTCAGTATACTATACTCAAGGTGCAACTTCCTTTTCGGGAGCCTACGTGGTTAAAACTCCGTAGTTAAGTGTGCTTGGCCTAGAGCAGTGATCAGGATGGGTGACCTACTGGGAAGATTTCCAGGGTGGGTGTGAGATGAAAAGGCCAATAACTAACAGACCGTGAGTCCGATTGACGCACCGTCTGTTTCGTAGAATTCCTCTAAGTGAGACAGATCTTTTGGCATACTCCGCCCGAGGTTTGGACGCAGGTGGAGTATGGTCAGGTTGGTTTTGGCTTAAAAACCAACCGGGCCCCTTGAACGAAAAAAGACAATAACTCTCAGACCGGGCATCCGATTGACGTGCCGTCTGCGATGTTGAGTTCCTGTTGACGATACAGAACTTTTGGATACATCAACTTCGGAATTTGTGTCAGTTGATGTATCATCCTCTCGGCTCGTGGAGCGGACCCTCCCGAACGAGCTTGCTGTGTGCGGGAACCCTAGTGCTGGCTGCGACTGCTTCTTCGACAACGACGACTGTGCAGATATCCTCAGTGGACTGCTGCGACGACTGTGCCGAAATCCTCAGTGGACTGCGACGATAAAGACAGCTGGTCGTGTATCCTATGTGGGTCCTAGCTGTGGTGGTCTTGTATCCTATGTGGGTCCCAGCTTGGATGATTCAATGCTGGTCTTGTATCCTATATAGGTCCCAGTGTAGATGAATCAATGCAGACAGCTGGTCTTGTATCCTATGTGGGTCCTAGCTATGCTGGTCTTGTATCCTATGTGGGTCCCAGCCGTGCTGGTCTTGTATCCTATGTGGGTCCCAGCGTAGATGATTCAGTATCCATACCTGGTCATCCCTTTCACCTTTTCGACGAAGTATACCTGTGTGAGCTGAATCTTCTGTTTACTCTCCTTTGTGGATTGTGTTGAGCTATCCTGTGTGGATTTATTGTTTACTCTCCTTGTGGATTGTGTTGAGCTATCCTGTGTGGATTCACTGTTTACTCTCCTCGTGGATTGTGTTGAGCTATCCTGTGTGGGTATACGTTTTGCTTTCCTGTGTGGACTAGGTTGTGCTTGGGATCGGACGTTGGAGCCGAACAGGAATTGATGACTTAGGTATATGTATGGGCATATACCTAAGCCATGTCAGATGTTACTTAGTGATTGTATCTTTCCTTTGTGGATTATCCTTTGTGGATTTCAGGAGACCTTCGGGGGTCTCGGGGTCCCTACTGAGTAGCTTATACTCACCCCTGCACGGGCTATGCCCGCACTTCGTGGTGTTGGTTGCAGACGACGGACAGCACTGACCGTGGTGGAGGCGTGCGGAGCAGGACGGTACCTGGAGGTTGACCACTGGGCGGGACGTACTCGGAGCGGACGGCTGGACCGAGGAGCTGTGGAGGCTATCTGTACCCACCTTTCAGGTGGGACCTTCAGTGGACGGCTCGACGCTGCGGCTTTTCTTTACAGTTGATGTTTTTCCTTTCAGTTGTACTTTACAGTTGGGCTTGTATTTCCGGCCCCTTTTTACTTTCAGCACAGCTTGTACCGTTTTTACTTAGTGTTTACTTTTCCGCTTGCTTACTCTGTGGTGCTTGTTTACTTTTCAAAGGCAATTCCTTCCCTTTTTGTTGGGATTTACGCCTTGGTGCTAGTCGCTAGCCCCTGGCCTATGGGAGGTGGGCTTGGGGTAGTCACGGCACGGGCCCCGAGGACGGGTCGTGACATTTACCCCCATTATCCCTATTTATATACATTCCATTGAGTTTCTAGTTTCTAAGGAACTCTCCTCAATCTTTAAGAAGATATCTTGCAAGGTAAGGGATTATCCTCCTCTCATTTTTAACAAAATACTTACTTTGTAGTTAATATTGTTATTTCAAATTTATTATATTCTCATTCCCCTATGAGTTTTCCATTACATTCCTAATTTTTTTTATCAATGAGTGGCTTCAATTCTCTCTCATTAAGTCTATTCCATAAGCCACCTTTTGTACCTATTCTGTTGCTAAATTCATCATTTGATTTTACTTGCCTTTATTTTTATGTTATGAATACAAAAAATTATTTTTATTCAATTATATTCACATATATGTAATTATACTTAATTTCTTGGGGGTATTTCCATGTATTAAATCCACGTTCCATTCCCATGGGTTAAAAATGATGATTGTTTCATGTCTTTAAGTACTTATGTACTCAATGATTTTATATAAAAACTATTTGTTATATTTAATAATTTATTAATGAAATGATTTATTATGATCTATGTGACACACTTTAATTAAGACATATATAGGGTAAACCTTTATAGTTATCTAATGCATTTGGTAAATAATTAATCCCTATAGATGATATGTTTTAGGATACCCTCGAGAATAACCTTGGAAATATGTTTAACGAAATTTTGTTATTAAAAAATGGTGGTATTCTTATGGATGTATCATTTTTATATTTTAGATAAATTTTCATGTTATGTATCATATAAATAAGATTATAGCCTCATGTTATGAATCATGTTTTATCCACGATGATCATTCATGTTCTATTTCCTTTATCGATCCCATAACAAGATTTATTGATACCTTTTTCTATTGATGTATGTCCTTAAGAAATAACTTTTATTAAGGTTAAAATAGATAAAATAACGAAGGATTCCTTAAAGAGGAATAAATAGAGGTTATTTTTGTGATTTACCTATGAAATTAAAGTATTGTGTACCTAGTTTCTTTGTCAAAAAACCTGAAAAATGTTTTTTGAAGTTATTAATGTAATATTTCTTATGGTTTATGGTAAAAAAATGTATTAAAAAGGTGGGTGACTATATAAGCTTTCCATATTAACCCTTCTATCCATAATCCTTAATCCACAACCATACTCTATCCACTTTACATATAGGAGCTCTACCCAATTCGTTATCCGCCAAGTAGATAATATACTACGTCTCTGACGAAACAATCTGACCCAACCCATCCACCGAACACTATCATTCTAACTCACAACTACCCAATCATACCCTAGTCATTCTGGTGTCATTTTTGAAATTAGATGTAGTTCTTATTACCTATTTTGATTTAGAGATAAATGATGACTTGTTTTATTCATTCATTGGGGGAGGGATTTTGAGATTTTTAGCCATTGGGCATGGGAGATATGCTGCACTCATAGGGAGGAAGGGTATTTCAGGGGTAGTTGATGCATGGTAGGCACATATTGTGGTGGTGAAACGAGTTCCACCCAAAATGTTTTGAGGGAGTATGATAGTGGATGGGGGTTTTTGAGGGTGATTGGGGGTAGAGGGGTGATTATGGGGGGTTGTTTTAGCAATGATTTTGGGAAGAAAAAGGTAGATAATGGAAAAATCACACTGATTTTTCCTTTTATATGAGTGATCACCCTTTGGTGGTCACTCAAACTCTCCATACAAATCTCTAAATGGAAATATTTCACTTTTGTGAACATAAAATCTCAATTTTCTAATAATTTGATCACAATGTTGGTTTAATTTTTATGCCATATTATTAATTTATTTCTACGATTAATCATATAGTTAAATCTATTTAATTTATTTCTATTTTTTTCAATAATATATGTGTTGAGATTAAATTTAAAAATTAAATCTGGAAAATTTAACTCTTAGCTGTTTAAATGATCCCTCATAAGTAATCCTATATAACTAATTATGGAACAATAACAAGAATTTACTTTTGGAGAAATGTGTCTTGTCATTTTTCCTATTAAATTCATGAATTTAATAAATATCTTAATTTTGTTATAACAAATGATAATTATACATTAAATAAATTTTAAGATAAAATATACACTATAACAAAATCCTAATAATTTAAAATTTATGATAAGTAAGAGAAATAATTATTAAATAAAAAATTATAGCATGTACAATAAAATAACTACATAGTTTTCATCCAATAAAACTTTTATTGATTGAATTATCTTCGTTGATTTTCAATTTAATTTTAGTGTCCTTAGTTTTTTTATTTTTATTGTTTCATTTAAAAAAATTATAACTTGAATTAATTTACTAAACATTATTAAAAATTATTTAATCTTGTGTTCTATACTCATGTTACCTATAGAAAAACCCTACTTTTCTCCAATATATTATTATGTTGGACTCTAATTTTTTTTTAAAATTGGTTTGTAGTGACAAAATATACCAAAAAAATAAATTGTACAGTCCTTATTATTTTGAATTAGGTGTACCATTAAAATGAAAAGAATATTCAACTAAAGTATCACTTAATTTAGGGATTTCTACATGATATAGTGTTGGAATTATAGAAGTTTATTAGGATTTACAATATAGAAGAAATTTTTACAGAGTTCCTATTTTGATAAATTTTCTGTTGATGTTGTAACTTTGTGGGAATTGGATGAAAGAGGGTGATCGAACAATCACTCTTACAGAAAAATAGGAAGGATGAAGACACTTAAAAATTTTCTTTAGTGAAAAGCCTTAAAAAATATTGAAGTATGATATTATTATGTTGTAAATCCAGTTAATAAACCCAAAACATTATTATTTAGTAAATAATTGGTAGGATCAACTATATCATGGGTGCTGTAACCATAAATGGGAAACTATTGTAATTTTAAGATCAATATAAAAGTTCTATTTGGTAGTGGAGGAAGATTCTATCAATGGATGGAAGAAATTGGATGATGGAGTTTCAATTTCCATAGTATTTATATGAAATTCGATGTAACTAAGAGATATAGTAACTATTAAAAAAGTAATATTTTGTGAATATTTGGTCTAGGTGTAGAATGATATTGGATAAAGGTTATAAGGTATTACAATAAATTGGTAGTACCCATAAGTATACTGTTTATCATCAAAAAATTATAATTAGTTAATTCAAGTAGTGATTAATGAGGTCAATTATAACTTGAGAGTTTACCTATCCCATCACCACTCTCTTTAGTGGATTTTAGTGACTCTTTATAAATGTGTAGAATTCCAAAACCACCTCAAATTCTATGTTTTCAATGTTTTGTGTGTGGATCTTACATTTTTTTCAATTTAATAATCTATATTTATGATGTATTTCTTGGTCAATACAGAGAATGGTGGGAGGTTTCTCACTCATATACTTTACTATCGATTACCTTTAGGTATCTGGTCTTTGTTCCACATGTTAAATTATAAAATTTGGATCAGTGTTGTAAGCACAACAACTAGATAAATCTAAAATACATGTAAATAGATGAATGAAGTTAGGATAATTCATTTCATGAATTTGGAAAATTTATTATCCACTTAGTTACCAAAAGTTATATTTGATATATTTGATATAATTATCTACCTAAATAGTTAATTTTATAGATAAACACTAAATAAGACTCAAATAAAAATGAAATATTGATCTTGGATAACTAATAATTTTTATATAAAAGGCATAAAAAATTTATTGGGAGTTTATTTAATAATTCTTTTATTGAATAATTTTAAGACATTATATTCATCTGATAAATTATATTTTTATAGGTTGAAGTGAATAAAACTTTTCTTTTCTCGTCAATGCAAATTATTTAAAGAGAGAAGATAAATGATGGTAATTTTCTAAATCTGTATCAAAACATGAGAATCATTATCAATAAATAATAAAAATATTATATACTAAACCAACTTGTCCCTAAATGGGAACCATTAGTGAAGCCAATAAAGTGGAGAATAATGGTTATAGTATGTATAAAATGTATTAACTAGATATCATAAAATGTATGATTATATCCCTAGAACTAATGTTTTATAAAAACATGAGAACATTGATATGCATGAGATAATGTATAACATAAAGTGTATCTATCAATATAAATAAATTAATTAGATATATGAGGTTTATAAGGAACTATTTTTTGGGTACGATAATAGAGGGAACCTATACATTTACTCACCTTCTCAATATGGTTAGGCATGCGAGTTATTTGGAAAGGTTGGGTTTTCCATTGATATTGGATCTGGAAACAGAATTTACAAGGAAATTATTATGTAAGAAATTTAAATAATTTATCCTTAATTTTAACATGAATAAATTATAAAAATTTTTATTGATTCACCACAATATGTTGAGTATTTATGATCAGGAAATGGGAGATTTTTTCTAAATCTATACTATGATGGTATAAAATAATAAAGATAAAATTTTTATCTAGAGTAAAAAATAATATTGGTTATAGAGAGAGTAGAAATATTTATACTCCTTTAAATATAAATGTTGTTATTATAAATGAGGGGAAATGTTTCTAATGTGGAAAGACATGAAATTTGAAACATAATTTCCCTGAATTTATGAAAGAGTTTAGGAAATTCTATAGATATTCTACTTTATCTATTGATGTTATATAAATCAATCACTCTATTACATATTTTTGGGTATATGATACTTTTTTTACATTACACAATTATCCACATGTATAAAGTCTCATAAGTATTTATTAAATGAGATACTTATAGGTGTCCCTATATAAAATAATAGTGATTGTTTTGGAGTAAAGACAGTTTTAACAACATAAAATCACTGGATTTTAGTCTTTGTGAAAAGATGTGTTATGTTATTTTAATTCATTATTTTTTGTTTATTAGGATAAAATAAATATGATGTGGATTGGAAAAATATATTTTTTTATTGAAAGAAATAAATTTATTTTGGATCACATGGTTAATATTCTAATAAAATTTAAATAAGATTAATTTATATGTGTATTTTTCTAAAATATTAATTTTTTAAACCTTTAATAAATAAAATATTATTTTTATAATTAGTTAATTTTCTACATAAAATTAAAAAAATAGTTCATATATGATGCGGTCTTTGGTATATTTTATTTTATATTCTAACAAAAATTAATAACTTATTTTCATTGGAACACAAATTATTTGTGTCATGAAATAAAATAGTTAAGAAATATATTTTATAATAGACCACTTAATGATAAATGGAACATAGATTGGGACAATTATAAACAAATAAATGTAAAATAATATTTATTACTAAGATACTATTTTTATCCATGTGAAATCCTATAGGTTATTTCAATGTTTATCCTACATACTTAAGAATAATTTAAGATGTGTTAGTAATGAATTTTTATTTATAAAAGTTATGTTGATGCTAGTTACTAAGATTATTTATCAGAAAAAAGATTTTATTTGAATGGTTAAAGAATGAAACATAGAAATTTAACAATTAGTTATTTTTTTAAGACAAGATAATATAATTAAAAACTAATTATTGTATTTTTTCATTGAAAATTGATTATAATTTTGGTTCAAATATTAACCTTAAAGATTAAAAATCCAAATATTTATATTATCCAAACATATTCGTCAAAATATATTACATCATTAAATATTTTACTGGGAGGTTTTTTATACTGCTTTATTAGATGGTTACAATATGATATAGTGGAAGTTAAACGTTGATGTAAATGTTATATATTTACATAACATTGTAACATCTCAGACTAGAATAGGTGTGTATTTATTAGATTTATTTTTCTAAAAATCGAAAAAAGTTTAAATTTTTTCTTAAAGAAGAAATTTCAATTTAAATTTTCATTTAATGGTTTTGGGGATGATGTACTGACTGGGTGTTCAAGAATGGTATTTTAGGCCAAAACTTGGATCGACCAAGTGTATGGGACCCTGTAGTGGTGTTTATAGTGTTGGAATTGGTTTGTTATTGTGCCTTAAAAATTGTCTAGGGTTAATGAATGGTTTAGTACTATTTGTATCATCTTATAGTTTAAGAGAGACTACTTAGGTGATGGAACTGAATGAGAGTAGTGTGGGGTGTTTTTCTTATTTTTTAGTTTGCTTCATTTTTTTTTAATTTTTTCTAAAAATAAAAACTTTTGAAAAAATTTCTTCCCTAAATAAAATCACATTCAACTAAAGTAACACTTCATTATGATCTTTCTAAAATACATAGTGTTGAAAATATGAATGTTTATCTGGAGTGAGAATCTGGAAGACATGTTGATAATGTTTATATTTCAAAAATGTTTGGGTTGGTGCTATCCCTCCATGGTACTTGGATGATAAAATGTGAGTGGAAGATGAATATTTCAATATAAGATTAAGAAGAGAGATTATTCAAAATATTCCATAGAAAAAATTCATAAAAATATTCTAGTAGGCGATTATTAATTTATAAAGCTAGTTTCTCCATCAAAGACACTAGTTTTTAGTAAAATGTTTGTAGGATTAGCTGGAACACTAGTGGAGAAGTTAGAAATGGGAAACTATTACAATCCTAATATCAATGGAGGAGTGTTGTTGGGTAGAAATGGAATATTAAATTAGTGGATAAAAGAATTGGGTAGTGGAGTTTAAATTTTCATAGTATCAATGAGAAATTCTATGAAACAAGAATAAGAAGTAACTGTTGATAAATGAATATTTTGAGAATAATTGGTATATTGAATAATGTTGGCCCAATGTTATAAGGTTTTCCAATAAATAGGTAGTCCCTACAAGGATATTGGGTATCATATGAAACTTATATTTAGTTTATTCAAGTTGTGATTAGTTAGGTCAACTATAAATTGAGTGTTTTATATCCTATATATACCCACTTTAGTGGAATGTAATGTTTCTTAATAGATGTGGGGAATTTCCCAAAACATGTTAAATTATATTTTTTAGTGTTTTGTGTGTGTATCTTCCATTACTTATCACTAGATCATCTACCTTACTGATTTATTGATAAGTAAATAGAGAGTGTGGTGAGAGGCTTATCACTTATATACTTTTCTATCAACAACCTTCAGGTATCCAGTCTTTATTCCACATGTTAAAGCCCAAAAAGTGGATGTATATTGCAAGAACAAAATCTAGATAACATTAAAAGTTATGTAACTAGACGAATAAAGTTTGGATAATTTATTAGATGAACCTAGGAAAGTTATTATTCACTTAGTTACCCAAGATCTATATATGATATAATTCATATAAATGTATACCTAAATAATTAATCTTTGCGATACACACTGAATTGGACTCAAATAGAAATAAAATATAGATATTGGATAACTAATAAAATTGATGTAAAAGGTTTCAACATTTTAATGGAAGTATATTCAATAAAATTCGTTATTTAATACTTGTAAAACATAACATTCATATGATAAATGATTATATTATAGGTGAAAATAAATTAAACTTTAATATTATCATCAAGGTTAATTATTAAGAGATAAAAGATAAATTGTGGTAATTTTCTTAATTGATGTTGATACATGATTATCAATCCCAAGAAATATGAAATAAAATATTATATATTAAACCAACTACTACCTAAAATGGAACCACTTATGAAGCCAATAAATGGAAGAATAATTCTTATAGTAAGTATAAAAATTATTTACTATATATCATAACACTCATTCTTATATCCATGGAATTAATGTTTTATAAATATGTGATAACATTGATATGTATGAGATGGTAAATAAAATGTGGAGTATACATCAAGAGTAAGAAAGTCATGATTGATATGAGGTTTCAAAGGGCCTTTGTTTTGTAACATAATGAAGGGAAATTCATCTTTTTCTCACATTCTCAATATGATTAGGTATGTGAGTGATTAGGTACGGTTTGGGTTCTTTTATATTGGATATGGATATGGACTTGATGTTTCAATTGTTACCTAATATATTTCAACAATTGATCTCTATTTTTAATATGAATATATTTGAAAAAAATATTAACCATTCACCTTAATATATTGAGTATTTATGAGTAGTACTAGGGAGGTTCTTGATAAATCTCTATTATTATGGTATAAAATAATAAAAGTAAAATACTTGTCTATAGAAAAAAATAATAATGGATATAGGGAGTCTAGAAATATGTCTACTCTTTTAAATTTGACATTAGGTATTGTAAGGTAGGGTCAATATTTCCCATGTGGAAAGACATGAAATGGGAAATATAATATCCCAAATTATATGAATGAGTTTAGGAAAAAATATAGATAGTTTACATTAGGTATTTATGTTATACAAATCAATTACATTATTTTAGAGTTACAAGTATATGATAATTGTTTTATATTACACTATTGTGCATATGTATGAAGACTCATAAGGAGTAATTACTGGTGGGAGTTTTAGGTTTCCATAAATAAAATAGGAGTTTTTGTTTTGTAGTAAAGAAAGTGTGTCCCACTTCGAATCAGTAGATTTTGGTCTTTGTTAAACGTTGTGTTATGATATTTTTTTAATAGAAGAAAATAAATATGATTTGGATTTGAAAATAATATTTTTTATTGAATGAAATAAATTTTGATTAGTTAACGTGGCTTATATTTTGATAGGATTAAAATAAGAATACTATATCTTTGTATTTTTTTAAATATTATTTTTTTAACTTTTAATAAATACTATATTATTAACATAATAATATAATTATATTTTAGTTCAATTATAAAAATATAATATTTATTTCTCAGATAATGGTTTGATTCAAGTGAAAGTAATTGTGTAATCTCAAAGATTATCCTGATTACTTTCGAAAATTTATGATGAGCTAGTAAAGGTAATTTACTTATAAAAGTTATATATATGCTTGTTACCAAGAGTTTTTATATGATAAAAGTATTTTATATCAATGTTTAAAGAAAAAAACATATAAATTTCCTAGTAAGTTATTTTTTTGAGACAAAATATTTTAAGTACAGATTTACTATTATAAGTTAAAATGAAAATTTCTAGAAATTTGGGTCAAATATTGACCATAAGTATTAATAATCCCAATCATTTCATTATCCAAACAAAAAATTTAAAATATATTAAATAATTAATGATTTTAGTTGGTGTGTTATTATATTTCTTTGATTGTTGGTTACATAATGATGTAGAAGATGTTAAATGTAGATGTAAGTGTTATATACTTACATAACCTTATGACATCTCACACTGGTCTAAGTGTGTATTTTTTTTATTTGTTTTCAAAAATCCTAAACTGTTTTGATTTTTTTCTATGATATGAAACTTAAATTTACATTTTTATTTAAATATTTTTAGGTTTATTTAATGATTTGGTTTTGAATAATGGTATTTAGGGTTGAACCATAGCTCAACCAAGTGTATTGCAACCCTTTATAGGTGTTGGAAGCGTTGGAATATATTGGGAATTGAGCCTCAAGAACTATTTCAGGATATGGGATGGTTTAGTTCTATTTTTAATATATGTTTGGATAAGATATGATACATAGGTGATAAAAACAAATGAGACTAATTTTTTATTTTTTGGGTATTTTTTTTTTGTTTTTTTCATTTTTTAAAATTTATTCTAAGTATAAAACCTTATACATGATTTTTCCACTAGGATTAAAAACACATGTATGAAATAAATGGTATATATGGTTTTTGAAGCTAAGGGAAAATAATTACATTTGAAATAAATATATTAAATATTGGAATATTTATATGTTAAATATATCATATATGGGAAATATATTTTGTATTGAGAAAAATATTATGTATTGAGTTTTTAACATATTAAAATATATTATATATGAGTAATATATTATGCATAGATTTTTCCCTAAGGAATAAACCATAAATATTGAGTAATTATATTAATCATGGAAAATTATATAATATAAACGGTATAAAATATTATGTATTAAGTTTTTCCTAATGGAAAAAGATTACATACGACATATATATATTGCATATTGAGGGAGGAGTTCAAAAAACTGGTAAAGTCCCCTATTGCATTGGTTTTTACAAATGATATGTAATATGTATTTATGATATATAAAATTATATATATATTTTAATAGTAATCAAAATAGGGAAATATAATATAAACATTTTGGGCTTTCAGGAATTTTAAAAAATTTTGATTTTGAAAAATGTTTCCATAATTTTCCAAAATCATAAATAAATGTTAAAAACATCTATTAAAGGGAAAATAGGGTATTTCCATGATGTTTATATAGTATAAATGTCTCTAATGGGGATCTAATTAATCTATTTATCCTAGAGAGATATCTCTCTCGATCCTCATTGGATTCAGGTATAGTTCGATCCATATAATGGCCCAACTTCTCATGCATGACTATTATATAAATTTTAAGATAAATAACATAATAATAATACATTATAGGATTGAAAGGTTAATTATCTTGGAAAAATTAGGTTCATTCATCACTTATATATAATAAAACATAATCATTATTTAATTCATTTTCTATAGTCCTAAATTTCTCATATTCTCTTTTGTACATGTAATCACCTAAGGATATATATCAAAGAAGAGGGAGAGATAAAAGCCCTGTAAGGGGAGGGATAATATATAAGTGATAAGATACATGAATAAATAGTATATTGGGTATCATAATCATAATCATTATATTATACAATTGGGATCATTATCTTAAGAATGAGGGAATCATTTTCAAAAATGACATGGAATGTGGAATTTTCATAATAATGAAACAATATAACATAGTGGTAAAATTACACACATAGTTTTGAACTAATCTAGCATCATATTCACACATAGAATATGTGTACAAATCGTAACATAATAATTTCAAACAAATATAAGTTCATATTAATTCATAATACACATAATCTCATTAGACACATCACATTACCCCATAAATTGTAGGGATACATAATTTTGTGCCTACTAATCACATCATAAAATGAAGATAATAATGTATGCCACATGGAATGAGAACATATAAGAATTGTACTGAGGAAGTACCCATGGATAGGAATGATTTTATAAGGGTCCCATAAATCAAAATTTAAGTAATAACCATTGGGGTTTCCAAATTAATATGGGATATCATATTTTTTCATAAAATATCATTGTTCCTTAAATAAGAAATAAATAAAGAGGGGATTAGGTGATGTTTTAGAATATAAATCCTCTTTGAATTTTTTTTTGAAATTGTATTATAAATCATTTTTGACAAGGTAGAATCATTTATATACAAAAAAATAAATGGTAAATAATCTTGATATAACATTTTAATGACATTATAAGAACTCCCATACTAAAAATAACGTGAAAGAAGAGATAACCCAAAAAATAAAGAGTTGTGTTTGAGAATTCCCTTATCTAAAAACCCACTATGTTTTGTCGTATATAAACCTCAAGTATAATTAAATTATATTTTTTAACACGTGTAACTATAGGAGAATTATATTCATTTATATAAATATTTATCTAGTATAATTATTTGATTCTATTTTATAACAATATTTGTTAAATATTAAATGTTCTAATTCCATGTTTTTGTCAAATTATCTGGTATTGTTTAGATTTTTTCAATTTTTTAAAGGTTATTTATACATAATTAAAATTAATTAAAGAAACTTAAAATTCATGTTATTACATATTTATATATAATTAATAGTAAACATCCATGATGGTGGTGACAATTAAAGAGTTCTAAATGTCCTCATAGGTGGTGAACTAACCATTAACGAGACATTGTCACATGAGAAGGAACTAAAGTATGAAATATAAATACATCATAAATATAATTAGTATAGTTAGTTTAAATTAATAAATTTATTTCAACATAATAATTAATTTATTTTATATGGTTTGAGTTTGAATGTAATAGATAAAGTGAGTATGAGAATAAGGAAAAGAGAAGAATAGTTAATGAAACCTTACCCTCTCCTTGATGTTGCTTCTTCTCTACGACACTAAAATCCATGAATGATTCGATTTGAGTGACTCCAAAATGCACCTAAATATAATTAGGGGATTAATAGAGGTAATTTTTTTATATAATTGGATTTGGTAAGCGATATAGAAGTAGTTTTATAAGGGGAGGGATAAGGGGTATTTATAATTCAGGAGAGAGATGTGTTTTAGGATAAAATATTGAATAAATGATCATTTACACAGTAAAACTTATAATAGTGATATTATTGACATTTTAAGTCATATATGAATAAAATAAAATAATTTTAGTATTTTTAAACATTTTTAAAACCATATTCATTATTTAATTAAAGTGAAAAAATGACAAATTGATATTTTAAAAGGATACTTTATCATTTTAGACATTTAAAAACACTATTTATGTTTAATTTTATTATTTATAAATGATTAATTAGTTTTATTAAATTATTTTTTATTGATTTTAAATTTATAGAACTTATAATTTCATTATTTCCTCTTGGATGATATTATTAAAATATATTGATTATGTAAAAAAATGTTTTAATTATTCACTTAAAATTTCAGTATTTTATAAAATTACAAAAAAAACAACCCTTAAAAAAATTAAACATGTTTATTTAAAAAAATAATTTCATTTTATCAATTTTTTTAACATAGTTAAATTTAATTATGAAATCATAATTATGGTGTAAAAAAATCAATTTTGAAAAATACCCTAACACTTAATTTTTATTTTTTTGAGGCACTCTAGTGTTAATATTCACTTATTTTTTTGAGTGAAACATTATTTACAAGAAACTGGACTATTTTATTAATTAATTTATCATTCAAACACCCATATTACTATTCCAAATTATCTGGTTACTATTCCAATGATTTGGTTACTATTACAAACTATCAAGTTACTCTTCCAATGATCATATTACTTCCTATAAAAACCTATTAATTCCATTATTAAAAATTAACACTAATTCATCTCAAGGTTAAAGAAAGTCCATGTCTAAAATTTTGACTGAATTACTGTTGTTTTGTATTTATTTTTCAGTTTTTTTGGTTATTGTTATGATTCTAGGGGATCAAGATGAACCAAAATTTTCTATTCTTTTAATAATTTTTCTATTTATTTACCCATTTTAATATTTTAAATTATAATGGATATATTTATTCTTTAAACACAATGTTCTCATTTAATGAAATAAAAATTTATATGTTTCATGTGTTTAATCTATATTATATAACAAATTATGACACACATTATTTATTTATAAGGAAAACTCAATATATATAAATTTTTTGCGAGGTTACAGTCATTCTAATATATAAATGAAATTATGTCACTATATATCCATTCTTTCACTATTTCTTAGCATATTGTATGGGATAATGTTGGTTGTGAATGTTTATGCCCTATTTAATGGGTTTTTTTTAGAAAATTTGATTTCTCTTATTTGAGTTTGGATTAAATGTTGATTTTTGTGAGTGACTAACTTCATCCAGAAGTTAGGTGGTTCCTAAGCAATCCACAAAGTCTCACATCCTTTTATATATGTATTTGATGTGTGGTCACGCTTGATGTAAAATGTAAAGACCCGTAAAATTGAAGGGAAAATTTTTCTTAATTTTCTTTGGAATTTTACAAGAGCGCGGTTTCTGACGAAACCTGATTCCGAGGCCCGGTGTGCCCGGAATCAATTTCTGAAGTTTGGCTCAGGTACGTTCAGTGAACGAACGAGCGGGTTTTTCTAACTTTTGAACCGGTGCCCGGAATCGAATTCCGAGGGCACCGATTAACTCATAGTGCCGATATTCTCTTAAGGAGACCTTTTCCGAGGTTTCGTTTTATGCGGGATGAAAGTTTGTTTTGGGGGAAATTAGAAGAAGTTAAATAAATTGTGGAACACAATTTTTTTTAACATTGTTGGTTATTTCCTCCCAAAGGGAGTTAGAGGTGGGACCCACATCCACATAACCTCCCTTGACAGGATTAAGTGTGGTGGGGCCCATACAAGCCCTAACTCTTCAACATCCCTTAAACTCCCCAATAACTCCACTCTGATTAATTTGACAACTTGTGTTATTAATTAAGCTGAGTTATTTAATTTCAAACTTTTGAAATTCAAAGAGGTTGTGTTGTGTAAATAAACTAAGGCTTAGACTTATTTTATTTTGGTTAGTATCTTTTTCCACCTTGAGAGGATTGGGAAGCATTCTTCATATTCTTCATCCTTGACGAAGAACGCGAAGAACGCGAAGAACACTTAGGCTCCGACGAAAAACGTTGTCACCATAAGAAGAGAAAGACGCGTCGTCTCTTCTCTTCTTCGCAGCCGGTGTTTTTCTGAAGATCGACGACTCCGCTTCTTTCGATATTCTTCCTGTGTCAACGAAAGGAGACGCCGCTTCCTCCTCGGGCTTTCTCCTTTAGCTTACGAAGATTCTCCAGCGATGTTACCTCTTCGGATGCACCTCGACGTCAACGGAATCAACGTACGATTCCCGTGACGCCCGACCTCCGCGACGCTTGTCTTCCGTGGCTTGTTGGCGTGCTCCACTCTTAAAACCGAGGTAGGGGATTATTTGTTAATCTATTAAATTTTTTCCGTTCTTGATTCTGGCATGTCGAACTTTGTGGTTAATCGACTAAATGTTATCGTTTAACGAGAGGGGGACGGACCGCACAAACACGGCCTAACCCCCTCCTTTGTTCATGATTGTTTCTTTGTGAATGGAACGGGATGGCGTGGTGCCGTTTCACCACGCGGGAATCACATGGCAAGTAATGCGCGGCGCCGTCGCGCCGCGCCGTGGAAAGAAATTCATGAACGCGACGTCGTCGCGCCGCGTTGAAGGAAATCGAAGGCGCGGCGGCCGGAGCGGGGCTGCGGCGAAGGGGCGCGGTGCCGTCGCACCACGCCGGATGACAAGGGCCGCAGCCGGTTCTAGGCCGCGGCAGAGCATGGTGACCGGCGGCCAGTCGTGCCACCGGTGTCGGAGCCGGAAAGGGACTGGCCACTGCCGGTCCCGTTGAGGAGGAGTCGGCCGGCCAGGTCAGGCCGACCAGAAATGGGGAAAGCCGGGGCAATTAAATTCCCCCGGCCTTCTTGAACGACCCCCCATTATTGAGGGGGGGCCGTGGTTACACAAGGGAGGAAGGTGCCCCCCGTTTTTTCCAACAGCTCGGCCGAAGGTCGAGCTGGCAGCTCGCCCAGCGCGCTGCGCTGCGCCGGACCGGCGCCTGGCCGGTTCGCCAGGCCGGGCCGAGCCCCGCCGGGCCACGTCGGGCCGCGTTGGGCCGGGCCGCGCCGCGCCTAGTCGGGCCGGGCCGTGCCGGGCCAGGCCGACCCTGTCCGGGGCAGGTCAACCCGGTTCGGGCCAGTCGGGGGGTCTCGGGCCGGGTCGGCCCGGGCCCGAAACCCCCGATACTGAACTGTTTGGGTTCAAATGCACATAACTCAGGCTACGGACCTCCAAACGACACTACGTCAGCGGCGATATGATCCTTGTATTGAGAAGTTAGTTTCGGTATATCGCACTCATGGTTTTGGAATACTTTGAGTTCAGCCGGGTTGGTTCGTACAAGAAACCAACCGGGCCCACGGAGCGGAAACACTCATATCTTGAGCTACGGGCGTCCGATTGACGTGTTGTCGGCTTTGTTGAGTTCCTCTTAGTGAGACAGATCTTTTGGAATACTCTACCTGAGGTTTGGATGCAGGTGGAGTACGGTCGGGTTTGTTTTGCCTTAAAAACCAACCGGGCCCCTGGGACGAAAAAGCCAATAACTCTCAGACCGGGCGACCGATTGACGCGCCGTCTGTTGCGTTGAGTTCTTGTTGACGATACAGAACTTTTGGATACATCAACTCTGGACTATGTGACAGTTGATGTATCAGCCTCTCGGCTCGTGGAGTGGACCCTCCTGAATGAGCTTGCTGTGTGCGGGAACCCTATAGCTGGCTGCGACTGCTACTGTGACTGCGACGACGACTGTGCAGAGATCCTCAGTGGATTCGACGACGACGACTACAGCACTCAGCGATCCGGTGTGGATCAGTGCTACCGATCCTATGTGGGTCCAATCCTGTGTGGGTCAGCGCTCAATGGTCCTGTGTGAACCAGCGCCTACAGATCATGTGTGGGTCCGATCCTGTGTGGGTCTTTGCGGGGGTTAGTACCTATCGATCCTTTGTGGGTCCGACGACTTAGATAGATCAGTGATCATCTCTATCGTCTTTCGAAAAAGTATACCTGTGTGAGCTGAATCCTGTTGCTTTCCTATGTGGATTGTGTTATGTTATCCTGTGTGGATTACGTTTTTCTTTCCTGTGTGGAATACGTATACTTTTCTGTGTGGACTGAGTTGTACTTGGGCTCGGAGGTTGGAGCGTATTGGGATTGATGACTTAGGTATATGTATGGGCATATACCTAAGCAATGTCGGTTGTTACTTCATGATTGTATCTTTCCATTGTGGTTTTTCCTTTTTGGATTTTGGGAGACCATAGGGGGTCTCGGGTTCCCTACTGAGTAGCTTATACTCACCCCTGCACGGGCTATGCCCGCACTACATTGTGTTGGTTGCAGATGACGGACAACGTTGATCGTGGTTGAGGCTTGCGGAGCAGGATGGTACCTGGAGGTGGACCACTGAGCGGGACATGCTTGGAGTGGTCGGCGGGACCCGAGGAGCTGTGGAGCTACCTGTACCCACCCTTCAGGTGGGATTTCCAGGGGACGACTCGGCGTAGCTGCTTTTACTTTTCAGTTGATGTTTTCCTTTTAGAGTTGTACTTTACTTTCAGTTTGGGTTTGTATACTGGACCACTTTCTTTCCGCACTTTCAGTTGAACTCAGTTTTTACTTAGTGTTTACTTTTCCGCTTTCTTACTCTGTGGTGCTTTTTTACTTTACAAAGGAAATGCCTTCCTTTTTTACCGGGATTTACGCCTTGGTGCTAGTCGCCAGCCCCTGGCCAATGGAAGGCGGGCTTGGGGTAGTCACGACACGGGCCCCGAGGACGGGTCATGACAAATTGGTATCAAAGGAGTTCGGTTCTACCACGAACTCTGATCTTTTCTATGTGAAGCAATAATGTTTAGCGTATTGAGTGTGGTTATCAGTCCAGGGAGTCCAGTGTTGGTGCGGCGACCGACGTATCCATACACCAGGACCCTGACCTCGGATTTCCGACTTAATGCACGAAAACATTTATTGCGTGTGTGTTTCAAGTTTTCTTTGTGATTACTTCGTATCAGCTCACCAGGTATACTGTTCTGACCGTGGCGCACCTATTTCCTTTTCAGGATGGCCCCATGACGGCAGCCAGCTAGGGTTCCAAGAGTCGTGCGTGACGACAGCCCACCGAGCGACGAGGCCTCGGTGTAGGGCCCTTTGTCAGTAGTGGCACCGGCGGTAGCACTACCCGCCGAGCCACGGATACTTCCAGCACCAGCCGCTGACGATGCACGTCGCCTCAGCGCACTGCATGAGTTCCAGCGCTAGCGACTGCCCAGGTTCCGTGGGGAGACGGACCCCCAGGCAGCCGAGGACTGGCTGGAGGCTGTGGTTTGAGTTTTCAGGCTAGTGAGGACACCAACAGACCTCATGGTGATCCTCGCTGCGAGCCTACTGCACGTAGCAGCGGGCCGATGGGGGAGCTTGATTCTCCAGGTGTAGGATGAGGCATCTCTACTTTGGACGGACTTTGAGAGCCTCTTCCGCTCGAAGTTCATCCCAGCCACCCTCCGTGCGGTGTGCATTCATGATCTTCTTCAGCTGCGGCAGGGTAGCATGACGGTCGCTCAGTACTCGGCGAGATTTACCGATCTCTCGCGCTACATGACCAACCTGGTACAGGACACATTCTTTCGGGCTCAGACCTTCAAGCAGGGATTGAGACACGAGATCAGGGCATCGCTGATCTCCCTCAGCATACCGACTCAGACGGGATTACTGGAGTGAGCCCTTTTGATCGAGAGCTTTCTTGCTGAGTCTACACCAGCGCCGAGACCCACCGCATGGCGGCACGTAGCAGAGTCTTCTGTAGCAGGTAGTCGACGGATGACTCTTGGGTCCAGGCAGACCAGACCCTCAGGCAGACGACCTCATGGAACTGGCTCAGCAGTACGGGGCACACAACACGGATCCAGTCTTTCGAGAGGCAGACAATGCTACTCGTGCGGCGGGCAGGGCCACATGGCTCGGGACTGCCCGACCCGCCGTGCCGAGGAGCAGCAGATGGTTGAGGGACCACCGAGGCAGAGGCAGAGGGTCCACCGTGGTGGTCCGCAAGGAGGAGGGGAACGAGGCAGGGGAGCTGGCCGAGCAGCAGGTGGTGGGCGACGCTTTGAGGCTCTACCACCACCACCACCAGGAGGTCCATCCCGACCACAGGGAGCTGGCGGGCAGAGACAGGCACAGCTCCAGGAAGCGGAGGCCTACGACCACGGTGCACCAGAGATGATTCGAGGTACTATCTGTGTCTATTACACCCTTGTTGTAGTATTTATAGACACAGGATCGAGTCACTCTTTCATAGCCTCTGCCCTTGTTCGGAGCTCGGAGATTCCGACAGAGCCGTTGGCTCGATCCTTACGGCTAGAGACTCCTACGGAAGCAGACTCGACGATTACGCACGGGTGACGGTAGTGTGAGTTTACTCTAGGAGGCGAGAGATTCGGCTGAGATCTTCTTGTAGCGGCGTCGAGGCCTTACGACGTCATCTTGGGCATGGATTGGTTATCTATGGTCCATGCACAGATTGACTGTTTTAGGCACAAGGTGCGATGTGTACGCACCGACGGGAGAAGGTTCACCTTCACCAGCGAGAAGGGAGCCTTTGCAGCACAGGATGGACTTCCGCGGAGGAGAGGACAACCCATCACTCATCAGTTGGCTAGCCTCATCCTAGGAGCAGTTGATGTGCGTGGTCCTGGTTTTCCTGCAGTGGTGGATCAGTTTGCGAACGTTTTCCCCGACGACGTTCCAGGGTTACCTCCTCGCAGAGAGGTAGACTTTTATATTGACCTGTACCCCGGGACAGCTCCGATATCGACTCCAGCATATCAGATGGCCCCCGCCGAGCTTCGAGAGCTACGGGTACAGTTGGAGGACATGCAGGGAAAGGGGTTCATCTGACCCAGTGTTTCACCCTAGGCTTCCCCGATTTTGTTCGCCAAGAAGGCGGATGGGAGCTTGCGACTGTGTGTCTATTATCATCGCCTGAACCAGGTGACAGTGAGGTACAAATATCCGCTACCGAGGATTGAAGACCTCTTTGATCAGATCTAGGGAGCACGGTGGTTCTCGAAGATAGACCTCAGGTCAGGCTATCATCAGCTCAGAGTTAGAGACGAGGACGTGCAGAAGACAACCTTCAGATGTCGGTATGGCCACTATGAGTTCTTGGTTATGCCTTTTGGAATAACCAATGCTCCAGGAGTGTTCATGGCCCTCATTAATAGGATCTTTCAGCCATACCTCGATCGATTTGTTGTGGTCTTCATCGACGACATTTTAATCCACTCGACGACTGAGGCGGAGCACGCCAACCACTTACGGGTTGTACTAGACACACTCCGAGAGCACCAGATTTATGGTAAGCTCTCGAAGTGCCAGTTCTAGATACGTGAGGTCCACTTATTGGGGCACGTCATCTCTGAGGTGGGATTTGCAGTGGATCTTGCGATGATCGAGGCAGTGTTATCTTGGTAGTCACCCAGGAGCATGACGAAGGTGCGGAGTTTCTTGGGTCTAGATGGATACTATCGGAGATTCGTGCCAGACTTCTCTAGAGTTGCGGCATCACTCACATCTTTGACAAAGAAGGGGAAACCCTTCATGTGGTCAGATAGATGTTAGCAGAGCTTCCAGGAGCTAAGACAGAGATTGACCAGCGCACCTATCTTGAGGTTGCCTGAGGAGGGAGTAGGGTACGTAGTCTACTGCGATGCATCAGGAACCAGACTCAGTTGTGTCCTGATGTAGGAGCAGGCAGTGATCGCCTATGGACCACGTCAGTTGAGGCCGCATGAGTAGAACTATTCTACCCATGACCTGGAGTTAGCAGTAGTGCTCTTCGCTCTGAAGACATGGCGACACTATCTGATGGGCGTGCGCTTTAAAGTCTTTTCTGATCATCAGAGTCTCAGTTATATCTTCTTGCAGAAGGACCTGAACCTGGGACAGTGGCGATGGCTCGAGTTCCTCCAGGACTATGACTTTGATATAGTCTATACTCCTGGGAAGGGGAACGCGGTAGTCGATGCCCTCAGCAGGAGGATGTTCATTCAGCTACTTGAGGAGGCGACGGAGCAGCTAGCCTTTTTGCAGATATCCTTCGTGGATAGGGATGGAGCAGCCTTCCTTCAGTCTCTCACAGTCACTCCTCCACTTCTGCAGTGGGTCAGAGAGGCACAACATGGAGATGCTGACTGTGAGACGAGGCGTGCACAGATATCCTCAGGACAGGCACCTGATGGTTTTTCTTTTGGAGCAGAGCACAACATCCTTTTCAGAGGACGTACCTTAGTACCAGTTGCTTTACGAGAGGAGGTTCCGAGAGAGTTTCACACTTCTCCTTTGGCGGTACATCCTGGAGTGGAGATTATGTACCAGGATCTCAGACGACAGCACTGGTGGTCGGGCATGAAGAAGGTTGTGGCGGAGTTCGTTTCTCGATGCCTCACCTGCCAGCAGGTGAAGGCTGAGCACCAGGTACCAGTAGGCTTGGTACAGCCCTTGGATGTCCCGGAGTGGAGGTGGGACGGGATATCTATGGACTTCGTGACTGGACTTCCACGCACTTCCAGAGGTCACGACTCCATATGGGTGATTGTCGACCGACTCACCAAGTCGGCTCACTTCTTACCCATCAGAGAACAGGGATCAGTGGAGAGCTTGGGACGTCTTTACGTTCAGGAGATTGTACGGCTTCACGGTGTGCCATCATCTATCATCTCCGATCGAGATGCTCACTTTACTTCCTGGCTTTGGAAGGTATTACAGGAGGCGTTCGGGACGTAACTACGTTTGAGCACATCCTTTCACCCTCAGACGGATGGTCAGACGGAGAGGACCATTCAGACTCTCGAGGACATGGTTCGCGCATGTGTCCTCGACTTTGGTCGTAGATGGGAGGACCACCTACCCTTGGTGGAGTTTGCGTAAAACAACAGCTACCACTTCACCATCGGGATGGCACCATACGAGGCGTTGTACGACCAACCTTGTAGATCTCCTTTGTGCTGGACAGACCCTGGGGAGTCAGCACTTGTGGGACCAGAGATGCTCCAGGCCACGACAGAAAAGGTCCAAGTCATCCAGGAGCAGATGAGGATAGCTCAGTGCCGGCAAAAGTCATACGCTGACAAGAGGCGGAGGTCACTAGAGTTCGAGGATGAAGACCACGTCTTCTTGCGTGTCTCACCTCGACGTGGTTTGCGGAGATTTGGCCGAGGCAGAATGTTATCCCCGTGCTTCATCGGACCCTTCCAGGTCCTCAGCAGGATTGGAGAGGTGGCTTATCTCCTGGCTCTACCACCTCAGTTGCACCGGGTGCACGACGTCTTCCACATATCTCAGCTGAGGAGATACGTGCATGACCCGACACACATCATTGACCATGGGGAGCTTGACGTTGACGATGGGGAGACTTTTATGGAGGTCTCGGTGGAGATCGAGGATCGACAGGAGCGGGTCCTACGTGGACTGTCGATTCCTCTAGTGCGCATCATATGGCAGCACAAGAACCTCTAGGAGAGCACTTGGGAGCGGGAGGCTCAGATGCGTGCTCAGTACCCTCTTTTGTTTCCCTAGTTTTGATGTATCTTTACGGGGACATAAAGCCCTGAGGTGGGAGTAATGTAAAGACCAGTAAAATTCAAGGGAAAATTTTTCTTAATTTTCTTTGGAATTTTACAAGAGCGCGGTTTCTGACGAAACCTGATTCCGAGGCCCGATGTGCCCGGAATCAATTTCCGAAATTTGGATTGGGTACGTTCAGTGAACGAACGAGCGGGTTTTTATAACTTTTGAACCGGTGCCTGGAATCGAATTCTGAGGGAACCGATGAACTCGCAACACCGATATTCGCTTAAGGAGACCTTTTTCGAGGTTGCGTTTTATGCGGGATGAATGTTAGTTTTGGGGGAAATTAGAAGAAGTTAAATAAATTGTGGAACACAATTTATTTTTAACTTTGTTGGTTATTTCCTCCCATAGGGAGTTAGAGGTGGGACCCACATCCACATAACCTCCCTTGAGCAGATTAAGTGTGGTGGGGCCCACACGAGCCCCAACTCTTCAACATCTCTAAAACTCCCCAATAACTCCACTCTAATTAATTTGACAACTTGTGTTATTAATTAAGATGAGTTATTTAATTTCAAACATTTGAAATTAAAAGAGGTTTTGTTGTGTAAATAAAATAAGGCTTAGACTTATTTTATTTTGGTTAGTATCTTTTGCCACCTTGAGAGGATTGGGAAGCATTCTTCATCTTCTTCATCCTTGACGAAGAACGCGAAGAACACTTAGGCTCCGAAGAAGAACGTCATCACCATAAGAAGAGAAAGACATGTCGTCTCTTCTCTTCTTCGCAGCCGGTGTGTTTCCGAAGATCGACGAATCCGCTTCTTTCGATCTTCTTCTCGTGTCAATGAATGGAGACGCCGCTTCCTCCTCGGGCTTTCTCCATCAGCTTACGAAGCTTCTCCAGCGACGTTACCTCTTCGTACGCACCTCGACGTCCACAGAATCGACGTACGATTCCCACGACGCCCGACCACTGCGACGCTTGTCTTCTGCGGCTTGTTGGCGTGCTCCGCTCTTGAAACCGAGGTAGGGGATTATTTGTTAATCTGTTAAATTATTTCTGTTCTTGATTCTGGCATGGCGAACATCGTGGTTAATCGACTAAATGTTATCGTTTAACGAGAGGGGGCCGGACCGCACAAACACGGCCTAACCCACTCCTTTGTTCATGATTGTTTCTTTGTGAATGGAACGGGATGGCATGGTGCCGTCGCACCATGCGGGAATCACACGGCAAGTAATGCGCGGCGCCGTCGCGCCGCGCCGTGGAAAGAAATTCATGAACGCGATGTCGTCGCGCCGCGTTGAAGGAAATCGAAGGCGCTGCGGCCAGAGTGGGGCCGCGGCGAAGGGGCGCGGTGCCGTCGCACCGCGCCGGATGACAAGGGCCGCAGCCGGTTCCGGGCCGCGGCGGAGCATGGTGACCGGCGGCCAGCCGGGCCGCCGGTGTCAGAGCCGGAAAGGGACTGACCACTGCCGGTCCCGTTGAGGAGGAGCCGGCCGGCCAGGTCAGGCCGGCCGGAAAGAGGGAAAGTCGGTGGAATTAAATTCCCTCGGCCAGCTTGAACGGCCCCCCATTATTGAGGGGGGGGGTCGCGGTTACACAAGGGGGGCAGGCGCCCCCCGTTTTTTCCAACAGCTCGGCCGAAGGCCGAGCTGGCAGCGCGCCCAACGCGCTGTGCTGCGCCGGACCGGCGCCTGGCCGGTCTGCCAGGCCGGGCCGAGCCCCGTCGGGCCGGGCCGGGCCGCACCGGGCCGGGATGACCCTGTCCGGGGCGGGTCGACCCGGTTCGGGCCAGCCGGGGGGTCTCGGGCCGGGTCGGCCCGTGCCCGAAACCCCCGATACGAAACTGTTTGGGTTAAAATGCCCATAACTCGGGCTACGGACCTCCAAACGACACGCCGTCAGCAGCGATACGATCCATGGATTGAGACGGTAATTTCGGTATATCACACTCAAGGATTCGGAATACTTTGAGTTCGGACGGGTTGGTTCGTACACGAAACCAACCGGGCCCTCGGAGCGGAAACACTCATATCTTGAGCTACGAGCATCTGATTGCCGTGTCGTCGGCTTTGTTGAGTTCCTATTAGTGAGACAGATCTTCTGGCATACTCTGCCCATGGTTTGGACGCAGGTGGTGTACGATCGAGTTGGTTTTGCCTTAAAAACCAACCGGGCCCTTGGGACGAAAAAGCCAATAACTCTCAGACTGGGCGTCCAATTGACGTGCCGTCTGTTGCGTTGTGTTCCTGTTGACGATACGGAACTTTTGGATACATAAACTTTGGACTATGTGATAGTTGATGTATCATCCTCTCGGCTCGTGGAGCGGACCCTCCTGAACGAGCTTGCTGTGTGCGGGAACCCTATAGCTGGCTGCGACTGCTACTGTGACTGCGACGATGACTGTGCAGAGATCCTCAGTGGATTCGACGACGACGACGACTGCAGCACTCAGCGATCCTGTGTGGATCAGTGCTACCGATCCTGTGTGGGTCCGATCCTGTGTGGGTCAGCACTCAGCGGTCCTGTGTGAACCAGTGCCTACAGATCCTGTGTGGGTCTGATCCTATGTGGGTCTTTATGGGGGTTAGTACCTATCGATCCTTTGTGGGTCTGACGACTTAGATGGATCAATGATCATCTCTGTCGTCTTTTGAAGAATTATACCTGTGTGAGCTGAATCCTATTGCTTTCCTGTGTGTATTGTGTTATGCTATCCTGTGTGGATTACGTTTTGCTTTCCGGTGTGCAATACATATACTTTCCTATGTGGACTGAGTTGTACTTGGGCACGAAGGTTGGAGCATATTGGGATTTATGACTTAGGTATATGTATGGGCATATACCTAAGCAATGTCAGTTGTTACTTCGTGATTGTATATTTCCTTTTTGGTTTATCCTTTTTGGATTTTGGGAGACCTTAGGGGGTCTTGGGGTTCCTACTGAGTAGCTTATTCTCACCCCTGCACGGGCTATGCCCGCACTATGTTTTGTTGGTTGCAGACGACGGACAACGTTGATCGTGGTTGAGGCTTGTGGAGCAGGACGGTACATGGAGGTGGACCACTGAGCGGGACGTGCTCGGAGCGGTCAGCGGGACCCGAGGAGCTGTGGAGATATCTGTACCCACCCTTCAGGTGGGATTTCCAGAGGACGACTCGGCGTAGCTGCTTTTACTTTTCAGTTGTTGTTTTCCTTTTCGAGTTGTACTTTACATTCAGTTTGGGTTTGTATACTGGCCCACTTTCTTTCCGCACTTTCAGTTGAACTCAGTTTTTACTTAGTGTTTACTTTTCCGCTTGCTTACTCTGTGGTGCTTGTTTACTTTACAATGGAAATGCCTTCCCTTAACCGGGATTTACACCTTGGTGCTAGTCTCCAGCCCCTGGCCTATGGAAGGCGGGCTTGGGGTAGTCACGGCACGGGCCCCGAGGACGGGTCGTGACATAAAACATAAATAAATGATTTGTATTTTTATCCCTTATGAATAAATCCTTTTTCTATTTATGAGTATCCTATTGAGAGAGGTAAGACTAGAATTTTTCTACAATGTAATGTGAGCCTAATTTTGTAGAAAAATGGTAATTTAAGAGAAAACTATACGGGCACCCTAAATTAAAGAGTGATTCAACTATGAATGAAATTAGGTATTAACATAAAAAATTAATTTTGTATATTTTGAAAATAAATTATGAAAAATACACGATGTGGTAAATATTGAATAATTAAAGGTAATGGGGAAGTATATGCCCCTCATGTGATACTATCATGGTTCTAGAGTAAAATTTACCCCTAGGTGACACTCTCATGGTTCTGGGATAGGAAGTGGTTTCCCTTGGGTGATATACTCATGGTTTTAGGGTAGAACATGGTTCACTATTGGTGATACTCTCATGGCTCCAGAGAAAGACATGGACCCCAATTTTTTTATACTCTCATGGTTTTAAGGCTAGAGGTGGTTTCCCATGGGTGATTTTCGAAAGGTTTTGTTTATAGATGTGGTTCCTCCTAGGAGGTTATGTATCTGTTTTTGATAAATTAGAAATTAGCTGAAGCATGTATGGTCAATTCTAGATTTCACCTTAGAACCCAGGGACCTAGAATGATTTATTTATTTATTATTTTAGTTATTTTAAATTCAAAACATAATCATGGACTTTATTTAAGACTTTACATGTTTAATGAAATAGTTTGTGGTGACCTAATGAGTTTTACTCACACCCTACATGATTCACCATCGGTACTCAAGCATACTTCATGGTTACAGAATAAGATAAAGGAAAAATCCATATGATCGTTATATGATTTAGATAGCTAATATTATGTAGGGGAGATAGGATTAGGTTAGAACTAAGGACCAATTTCATAATATTTCACTAGTTTTATTTATTCTTATTTTTTTGTACTTCATGCACATGATCCTCCCATAGGGGAAATTTACTTCATCTTTTGACTTGAACAAAATTAATTTAGATATATCACGCGTTTTGTACATTATTTATTGGAACATTTCTATGATTTCATTTATCATTTATTTCATTGGATGTTATTATTGTTATTATTTCCAATTTTATTGCTTACTCTGATATAAGGGTATAGTCTCCCCTTGGTATCACCATATACCCTCATTGCTAGTTGGGAGCCTCTAGCATATGTTGAGGTTAACTTGAGGTCATAAACCTCTTCGATCTAGTTACTACAATGTGAACATGGTGGGGGAATTAGAAAGTGGTATCAACACATATTTTTTTTTCTATTTGGGAAATGTTGACAAGAGATAAGATATTGTTAGAAATTGATATATATCTTACGCATGAGAGTAGATAACATATACACAAGGGATGTCCAAGCCACCATCTAGGAATATTGTTCTTAGTTTTTTATTTTATAATTAAACTAATTCACCTAGTTTTATGCACTTGACTTTATATTTTTGATTTATGAGATTTATCACTTGGATAATAATAGAACGTTTGTGCGTGTTCATGAATCATATCTGGAATTTATGATTCACATGTCATTGTTGTAATTTACAATGATTTTTTACCATGGTTATGACATTAGTGTCTGTTATTTAAACTATAAAGAACAACTTATATGTTTTTTTCATATAACATTATATTGTAATCTTATATAACCAATTACATAAATAGTTTCCTTATTATTATCAGTGCTTTAGTAACCTGTTTTTAGATGATATCAATTAAATAAAATAAATATAGTTACTTATAAGTAAATTTATTCTTTTAATCTTGGATGAAATTTCATTAAACCAAAATAAAATTTTGATATTCTTGATAAATGAAATAAAGAGAATAAATGGAAATTTATGATTTGGATCAAATGTATATATAATAATGACCTTGAGTATAGGTTCATAGGGCTAGAGATAGAAATCTATTTTAAATAATTTTATGATATTGTATATTTAGGATCATGGGATACTATGTATATTAATAATTTTGTTAAATTTTAATATTTAAAATTATAATTGATTTTTTGAGGATTTTTTTGTAATTATAGAGAAATTCCTCAACGATAACCTCCAGAAGAGTTGTAAGAGGGCAAGTATCATCATGATATACTAGAAATTGGGTTAGATCATTTTATTGTTAAAGTAATGACCATGAAAAATCACTAATACAAGATCTTTTTGTGAATTATAATGTCTATAGAAAGGGAGAATCCTTATGATGAAACTTATATGTCATAGTTCAAATGGTAGTTCTATATGAAACCCCATTTATTGTTACTAGAGAAGGTGGCCCCTAGGTTGTTGAGTTCAGGTGGAGTCTATCTATATGATATTTTACCACTTGAAACACCCCATAATTGAAGCATGAAGTTTATATTTTACATGATGCGAGGCCTAGTTAAGAACTTGTGAGATATTTAGTTTTAGGAGAACCAAAATGTTGGGTTGTATTGGAAGTATTTCAAAGTTTTTTCTTTGATAACTTATTATAAGATATGTTAAGGGGGTATAGGTCCCAATAATTCCTGTATATCACATAGTGAGGGATGCCAGTCATGTATTATGAAATACCATTTACTAATATTAAACTCTTTCCCCCAATTCTAGCAGGGGATGATATTTATAGAGTGATACATTTTGAGTATGGGTTGAGATATGAGATTCGGGTTTAGGTGAATGTTTTTCATCCTTTTATATTTTTAAGAGATCATTAATCAGACCCTTATTATATAGAGGAACATGAGAGAGGGGAGAGGATCCATAAATATTAATTTTGATGGAGGGAAAAAGAATGGGTCTACAGGTATAAGAATGCACTATTTTGATTGTTCATGATAGGGTAGAGGTGGATATATTAGCTAGGGCGGTGGCCTGTCTCTTCCTCCTTGGGGAGGTAGTTTGATGGAGTGTTATCAGTGTGGAAGATAAGGGAATATTCATCCTCAGTTTACCCAAATATTGATTGAGTATCAATTTTGTGGGATGATGGGGTACTTGTAATGGTATTACATAGATGATCAGTGGGTAGATAGTGAAAAGGGATCCAATTAGCCTCAGGGTATAGGAACTAGATTAGGCATGCCATAATAAACCAATAGTTGGAGTTCCACCCATCATTCAGGTCAAGGTGAAGGGTGTAGTGCCTAGGGGTAGGGTAAATATAGATAGTGGGGGTGTATAACCAAGGGGAGTTAGGTTGGAGAACAATTTTGATTTTTTGGACAACTTCATGTCATTTATCATACTTCTATATATTGGGATTCCATACCATCTATCATTAGAGGTATGATGTTAGTAGCTTCTACTCTATGATTTATTTTGTTCAATATATGTAAATCACATTATTTTATATTATACTAGTTCTTTTATGGTTTTAGGGTATCTATAAAGTATCTATATCAAATTATTTGATCTAAACACCATTGGGAGTGTTTTATAAGAGAATTCATTGATGTAAGGATTTATAACAAGTATTTGGTGGTTATAGGCTACTTTAATAATTTATTATGATTGATTTGATAAATGTTAACATGATCCTCAGGATGGATTGCTTAGTTTGGTGTTGAGACAACATCAAATATTATCATCAATGATATTCATTTACATTTTTATCGGTGATAGTTAAGTTTATATGAAAGAGTGGCACATAAAGATCGATAGTACTAGACATAGACATTAATGGAATAGTGGGATTAGATCCCAGTTTACTAGTCTTGTTTTTAATGATTTGGAGGTGAATCATACAATATTTACTCCTTTGTTGGACTAGTTTTAGGACATATTTTCTATGTATTTCTTAATATTTCCACCAGAGTGAGATATTGAGTTTTTAATTGATCTTAGGAGTAGAGTCCATATATTTTCCTCCTTATAGGATAACTCATGTATATATTTTGGAGATAAATGTTTAGAAGCAATATTTTGAATAATAGTGTTTAGATGACCAAGTATACCCCTTATGGGTGATCCATTCTTATTTTACAAGAAAATAGATAGATCATTAAGATTAATTGTATATTATTAAATGATATACCAAATAATCATTAAGAACTGATATCCACTCCCATATATCAGACACATATTTGATAATCTTAGAGGATCCTGAGTGCTCTATAATATCGACTTGAGATTTGGATATCATTAGATGTGGGTGAGGCCTTTTGACATACCTCACAGAACATTCAAAAGAATTAATGGTCTATATGATTATCTAGAAATTTTTTTCTATTTTAAAAACTTATTGTCAGTATTTATGGATGTATTAGATTAGTTATTCAATCCTAACTTGGAAACTTTTGAGGTCATATTTTACGATAATATTATCATGTACTCCCAATCAAGAGAGGATAATGATCGACATTCAGAAATCATTTTTAGCAAAAAATGGGAGATTCATCTATACCCTAACCTCACAAAGTTATAGTTTTGGATAAATCATGTATAATTAACAGGGTATGTGATATCAAAGGTTGGTTAGATTCTTGTGAGAGATAATTTCAAAATTTTAAAGGGATTTTGATGATAATTAAAATCCCAACCTTAACTAAACTGGGTAAGAAGTATACCATTTACTATGATGAATAAGGGTTCAAGTTGGGGGTAGTTATGATATAGGATGATCATGAGGTTGCTTATGTGTTTAGGTATTTGAGGCCTCATGAAAAAATATTCTTGACACATGATCTAGATCTAACAGTAATTGTGTATATATTGGGATATTGGAAACAATAACTTTTGGGTGAGGGGTTTATGGTATAAACCTACCATAATATCCTAAGTTATATTTTCTTATAGTAGGACCTAAAACTTTTTCAATGAAGGTGGGTTGACTATTTATAGTCCTTTGGTTTTGAGCTATCAAATAACCCTAAAAAGGGAAAAAATATTACAGATTCATTGAGAAAGAAGACTCAAACACATGTGGTGAAAGATTTAAGTAGCTGGTGGTAGATTATGATCCTCTTTTCAGAGTTTCACTTTGATTTCTAGGAGTACCATGGATGATTTTCCCTTATGAACATATATATTACCTCCTCACTATTCAATTGGGTGATGAGAAGTTATCTATTAGGATAAAACTATCTGTTAATGAGGGAGAATATGTATGGTGGGGATCCATTAAAAGTACGATCTCTTGATTATGATTAGAAACTATATTTATAAGTTAGTTTAGTATTCACTATGATCATACATGAGGAGATAATGAGGGTATCACATACATTGATATGGTAAGTACATATAGGTTTGACCAAGATATACCATGATATCCACAGGTATTATTGGTGGCCTAGGATGAAGAGGGTCATAACAGGGTTCATCAAATGATGCTCCACCTATAATAAGTTGATGAAAAATAAATAGTGGGTTGACTCTCTTCATTATTCACTACACATTCCTGAGAATAAGTGGGATGGTTTTACTATCAAATTTAAGATGGGGCTATTGAGGGAACCCTGAGGAAGTGACGTGGTATAAATGATATTGTATTGGTTGATGACTGTAAATCATTTCTTGTCGATTTGAGAGACATTATCTATTGATGTGGTTTGAAAGAACTATTTAGAGAGATATTATTCTTGCATGGAGTACCTCAGAGTATTGTATGTGATAGGAATTCCCTCTTAGCTTAATGATTTTGGAAACAGTTAAAAAAAGTTCTTGATGCACAAGTGAATCCATGAACTTATTACCACCCATAGGAAAGCGAGAAATCTGAGTTATCTATTCTCATACTTGAGTAAATTCTTCAGGTATGTGTCATAGATTTTATAGGTTCATAGTAGAACCACATTTCACTAGAATAGTTTTCCAATAACAAACGATATCAAGAATTGATTAAGATTTATCATTTTCATGTTTTATTTGACATGTAATGTAAATCAACATTTTATTTTTTGGAATCCAAGGAGTCAATGATTATTAGGTCGAAGTCCTATATAGGAGGCGTCAAAGTACATCTAGATAACTAGAAAGGGGTAAATGACTGCTCCGAGTAGGTAAAGGTCATACACATACCAATGCTACCACCCTTTGATGTTTGAGGTGGGTGATCATGTACTCTTATAAGTGTTACCTTAGATGGGAAATTAGTATATATAGTGGTAGGGGAATTTGGTACTTTGGTATGTGGGATCATTTGATATTGTGGAGAGAATCAGTATAATTTCATACTAATTATCTCATTCATAGTGTATTAGTGCTATGTGTGATTTATTTCTTATGTTTTAACTTTGTTGATATTATCATGATCTTTCTCATGTGATCAATACCAACGAAAGTATAGTTGAGGATGATGCATAGTTTAAGGACTGTATGGTGTATATATGGACCAAAGGAAAATGAATCTATACTGGAAGATGGTCCCTCTGATATAGGTACAATTGAAATATGTTGATATTCAAGAGGATACATGAGAGTGGGAGATGGAAATTTGGGAACAATAGTTAATGTTTTTTACAGAATAGGACCAATGATGTTCAAAGATGCATGTCGAGGATAAACAACTATATGGTGGGGTGGTTGATTATTTTACAAAATCCATAACATGTTTGAGTTTTTTCCTAAATATGAAATTCTAATTTAAATATTTATTAATTTTTTTTGGGAAAATATAATGGCAGGGTGTTTTAAATAGTATTTAGGGTAAAACATAAGATTGAATTAGTGTATTGGGGCCCCATAGATTTGTTGTAAGTGTTAAAATAGGTTGATAATTGAACCTGAATAATTGGTCTACGTTGTAATGTGTTGACCTGAACCACTAGGTATAATATGGGTTCAGCATGACCTCATGCATGCATACTTGTACGCAAGAGGATGCTGACTAGTAGTGAGGGACAATGCCCAATAATGGGAACACTATATCCTCTGTATCATGTCATCGAGCAAAATAATAAATAAATAATAATCAAAGTAAAATGAGTAAACTGAATAAATAACATACATAATAAGATATCCCAAGGTGGTAAGCCTCTACAAAGTATAATTAGTAGATAATAAATGATAAGTAAATTAATAAACAGCCACAACCTTTTAGAGCCTGTCTCAGCATGCTCTAGCTATATGCACCACTGCTAAACCATCCACTATAGGTCCCTTTCCCTTCTTCAAGTGTCTGGTCATAAAATCTATAGGCACACCAAAATTCCAATGTAGGGTGTGAGTATAAGGCATAGTAGGAAACAACCAATGAATTCTTACCATAAATGAACATTATATCTAAAAAATTATATCATGACATATGTTAATGATCAATAAACACACAATATATGTCGAGTCATTGTGCACTGACCAAACCATCATGAAGCCCATCCCAACCTTCTTCACGTCATTATTAATAAAGATTTCAAATAATCCATGTAACTATATCATGGTAACATAGCACATCCGTCCAAATATGTGGTTATCTTAGGAAAGTCATGTGCTTTATCATGTCATCAGCTCACCCCACCAAGTCACTGGTTATCATCAGAACATTGTACGTTCCGTCAGGTTAATACATGACTATCTTATCCTTTTAATCACCCATGAACAAAGTACATCAGAATCCATGACCAATATCTACCATCTAGTCACTATGTATTTCCCTCTATAGGGATAACCATGCTCCCCTTTAAGGGCGTTAGAACTACATCAGGTTTGGTAACTGACCATTGATTCTTTTCCCTCTACAAGGATAGCCACACCAACCTGTAAGGATTTTATAACCACATAACTCCCAACCTCAAGGATCTAACAAAATATCTCGATCCTTGAATCATAATTCAACCGGATATGAAACACCCAAACAATACATGTCACAATGAGGAATGATAAGGACTTCCGGTATTAAATTTAGGATACACACATAATCAAAAGGCCATAATCATGAAATCCCATGAACACTCATGCACCCACATTCATCTCATAAAATTCACACTTTAATCAATCATAAAAATCACACCATGATAAAAATTATATACATATGGCCGATAAGGGTAAAGAAACTTCTACCTCAAAGATATCAACATCAATAAAAGGTATGTCAAAGGAGTTTTCACTCGAATCACATTCACATACCAAACAAAAATACGATCACATGCCAAGGAATCCTAAAACCAAAACTAGATATTGCATTTATATAAAAAATAAAATATTAATTGCGAAAATAATCTCTCTCTCTTGGATAATTTCTAAATTATCATTTTAGGCCAACACATGTGTTAGAATTTTTTCCATCAAGAATAATTATCGTTTGATAACTTCTTATAAATTATCCTTTTATAATTATATTCAAATAATTTATTATTAATTTTATTTTTCTAATTATATTTTGATAATTTATTTTTAATTAACCATTTAAAATGTGAAAAATAAGATAAAAAATACCTCACTTCCTTAAAAAAATTAGGATTTAGCTTCTTTTCCTCAGGATGAACCCCACAACATTGATGACGCACTAATCTGAATAGTATTGGTGATGTTATCGAAGAGATAAGTTTGGAACTAATAGTAAAATTAAAAAAGAATAAGAGAGGTATGTAAAGTGGGAGGCTGGGGAGAGTGGAATGAGAGAATGAGAATTTCCTCCTGATAGGCACCTCCACATACCTGATTTATGTGTATTCTTTTCCATTTTATTTTATTAATTTATTTTTCTTATTTTTACAAAATTTATTCTTTAATTATCTTTCCTATTAATTCATGTGCTATAATATTTTACTTCATACATGTTTTTATCTAATTTCCCCATTTAAAATAATTAAAAAAAATAAAAATTTATTGAAAATTTATCTAAATATATATATTTATATTCATTATATATATATATACACACACAACTTCATATATATCCACATAAGCGCACACACCCACACCCATATATATATACACATTATATATATTCCCAGATTACACACACACACACTTACATATACATATATACAATGAAACCTATATATATACACACACATAAATTTATAACCCCCCCAAAGACACACACACACACACACATATATATATATATATAACCCATATATATATACACCCATTTTATTTTATCAAATACAAATATTATCTTTCCAAAATAATAATAATAATAATATATTTTTTATTATTATTAAAGCTCTTCCATCATTACTACTATAAATATTTCAAATATAACTTACATTAAAAATGAATACTAGTTAATAAGTTTTTTTATTAACCACAAACAAAATAATTTATTTATCATAAGAAATTACATCACTATTGTTACCTATCCTCCAGATAAATATTTACCCATAACAAAGAATCTCACATCAATTAAGTGAATTTAAAATTACACATGTATATTTCAATTTTTTTTCAATAGAATCAATAATAATAATATAATTATTATTACCCTTATGTGTGATGTAACCAAAAAAATTGACGTACACAAATCTTATGTCGTTCTTAGGGTGTAATGACTCATGTTTTTTTGAACTGAATTTCTGAGTAGAAATTTAAACTTTTGCTTCCAGAATATTTTAAAGTGTAAAATGTTCTTTTTTCCCGGGAAGATGTTCTCAAATAATTTTCTTAACCACTCCGTTTGTCCTAGAATAAGGTTTTTAATCTAGGACACGAGCTTGGTGTGATTTTGATCCATTCAAATTATAGAATAACAATTATCATTTAATATTTAATAAATAAAATGTTAATTTATTCACACAGATTCTTTCAGTCATATATTTTGAATGGAGAATTAGATTGAGATTTTGTCTTTTCCGTTGAGTCTGTAATGGGGATTTTTCTTAGGCAAGGCATAAACTGATGTTGGATGCGGGGCTGGGTGGGGCCCCATTTTCTTTTTTTTTTCTTTTCCTCCTTTTCATTATTTTCCTATGCTTTTCTTTATTTTTCCCTTCAATTGTTGTGGATTCCCCCTATGGGTTCCTCCTTAAAATGATAGAGATAAAAGATGTATAGGGATGACTCTATTTCTGAGGTCATGAGATTATCTATTTTTGAGGATCCCCTATATGATTCCAATTATTATTTTTTTACCTAGAGGATCTCATGTAGGATGACTCTATCTTCTTCCTGGAACCAATGATCCCCTAAGGGATTTCATTATTACATTCCAACCTCAGAAATAACTTTTAGTATCTCTTTACTTATATACCATTCTACGGATCCCATGTAGGTTGCCTCTTCCTTCTTATACAATTATAGAGGGTCTCATATAGGTCTCTTTCACCGATGTGCAGTTCTGGGGATCCCTTGTTGGATTCCTCTTTTCAATTTCCATTTGAGGATCCCAAGTTGGATTCCTTCTTTTAACATTTCAAATAAGGATCCCATTTATTTTTCTTTCTCTTATTTTTAGATCTTGAGGATCACAAGTTCGATCATCTTTACTATTTTGTCTTTAGGGACCTAGGAGGTACCCCATTGTTTGATCGACTTTGAGGTTGTACATTAGGTTTGGATAAAGATGGTATCAGGTTTCACCTTAGAACCCATGAAATTTTTTTAATCCCAAGTGGTTATGATAGTAGTGGTAGGTTAGGTGTTCAACCACCCTCACTTTTTTTTATATTTATCACACGTTTATATGCAACGATGTTAGCTAGAAGTGCATCTTGGTCAGTGGTTGTTAAGCCTAATGTGATTAATATTTATTTCTATTGGATGCTCATACGTTATTCATAGGATCCTTATTTTGTGCCATGTTATTTATGATATTTATGTGTTTACCGATAGGTACAACATGGGACTTGGTTGTTGATCCTATTTGTTCGATTATTAGATTATTGGGATTTCCAGAGGTTCTTCATGGTTTTCAGATTATGAGCCTACTACTATTATACACATTCATAGTGTACATAGTAGTGATTATCATGGATTATAATAATATCTTGAGTGATGATGATGATTAATCTCTCCTCGATTTTTTGTATTATGAGGATGATTTTTCTCTCCACTTATCATGGGTTAAATGAGGATTATTACTCTCTCATCACCATAGGGATATCAGTGGATGATTATGCTCTCCTCTACTTGTGGTTTATAGAGGATGATTACACTCTCCTTGAATAGTTGATAATGTAGGATGACTATGCTCTCGTCGATCTGTCATATGATATGGATCTCAAGAAGTTCTATTTCAAATCAGGATTATGAGCCCTTCTCTTTATTAGGGTGGTTGAGCATGGAGACTCACAATTATTATTGGAATTCACATTTGGATATAGAGGAATGGTCATGACATATAAATAGGGATATATCCTTATAGGTCGCCTATGGGTTATACCCTTAGGGTTCATCTATGTCTCAATGTCATTACCACCTAGGGACCGGGACTGAGGGATCAGATAGTGGACCATGTTTACACGGAATGAGTAGAATGAAATCAAGGTCAGTGACCATTTACAGTATTCTCATATGTACTTCTGTGGAATCATTTGTTTCATTGATTATAAGTGAGTATGGGTGAACCCTGGTGTAGGATGAGTATCCCCCTTTGGTGATGTAGATTTCTCAGATATATTTCCAGCATTAGCCGAAGTAGGTATATGTTAATTGGGATTAGAGAACCATAGAATGATTTCATGACACATGGATAGAGTGACACAAAATCCTTTTCAATTCCCTTACACAAGATGTCTAGGAAACTAATATTATTGACCCAATGATCGAATACTAATTTGTTTTATGCTTTTACGATCACTTACTCATGAATATTTATATTTATGAATATATGTATAGGAATGGGACTAAAAATGAAAATATTGATAGATATGGAAATACGTGGTAGAAAATTCATAGTTGATTAGGATCATAGACCTGAAGTTTGAATGTGGTTTCACATTTATTGTATTTACTTATCATTTCAGTTGTGTCTTGGGTATGATGAGATTTATTTTTTATTTTTCATGAACTTATGCTAGAATATTTTATAGGTTCATCATTAGGGTGAGCTACTAATATTATTTATAACCCTTAAACATATACATTTGTGTATCTGTAAACCATATGTCTTATTTTTAGGTTTATCATGGTCTTCATGGTGGATAAGACCGAGGCCATGAGATTCATGTTCAAGAAGATCTTCTTGTGAGGGTTCTTATTATCATGCTAATGTAGTCCGACTATGATTAGAGATTGGGAATGTGGTAAACCTTATAGTTATTAGTAGATACATGTAATTTTATTTCATTTTATTCTGTACTTATGTATCTATATGGTCATCCTAGTGGGTGACCATTGTTGTATGTATGGAATAACTATTCAGGGTTTTATAAAATTATCATTATTATTATAGCATGTTCTATTTCAGTTTATTTACTACATACCCAATCTATTTACATTATATGGTTTATGATACTTATCTATTTCAGATATTTTCATACTCTGATATGAGGGAATAGTCTCCCCACTATCACCCCCTAGTCCCTCACTGCTATTTGGAAGCCTCTGGAATATGGGGTGGCAAGCATGGTGTCTCAGAACTGACCGGTTTGGGGAACCATTTTAGTGGCATTCCAATCGGGACATTACTAAGTGGTATCAGAGATGTTCTTTTCCTAGTGTTTACTATTTGGTATATGGTAAACGAGAGTATTAGGAATGTATCAAAACCTATAATTGATATTTTATTGGTGCATCAAGAACACTTATTTCGATAAGAATTCATGGTTTATATGGATATGTGATTATTGTTTTGATATGTGATTTTATAGTTTTGTATGATTTTCACCTCGAGCGATGCACATGTTGTGTGGATGTTATGATCTATTGTAGATCTAGGGATCTTGTCTATTAGAAAGAGGCGAATGATGTATTTTGAAACTTGGATAGAAAAGACAAGAGGTGTCTCTTATGTCATATTTGGAACATATGATTTACATCATACAAGCCTTCTAGTGTGTTATTTTACTGATGACTGAGGCCTTTTTAATTTGGACTACAACCACACACACACACACAATTCATTATTATGTAACATTATGTGGATCTAAATTGTTGTTGTTGAGGTTGATGAACTAGTCCTTTTTCATGGGACGTGTAGTGACCCTATTAGGTCAATATGGAACATGATACCATAGTGTTTTACTCCCCATATAGGATATTATTTCTAAGGTCACAATTATCTCGTTTTATCATGGATTACGATACCAATAGATACTAGGACCATTCTTGTGAACTGGACCTCCAGGGCTATTACCAAATATGGATACCCGACCAGTGTCAGTTCAGTCTATCTTCTACATTGGTATCGTGAAATATAGAGGGAAGTTCCTTAAGAGTATTCTCAGTGCGGGTTCGGCCCTTCTAGGCCATGTTTTTAGTTTTGAACCTTGTAGGTTGTTATGATCTTTAACTTCTCTAGAGAGGTTTGATATTTTGGGATAGGTGGTTAGACATTGTGACCCATTTGTGTGACTTGATCTGTAGTGATAGGTAGGAGACCTAGAGACCCTTAGTTTTGACTTATTTCCTTGTAGGTTAATGCCCATTTTGTTTGAAGGGAACATACATGAGAGAGGCTAGCCAATGTTTTTATATTCTTTTTTGGGCAGTGTGTTTGGTTTTATGATCGTTTAGTGATCGAGGCATGGTAGGTGATCTAGTTTTGTGTCATTGGCATGTAGATTCCTTAAACATTGACACACATTGGGTGATTTACGATCAAGACTAGATTTGACGGGAAGACTGTCAGGTGCCTGGCCCGATCAAATAGAGTTTCTGCTGTTACTAATGTATTTAGAGAGTGGGTGGATGATCATGACTGGAATGGCACCTTATAATTAGTGGTCATGGAATAAAATTGTGGCATAGGTGAGGATACCATTTTTGAATAATATTTACAATGGATATTCTATCTTAAAGAGTCTGGAATGCCATGTAGCATGGTCAGATTAGCCATGTGTTGGATGACTTGCTAGAGTATGAGTTGTGTGACAATGCACATGTCAGTTCCGTGTGGTACTATTTAGTTGAAAATAAATGAGTGGCCATGTTCAAGCCAAGGACTGATGTTTTCACAACATTCCATGGTCTTGGATTCCCAATAGTTATATTTCAGGTAAAAAATTTCCCTCTGTGGTATAGGAGACATCGAGAAGGAATGGGGTACCATAAGATGACTGACCCATGAATAAATCCTAGCTAAGTATTTATAGGATGGTGAGCATGGATTGAATAGAGATGTAAACACCTTTTGATGTAATATTAGTGTACTTATGGTTAGATATGATCATGCCCTATCTTGAAATCATCTTGAGCGCACTAATAGATCATCATAACTACATTGAGCTTCTTATCTTTTTAATTTTCCATTCTAATTAGGAAGGGGGGACCTCTTGAGGTTTGACTTGAGGAGTGGTATTAGGTAATCCATATGGTGGGGAGTACACAATTGTCCGTTTGAGGGTGGTAACCCTCATTCTCAGTTATCTTTAGCATTTCCATGGCCTTTTGATCTCAGAGTTTGGTTTAAGACGACAATAAGTGTATTCCTATAGTGGGGAGTACCAGATCCGTTGTATTTAAATGTATAATGTGTAAGAGATAGTGGTTGGTACAATGAGGATAGTTATAGGATAGTACATATATATTGGTTGTGAATATTCTTAGTTTGTGATCATCTATTCCATTCTTACCACCTGGATTCTCAGGGACTAGAAGGTTTAAATTGAGCTTGTTGTAATGTTTTGTGTTTTTCTAGACTTAAATTTTTATCACAATTTTTAATTTTTACTTCAAGAAGATTCTAAGGGGTAAAATGGTATTTTTATCATATAATAATATCTCAGATAATTTTTTAACCACACCATTGGTCCCAGAATATGGTGTTTACCCTAGGTCTAGAGTTTTTGGAATTTTGAGTTGTTTGAATTTTATCACACTTTTTTATTTTTTATTTTTAATAAATTAAATGTTAATTTATTCGTGTAGGTTACTTAGGTCATAAATTTTAGACAAATATTAGGATTAAAATTCTATCTCCACCTTTTATTCTAGAATGGGGAGAGTTTCCTAGGAATGTAATAAACTCAAGTTGGATGCGCGGGCTAGTCCAACCCCCTTTTCTTTTTCTTTTTTTCCATTTTTTCTTTTCTTCCTTTTATTTTCCTTTTCTACATTTATCCCTTGTATTCTCATGAATTAACCCCTATGGGTTACTAAATTATGTAAAATATTGAAAATATGGAGAAGGATAGATATATGTAGTTATAGAGAAGGGAATGAGGGGTACCACTATAGAGCTCGGGACATGCGAGATCATTTTGCAACAACAATAAACTATGGAAATGGGGGAAGCTTCGGAAGATTCCGCCCAAATGTAGGACATGTTATGTTTTGTTTTAAATCCCCATAGATCAATCATTTTAAAAAATTTAATCTTATTATGATTTTCTATTTCCCCTTGTGGCCCGATCTACTACTTTTGAGGTGAAAACAGGGGTTTTGAGGTGATTTGAGGGTTTTCTATTTGGGAAAACCAATCTAAATGACATGTGGTTTGGGGAACACACACCATGTGTTCTTTCGTTTTGGGGAAAATGAATTTTCAGAACTACATGTTGTGTATAGGGTATACATGCCTTTTATTGGTACTCAGATGTGTAGCTGAGTACCTGATCAAGCTAGCTTTGTAAGGGGAACATGGTCGTGTAGAGTTCACAACCAGACCCTGTGTGGGTGGAACACTTTGTAGAAGTACACAACCAGGCCAAGTACATGGACATGTCAGTTGAGGTACATGAGAAGGTACCTTATGTGGGGTATAAAACATACACTTGTTTTACACATAGATTACTTTGAAATTTAGATGTTATGTCTTGTGGGAGTACACACCCATGTTGGGATTTGGGAGTACACACCATGTACCCCGGGAGACATGTTGTGTACTTCCCCTTTTGCATCCTTTTTGGGGGTTTTCATATCTCTTGTCCGTAGAGTCAAAAATGGACAAATGATTTGTCCATTATGAGTGTATTTTCGTGTAGATCATGATAGAGAAACCCTTTTGGTGTTTTAAGGAATCCTCGGTGGCATTTCTAACATTTTATTAATGTAGAGGTTCTTCCCCTAGTTTTTTAATTCAATTTTCTCCTAAGATTGAGACCCTTGATTTGAGATGACCCATGTTTTATCTATGATGAATTTTTCCTTCATAGATCTTCTTTGAGGATGTATCCTATATGGGATGTGCCCTTATATCCTAGGAGGCCAAGAGATTATTTGTTTTAGAGGATCCCCTATAGGATTCTTCTACTATTATTTTGACCTAGAGGATCCCGATCCCATGTTGGATACATGTATATTCTCCCTATCACTAACCATCCATTAAGGGATTCATTTAATTACGTTCTAACCTAGGGAATCCCTTATAGGATCCCTTTACTTATATAATATTCTTGGGATCCTATGTAGGATGCCTATGACTTCTTATTCGTTTATAGAGGTTCCCCTATAGGATTCCTTCACTGATATGTTGTTATCAGGATCCTTTGTAGGATGCCTCTTTCGACATTCCATTAGAGTGTCGCATGTAGGATTCCTACCATTAAATTTTATTATAATGATAAAATGTAGGATTCGTCTACAATTTTTTTACTTAAGGGATCTAGTAGGTTCCCCACTGTTTGACCAGCCCTAACTTAGTATGTCAATTTTGGGTAGAGATGGTATCAGGTGTCACCTTAGAACCAATTCCAAACATGTAATCCCAAGAGACTATTTTAGTAGTGGTGGGTTATGTGTTCATCCACCCTTACTATTTTTTTTGTATCATTCACATGCTTATTGCTGATGAAATGATGTTAGTAAGAGGTGCTTCCTAGCTGGCTGTCGTTGAGCCTGACACGAGGCACATTTATTTCTCTTTGGATGCACATATGTTCTTCATGGGATCTGGATTTTGATCCATGTTATTTATGATTTATATATTTATACCTAGAAGTACAATATGGGAATTTTCTATTTAGCATGAATATTTTATTATTAGATTATTGGGATTTACATAGGTGGAACCTGATATCCATCTATTGAACCTACTACTATGATACACGAGCATGGATTCCCTAGTATTGATACCTATGGATAATTCTAGTCTCCCAATTTATGAGGATGATTCCAATCTCCTAGATTTTTTATACGATGAGGATGATTATGCTCCCCTTGGATCATGTGTTAAATGAGTATGATTGCACACTCCTCAACCCAGGGTTTTTGTTTGATAATTATGATCTCCTTGAATTTTAGCCTATAGAGGATGATTACACTCTATTGGATATGTGGATTATAGAGGATGACTGCAGTCTCCAAGATTTATCATATAATAAGGATCTACGGATGATCTATCTAGGATCATGTTTATGATCCCTTCTCTTTATCAAGATAGTTGAGCATGTATACTCACACCAATGATTGGCCTTCACATTTGGATATCGAGGGGTGGGAATGAAATCTCACTAGTGACCTATTCATAGAGATCACCTAAGGGTAAGACCCTTAGGGTTAATTTGAGTCTCAATGTCATGACCTATTACATACCAAGACCTATGGATCATACATTATAATTGATTTACATTGAATGAGAAACATGGTGTTTATCTTAGTGACCATTTACAAAATGTCTGAATGTACTTCCCTATAATCCTTTGTTATAATGATTGGAGGTGAGTGTGGATGAACCCAGGTGTAGGAAGAGTATCCACCTATGGTGACGTAGCTTTCTCATATGTATTTCTGGTGTTGGACGAAGAAGTTATATCTTTATTGGGATTACAAACCCAAATATTGACTTAATGATGCATGACTTGAGTGGCACAATGCCAAGGTCAATTCCCTTGCACATGATGTCCAAGCGATCAAGATTATGGACCCAAGGATGGAATTTTGATTAGTTTTATGTTATTTCTTTCACTTACTCATGAATAATAATATTTATTTATATATGTACAGGTATGGGACTACACATATATATGTTTATAGATATGGACGTCCATGGTAGAACTTTCCCAGTTGATCGGGATCATGGACTTGGGGTTCGATTATGGTTTCATATTTATTGAATTTACTTCTCTTTTTATTTGTGTCTTATCATGGCTGATCATTTTGGATTTATCATGCACTTATGGTAGTATAGTTTATAGGTTCATTTTTGGGATGGCCTATTGAGATTATTTCTCACCCCTACATGTGACGCTCGGTGTACATGTAGAACTTATGATATACTATTTAGGTTGAGCATGGTTTTCTTGGTGGATAAGGATGAGGAACAATGTTACATGGTCAAGAGGATCTTATCCTGTGGGTATTTCTAATCAGGCTGGTACAGTTGAACAGTGTCTAGATACTGAGCATGTGGTCGGGCACGATGTTAATAGTAGAGTCAGGTACTTTTAATTCTATTTATTTTGTACTTATGTATATATATGATTGGCCTAGTGGGTGACCTGTGTTGTATGCATGACATAGCTCTTTGAGAATTTGTATAATTTTAATTATTATTAAATCATGTTATATTTCAATTTATTTACTTCTTATTCACTATGATTACTATATTTTTTTTTATAATAATTCACTATTTATGATACTTTTTTACTCTGATGTGAGGACATAGTCTTCCAACTATCACCCCCTAGGGCCTCGATGCTAGTAGGATTCCTCTGGAATCTAGGGAGTTGTGCTTAAGGCCTCGTTACCAATCAGATCAGAGAATTATTTTTGTGGCATTCAATCTGAGATGTTAAATAGGGTAAAACCCACACTCTGGACCTAATTGTAGTCTCATATTTCTCATTCAAGACATTGTTCGAGAGATTTTTCTATTTGGATTTATCATATGAGAAACATAGTTTATGATGCATATAAGTTAAATCATTCATATCAGGTTTAATGGAAGTCTAAGATATCCAATTTGAGACACCATTCGAGATATTTTATTTTATTTTGGAAAAATCATATGTACATAATATATTATATTTAATATTTTTATTTTAGAGATACTAAGGCTCTACATGCCTCTGAATCTCATGAAAACTCAGTTCCTAACTTTGAAAATATTCTATATAATATTCCTGGGTGGTAACTCAGATTTTACCCTTACACATATCATTTATATCTTTTATTAAGTTATTTTTATTGAAACATTACATTTTCACAGAAAAATACTCATTAATTATTTACAAAGAGGGGTTTTTATTTTCATTAAAAATTTAGGTTATTACAATTCTCTCCCTATAACTAGTTATTGTCCCCTGAGAAGTAGCTATAGTGGTATTTCACGAACAATTTAGACCACTTATCTCAAAAATTAGACTCACTCTCTGACATATCCTCTTGGAGCCATCCATGCTACCACCAAATTCGGATGAGTCATAACATCATCCCTCGGAAGACTTTCACACCTTGGACTAATCTACAAATCAGATACTCCTCATATGATGCATATGGATCCAAATCAATGACCTCATAGGTTATAACATGCGCAAGATCGAGCGTGTACCTCCAAAGCTAAGAAAAATGGAACACATGATGAATACCATAATAACATGGAAGAAAGTATAGACAATACACTACAATACCCACTAGTTAGATGATCTAAAAGGGTCCCAAAAAACATTATGCAAGCTTTCCCCTCTCCCTCAGATTTTGGGGCCTCAATCGAAGAGTCACTCATAAGAAAAAATTGATCAAAAATAGATAAATAACAAGGAATTATCCTATGGTTGTTATATAATATCTTTTTACATTGAGTAGTAATCAACCTCTTATAAATCAACTTCACTCTCACATAGGTCTCCAGAACCAAATTGGGACCCACAACCACTTCCTCACCCTCCTCATTCTATCAAGGCAATGAAAAACATAAACTACCATAAAGAGCCTCTTACGGTGATAAGGATAGGTGATCATCCCATGACCTATCAAATTCCAGGATTCAAGATCAATGTATATCCTTCAGTATGAATATATTCTACTTAGAACTTCAGTATATCATATGATGGTATAATATAATCATTCTCAACTATGTCCCAAGGGACATCTACAAGCCTTACAAAAACTAAAATGTAAAATGTGCACATATTTCTAAAGAAATACTCAAATTAATTACTCATGATCACACTATCTCATGAATGTAAATATTTTTTAGTTTAACTATTGGGTAAGTCTCTTTGATCAATAAAAAGTTTCCAATGTTTTTTAACCAATAAAACATAACCCAAACCGCTTCATGACTCCATCAAGTCCTAGAAAACCAATCATTATGTCTATTTTGATGTACTAACACCAAGTGATATGGAAGTACCTTATCATTTTCTCACTAATGGTATGTAATCCCACCTTTTTATTACATAAATTTTCCTTAGATTTTATATACACAGTTTCTTTAAAGTCCAGTGTCTTGGAAATCAGATACATAATACATGAAAACAACATAAAACATCCTTCTAATACAATTGTAAGGATTTATCATAGGTTCATCCTAAGTAAAATTACTACATCTCATAACCTAGATTCATACATCAATGGAAAGGGTGAGCTGAAGGCCCAGTAAGGGTAAACAAGGGACTCGATTTACTTGTGATATCAATACAAACTTGATAAAAATCGTAAAGACAAGATAAATGAAATATTAAGAATATCATAATGAAAAGAACATGAAACATAACTTGAATATGTGGATACAAAATTCCATTTTTACATTCATGAACATATCACAAAGGTTCATCCCCATGGTGTCATAAAAATTTTACCAAGGTTATTCACCAAGGTATCGTGAAACTTGTCATCTCTAGATATTAATTAATTACCCAATGAATTGGTGAAATATCAAGGCACAACCTTAATATGTATTTATATTCATGTGAGACACATAGATCATAAAAAAACATTTCATAATTAACCCATCGAGAATAAAATAAATGGATTTCACTTCAAAATTGTGATGTTTTAAAAGTTCATAAAACTTGATAGTTTTATCATTTATAACCCTTGGAAAGGGAGTGAAGTTTATATGTATGTAAATTCAAGAAATATTTTTTTTATATTTATAAACACCTCTAGAAACGAAATAAGTCTGGGTATTCACATAAATAAAACAATAGAATTTCCTGATATAAAGAGAGAAGAATTTTGAGATGAAATTTCTGCAGAATAATGGCTATATAACATGGTTCTAAAAAACTTTTATAAGAGAGGTGAAAATAGTCACCCAATAATACATAATTTATTATACAGTATGGGTAAAAAATAAAAATAAATAATGTCATTTTATGGATATTTGAAGGAAGTACCGTATGAAAATGAAACTGAAAGGAAATGTAGAGATGCGATTTCTTTTACGAAAATTTTCCAGCCAAACGACGTCACTAAAAAATTCCTAAAAATCAATTGATTCGAGTGGAAAGGGTATTTCATTATTTAGATATGAAATGGACAGTATTAATGATTTATAAGAACAATCCTTCACATAATAATGTGGAACTATAATACATAACATAAAGGAAGTCATGACTTAAAAGAGGAGGGTGAAAGGTCCCTTACCTTGAAGAGTAACTTAGAAATATTAATGGTTGGGACCTTGGTAGGCTTGAAGGAACCTTGGGAGGACTCCTTGTGAGGTAAAAAGACCATAAATTCATTGAGGAGGATTTTGGAATGAAATTAATGAGGGAATCAATTGGTATTTAAAGGAAAACTGAGGGATTAGATTATTAATTTCCAAGGGACACCTTATCAGTGGAATTTGAAAAACCATGGGCTTTCCCACAATATATTCCAAGGATATTTTCCACTTGGGACACTTCATAAAATATATTATTTTTAAAAAGTCGACCAGATTATTTACATCATGATTACATCATCAACGATGTCATAAACACCCGAAACTCAAAATTGAATTTTTACTATTCACCAAAAAATCAACTATTTTAGAAAAATCCCAAAAATTAACTCTAACCTAATATCAGTGCTCTAAATTCAAAAATGAACTCGATTTTATGAAAATATTTTTTCAAATATTTTTAAATTAATTTTTAAATTAAATAAGTATTTATTCCAAAAATACAACTTTAAAACTATAACTCATTTTGTAACACCTTATGAAAGTAATCAAGGTCCCAGAAAATTATAGTATAACCATAAAACAATAAAGTAACAATTTATGATTAAATTTTATGAAAATAAATTTCCATTTTAAATCATTAAATTAGTTATAAAATTGTAAATAAAATATCTATGACATACAAAAATTCCAAAAATTAAACTATGATCACTTTTTCACATTTAAGATGTCTAAAATGTATTTATCCATTCATGGGTGAAGTTTCTATTTTTTTGGTTGATTTATTATTCATTACTATTCAATACTATTCATACGGGTAAGTTACTATTCATATTTTACTATTCACTAAAAATTATGTTGATCTTATTAGACACTAAATTTCCTACTGAACAAAATAGTAGAAGGACATTTTTTTTTGAAAATAAATTCAAATTATTAATTATTTATTGATAAAAAAATATTTTAAAATACCCCCTTTTTCCAAAATTTATCAATAATATGGAACTTCAATAAATTCATCCTTTATTTATCCGGACATTTGAAATTCACAAATTTTACCATAATAAGAAGGAAAAATTTTATTTATACAAAAGGATTACAGAAAGTAACTAAGGCTTCGTTACATAGCCCCTTATAAAACCTGCATAGGACCTAATTGTGAAGTGTTCTATGGTGATAGAATCTTGGGGTGGCTTGAACAACATTTCCTGAGTGGTGATTTCTATCAGCTTGAACTTATCCCTTAAGCGATTCCATTCAAACTTCACATGTGGATGTTCGGCTTGGGCTTCGTCTAGAGCAAAGCCCAGTGATGGTACCTCTTTCCCAAGATCTGACAGATGGGCATCATATGGCCCGAGTCTACTGGATGAGGCCATCCAATCTTCTTTATGTATTAATTAACTCATGTCATTTGTATTTATAAACAATAATTGTAATGTTAAGAATTTAGTTTCCAATGTTCATATTGACCAGTGTCCATATAACAATCAAAACCTAATAGTCTCATTTAATTATACTAACTTCATTAATTAAAGGATATAAATTTGTTGAGTATAAAATAAAATAACACACAATTTTAGGAAAAAATAAAATTAAAAAGTTCTAGTCATTACATTATTACCCCCTTAAGAAATTTCATCCCCAAAATTTTAACTCGTACCCTAAGAAGATAGAAGGTGTGGGTACTTCTACCTCATAGACTCCCCTAGTTCCCACGTGGCTTCCTCACATTTTTGGTTCCTCTATAACACCATAACAAGGTGAGTAGTCTTGTTGTGTACGACCTTGAATCTACGATCCCTGATATCCACTGGTTTTTCCTTATAAGAGAGGTCATGTTCCAATTGTACCACCTCTAAATTTAGTACATGTGAAGAGTTAGGTATGTAATTCCTCAAGAGGGATACGTGGAAGACATCATGAACACATCCTATATTTGGAGGAAGTGCAAGCCGATTGGGAACTTCTCCTATGAGATCAAGGATTTCATAGGGGATAATGTATCAAGGGCCAAGCTTCCCTTTCATCCCAAACCTCATGACTCTCTTCCAAGGTGAAATTTGAAGAAAGAACTTTTCACCAAAATCAAACTACATGTCCCTTGGACGGTTGTTGGCATAGCTCTTCTACTGGCTCTGAGTAGCCTTAATGTGTTGCTGGATGGCATGGACCTTTTCTATCATCTCTTGAACAAGATCATGCCCAGGAATCTTTCTCTCACAAGATTCATCCCAACAACTAGGAGTTCTACATTGCATCCCATATAATGCTTCATAGGGTGCCATTTGAATGCTCAAGTGGAAGCTGTTGTTTTATGAGAACTCAAATAAAGGGAGATGTTTATCCAATCAACCTTTAAATTCCATTGAGCTTGTTCTCATCATGTCCTCGAGTGTTTGAATAGTCCTTTAAGATTGGCCATCAGTTTAGGGGTGGTAGGCTATACTGAAATTCAGTTTAGTGCTCAGATCATGTTGAAGACTTCTCTAGAATTTTGATCTGAACCTTGGGTCATGATCAGATAGGATAGAAAGTCAAACTCCATGCATCCTTACAACTTTTTTCATGTAAATCCTAGCAATTTGATCAAGAGATAAATCTTCCCGAATGGAGATAAAATGGGCAGTCTTGTGTAGACGGTCCACAATAACCCATATCTCATTGTTTCCATTGGAAGTTCTCGGGAGACCAGTGACAAATTACACAGTGATATTGTCCCACTTCAATGCTGGTATGAGTAGTGGTTGCAATACCCCTTTATGAAGTTGTCTCTCCGTCTTCACTTGCTGACATAACAGGCACCTTGAATTGTAGTCGTCAATCTCTATTTTCATATTTTCCCACCATTAATGATCATGAAGGCCCCTATACTTTTTTCTTCTTCCAGGATGTATAGAGAAAGTAGAGCTATGAGCTTCATCCATCAGATACTTATTTATTTCTAGAATATATGGAACAAATAATCTTGTACGAAATTTCAGCACACCTTCTTGATCGGTATTGAACTCAAGAAACATCCCATCCTTCACAGCCTCAAACTTCTTCTGTAACAAAGGATCTTCTTTCTGAGATTTCTTGATCTTCTCTAGTAATGAAATTTGAGAAATCAATGTGGTTAGGGTTGATGATTCCCTTTCCCTTATAATTTCCATGTCCAGCTTTACTAGGTAATTGATCAATGGATCTCTTTGAATCCTCATCATGGAATGAATAACTGGATATTTCCTACTTAATAAATCAACAACATTGTTTTCTCTTCTGGGATGATAATGAATTGAACAATCATAGTATTTAAGAATATCCAACCATATCCTTTTCCTCATGTTAAATTCCTTTTGTGTGAAAATATACTTCAAACTTTGATGGTTTGTGTATATATCACATTTCTCCCCATAAATATAGTGCCTCTATATCTTCAGAGAAAAAATGACCACAACTAGCTCCAGATGATGCATAGGATAGTTTTGCTCACGAGTCTTCAACTCTCGAGATACATAAGAAATGAATATGTAATTTTACATGAGGATGCACCCAATCCCTTTGAGAGATTCATCGCTAAAAATAATGAATCCTTCTCCACATGAGGGCAGAGATTACATGGGTGCAGTAACCATTCGCTTCTTCGGATCTTGGAAACTTTCTTCACACTCCTTTGTCCAGATGAACATGACCCCTTTTCAAGTTAACATGGTTAATGGATTACAAAGTCGCGAAATGTTGTTCAAAAAACTAATATAATATCCCGCTTTTCCAAGGAAACTACGAATCTCAGTTATTATTTTAGGATGATGCCAATCCTCTATAAATTTTTTTGTAGGTTCAACTGGGATTCCTTCAATGGTAATAATGTTCCCTAAGAAAGAAACTTGTTGTAACCAGAATTCACATATCTTGAACTTCCCCAAAGGCCTCTCCTTACGCATATTTTTCAAAATAAACCTTATATGATTCTCATGCTCCTCAATTTTTTTGGAATATATCAAAATATCATCAATAAAAACTTCCACAAAGTTATCAAGGTAGTCCTTAAAGAATCTCTTCATCAAATTCATAAAAACAGCAGGTGCATTAGTCTGTCCAAAAGGAATAACAAAAAAAATCATAATGCCCATACCTTGATCATAAGGCAGATTTTAGAATATTTTCTTTCTTTAATCTCAATTAATGATAACTATATTGAAGATCATTCTTAGAGAATAATTGAGCCCCCAAAAGTTGTCAATTAAGTCATCAATTCTGGGAAGAGGGTATTTTTTATTTACTATGATCCCATTCTATTCTCTATAATAAATTCATAGCCGCATCGATCCATCCTAAATCATCAAAAAGAGAACAGATGCCCCCCAAAGTGAAACACTCGGTCAGATAAACCCAGTCTCCAAAATATCTTAGAGTTATTTCTTTAATTCCTCTAGCTCCACATTTTCCATCCTATATGGGGTCTTTGATATTAGATTAGATCCAGGTACGTGTTCAATGGAGAACTCTACCTCTCTTTATGGGGGAGGTCCAGGAAACTCCTCAGGAAATAGATAAACATATTCTTGGATGATGGGGACATTTTCTATCCTCAAACTCTCATTTCATTCTTATTATTCAACGATCAACTCCATAAATAAGGATATAGGAGGTTCTTCTAGATAAAGATCTGGTTGAGATATCTCTCCTTGGAAGATAACTGTTGGTTCTCCATTCAAGACTACTGCGATTTCCTAACTTCTAAATATGATCTTACCATTATACTTTGAGAGCCAATCCATCCCTAGTATAATGTCGAATTCTAGCTTGAGAATGACTGCTAGATTTGTGATAAGATTGTGCTCACTAAATTAAATACTAGAGTCTCTAAATACTGACGATTCTTGGATAATCCCACCAGGGGTCTTGACAGATAACTCTACTTTTAGCATATCGAGGGTTGAATTTAAATTATTTGAAAACATGGAGGAAATAAAGGAATGTGTAGAAACAGTATAAAACAAAGTACTTTCTATCTTTAAGAGAACAATAAGAGTACCTTCTACCACATCATTCTAAGCTTCATCTTTAGTTGTCATGATAGAAAAAAGCACAACCTTGCTCCCTTGGCCTTTGATGAGGATGATGGGGGTTCACCTCTATTGCCCCTGGATTTGGACAGTGATTGAAAAATTTCCCAAGTGGTCCATACTTAAAGCACCAGACATCATGTAGGGTCTACAGCATCTTCCCCTTGTCGTTAGTGTTTGGATGTTGAGGTTTTACCTCACTACGACAATTCCTCGCAATATGGACTTCTCTTCCACACTTTTCGCATTTTCTTCTCCTGAGCAGGCAGTTCCTTGAATGCTTCTTCCCACATTTATTACATGTGGTATGTTTCACTTTCTTGCCCCCTCTTCCTAGATCAAAGGTCTTCCCTAAGTCGAGCTCCATTGATCTCTTCTTTTTGTTATATTTATGAGACCACTATGTCTCACCAAACTCTAGCTCGACTTTCATCGCACTCCGAATGATCTCCTCAAAGAAATCATAGCATCGGTTGGATAGATTCTTCCCTAAATGAGGTCTGAGTCCACCATAGAATCTTTCAACATTACCATTTAGATCCATGAAAATGCTATAGGTGTAATGTGAAACCCTTATGAAGTTCATCTCATAGATTCCCACAGATTCATTATCTTTCGGCTTCCGCTTGAGAAAACCCTTGTCCATTATTTTTCTCATCGATGGAGGGAAATACTTTGTCACGACCCAACCCTACCGTTCTCAAGCCACAACTACCCCAAGCCTACCTCCATATGCTAGGGGATGGCGACAAGCACCGAAGGCGTAACTATCTTAGGGAGGCCTTTTCCTAAGTACCTGTTCACACACACACATAGCCCACTCAAAGCAGAAGTGCAGATTAAAAAAAGAAACCAATGACAAAAAAATATAACCCAACCACAGTCATGAATAAACCTCTAAATAGGAAAAGTAAATTGATGAAAAGTATTGAAAGATAATGAATAGAAAAAGGGAAAAACACGTGCCCAACCAGAATAGTACCACAACCCGGCAATAGGTAAGAGAAAGTAAACAACTGGTGAGTCTCTCACCTGAAAGACCTACTATGACCACCAAACGAAGCCCAAGCTCTTGTGTCCTCTATGCTCCTCCATAGTCTCGATCGACCTGTCAGTCTTCTACAAGGGCACACCAGGTGAGGGAAAGCCCAAGAAGGGGTGAGTATAAGGATACTCAGTAGGATGCCCCAAAATCTAGAGGGAGCAACAAGGGAGGTACCAAAATAGTGAGAAATATAAAGAACAAGTAACAGTGAAAGATTATAGATAAATAGAGTGTAGCTCAATCCAACAGAAGAAAAGGGGGTAGACTTGTCCAACCAAGAGGAACTAGACACAGAAAGCACGTGGCATACCCAGCGGGTCTTTGTTCCTCCTAGAAGGAGAGTAACTGATCCCAATGAGTTGGAAAAAAGTAGGGTGTACTTATATATATGCTCAATAAGAAACCCAAATGAGTGGGTAAGGGGATCTCCATCTCCATGCTCAGCCCAAAATGCATCGCCAACAGTTCTAGGGATATCCATCACTGATGACCAATAGTCCAACACGCCAACGCTGCCTAATCGCTAAGCCGTACTACCAAAAGTCCCGCTCTGGTAATCACAGAGCAAAGCTAGTGACTAGCCTCAATGAAAGTGTATGATTCTGAAAGAAGCTGTTGGGTAACACACTGCCCAGCCCAAATGGACGGTAAACCCCAAAAGGTCGTCGGGTGACCCACTGCCCAACACTGCCTGAAGGTAAACCCTAAAAGGTCGTCGGGTAACCCACTGCCCAGTCCTGTTGGAGGGAAAACCCTAAAGTCAATGGGTATCCCACTGCCTAGCCCCGCTAGAGGGTAAACCCTAAGGTCAACGGGTTGCCCACTACCCAGCCCTACTGGAGGGTAAACTCGGAACTGTTCCGATAACTCTGCATTTCCTGTGCCATCACTGGATGTCACTAACATCGTGAATGTGCGTTGGGTAGGAGTGTGTCAAAGTAACCTCTGACCGATGCCCTTTCATGTTTCCCCATTTAATGAGATCTCGAAATAGGTTCCACACACCCGAACAGATTACACCACTATAATCCTCAAGAAAAAAACACGCGAGATAGACTACATACTCGCTGAAAACGGACTCCCATTGAAAACGTTATTCTAGACCGCTATACACTCATACGGAGTCTCTTGGTTCCCACACCTTGGTCCCAAAAGTCGCCGAGCAAACTATGCCATCGCGATACTCTCGGAAAAGCACACCAATACGACTACTCATTCACCCCAAACGGACGTCTGACGAAAAAGTAGAAAACGCTACTCACAGCTTAAAAAGATGTCACATGGGGCCCATGTATCAACTCCTGCCTCAATTCCTGCAACAACCCTAGTCCACTTCGTCTCGATGCCAGGGTCACAACGCCACCGGCGGTGCGTTAAACGGACTCCAAATGTGTTCGCGCCATCTGAAGGAAGAATCACGGTGTAGTACCTAACGAGCGTGATGCATCACCGATCCCCCATCTTGGGAATTAAAAATTCCCACGACCATCTCAAAATATTCTACTCGATTCCAGGATTTCACTTCTGCAGACGGCACACAAAATAGAAACCCATAGTGAAAGTTACGGGCATCCGAAGTCGAGGGGACAAACCCCTTGGGCTAGAACGACCTGGTCCAGCCTAGCTCGCAGCACCTTCCCGCGGCTTAGCCACATGGCCTGGATGTGGACCCGCGGTCCACTGCGCAGACAGGCCCTCATGGCCGGTCGCTCGTCCGAGCTGATACCCACCATAGGCGGGTCTCGGTCTCCACAGGGTCGCGCGCCGCGACCCCCCATCGCTCCCGAACTGGAAATCTCGCCCACTGCCGCTAGGAGCCCGGTGCTGCCTGAGTCCGCCAGACCACCTGGATTTGCCTCCGCGCAGCCTGGGTATGCCGCTGCGTCGCCTGGGTCCGCCACCGCGCCGCCTGGGTCCACCGCCGCGCCACTTGTGTCTACTATCGAGCCACCTGGGTCCACCGCCATGACACCGTCCCGAAAACCACCGCCGCCACTGGGATCTCTTTGGACCGCCTTGATGACCACCAGACCACCCTTGGAACCGCCAAAAAAAGGGGGAAACGGCGGGAAAACATCCCGGGGTCACCCCGGACACCCCGGGACTCGAAACTTCAATCCAAAAAGGGCTTCAGAAAGCTCGGATCGAGCCATACACATCTATGGTCTTCACTCGAAGATTGGACAAAAAATTAGATGCAGGAAATTGAATTTTAAGGGGGATTCAGGAATTGAAATTTGAAAATGCACGAGCCTACCTCACTGGGCATAGCCCGTAGCTTCGTTGATGATCCACCGGAGTCGTCGTGCCTTGCCGGAGAGGTGGAGGAGAGGAGATTGTTGAGAGGAAACTACTAGGGAGAGGATAAGGGGAAGATCAAGGGGGAGAAGAGGTTGGGGGTGGTGCGTTTAAATAGAAAACACTTAAACCCCCCGCTCGTAGGCCCCGTACTAGAAATTTCAGAGGGGTCGGGGTTAAGTTGCCCTGGGGGTAAAATCCACGTTCTCAACGCAATGGAGGTCTCATAATTTTAATCTGAGCCTCCGTTCAAATGTTACAAAGTACACGCATAGGGCCACCAAATTATGAAAACACCAATGGTGGTGTTTTCCACAGAAGGGTCATGCCCGTGTATGTTACAACCCTCCTAGCATAAACAACACATTCCTGACTCAACGGTGACCTCACATTTCCCATTCGAGCAACTTTTTAGGAGTTATTCTGTTCATTTGGTGTGTCTAGTGTGAACGCACTTAAAATTTAATTCTTTCCGCATCGAGGCTCAAAATAACACGTCGTCTGAAGGCCCTACTCTGGAATAACATTAAGAAAATTTCATGGCCTTACAGGATCAAAACACGGGTTCTTACATCTTCCCTCCTTCAAGTGTTTCTTCCTCGAGAAACAAAACTACAAAAACAACTTGGGAAGCTGAGCCCACATCTGGCTCTCCGATTCCCAAGTGCTCTCATGCACTCTCTCGTGCTTCCACAGTATACGATCCAAAGGAATGGTCCTTCCATGCAGTGCTCACTCCGGTTGGTCCTCAATCGCCACTAGGTGCTCCGCAAATGTTGCTCTATCCTCGATGTCCAGATCTACACAGTTGATAACATGTTTGGGGTTGTGGACGTATTACCTCAGCTGTGACACGTGGAAGATGTCATGCACCCTCTACAGCTGTGGGGGTAGAGCAAGACGATAGGAAACCTCACCGAACCTACGCATGATCTCAAAGGGCCCAATGAACCTCGGGGATAGCTTACCACCCCTGCCGAACCTCCATGTTCCACGCCGTGGAGAGACTCTTAAAAAGACATGGCCCCCCTCTGAAACTCTAAAGGCCTACAACAATGATCTGCGTAGGACATTTGTCTGCTTTGAAGCGTCCTCATCCACTCACGGATGACCTGCACCTTCTCCATCGTCACCTGCACCAACTTTGGGCCCACAAGGGATGTCTCCCCAACCTCTGTCCAACACAATAGTGACCTGTAGGGTCTCCTGTTGAGGGCCTCTAATGGTGCCATGCTGATAGTAGAGTGGTAACTGTTGTTGTACGCGAACTCCAATAAGGGATGGTGATCCTCCCAGCTCAGGAAAAAGTCTAACACGCACTCCCTGAGCATATCCTCCAACACATGGATAGTGTGCTCATTTAGCCTGTCCGTCTGGGGGTGAAAAGCTGTACTCATCCGCAGCTGGGTCCCGAATGCCTCCTACAGGCCTCGCCAAAATCGCAATGTAAACCGAGTGTCGCAGACAGAGAGGATCGTTGAGGGTACTTCATGAAGGCGGATGATATCTCAAACGTACATCTTCCCCACACTCTCCATTGAGCTCTATACCTTGATTACAAGGAAGTGTGCCGACTTCGTGAGTTGGTCCACTATCACCCAAATGGAATTGAGGCCCTTCTCTGTGCGCGGGATCCCTATGACATAGTCCATAGATATTCCATCCCACTTCCACTCCGGGATATCAAGGGGCTACAAAAAACCTTGTCGGAACCTGATGCTCTTCCGTTACTTGATGACAGTTAAGACACCGAGAAACAAACTCGGCTACGCTCAGCTTCATGTAGGACTACTAAAACTTCTGCTGAAGGTCTCTGTACATCCTCCCCCACCGGGATGTACATCCAAGGGAGAAGTGTGGAACTCCCGCATCACCTCCCCCCACATCTCCACTGGTATTAAATTTCACCCCAGGAACATGATCTCTTGATTCCCTCCTATAGAATACCCATCGGGTGCATCGCCCATGGATATCTAATAACACAACACCTCACTGTCGACATCCCCCAGTTGCGACTCTCTCACATGCTCAAGGAGCAATGAAATCAACAGCATCGGTTATAGAAAAGCCATACCCTACTGCTCCACCAAGATCATCCCTAGGAAATCCAAGTGCTCTGAAGCTTCCCGAACTAAACGAGCCTTGGGCTTCTTTCTAAGGGCATATGCTAATACGTTTCCCTTCCCTGGAGTGTATACTATCTCGAAATCATAGTACTTCAGAAACTCCAGCCAGCGCCTCTGCCTTAGATTCAAATCCCGCTGAGTGAAGATGTACATGAGGCTATGGTGTTCTGAGTAGACCAAAAAATGATCACCCAGAAGATAGTGACTCTATAACCTCAAGGATAAGACCATCGCTTCCAGCTCTAAATCCGGAGTCACATAATTCTACTCATGGGTCCTCAACTGCCTTGACCCATATGCAATCACTACTCGCTGTTGCATCAGCACGCACCCGAGCCCAGCTCTTGAAGTGTCACAGTACACTACGAAATCAACGCATTCCTCTGGAAATCTCAACACTAGAGCACTAGTCAGACTCTATCTCAACTCCACAAAGGCTTTCTGGCACTGATCTGTCTAGGTGAATGGTCATCCCTTCCACTTCAATGTGGTCAAAGTGGCAGCAATCCTAGAGAAATCTCCCACAAATCTCATGTAGTACCCTGCCAAACCAAGGAATCCTCATACCTCTGATGCATTCTTGGGTGGCTCCCAAGAAGGTACTGCCTCTATATTTGAGGGATCTACGGCAAATCCCCGATCTGTAATGACATGCCCCAGAAAGTGAACCTCATGAATCTAGAACTGACACTTCGAGAGCTTCCCATACAACTAGTGCTCTCGTAGTAAGTCTAGGACCACCCACAAATGCTCTGCATGCTCCTCCTCCGTCGTATAGTAGATGATTATGTCATCAATAAAGACAACCACACACCGGTCCAAGTACGACTGGAAGATCTTGTTCATTGAGTCCATGAAAACGGTAGGGGCATTCGTCATGCCAAAGGGCATCACCAGAAATATGTAATGCCCATAGCGACAATGGAAATCCAACTTCGGTATGTTAGACTCACGAACCCACAAATGGTGGTACCGGATCTAAGATCAATCTTAGAGAACCAAATTGCACCTCTTAACTGGTCGAAGAGTTCGTCGATCCTCGGAAAAGGGTACTTGTTCTTTATCGTGGCATGGTTCAGGTGATGATAATCCACACAAAGCTGCAGACTCCCATCTTCCTTTTTAAAAACAAAACTAGAGATACCTAGGGGGATACACTAGGCCTGATGAATACCTTCTCACGAATGTCATCCAGCTGAATTTGTATCACCCGAGGCACTATGGGTTCCATACGATAAGCCGAAAATGATATCGGGGAAGTCCCCGACTGAAATTCAATGTAGAACTCCATCTCTCACCTCAGAGGTAGTCCCGAAACATCCTCTGGGAAGACGTCCATGTAGTCCTCTATAATGATAGGGATATAAGTGCCTATAGCATGTGCACCTCCGAGAGCCATGCTCGCCAACTAGTGTGAAAAAGTTCGGGGTCTCCTTCTCAGAGTACCCATCTACTCTGCCATGAGGTCTCATTCACCATTGATGGTGAACCTCGCCCCAACAGAAAACATGCCCCTGACTCGTTTGTGGCAACAATCGATCTGGGTGTGAACCATTGAAAGCTAATCCATGCCCAAGATGACATCGTAAGGTTCCATCGTGATGATGAGAAAGTTCCATGTGAAACTCCATCCTCCGAACGACAGTTCACACTATCTGTAGATAAAGGCCACTAATGAGGCACTTACCGTAGGAATCTTGAGGCTATGTGAAGGTGCCAGCGCCTCTACTGGAAGCTCTCTCTACCATACCAACAACATAGATATAAAGGAGTGGCTGGAGCCCATGTATACTAGAACTCAAGAAAGCGTAGATTAAACACAATGTGTACCTCGTACCATCTCTTGTACCGGGGGGTCACAAACACCCATGGCCTCAAGCAGCCTGCAGATCCTACTGCCAGCTCCCAGAGCCAGGCGTGGGATGCCCAGTGGTGGCAGTGGTAGGACCTAGAAATTCCATCCTGGACCTCCAGGTCCTACCGCTCTGCCTGCGCCGCCTCCCTAAGGACCACCCTATCCTCGCCTGGGGGATCCCTGGTCACATCGCTACCTCTTCCGCTGAGGTGCACCCGTTGCCTGCCATGGCTTCTCAGTACGCCTGCTCGAGCAGTCTTGTGCTAGGTGACCCCATATGTCACAGGCATAGAACTGGTTCTCTCCTGACTACCCTGATGCTCCATGAAGCCACTGCGGTGTACGACACTGCCCCTGAGTTTGATCACAGAAAGGCCTCTTCGACCAAGGTTCTACTCTCGTCCGCCTGCCTATCACCGAAGGATCTCCTCTGAAGCGGCCACCGCTAGGCCCTGTCAGCTGGTGTCCATCATCTAAGAAGGTCTCTGTCATGAGCGCCCACTCTAGCACCCCATCATAAGTAGGGATGCACATGGGCACTACACTAGCATATATCTCCCTACGAAGACCCTTCTCAAACTTCCATGCCCGAAAGTAACTATCACAGATCATATCCTGCGAGTAGAGTGTCATATCGGTAAATCGGGCTGAGTAATGTGCAACGATCATCCCCCTGCTTCAGCTTCATATGCTCTTAAATCCGAAAGTAGCGTAAGCAAGAGGGAGAGTAATCCTCCCAGAAGAGAAGCTTGAAGCTATCCCACGTGAGAGATGAATCATTGTGGGTCTGCCTAACCGACCCCCACCAACGCCCGGCTGTCCCAAGGAAATGGCTGGCAGCTAGGGCTACGATCTAGTCTTCTGGTGTCTGTACCAGCTTCAAATGTCAGTCCACAGACTCTATCCAGTCTTCCGCTGCCTTGGGATCTAGGTCTCCGAGGAACATCTATAGTCACTAACGTTTAATGTCTCAGAGCGTACTCAGCATGCACTAATCCTCGGCCTGTGCTACTAGTACCAACTGCTGGTCCTCAGGTGGAGGGGCAACCGCTAAAGCACTGGGAGGAAGTGGATCATGTGAGTGTCCCTGAACTGACGCCACATCACTCTCTAGGTCGTCATCATGAACTGGAGAGGGTAACCAAGTTGGCTACTTTCATTGGGGAATCCTGAAAATTATCAAGGATTACCGCGATTAGATGAGCATATATATATATATATATATAACAGTAATCACAAAGGGGAGATGAATCAACAAGGATAGTCAAAGACTCAATCTTACTAGATGCATGTTCCAATGTTCCCTGCAATAAATATCTCAGCATGCTGAGTCGACAAGCGGGTTATCCGGGTCCTGGTGAATGGATATGTCGGCCGCCCGTACCACAATTGGACTCCCCAGCCTGAGAGCCGCTCTCGAGACACATCGACACTATTTACCTAAATCCCAAAAAATTCAATTTTAGGGACGTCCGAACAATGCCCCATGGAACGAACCACCTTTGATAACACTTTTTCACGACCCGACCCAACTGGTCTCGAGCGGCAACTACCCCATGCTCACCTCCATAGGCTAGGGGATGGCGACAACTGCCGAAGTCGTAACTATCTCAGGGAGGCCTTTGCCTAAGTACATGTTCACACACACATAACCCACTAAAAGTAGAAGTGCAGAGTAAAAAAAGAAACCAAAGGACAAACAACTATAACTCAACCACATTCATGCATCAACCACTAAATAAGAATAGTAATGTGCTAAAAGTACTTACAGATACTGAATATAAAAAAGGGAAAAAAAATTCACCCAACCCGAAAGGTTCCACAACCCAGCAATAGGTAAACAAAAGTAAACAGCTGGCGAGTCTATCACCTGAAAGACCTACTATGACCACTGAACGCAGCCCAAGCTCTTGTGTCCTCTACGCTCCTCCGTAGTCTTGATCGACCTGTCTGTCGTCTGCAAGGGCACACCAAGTGCGGGCAAATCCCAAGCAGGGATGAGTATAAGGATACTCAGTAGGATGCCCCGAAATCTCAAGGGAGCAACAAAGGAGGTACCAAAATAGTGAGCAGTAGAAAGATCAAGGAACAATGAAAGAGTACAGTAAAATAGAGTGCTACTCAACCCAATAGAAGAAAAGGGGGTAGACTCGTCCAACCAAGAGGAACTAGACACAGAAATCATGTGGCATACCTCGTGTGTCTTCATCCCTCCTAGAAGGAGAGTAACAGAACCCAAGGAGTGGGAAAAAAGTAGGGTGTAAGTATATATATGCTCAAAAAGAAACCCGAACGAGTGGGTAAGGGGATATCTATCTCCAAGATCATCCCAGAATGTGTCGCCAACAGTTCTAGGGATTTCCATCACTGATTCCCAACAGTCCTGCACACCAAAACCGCCTTATCACTAAGCCGTACTACCAAAAGTCCCACTCCAGTAATCATGGAGGGAAGCCGCGGACTAGACTCATCGAAAGGGTCTTAGTCTGAAAGAAGTCTTCGGGTAACCCACTGCCCAACTCAACTGGAGGTAAACCCCAAAAGGTCGTCGGGTGACACACTACCCAGCCCTGCTAGAGGGTATACCCTAAAAGGTCGTCGGGTAACGCACTACCCAGACCTGATGGAGGGTAAACCCTAAAGTCAATGGGTAACCCACTGCCCAGCCCCACTTGAGGGTAAGCCCTAAGGTCAATGGGTAACCCACTGCCCAGCCCTACTAGTTGGTAATCCCGGAACTAGTCTAATAACTCTGCGCTGCCCACTCCATCACTGAGTGTCGCTAAAATCGAGACCGTTCGTTGGGCGGGAGTGCATCAAAGGATCCTCCAACCAATTCCCTTTCATTTTTCGACATTTAATGAGATATTAAAAGAGGATATACTTTCCTGAACATATTACACCGCTGTAATCCTCGTAGAAAAGCCCGCGGGATAGACTACCTATTCGTTGAAAACAGACTCCATAATAAAAAGTTATTCCACACTGCTATATGCCCATACAACGTCTCGTGGGGCCCACAAAATGACCCCAAAAGAGGCCGGTCGAACTGCGCCATTGTTATTCTCTGGAAAAAACATGCCAAAACGACTACTCATTCACCCCAAACTGACGTCTGACGAAAAAGTCGCAAACGCTGCTCAGAGCTTAAAAAGACGACACGTGGTGCCCATGCCTCAACTCTGACCTCAACAACGGAAACAACCATGGACCACTTCGTCTCGACTCGAGGGTCACAACTCTGCTGATGGTGCCTTAAACAGACCCTGGATGTGTTCGCACCATCCGAAGGAAGAATCCCGGCATAGTAACTAATGAGCGTGATGCGCCACCGAGCCCCCATCTCAAGAATTAAAAATTCCCGAGACCATATTAAAATCTCATTCTCGATTCTATTATTGTACTACCACAAATGACACGCTAAATTTACACCCGTAGTGAAAGTTACAGGTATCTGAAGTCGAGGGGATGGACCCCTTGGGCAGGACCGTCCTGGCCCGCGCTGGCCGACCCGACTCGCAGCACCGGCCCACGACATAGCCGCACGACGCGGCCGCGGACCCACAGTACACTGCGTCGACCTGCCCACGTGGCCAGTAGTTGGTCCACAAGGAGACCCACCTGAGGCGGGTCTCGCTCTCCATAGGGTCGGGCGCCGCGACCCCCCGTTACGTCCGCACCGACGAGCTCGCCCGCCGCCGCTGGGAGCCCTGTGCTGCTTGGGTCCGTCGTGCCACCTGGGTCATCCGCCGCACCACCTAGGTCTGCGGCCACGCCACCTGGGTCCACAATCACGCCACGTGGGTCCGCCGCCACGCCGCCTGGGTCCGTAGCCGCGCCACGTGGGTCCCTCGTCATGCCGCCTGGTTCCGCCACCGCGCTACCTGTGTCCGCCGCCGTGCCACCTTGTTCCTCCACCGTGCCACCATCCCAGAAACTGCCGCCGCCATTGGGAGCTCGCCAGACCGCCGTGCGGACCGCTGAACCGCCCCTGGAACCTCCATAAAAAGGGGAAATCCACCGGGAAACATTTCGAGGTCACCCTGGACAGCGCGAGACTCGAAACATTAATCCAAAAATGGCTTCAGAAAGCTTAGATCGAGACCTACACATCAATGGTCTTCACTCGACGATTTGGACACCAATTTGACGCAAGAAATTGAATTTGAAGATGGTTACGAGAATTAAAATTTGAAAACACATGAGCCTACCTCACTGGGAATAGCCCGTAGCTTCATCGACGATCCTCCCGAGTCGCCGCACCTTGACGGAGAGGTGGAGGAGAGGATAGAAGGTTGTTAAGAAGAAACCGCCAGGGAGAGGCTAAGGGGAATATCAAGGAGGAGAAGAGGGTGGGGGTGGTGTGTTTAAATAGAAAACGCTTAAACCCCCCGCCCGTAGGCCCCATACCTGAACTTTTAGCGGGGTCGTAGTTAAGCCACCCCTAGGGTAAAATCCACGTTTTGAGCACAATGGAAGTTTCAGAATCGTAATCCGAGCTTCCATTCAGAAGTTACAATGTACACGCTCGGGGCCGCCAATTTACAAAAACACCCATGGTGGTATTTTCCAATGAAGGGTCATTCCCGCGAAAGTTACACCCCTCCTAGGGTAAACGGCTCATTCCAAACTCAACGATGCCCTCAGTTTTCCCATACGAGCAACCGTTTAGTAGTTATTCTACTAATTTGGCATGTCCAGTGTGAACACACTTAAATTTTAATTTTGGCTTAACCGGGGCTCAGAATCACACGCCTTCTGAACTCTCTACTCTAGAATAGCAATGATAAAAATTCAAGGTCTTATAGGCTTGAAACATGGGTTCTTACATACTTGTTGAATAATATACCTCTGAACTCGCCCCACTTCATAGATTTAACATCCTCTATTGGACTTGTGTTTTAAATTAGTTCCTAAAACTGATCAGCATCTACCTTTAAGTGATAGACTGCCAGGGTAACCTTCTCTTGGTCAGAACATCATAGCACAGAAAAGATCTTCTAGATAGAGATGATCCACTGTTCAACAATAAATGGGTCGATAGATCCACTAAAGGTTGGTGGTCATTGACACGTAAAGGACTCAACATAATGTAGTCACCTTTGCGTTTATATTGGTCTCTCATCTTGATTCAAGTTATTTCTCATAACTTGAGTCAATTGGTTCATCATTCACATGAATGTTTCCACTCCGGCTTCCATCGGAGGGCCGTCAGAACATGGTCCATTGCGGTCACAATTTGCATTATTCCTCCTAATGCCCGCCATTTATAGAAGAATAGAACCTTAGTGAGAAGCTTATTTCATGTATGAATCATTTAACTCTAAAGGATTTAATGTCTTAAAACTTCATGCTAAAACAATTACATTTCTCTATAATTCCTTCACAATGATTCATAAAAAGCATTCGATTAACAAAACATATCATCAGGGAGTGTTGTAACCAAGATTACATCAAGGACTATTTTCATGTACCAGATCCAATTTGATTCTAGCTCAAAGCAGTGTTTTTAGGGTTTATCCCTAAATAAATCTGTGCTAAAGCCACCTCCACCTGCTCGTTTCCAGACAGGGATGTATTTTCTTGATAAACCACTTACTCAATACTCACCAAAATACCAGGATGTTTTCCTATATTTAAAATTTTCTATAGGGTTCTTCCTAATGTTTTCATAGCCTAATTTCTATAAATAACTAAACTACACTTTGATACCAACTATGGAGTCCCTCCTTTTTATTACATAACTTTTCATTACATTTTACATACAGAGGATCTTTAAATTTTAGTATCTTGGAAATCAGGAACATAATACGTGAAAAAAAATAAAAAAATATTCTATTACACTTGTTTGGATTCATCATAGGTTCATCCAATGTAAAATTACTACATCTCATAACCTATAGACATACATCAAAGGAAAGGGTGAGATGAATACCCAATAAGGGTAAACAATGGAATCAATTTACTTGTGATATCAATAAGAACTTGACAAAAAAACATAAATAAAAGAGAAATGAAAGAATAAGAATATCATAATGAAATGAACATTAAAAATAACATGAATATGTGGCTACAAAATTCCATTTAGACATTCATGGACATATCACCAAGGTTCATTCCAAAGGTGTCATAAAAAATTACTTAGGTTATTCACTAAGGTATCTTGAAACTTGTCATCTCTAGAGATTAATTCATTGCCCAATGCATTGGAGCGATATCAGGGCACACCCTTAATATGTATTTATTTTCATGTGATCCACATAGATCATAATAAAACATTTCATAAATAACGCATAGAGAATAAAATAAATTGGTATCATTTCAAAATCACGACGTTTAAAAGTTCTTAAAAACTAGACAGTTATGTCATTTATAGCCCATGGAAAGTTAGTGAGGGGTATATGTATGTCAAATCCAGAAATATATCTTTTTTTATATTTATAAACACCCATAGAAACGAAATAGGTTAGGGTATTCACATAAATAAAACAAGATAATTTCTTGATAGAAAGAGAGAGGAATTTTGAGATGAAATTTCTGCATCATAACGACTATATAACATGGTTTTAGATTACATTGAAAAGAGAGGGGAAAAGAGTCACCCAATCATAAATAATTAATTATACAGTAGGGTTAAAAAATTGAAAGAAATAAGATATTTTTATGTATATTTGATGGAAATACCATATGAAAATGAAACTCGAAGGAAAAGAGGAGATGTGATTTCTTTTAAGAAAATTTGTTAGCCTAACATCATCACATAAAAATTCAGAAAAACAAAGTGATGATAGTGGAAAGGGTGTCTCATCATTTGGAAATGAAATGTACTGTAAAAAATATATAGAAGAACAACCCCCCCACAAAATAAAATTGTATTATAAGACATAACATAAAGGAAGTCATTACTTAAAAGAGTTGGGTGAAAGGTTCCCTTACCTTGAAGAGTAATTTCGAAAGTTTGAAGGCTGGGACACTGGGAGGCTTGAGAGAACTTTATAAAGACTCCTTGGTAGGTAAAGAGACCATAACGTCATTGAGGAGGATTTTTTAATGAAATGAATGAGGTAATGACTTGGTATTTATAGGAAAAGAGAGGGAATAAATTATTAGTTTCCAAGGGACACCTCATTAGTGGTATTTGAAAAACATGGGCTTGCACATGGTATTGGCCACTTGGGACACCTCAAAATATTTATTACTATTCAAAAGTCTACCAGATTATTTACATCATGATTACATCATCAATGATTTCATTAAACACCCAAAACTCAAAATTGTATTTTTATTATTCACAAAAAAATCAACTATTTCAGAAAAATCCAAAAAATTCTCTCTAACCTAATATAGATGCTCTGAATTCAAAAATGAACTCCATTTTATGAAAATAATTTTCTAAATATTTTTAATTTAATTTTAAATAAATTCAATATTTTTTCCAAAAATACTACTTTAAAACTATAACTCATTTTGTAACAACATAAGTAAGTAATCAAAGTCCCATAAAATCATAAAATAACTATAATACAATAATGTACAAATTTATGATTAAATTTTAGAAAAGTACATTTCCATTTTCAATTAATTAATAAATTATAAAATTGTAAATAAAATATTTATTATATTCATAAATACCAAAACTTAAACTATGATCGTTTCTTCACTTTTATTGTGTCTAAAATGTATTAATACATTCTTGGGTGAAGTTTCTATTTTGTTGGTAGACTTACTATTCATTAATATTCATATGTGTATGTTACTATTCATAATTTACTATCCACTAAAAATTAAGTTGATCTTATTAGACTCAAAATTTCGTATTGAACACAACAGTAGAAGACCTTTTTTTAAAATAAATTCACATTATTAAATATTTAAAGAATACCTAAATATTTTTAAAAACTCCCTTTTTTAAAAAATTCATCAATAATAAGGAATATCTATAAATTCATCCTATATTTATCCGGACATTTGAAATTCAAAAATTTTACCATAATATGAAGTACAAATTTTTTTTTATAAAAAAGTATTACAGAATGTAACAAATGATTTGTTACATGGCCCCTCATAACACCTGCATAGGACCTAAATGTAAGGTGTGCTATGGTGATAGAGTCTTGGGGTGGCTCGGACAACATTTCACAAGTGGTGATTTCTATCAGCTTGAAATTCTACCTTAGGAAATTTTTTTCAAGCTTCACATATTGATGTTTTTCTTGGACTTGTTCCAGAGCAAAGCCTAGTGAGGCTACCTCCAGGTCAAGCTCTGATAGATGGGCTTCATATGGCCCGAGTCTACTAGATGAGGTCATCCAATCTTCACTCTGTATTAATTAACCAAGGCCATTTGTATTTATAACCAATAATTGTAATGTTAAGAATTTATTTTCCAATAGTCATATTGACCAATGTCCATATAATAGCTGAAACCCAAAAGTATAATTTAATTATACTCACTTCCTTAATTAAAGGATATTTTTTTGTTGAGTATAAAATAAAATAACATAAAAATTTAGGAAAAAAATATAATTAAAAAGTTCAGGTCGTTACAAATGGTATAAATATCTACCACTCTCTCATATACTAGGGTTTCACATCATTATTCAACAATGTATTAGATCAAGTTATGTTATGGAAACAAAACTCTACTGACAATTCAATTTCAAACACAATGCATAGATATAAGGAAATCACCAATATTAAACATGGAAGGAGATAAAATTATGTGTTCAATATCATTAATAATAAAGTAATATGTTTATATCACTATATATTAGATCTTGATCCAATGCATATACATGGATTTTCTCAACTCCATGACCCTATCCACGAATTTCCTAACTCCTCACCATTTGTTCCTGCTGTCATGGACCCTGAGTGGATCTATGGTCCCCTAACAGTGTCTGCCTCAATCCTCTATAGATCCTTATCCTCATAGATATTGAGAAAAACTACTGAATATGTCATGTATTTCCACATTGTTGATACTAGCTTTGATGTGGTGGTATGAACATCTGATAATTCCCAACCTCCTCACAGTTGATGCACTTTGGACCTCTATTTATTACAAGTGGTGCTAGAAAGACCACGGTCTGCCCAATATTTCCACTACCACTCCAACATGAAACCACGTCCTTATTATTCCTTCTTCATAAATTATCAAAGTTAGGTCCATTGGAAACATTGAGAAGCCCTATAACTCTACCACTATTGTATTTTATTGTCGATCAAGGCCTTTTTATGTAGTCTTATGAGTCGTATGGTGTGGAAAACCAATGCCTTTAATATTTATCAATGTAATGTGAGTTTATGGGAATAATATTGATTTATTTTACCTTAAATGAACTCTTCAAAAAAAATATTTTTGAATATTTTCCAAGTCAAATCTTCATATATTCCAAAAAGGTTCACTACACACCGCCAATTATTGTAAGGTCCTTGTATCAAGAATGATTCTAGTTCCACCTTATATAACTTAGGTGTATCAATGAGATGAAAAACATCCTCAATGATTCATATAAATTCCTTCACATCTTATGTTCCATAATTTCTCTTAAATGATGGAAGATGTAGAAACTATAAGTCTCTGCTATAGTCAACTACAGACCTTGGAAGAAAGACTCCTAGCTACAGTGGGAAACTACATGTACCATTATGGTTGGTGGAGAAACATGCTAAAAAGCAGTAACATTAGATGGTGGTCCCACTAATCCTAGGTTAGGTGATATATTCTAAAACAGAAGGAACATTAAAAACATAACAAGTCTTAACCAGTCAATGTGATCACACAAAGTCTTCCTTTTGAGTCATCCCTTAGCCCTAGGTATAACATTCATTACACTAACTCTTGTCTCCATCCCTTCATGTTAGTCACAGTCATCATATATATATATTAAGACAAAAAATCATATTTCTACTAATTAATATTAATAAATATATATCACAATACTATTTCAACATAGACATATAATACAAAGATAAAATATCCCAAATAGATAGTATGAATCAAGGAATTCAATTAATGAACTACTATGCAGTACAACAACAAGCATATACATTTAATTTGAACTCATGTGCCTATTCATGATAAATGACCGCACTCTAAGTATAATAATTAAAATATAACTATCTAATTCATAACTCATGGTTAATTTAATCAATTGTAACAATAAAACATAAATTACCACTTTTATGTAAAATTAGAGCTTTGCAATACAGTAATGGCCACACACCATCATAGTTCCCTTTCCCCAGCCGCAACCATCCTAACTCTTGTCTATCCTATACCAAATCAAAGAAAGAGAAAATAAAAGTTAGTAAACTATGTTCTATGATACCATTAGGTAATCTCCTGACCTGAAACACCAGGTTTGAGCCAGGTGCTACATGGCCTCATGTTCACCTCCCTATATACAAGAGGCCACTGACTTGAACTGAGGGTATAAGGTCAACAGTGGGGAGATAATACCCTTTAAATTATGTCATCTATAATAATAATAAATAAATAATTAGGGTAAATAATTAGAGTAAAACGTGGAAACTAAATAAATGACATACATATTAAGATCTCCCAAGGTGAAAAGCCTATCCATAGTATTATTAAGAGATAATAAGGTAAAAGTAAATGAAAAAACATCAATGGTCCTCTGGATTCGGTCCCAATACACTCCATCTCCATGCTTCACCACACAAGTATCAACCATAGGGCCCTTTACCTTCACTATATCCTTGGTCATAAATTCTATAAGCACACAAAATCCTAGAGTGTGGTTTGAGTAAAATACTTAGTAAGACACCACCAAAAATCTTAACCCTACGTGAACAATATATATAACATTGTATGTCATGATATAAGAAAATTCTCAATAAAAAAATATATATGTTGAGTCATCATATGTTGACCAAGCCACCAAAACCCCAACCCCACCTACTTTCACTCCTTGTTGGAAAGGATGTAGAAGAAGCCATGTACCACCATCAATGTAGCATAACATACCACACCCAATTTTTTGTTGTTGCAGAAACATCACATGATGTACCATGTCATTAGATCAACCCACCCAACCAATGGTTGTCACCGAAACAATGAATATTCCATCAGGTTGATCCCCGACCAGCTTATCCTTTTTATGATCCATAACCCAAATATGTAAGAATACATGAATGGAATCTTCCAGCTATCCAATAAGATTTTACCTCTATAGGGATAACCATTCTCGCCTTTAAGGAACATAGTACTACTTTAGGTTGGGTAACCAACTACTAATGCTTCTCCCTTTATAAGGATAACCACACCCACATTTAAGGATGTCAGAACTACATAACTCCCAACCTCAAGGCTTCACCTGAATATCTCAGTCCCTAAAGCGCAATTCCATAGGTTATGAAACACAAAAACAAACATTTCATAATAAGGAATGGTAATACACTCTAAGATCAAAGTTAGAAGTCGCGCATAATCACTAGGTCACAATCAAGAAATCCCACGACTACTAAAGCACCCATATACACATCATTACAAGAATGGATTAATCAATCATAAACATAACATCATGATAAACAACATATATATGTGACCCATAATGGTAAGGAAGATCTTACCTCAAAGTCATTTATGTCAACGACATGTCCGTCAAAGGTTTCATCACCCAAACAGTATTCGAACACCAACCGTAAATACGATCACATGCCAAGGACTCCTAAAATCAAAGACAACAATTTTATTTCCCTATGAAATAAAATATTACATGCTATAAAATTAGCAATATAATTATAATTTAAGAATTATCATTTTAGTCCAATGCAGGCATTAGAAATTTCCTATAAAGAGTAATTACCTTTTGATAATTTCTTATAAACTATAGTTTAATAATTATATTATGATAATTTCGTAAAAAATATATTTTGATAATTAATTTTAAATTATCCATTTAAAATGAAAAAATTAGACTGAAAATACATAACTACTTTAAAAAATATCATTTAGAATCTGTTCACCTAGATCAATCCAATGGCACCGATATCGCATCAATCCGATCAGTATTGGAGAAATTATCAAAGAGAGAAGTTTAGAACTAATCAAAAAATAAAAAAATAATAAGAGAGTGGGAGAGATTAGTGGGAGAGTGGTGTGAGAAAATGATGATTTTCTCCTCAAAGTTTCCTCCAAAACCACCATTTTATGTTTATTTTAGTCCATTTTTATTCATTAATTTATTTCTCCCATTTATTAACTAATTTATTATTTCCTTATCTCTTCTCTTTATTAGTGATCCAATTCATATTAATTTTTACAAGTGTTTTTCTCTGATTTTCACATTCGAACAGATTAAACCATTCAATAAAAATATATTAAAAAGTCATTAGAGTATAGATATTTTCATGTGTCACATATATATATACACAACTTCATATACACCCCCCCACACACATAAACCCATATATATGCACATTATATATATACATACACGTTAGACACACACCCACACACACACACACACTTTCATATATATATATATATATATATACACCATCACACACACACAAACACTCACACAAAATTATATACACATAGATATATTTAACCAATATATATATACACACACATTTTGATTTGTGACATACAAATATAATTTTCAAAAATTAATAATAATAATTACAATATTTTTTTAATTGTTAAATCACTACCGTCATTACTTCCATAAATATTTCAAATATAACACCCATTAAAATTTATAATAGTTATCATGTATTTTATATTAACCACACACAAAGGAATTTATTTAGCCTAATCTATAATAACACTATTATTATCTAGCTTCCCAATAAATTTTCACCCATAGGTAAACATCACTCATTGATTATGTGAATTCAAAACTACATATGTACGTTTCAATTTTTTTATTCAACACAAATAATAATAATAATATAATTATTATTACCCTTATGTGTGATTTAACCAAACACCAAATACACAAAAATTTTATATCATGCCTAGGGTAACACCAATATTTTAGGCCTAATGGAGGTCTTATATTTCTCAAACAGGACATCATTCATAAGATATTTAATTTTCTTCAAAAAATTTTTAAATAAAATTATTAAATAAATTACCCTCACATGTGATGTTATAAAACACCAGATGTGCACATATTTTATGCCATGACTAAGGTGGTTCTCACATTTTGAATTTAACAGTAGTCTAAAATATCATATGTAAGGCTCCTTTTGGGATATATTCCATTATTTTGGAAAAATCACACATGCATAATATAATATATATAATATTTTTATTTTATAAATATTGAGGCTCTACAGGCCTCAAAATCTCATGTCAAGTCAGTGCCTAACTCCAAAAATATTCTACAGAATATAACTAGTCCTTTACCCTTATAAAATACCTTTAAATCATTTTTAAGTGATTTTCATATAAAAATTACATTTTCACAAAAAACAATCATAAATTATTAGCGAATAGAGTTTTTTTCATTACCATTAAAAATTGATGATATTACATAATTTCATGGATTGTTTGATGATATTTTTAGCTGGTGATATGTTATGATAGGCTCTATCGGTGCTGGAACCAAATAGGAGGATTTATGGATAATTTTTTTTATTTTTGATATTTCTATAGTTTTTCAAAAAAATTATATGTATAAAATGTCACATTTGAATTTTTTTACTAATTATAAAAAATTATATATAAAATAAACGGTATGTATTATTTTCTACGATAAAGGAAAAACCATATGTGGTAAATAAATATATTACACATTATAATCCATCTAAGTAAAATATTTTATATTTGGTAAATATATTACATATTGATGAAAATATATTACATATGGAGTTTTTATCTATGTGAAATATATTATGTATGATTAATATATTATGCATAAAATAAAATATATTACACATGGATTTTTCTTAAGGGAAAACCTTTGGAATTGAATAATTAAATTTTTCATGGGGAAAAAGAATCATTCATGGTATAAAATATTACATGTCAAGTGGTTCTTAAGGTAGAAACATTCCACATGACCTATATATATTCTGTATTGAGGGGTAAGTTTAAAAATTAGTAGAGTTCTACAATGTGTAGGTTTTTATAAATGATTCTTTGTGATACATAATATTATATATATATATATATATTACATATAATATTCCAAAGAGGATAGGTAATATATATATTTAGGTCCTATAGAGTTTTTCAAATTTTCATTTTTGATGAGTTTTTCAATAATTTTATAGAATATTAAATAACCATTAGAAAGATCCATTAAAGATAAAACATGAAATTTCTCTACTTGTATATAGCGAATTTGTCTATGATTGGGCTCTAATTCTTATCTTAGACCTATAGTGATATACCCCTCAATCCTTAATGGATTCAAGTTTCATTCGGTATGGGTGATAACTAATGGTAATTATATAATTTTATATTCGTTCTTAATTAGTTTCTAATGTTGTTTCATGTGATTATGTTGGATGTAAACATTTATTCCCTATTTTAGGTTTTTTATAAAAATATATTATTTTTATCATTTATCTAGGATTAGAAACTAACATTCGATGAGATACTAAGCATAAGGTTGGTGGTGCATGAGCTATCCCAAAAATCCCTCATCATTTTCCATGTTTGTATGATGCATGTTCAAGATTACCTAACACACACTTGACCAAAAATATAAATAGATGACTTGAATTTTTATTACGTATGAATATGTCTTCCTCTACGCTATGAGTAACTTTTTGATAAGGGTGAGACTAGAAGTTTTACCACCATTTAAGGTGAGCCTTATTTTATAGAAAAATTGTAATTTAAGAGGAAATGTAAAGGGTTCCCTAAGTTAAATTGGAGTCTAATTGAAATAATATTTAGGTGTGAAGCTTAAAACATTAATTTGGAATGATGTGTAAATAAATCATGAAAATTAAATGATGTGGTAACCATTGAATAATTAAATTAAAGGTTTTGATATAAGAAGGAGCTCCCCCTAGATGATACTCTCATAGTTCCTTGGTATAATTTAATTCCACATGAATGATATAATCATGTTTGTAGGGATGGTCGTTGTTCCCCTTCGGTGATATTATCATGGTTTTGGGGTTGGATGTGGTTCCTCTTAGGTGGTTATATAATTAGTTCAGAGGCATCGTACATAGGATGATGTATGTATGGTTTATTCAGGGTGTTACCATAGATCCCAAGGATAAATAATAATTTATTTTTTATACTTTCATTCAATTTTACTTTCATACATAATTATGAACTCTATTTCTGACTAATCATTTTAGGGATAATATAAGTGGTGGCCTACTGAGTTATACTCTCAACCTTCTTGGGCCATCGTGGGTACCTGAGCAGACTTCATGGTTTCATAAAATTATGAGGAAAATGCCTTATTATTGATGAATAATTTGGATAGATAATGTAATGAATGGTATATGAGACTGAGTTGGGACATAAGACTATTTTTAGAATATTTCCCAAGTTTTATTTATTTTGATTATTTTGGACTTCACTTACATGATCCACTAATGGGGGATCTGGAATAGTTTTTATGAATTTTATGAATTATATAAAATTGATTTTGATATATTATGGGATGTGTATATTATTTATTAGAACTTTAAATTGATTTCATTTATCATTTATTTATTTAGATGCTATTATTTTCATTATTTCCATTATTATTTATTACTCTAATATGTGGTTATATTCTCCCCACAGAATCACCATAAACCCTAACTTATAGTCCATTGCCTTTATCAAATCAAGAGGAATTCATGAGGCCACTTATCTATTTGACCCAATTACTATAGAGTGAATCAATATAGGGAATTGAAAACAAGTTTAAGAATGATCATTAATAGTAGTAAAACATAGGTTGTTTTAAGTCCATTATGTATTATGATATGGTGGGACTTACTCTTCTTTATATAATTTTTCCTATATATTTTGAAGCTATTTATATGATGAAAATATTGGAATATAAATATGTAACATGATATTACATTTAAATTAATTTCCCCTTACTATTCATTCAAGTTTGACATATTTTTAACATAAAAGTTTAATAAAAATTAAACCAAGAGTGGTAAACATCTTAGTTACCCATAATCAGTGGATTTCATAGAAATAAATTATTTGTGACTATATGTTAATAATAACATGGGAAGATGTTTGTATAAAGATATATATTTTAATCACGAGGCATAAGTGAAACTTGGAGTTTGAATTTACCCGATTCACTTTAGCAGATGAAATTTCATATATAATTATGTTAGAATATATAGTGTGCATGGTTTATAATTATCTCCATTAAATGAGTCTTAAAAATTATCATACATTTCAAACTTCAAACTTTGATACTTATCCTACACTAGCCTCGATGGTCTATCGCCTCTCCATTAGATTGGTTTTCTTCTCGGAAGAAGATTTTCTCCATGCTTGGAGTAGAGCTTTCCTCCGAGTGGGTCAGTGGCGTTTTACTCCATCACGGTGGTCATTGGAGGCGCACGAAGGCAAGGAGAGTCTGAAAGCTACGGTATAGATTATTTTACCTAGGCTCCCTATGACTTTTTAGAACGAGGCTCTACTCAAAGCTATAAGTCATTCCCTTGGGAGATTCCTCTATGTCGATGGGAGTACCTAGTGCAGTACAGATATATCAGTTTCCCAAATGTGCATGGAAATAGACCTATCCTATCCAATTCTGGAGAATCTTTCCCAGAAGGTTCAGGGTTCAGTGATGTGGTCTCAAGACGCAGCGAACCTTGTGTTCCCCAGGTTCTACGCTTCCTGTCTCCCCCAAGGGCACTCTTTGCAGTTATGTAAGCGGCGTCACCAAGGAGGTTTCCACCAAGAGGCTTCGCCCAAATTGGGGCATGATGTCCCAATTCGTTGGATGGGTGGGCCCTCCATCATCCGGTTGGTTCCTCAGGTTGAGGTGTCTTCTCCAGATCTGGGGTTTTCTAAGTGCATCCCCTACTCCGCCTATCTGGTTGGCAGCTACTTGTCTAGTGAGGCTCAAATTTCCCATTCTAAGAGGGATCCCCCTGCATGGTTGGCAATGTTTGTTGGATGGATATTTGATCCCAACCAGTTACTTTCGTCAGGTGGTCTTCTGGAATTCTTTTTTCGGACTCCTTTTGGCCTGTCGAGCCCTTGGCGGTGTCCATTCAGGTTCCAACGGAGCTTCCGAAAGGTGAACAACGGCCTGAGGTTGGAGGTATCTCCAATGTTCCCTCACTCTTGTCGTATGTGGTTTCTACCAAGCATGTGGATGGTTATTCTAGGCCAGTGTAGATGGTAATTCAGGCTCTACGGGATAAGGGAAATCATTCATTGTCCATGTCTTCTCTGAGTGATGTTAGATGGAAGACCCTCAAGTTTCATTCTCATTTGTACTCATCTCCCCCATTCCTCACAGACCATAGTTCGGGGGTGTGCACTCGATTGAAGGTAAAGTTACAAAGGGATCAAAATCAGGAGAGATTCTCCTTCTCGCTTGAGACCAAGTCACCTGGGGCCAAAGCTTGGCATATGTTGTACCAATGATACCAATCATTATATGGAATGATCGGGGACTCGAGGTGAGGATTAAAATATACTTCTTGGATTCTGAGATCAAGAAACACAAGGCTCTCATTGCAGTGGTTTTGGAACATAAACAGAACCCAAGAAAAATGAAACAATTCACTTATAGGATCAATATGCAGGAGTCCATACAAGAGGCTCCAACCAACTAGCACGTTTGTTTTTTGGGAATAGAGAGGTTACGATGGATCTGACCCAGGCGAAGAACCAGTTTATTACTATGAGGGTGAAAAAGGGCCAATACACTTTCTTTCCATCATTTGTTTATGGATGTTGTGATAACATGAGAAGAGGAAATCTTTGGAAATAACTTCGTGCTTTCGACCCTGGAGAGGATCCTTGGATAGTAGGAGGCGACTTTAACATCATCACTGACCCTGCAGAGAGGAAGGGTCATGGGCTGTTCCCACCCCAAGATAGCAGTGAATTTTTCCTGTTCATGGCCAATAAGGGTCTAATGGACTTGGGGTACTCCAGGGATCAATTTACGTGGTGTAATAACCAAATAGAAAATAGGCGATGCTGGAGCCTACTTGACAGATGTCTTTCTAACCTTCCCGCGATCACAAAATTTCCGAATGCCAAGGTAAACCACCTGATCCGTGGGATATCTAACCATTCACCACTGTTGTTGTCTCTAGTTCTCAGGAAGGATTACCAGGAGAGGTTTAGGTTTTATGATCACTGGACACGTAAACCAATGTTTCCTAATCTGGTTAGGACATCATGGGGGGATCTGGTTCAAGGCCTCTACTGGGTGGCTATTCATAAAAACTCAGGCGGCTAAAACAGAGTCTTAAGGCATGGGAAGGGGACCTCACTTCTATTGACCAAGAGATGGACGTCCTCAAACAGGATATCGAGCATTTGGAGGGTGACTTAGAGGAAGATTGGGATGACTCAATATTTTAAAATCTTTCATCCAAGAAGAATTTTATGGAAGAGATGCTTCTCAGATAGGAGCGTATGGCCTAGGAGAAATCAAGGATTAAGTGGTTGCATGAGGGAGACAAGAACACATATTTTTTTTCATGGATGTATCAGAGAGAAAATACGGGTGATCAAACCCAATATCATACTGGATGATGATACATTCATGGATGATAGATATCTTGTGGGTGGTATGGCTTGATCCTTCTTTAGAAGATCTCCTTGTTGGTCAAAGAATTGTTGGCGGGTATCTGAGCGGAGGTGCTGATCTGTGGGATGAAATCCCAACTAGAGTATCTTCTGAGGACAATGCCTACATGGAAGGGACACCAGATGAGAATGAGATCCATGAAACCATGATGATTCTCAATCCAGATAGTGCACCGGGTCCTGATTTTTTTCCCGGGTCATTTTACAGAGCCTCGTGGGAAGTTGTTAAGGAGGACATTGTCTCTGTAATTCAGGATTTCTTTCGTAGAAAAGCTCTCCCATGTGTTGCTAGAGCCATGACCTAGGTTCTTATACTGAAGGTGAATTATCCCTCCTCCCTCCTGCATTATCGCCCTGTGAGCATGTGTAACTTTACCTACAAGGTCCTCTCAAGAATTATCATCACTAGGTTGTCCATGTTTCTTCCAAGGTGGATCTCCATTGAGAAACATGACTTCATGAGGGAGCGGTCAATTCATGGGGCTATCTCTCTGGCACAGGAAATGGTACGGGACCTAAATCACAAGACTCACTACTCTAACATGATCATTAAGCTGGACATGAAAAAGGCGTACAATAGATTGAAATGGGGCTTTATCAACAGGGTCCTGGCTTGCATGGGGATCTCTCCCAAGGCCTCAGACATCCTTTTTAGATGATTTAGTTCTCTGTGGATGGAGACCTCATTCATGGGGAAAATTCAAGGATTCTTTAAGGCCACCTCAGGCTTATGACAAGGTGATCTGATTTCCCCAAGCATATTCATTATTATACAGGACACTCTAAGAAGGATCCTAAACAGAGGAATCTTGAATGGTAGTATATTTCCCTTTTGTAGGAGAAGGAACCTCCCTTATATCTCCCACCTAATGTTTGCATATGACACATTTATATTCTCGAATGCAGGTAAGAGGTCTGTGAAGGCGATCAACATGATCCTGAAGGAGTATTGTTACTTGAGCGGTCAGATGATAAACTATTCCAAAAGAAACCTATATATTTCCTGTAACACCCTAGATTTCTGTGAGAAATATTTTTTTTATGTTATATACACCATCAAAGGAATATTTCACTACATACAACACTAGCTTGGCTTTCTTTATACGCAATTTCGACCTTCCTCGATAGCTTGCGTTGTACGCAATACCGAGTTTCACTGAACAATGATATGTTATTAAAATATTATTAAAAATAGTCGTTATGAATAGTAATACCCACATTTTGAAATTATATAAATTTCTAAATGGACTTAATTTTTGGATTTGGATTATCAAAATTAGCCTAGGGTGAGTTTTTGGTATTTTTATGAAAACTTTTAATTTTTGATTAATAGTGAAAACACTGGGTTACTATTTAAAAACCGACTTTTTATTTAAATAATTATTTATTTTATTTAAATTTATTTTAGGTCATAATTGATACTTAATACCTATATATGTTCAATGTAATTCATTGGAGTCATTTTATAATAATTTTAGATATATAAAAATTTTATTGAACTTTTCACCGTCTTTTACCCACCTCCTAGGAGAGTTTGAAAATTTACATAAAACTTAATTTTACTACATCCGTGAGTGGAATTTCGAAAATCCGAGAGACACGGTTAATATCAAGGATTAAAATTTGGTTGAATAAGATACAAATAATTTTTGGTAAATAGTAACGTTTTACTTTTATTTACCATGGTTAAAAGTAAATACGGTAATTAAGGGTAAAAATGATATTATTATTACCTAACACATGTTCTAATTCTATTGGATAAGTCTAATTCAACCAAAAATAATCTTAGGAATAAAATATGACCATTTATGTCCACTTGGATAAGATTAGGATATTTATTATTGTTTTATTTAAAGAAGAGTTAAAAGAGTTCAAATCAAAGTTTAATAACTAAAACATTTTTAATATAGGGGTATACATAAGAGAAACTCGAATATAAATATTTATTAGAAAGATAAAACGAGTTCCTACATAATGGTATTTTATTTATATTTTTAGAAAATAAATAATATATTTTAATTATGATACAATGATGATGCAGTAATTACCTTATTAATGAAATATTAACATAATTGATATTATAAACACCCAAATATATGTAATTTGAGACTTTTTTATGAATTAAAATAATTTTATAGGTTAATATGACATGTTAGTATTGATTTAACTAACTTTTTTTGAACAAATCATGCTGTTATTATTTTCACAGAAAATCAATTACTAAATATTGTCAAAATTGACATAAAATAGTTTTTAAAACAAATATTATATTATTAATTATTATTTTATTCCTAAAAATCTAAGGTTCGGCCAAATTACTTAGATAAGGTTATATATATTAATAATGAACAATTTGGGGTTCGTTTGGCTTGTTTTAGTAAGTTTATTAATCATATAGTGTAAGAAAACAGGAAGACACCGTAAAAGTTAAATTATTTAACTTAGAGTTAAATCTAAATGATAAGGTTAACATAGTAACCTAAACTTGTCGAAAATCTATTGGTTAAGAGGATTTAAACCCATAACCACTTTATCTTCGAAATTAATCAATATGGAGCTATTAAAAACCGAATATGACTTCATTATAAAATAATATTTTATGTTTTTCCTAAGGTGCCCCTCTCCTCCCTTATAAATGGGCACCTCCTCCCTCTCCTCCTCACACCACATTGAGCATTCAAGCTCGGCCAAACCCTGCCAATTTCTCTTCTACACTTCTCTATAAACATACAAGAGGTCCTAGTCTTATCAACGACCATCTTTAGTACCCTTTGATGAGATTAAGAAGAGGCGCTTCAAAGAAGAGGTAATGTCTGATACCGATTCTTTCATCATTATTTCTTCTTCTACTTATTATTCTTTAGTTTTTTCATTATGAAGTAATAACATCAGTATCACTCATATACTTATATGTTATTATAAATATAAAACAACCCTATTTCACATTCTATCTATCCTACGGAAAATGAAATCACCACGCGTGCGTACGTACGAAATACCGTCTCCACGCCGTGGTGTAATATATTTTCCACCACCACCTTACTTGGATGGGTATAATGGTGTAAATAATAACTATATATGATTATTTTAATGTGATATTGACTCTTAAATAGTATACATACACTTCAATACAATTCCACGATCATGGGAACGATATCATTTCTCGTGCGTACGTACGGCCTACCGTCTCCATAATGTGATGCGACTCATTCTACATGATAATCATTGCATAATGATTTTATAAATAATTTAATGAATAAATATGATATATATTACACTAATACCATTCATTAAATGAGGTGTCTACAACCTGAAAAGAATAATAATAATTTATTTGACAAAACACGCATAAGAACAAAAAGCAATAAACACCCAAATAACATGTAATATTACTAATATGAAGATAATAATATAACCATATATGATATCATAACAATGAGTATGATTCAAGAATAAGTCAATAACATTATTCAAATCATTATACAGGAGGTTGTTACACGTATGAAATAAATCGGACCTAAGGTAAGGGAAAATCTCATAGTCCCATTTCTATTCCAGATTGTTTATACTTTGGTATTTACTAGGGTGTATTTATCATCCACATACATGTTTCCTCAATATGTAATATTATTTATATCCTCCCACAATTTTTTAAATCCAAATGTACTCATTGGTCAATTTTTAGTAAAAGATATGAAATCATTCTTTTGACATTTTTTGTATGAGGTACTTTTTTGATTTTTCCGGCAAAAGTATGAGGAGAATGTTTTTAATTAACTTATACGACATGAATGGATTTTTAGAAAATTATTTCCATGAAGATTCCTTTACATGTTTTCATGTTTATTTTTAATCAACTTATTTTAGTTTAAAATTGTATGACATGTTAAGAAAGGAAAAATGTTTTTGAAGTAGAAAGGATATTTTCCTCAAGAATGAAGTTTATGTGTTTCATCAAAATTATTTTCCATCTAAGATAATATAGGGTTATATTTATATCCCTATTTTTACATTGATTTGATTATTTTATAATGGCATTATTTTTATGATGTCCTTTTATCTTATATGGATTATGTTATGATGGCATGATGTTTAAGAATCCCAATTTTATTACACGGGTAATGCTATGATGTATGATTTATGATCTTGTGGCACACATAAGAATGGTATCATTCTGAGATGGGTGGGACATATATCTCCCTCCAATGCATTGGGTAAAGATTTATATCTCTTGAGATAGACATGGCTTGAACGACAGTTTAATCTGGTTCAGTGATACAGGACTGAAATGAGGAGTGAACTCGGTTCAGAAATGGACTTTGTACGCTAAGATAGTACTGGAAATGAGTCTTGACTACAAAGAAATGATTCTCTATGATTATGTGTGTATGAAAAAAAGTTTCATGTTTTATGTTATGATTATTGGAATTACATTTCACTACTATTATTTATCCCATGTTATGATATTATGACCTCTTTTGCAGGTTATGATTTTCGAAATGCTATGTTCTTATGAATATGATATTTACATTATTTACTATTACTGAGCATTTGAGCTCACCCTTTTGTTTGTTTTCATTCCCCAAGTCAGGAAGAAGGTTATTAAGTACGATATTACAAAAGGGACTCTAGATATTATGAAATAAACGGGAGATAATGTAGATGCTTTATGAACCAGTTGTTTATGTTTCCCAGTTTCTAAAGACACTATACCTAGATGGTCCGACCATGGGTTTGTTATATGTTGTAATAAGTTTACTTCAATTCTGAAGTAATAAAAATGTATGTAAAGTATGGGTCGTTATAGTTGGTATCAGAGGAAAGGTATAGTGTACCTTTGGAGAATATGATGTGAAATCCTTAGTAAGAACCCTATGGATATATCTAATCATAGAACACAATCTTAGTGTTTTAAAAATGGCCATGAACAACCTATGATAAGACCTTAAGTGTGAAATTTTATTCTTGATGAGGTGGTTTTCCTATTATAATTAGTGTTGCTCACACTATACTTATTGCTTTTAGTCAATGGCTGGAACCCGCAGGAACCGTGTTAATGCGAAATGCGATGAGCAATGCAATGATTGTACCCCTGAGCAACAAAACGTTATGGGAGCTATAATGCAAAATCTTGTAGCCATGCTCACACAACATTATCAATCTATGAATCATGCAGGACTTCCAAATGAGCAAATGAAGGTCCAAATGAGCAAATGAAGGAGTAACATTATGTTAAATCCTTCATGAGGCAGCGTCCACCCTCATTTAGCGGGTCTACTGATCTATTAGTGGATGAAAAATTGAATAGTACCACTAAAAAGATATTTTCAGTTCTTCAATGTTCTGAACATGATAAAGTCATCTTAGCAGTTTATTGTTTGGAAGGTGATGCTGATCAATGGTGTAATATTATTAAGAATATGAGGCAATGAGATGAAATTGAGTCCATGGAATGGGATGAGTTCAAGAAATTATTTTTCAGTAAGTACTTCCCCCGTATTCTTTGAACAAAGATGGAGAAAGAGTTTCTTGAACTAAATCAAAAGGATGATGAATCATTTGGTACCTATGAAGAAAATTTTACAAGACTTTCAAGGTACTCTTCTGGGATTATTATCCAACCTGAGAGTAAGATCAATAGATTCCTTATTGGCTTCAAACCATGTCTTTGAAGGGCGTTAGCCATAAGGGACTTCAATAGCTATGAGGAAATCATTTGATGTGCTCTCAAGGTTGAGATGAAGATTGGAGAAACCCATCAGTCATATGTGTTTGATAAGAAGAGAGAAATGGAATTCAAAGTAAAATCTAAAGAGCACATTGAAAAGAAGATTAGTTTTCCCTTATGCTCAAAGCGAGGAAAGAAACATGGAGGGAGTTGTCTTAAAGGGACAAGCAAATGTTTCAAATGTGTAAAGGAGGGTCATCGGGCATTTGAATGCTGTAGTGATGGGAAAAAGATGTCTAGTGATGTGAACAAAGAAAATTCTTCACAGAATGCACCTCCTACACTTCAATGTTACAAGTGAAAGGAAATGGGGAATTATGAAAATCAATGACCTAATCCAAGGGTTTTTGATGATGATCAACGCCAACAAACTCTTAAGTCTAAAGATAAAGTAATGTCACATGAAATTTCTATCAGCGATGTAGAGTAAGATAACGAAGTGGTGAAAGGTACACTTACCATCCACTCTAAAGTAGAAAATGTTTTATTTGATTCTGGATCCACCCACTCTTTTATTTCTGAATAATTTTCTAAGGGTATTGTCGTATTACATCAACAATTAAATGTTGAGTTAGCTGTGACAACCCCTAATGGCACAACATTCACATCAAAAGTTTATAATTCCTCTCTGATTGAAGTTTGTGGGAAAGTGCTTCCTGAAAATCTTGTGATCCTTCCTATGATGGAATTAGATGTGATTACTGGAATGGATTGTCTTTCTTTATATGGATCTTATATCAATTTCCTAATATGTAAATTCACATTTAATATTCCAGATCAATCTATGATCGTCTGTCGATGAAAGGATGAACATATCCTTCCAGTGGAAATTTCTTCCATCATATGGGTCTTGATTCCACTAAATGAAGGTTATTTATCTCTAATGGCTAGAGAGAAACTCATGATTAAGAATAAACCCATTGTATGGGAGTTTGATGATGTCTTTCCAGAGGAATTTCTGGGTCATCCACCAAATCGTGAAGTTGAGTTTTCAATAGAACTCATATAGGGTGCTTTGCCTATTTCAAATACGCCTTATAGAATGGCCCCAATTGAGTTGCAGGAATTGAAGAAGAAACTCCAATAAAATATTGATAAAGGATTCATACACCCTAGTGTGTCTCCTTGGGGATCACCTGTTCTATTTGTTAAGAAGAAATATTGATCAATGAGACTATGCATTGATTATCGAGAACTTAAACAGATCACTATCAAGAACAAATATCCTTTCCCATGCATTGATTAATTATTTGACCAACTACGCAGAGCTCAATAATTTTCCAAGATTGATCTTCATAAAGGGTATCATCAATTAATGTTGAAAAGGGAGGATATAAAGGTATGGACACTATGAATTTATAGTGATTCCATTTGGTCTTACTAATGCCCCTGTTATCTTCATGGATCAAATGAATAGATCCTTTAGAGACACTCTTGATTAGTTTGTGGTAGTCTTTATAGACAATATTCTTGTTTATTCAAAGAGAAAGGATGAACATGAAGATCACTTGATAATTGTATTGAAGACCCTAAGAAATGAGAATATGTATGCCAAATTTACTAAGTGTGAATTTTGGATCCAAAAAGTTTCATTTTTGGGTCACATAATCTCAAAAGAGGGGACATCTATGCATCCAGCAAAAATAGAGGTTATCAAAATATGGTCGAGACCAACAATAGTAACCAAGATTTTAAGTTTTCTTGGTTTGGATGGATATTATCGATGTTTTGTGAAGGATTTTTCACGATTATCTAATCCACTCACCAGGTTGACTCGAAAAGGAGTTAAGTTCGCTTGGACAGAGGAGTGTGAAGAGAATTTCATGGAGTTAAAAAGAAGGTTATCCAGTGCAACTGTGCTCACACTTCCTTGTAGTGGATAAAGGTTTGTGATCAATAGTGATGCATCCATGAAGGAATTGGGGTGTGTTATCATGCAAAATGATATGGTGATAGCTTATGCCTCATGACAGTTGAAAATCCAGGAGAAAAATTACCCAACTCATGATTTGGAGTTAGCTGCTATAATATTTACATTAAAAATTTGGAGACATTATCTTTATGGTGAAAGATGTGACATTTATACTGATCATAAATGTTTAAAGAATATTTTCACACAAAAGGAGCTGAATATGCACCAAAGAAGATGGTTGGAGTTGATTAAATACTACGACTGCTCAATTCATTATCACCATGGGAACGAAAACATGGTGCCAGACACATTAAGTCGACAAGACCATGCCAGCTTATCCATGATGAGGATCACAAAAGTTACAATATTTATGGATTTACAAAGGATAGATCTGGAATAATAATGGAATGGGAAAAATCTTATCTTGCTCAAATGAATGTTTAACCATATATACATGAGAATATTAAAGAGGCACAGAATGAAGATTTAGAGTTACAAAAGAAGGTGAGAAATGTTCCTGAATTCAACCTTGATTGTGATGGGATAATAATGTTCAGCAATAGGGTTTGTGATCCCCCCATCCCAGAATTAAAGAAGGATCTGCTAGATGAGTCTCATAGTTCTTCATTCTCTATTCATCCTGGAAGCATGAAGATGTATAGGGACCTGAATGAGTACTTCTGGTGGGATGGCATGAAAAGAGATATTGCTGAATATGTCTCTTGATGCTTTGTTTGTCATCAAGTTAAAGCAGAGAGACATAAGTCTAAGGGGATGTTACAACCATTACCCATACCCAAATGGAAATGGGAAAACATCACTATGGACTTTGTCACTGGACTTCCTAAAACATCCAAAGGCAATAATGCTATCTGGGTTATAGTTGATCGTCTTACGAAGTCAGCACACTTCATTTCTATTAAAGAAGATTTCTCTCTTGATCAACATGACAAGATATATGTAAAGGAAGTGGTAATATTGCATGGAGTACCATTTTCCATTATATCTGATCGGGATCCGAGGTTTACCATGATGTTCTAGCGAAGTCTTCAGCATACACTAAATACAGAGTTGAGTTTCAGCACTGCTTATCATCCTCAGATAGATGGTCATTCTGAGAGAACAATTCAAACTATAGAAGATATGTTAAGAGCTTGCTCTATGGATTTAAAAGGTGGTTGGGATCAACACCTACCTTTGGTGGAATTTTCTTATAATAATAGCTTTCACTCCAGTATTCAAAAGGCTCCTTATGAAGCTCTCTATGGAAATAAATGCATGACTCCAACTTGCTGGGATAAAGTTGGGGAATGAAAGCTATTAGGACCTGATCGTGTTAATGAGATGGCAGAAAAAGTCTGATCTATTAAACAACACATAAGAGCATCTCAGAGTCGACAAAAAAGTTATGCCGACAACCGAAGAAAAGACCTAGAGTTTGAAGTGGGTGATAATGTTTTCTTATGAATATCTCCTTGGAAGAGAGTAATGAGATTCGAATAGAAGGGAAAGCAGAGACCTAGGTGTATTTTTCCTTTTTAAATACTAGAGAGTGTTGGGAACGTAGCTTACCAATTGGCGCTTCCACCGAATATCTCTCAAGTTCATGATGTGTTCCATGTATCTCTCCTGAGAAAGTACATACCCGATCCTTCACATGTTCTCAGCTCAGAAGTTGTACCGCTGGAGCAAGATCTTTCTTATGAAGAACAACCTATAGAGATTCTGGATCGTAGCGAAAAAAGTCCTACAGAACAAGACCACTCTCTTGGTGAAGGATTTATGGAGGAACCACCAATTAGAAGAAGCTACATGGGAGGTTTAGGATATGATTAGGGAGAGGTATTCTCATCTGTTTGTTACAAAGTGACGAATTTTGAGGGCAAAATTCATTTTAAGGGGGGTAGAATGTAACACGCAAAATTTTTATGAGAAATATTTTGTTTATATGTTATATAAATCATCAAAGGAATCTTTCACTATACACAACACTAGCTTAGCTTTCTTTACATGCAATTGAGACCTTCCTCGATAGATTGCGTTGTACACAATACCGAGTTTCACTAAACAACTATATGATATTAAAATATTATTAAAACTAGCCGTTAGGAATAGTAATACCCAATTTTTGAAATTTTATAAATTTTATCTTTCAAAATGGACTTCATTTTTGGATTCTGAATATCAAAATTAGCCTAGGGTGAATTTTTGGTATTTTTATGAAAACTTTCAATTTTTGATGAATAGTGAAAACACTGTGTTACTATTTAAAAACCGACTTTTTATTTAAATAATTATTTATTTTATTTAAATTTATTTTAGGTCATAATTGATACATAATACCTATATATGTTCAATGTAATTAATTGGAGTCATTTTATAATAATTTTAGATATATAAAAATTTTATTAAACTTTTACCGTCTTTTACCCACCTCCTATGAGAGTTTGAAAATTTACATAAAACTTAATTTTACCGCTTCTGTGAGTGGAATTTCGAAAATCCAAGAGACACGGCTAATATCAAGGAGTAAAATGTGGTTCAATAAGATAAAAATAATTTTTGGTGAATAGAAACATTTTACTTTTATTTACCACGGTTAAAATTAAATAGGGTAATTAAGGGTCAAAATAGAATTATTATTACCCTAAAATATGTCCTAATTCTATTGGATAAGTTTTATTCGACCAAAAACAACCTTAGGAATAATATATGACCATTTAGGTCCACTTTGATTAGATTAGGACATTTATTATTATTTTATTTAAAGAAGAGTTAAAAGAGTTAAAATCAATGTTTAATAACTAAAACATTTTTACTATAGGGTTATAAATAATATAAATTCGAATATAAATATTTAATAGAAGGATATAAATATCTCCTACATAATGGTATTTTATTTATAATTTTTAGACATTAAATAATTTAGTTTAGTTATGACACAATGATGATGTAGTAATTACCTTATTAATGAAATATTAACATAATTGATATTATAAATACCCAAATAAATGTAATTTAGACTTTTTATGAATTAAACTAATTTTATAGGTTAATATGAAATGTTTTTAATGATTTAATTATCTTTCTAGAACTAATCATGCTGTTATGATTTTCACAAAAAATCAATTACCAAATAGTGTCAAAATTGACTTAAAATAGTTTTTTTAAAAAATATTATATTATTAATTGTTATTTTATTCCTAAAATTCTATGGATCAGAAAAATGTCTTATATAAGGTTATATATATTAATAATGAACAACTTGGGGTTCGTTTGACTTGTTATAGTAAGTTTATTGACCATATAGTGTAAGAAAACAAGAAGAGACGGTAAAAGATAAATTATTAAACTTAGAGTAAAATCTAAATGATAAGGTTAAAATTGTAACCTAAACTTGTCTAAAATCTATTGGTTGAGAGTATTTCGACCCATCCCCATCTTATCTTCTAAATAAATCAATTTATAGCTATTAAAAACCGAATATGGCGTTATTATAAAATAATTTGTTATGTTTTTCCTAAGGTGCCCCTATCCTCCCTTATAAAATGGAACCTCCTCCCTCTCCTCCTCACATAACTTTGTGCCTTCATGCTCGGCCAAACACTGAAATTTTCTCTTGTCCACATCCCTAGAAAAATCCTAGAGGTCCTGGTCATCTACGGAGTCCATATTTAGTGCCCTAAGAGGAGGTTAAGAAGAGGCGCTTCAAAGAAGAGGTAATGTCTGATACCGATTCTTTCAACTTTATTTCTTCTTCTAATTATTATTATTTAGTTGTTTAATTATGAAGTAATAACATCAGTATCACTCATATACTTATATGTTATTATAAATATGAAACAACCCTATTTCACCTTCTATCCATCCTACGGAAAACGAAATCACCGTGCGTGCGTACGTACGGAATACCGTCTCAACGCCGTGGTGTAATATGTTTTCCACCACCACCTTACTTGGATGGGTAAAAAAGTGTAACCAATAACTATACATGGTTATTGTAAAGTGATATTGATTCTGAAATAGTATACATACACTTCAATAAAATTCCACGATCATGGGAACAATATCATCTCTCGTGCATACGTATGGCCTACCGTCTCTACGATGTGATGTGACTCGTTATACATGATCTTCATTGAATGATGATTTTATAAATGAATTTAATGAATAAATCTGATTTATATTACACTAATACTATTCGGGAAATGAGGTATCTATAACCTAAAAAGAATAATAAGAATTTATTCGACAAAACACGCATACGAGAAAAAAGCAATAAACACCCAAATAACATGTAATATTACCAATAAGAAGATAAGAATATGACCATATATGATATCATAACAATGCGTAAGATTATGTAATAATTAAATAACATTATTTAAATCATTATACAGGAGGTTCTTACTCGTATGAATCAAATCAACCCTAAGGTAAGGGAAAATCTCACAATCTCATTTTTATCCGAAATTGTTTATACTTTGGTATTTACTGGGGTGTATTTATCATCCACATCCATTTTTACACAATATGTAATATTTTTTCTATCCCCTAAAATTTTTTAAATCCAATTTTAATCATTGGTGAATTTTTAGTAAATGATATGAATGGAATCTTTTGTCGTTTTTTTGAACGAGGTACTTTTTTGACTTTTCTGGACAAAGTACGAGGAGAATGTTTTTATTTAACTTATATGTCATGAATGGATTTTTAGAACATTATTTCCAAGAATCTTCCTTTAAAAATTTTCATGTTTATTTTTAATTAAATTTTTTAGTTTAAAATTGTATGACATGTTAAGAAAGGAAAAATGTTTTTGAAGTAGAAATGACATTTTCCTCAAGAATCAAGTTCAAGTGTTTTATCAAAATTATTTTCCATCTATGATTATATAGGGTTCTATTTCTATCCCTATTTTTACATTTATTTGATTATGTTATGATGGAATTATTTTTATTATGTCCTTTTATCTTATATGGATTATGTTATAATGGCATGATGTTTAAGAATCCCATTTTTATTACATGGGTTACGCTATGATGTATGATTTATGATATTGTGGAACTCATAAGAATGGTATCATTATGAGATGGGTGAGACATAAATCTCCCTCCAATGCATTGGGTAAAGATTTATATCTCACGAGATAGATATGGCTGGAACGGTAGGTTAATCCGGTTCAGTGATACAAGACTGAAATGAGGAGTGAAATCGGTTTAGAAATGGACTTTGTCTGCTAAGATAGTCTTGGAAATGAGTCTTTACTACTAAGAAATGATTCACTATGATTATGTGTTTATGAAACAAAGTTTCAAGTTTTATGTTATGATTATTGGGATTACATTTCACTACTATGATTTATCCCATTTTATGATATTATGATCTCTTTTGCAGGTTAATATTTTCGAAATGATATGTTCTTATGAATATGATATTTCATTTTTTTACCCTTACTGAGCATTTGAGCTCACCACTGTGTATGTTTTATTTCCCCACGTTAGGAAGAAGTGTATTAAGTAAGATATTCCAAAGGGGACTCTAGATATGATGAAATAAACGGGAGCCAATGTAGATGATTTATGAACCAATTGTTTATGTTTCCCAGTTTCTAAAGACACTATACCTATACGGTCCTACCATGGTTTTGTTATATATTGTAATAAGTATGCTTCAATTCTAATGTAATAATAATGTATGTAAAGTATGGGTCTTTATATTTCCAGCAAACGTACGATAAGGCGGATCTCTGCCTTGTGCAGCAGAATGGGCATTCAGCCGGGCTCCGTCCTGATTTAGTACCTGGGTTATCCAATATCATCATTAATACTGCAAGTTTGGGACTTTTATTAGGAGGTGAGCAAGATCATAGGGAGAGTTTTCAACTGGAAAAACCACTTTGTATCCTTATGGGGGTGTATTGTGCTGGTCACCAGTGTTCTAGCGGCCATCCCAGTGCATGATATTGCTTCTACTTTAGTACCAAATGGGGTTATCAAAGCTATAGACAGTGTACTGGCTGGTTTCATTTGGGATGTGCTTTTAGAGGGGAGGAGACATTGGGTTGATAGGGATAGGATGACCCGACATATCCAAGAATGGGGCATTAATGTTAGGAGAGTCGCGACCACTGTGCAATGTATGCATGGAAAGCTGGCTTGGGAGATCTTGGAGAAAGTGACTCTCTGGGGAGGACCATGTACCACAATTACACTAGTAATCTTGATATAGGTAATTTCTAGGGATCCCCCTTGTGGAAACAGATTTATCCTCTAGTTTTGAGTCTTCAACATCACTACCAGTGGATTGTGGGAGAAGGCAGCATGGGCTTCCAAGGGTGTTCGACCCTTATGATTACATTCAAGGAGGCGAGCTTGTATACGACTTTCATCGAGGTGGTGCTGGAAAATAATCAGAATGAAATATTCGACTCTATCCTAATCAATTCGGAATCATAAAAGTGCATGTTTTCCCCATCAAACCTAGGGAAGTTCAACACCAAAGACTTCCATAGGATCTCTAACCCTCAGACATAGTATATTACATGGAATGATTTAGTATGGTGAAATAAAATCCCATAGCAATACAACTTTCTCGTATGGGGAATAAGGAACATGGTGATTCAATCTAATGAGAGCATAAAAAAGGGAAACAGTTTAGCCTCCCAGAGCCAATGTTGAAACAATAAAAGTTAGGAGAGCTCGAACCATATTTTATTTGAAGGGGAATGGGCCCAAGCAATATGTCAGTGATTTTGAGTCTTCACAGCGATCTACTCTAATGAGCTACATGGGGATTATTTCTTCGAGAGGTGGTTTCAAGGAACACCGGAGAAAGGCCTAGAGAGGATGGCACGGTCTGTGTTCCTTAGTGCTGGATGCTGGTATCTCTGGTAGGCCAAAAACAAAGCTAGATTCGAGGGGCTAATTTTAACAGGGAGATCTATCATTGTGAGAACCAATTGCCTACTTAGTGACAGGGTCACCCTCTTTATGAACTAGCGGGATGCTCCCTCAATGTGCATGCTTAACATAGAAGGCTCTCGTATCTCAGGTATCATGCAAGGTAGAGTCTTGGTTTGTAACTTAGGCGGGAGTGTGCTCCTTGCCTTCATGACTCATTTGGGTAATGGGAATGCTCTTGAGATGGAGACCAAGGCAGTTCTCACAGGCCTTAATCTATGTATCAAGAAAAATATAGAAATATCCCAAGTGGAAATGGACTTGAGGATCATCCATGACTCCCTGCTGGGTAGAGGTTTCATCTCATGGTCTGTCACATTCATAATCAGGAGATGCAAAGTGCTACTAAGTAGCAACATTAAGGTTACACACTCAGGGAGATAGGGGAATATAGCGAGGGATTTTCTTGGTTCCCAAGTTGCTCTTGGTTCCGATGTCACCTGCCTCCCCAATGCCACCTCTTTGAAGCGTGAGGGTGAGAATTTAATTCATGGGAATGCCCTTGGTCTCTATTATTTTAGACCCCCCTAAGCTCAGTGTTTCTTTGTTCTCTTTTTATTTTGTGTCATGTATTCTCTCCTTTGAATAAATATATAATTTGATAATGATGTATTATATATTTACTCGATGTCATATAAAAATAGATTATATGATTATGTATGATGTATGGAGATACATCTGGTGGTTACTTATACTATAATACATGTGTTAGATTTAGATCATGATATATACCTTTATAACATGAGAACCGATGATTCTTTTTAGATTCCACTCTATTAATGGTTATGAATTAAGAGTTCATAATCATTATAAATTCTACAAAGGCTCACAAGGCTATACAAAAATTTTATGAAAATTAGGATTAATTTTGATACAAAATGGTTGTCAGAGGTTAAGAGAGTTTATATAATAGATTATCAATTTTTTTTGATTCCGGTCTAAAAATGTTTTGGGCATAGTTTCACAAGTTATTTCAAATAATGAAATATAATAAGATATTTCTTCAATGCCTAATTCATTTATTTCCTTATACATATGATGAAATAGTATTTATTATCTAGTATATCTAACAATATTCAAAAAAAAATTTAAGTGTTTAAAAGTTAAAAACATAATGAAAGGATTATTTAAAATATATATTACTTTTAGAAGTAACATATTGTATTAATTACATCAAATTATTATGAAACATTTTATGATACATATAATTTTATAATTATGTATTTATTAAATGAATAATATTAAGGATTTATTGAAAATTATCCTTAAAATATTTCTTGGTAAATTCTCCCTTTTTATTCATTTATAATTTAAACAGAATGTTCCAATATACTCTGAAGGAAAGAATATCCTATAGATTTAATCTCTGATTGACCCAATCATTGGACTACCTAAGAAGACAAGAGTCTTTTGTATATTTCTAAAGGATATTTATTAAGAACATTGAGGTTGAAATAATCCATTAATTATTAAATAGGTATGTTATTAATTTATTTATATTTATTATAAACCTATTCAAGATAAATCCTGGTATTTGTGTTTATTTATTTATTTCATTTATATTTTAAAATTCAATATAAATCATCATCTTCCACCTGTGTTTAGTTAAATATTTTACAACATAATTTTGTAATTCAGTTTATGTGAATTATTTTCTATTATTTGTCCTTAGTTTCTTAATATATAGACCAAACGTCTTCCAAATATATCTCTTAAAATTATTAAACTTGTAAATGACATATGATTTGTGTTTGATACACATATTATTTAATATTCCTGAAAATTTATCATTGAAAATGTTGATATACAAGAAATATAGTTTTAAAGATGTCTCATTAGGCCCCATATTTCCAAATAAATAAATTCTAATGGGTTTTTGAATGAATTTTCATCCTATTGTGTCTTTCTTATCCATATTTACCTTCTAAAAAGTTTTAGAAATGTTGTTTCATTATCATTTATATTTGAAAACATATCACAAAAATTATCCATTTGTGATTTTGTATACTCTTTAATCCATGATAGCCATTTATTTTACATCAAACATTGTTTTTATATTTGAAAATGAAATATTAGGAGTTACATGTATTATAAATTTGAAAGAAATAATCACTAGTTATTTAAATTTATTGTTAATTTTTTAATCCTTTAATAATTTGATGATACAAATATTATTTAGAAATATAACTTCATTCCCATAATAATATAGTATTCCAACACCTATCAAGTTCTGTTTTAACCAATCAATAAATAATATTTTTTTTTTGATTTATCTCATGGATTTTAATTTCTGTAGTGCCTACACATTTTATATTCAGAGAAATACCATTTCCCAATTTAAAAACCTATAACATCATGTTATCGATTTCATGTACTACTTATTAATTTTTCTTTGAATACATTTTTGATTGAGGTTATTTTGGTATTTTCAGGAGTTTTTCGTAATTTCTATTGTCTAGAAAGAGGGATACATCATCATGGTGAGGGGATATGTCATTGAGTGTGTATGGATGTAGTGTGGGGACTATGATATCATTTAGGGCCCTAAGAAAGGGTTTTTTACATTACTTCAAAATCTATCATAGTTGTGGCATGGACTACTAGAAAATGGGATTTCATGTTTTTATATCCTCTTCAATTTCGGGTAGGTCTATGACATATAACCCTTTTTAAATCGCAAATTCTCCCACATGATCCTCATTGGACATTTTTGTCTCCTACAACCTCTTCTCATACAAGATTGAATCACTGATGTATGCGTTATATTTCTATTGAGGATTTCTTATTGATCATATTCATCTTGGAATCTTTATTTAAATTCTTATTTTGGGTGTTTGATCATTTTAATTGTGATTAATGTTTGGTGGTTCTATAATGATTTAACCTATAATTTAAATCCTAAATTGATTGATTTAATTTAAATGGGTGTTTAATTGATTATATAACCTTTACTTGAGGGGATTTTATGTGTTATATAAAAAGGGTATGGAAATTGTGATAACCACAAATTTTAATAGAATCGAAATTTTTGGGTGGATTTTGTGTAAAATTATGGATTGAAAAGAGATATGATTTTATGAAATCATTTGATGTTGATCATTGAGAAAATTAGATTAAAATGGAAGATTATTTAGAAAGGCATGAATTCGATGAAAACCTATGATTTATTTTTAAAAATTGAAATGAAAATTTTAAAATTGAAATGTGGAATTTGAATTATTAATTGATTGGAAATGATTTATTTTACTTTGATTTATTGAAACACATATGATACTTAATAGTAAGTGGTTTATTATGAAATGCACACTAGGACTCCGACTCCCTAAAAATGGATTGAAAATGAAGTCTATAACTATCTTAGTCTGGAATGATTATACCTAATGTTATATTGACTACTTAGTCCCAATAGTTTGATCCTAGGGATGTGTGCACACATACTTGATCCATGAATGATGGTTGAGAATCCAAAGGATTTGAGAGCCTGAAAGTAACATAACTCAGTGGACCATGGTGCATGGTTTTGACTTGATTATACATTCCATTATTTATAGAATTGATTTATTCATGAAAAATATTCTATATAAATTATTTATTTAAGCCTATTTTTACAAATATTCTATCTATTTGATATAAAATCATGTTTGTATTTAAATGTGAAAATGACTTACCATGCCATATTTTATTTAAATTTAAAGAAAAAATGGTTTAATTATAATCGTATAGTTTATGGAACTCTTGGTAAGATATTACTAGTATGATTATCTCGTATACTACCTTTGACATCTATAGTTTATATATTTTTTATGCTAGGTCCTGGAAAGGAGAAGTATTACATGGAGGTGGTGGGTGTTATTAGTTTATGAGATCTAGGAGTGATGATAGTGAGTAGTGGAGTTATGTTCCACTTGTTATATTGATATTGTGACACATTTTCTTGATGGATATTATCATATTTTGGATGATGTTTTACTCTGGGTATATCATTCTATAGTGGTAATTTTCTCTTTGAGAAGTGTTTTTCATATCATCTGTGTGTGATTTTATAATCTCCTGTCACATAATTTTCCTAAAAAATCATTCCTCATATTCTTTGATATGATTCCTGGTGATATTATCTCACCCATGGGGATCTATAAACACCTATAGGGCATGTTAGTACTCGTATGAGTATCAGTGTGCCAAGGTATCCATGTTAGTTCAAGAGAAAGTGGTATTATAAGGGAGGTTTAACATCTTTCCTTGATTTCTTTATGCAGTCTATGTTGTCCTAGTAGATAGTATAAAAACCATGCTCTTTATTACACACTTAAATCATGGTTTATTACATAAAATCTTCACATGATACAAAATGGAATATCGAGAGGTCTAGTGTATTTATGGCCTAGGGACATTACATAACATCGTAAAACATAAAACACACACAACATCTTTATTGAAAATAATTCATAACATCTCTACTAGAAATAAAAGCTATAGACACAGAACTATATCCATGATTTTATTGGACTATGGATATACCTTTATAATTTCCATAGTTTAATTAATCCATCATGGCTATACTGCGTCCGTCAATTATTTGGTATCAGGCTCGTCCTCCCCGATTCACTACTCACCTCACACCTGCTCTCCCTAAAAACTTCTCCTTCAGAAGAATTATCCTCACTGTAGAACCTTCCTCCCTGGAGACTTCTGCTTCCCAACCTCTCCAACCTGAACTCTCCACACCACAGTGCCCTCCTTTCCAACAAAATCTCTCACTACGTCGCCCTCCTCCCCGAAGACCTCTTTCACAGCGACACCCTCCTCCCCCGAGATCTCTCTCATCGTGAAACCCTCATTTACGATGAACTATCACTACGGTGCCCTCCTCCTGGAAGCTTCCAATCAATGCAGGTATTTTATACCAACTAATTTCATCAATGTTCTGATTTTAAGGTTGTGCTGTGATTTGTGGTTTCATGTGTTAGTGTTAATTCAAATATGGGTAACCATGGTCCTATAATAGAAATAAAGTATCAAGATCCCTTGGTATACCTAATGACCTATCTGGAGGGAAGTATCTCTTGATGCCCTGTTAGCTAGCTGGTGATTTTGTAAATAGTGACCAATAGGGAACTAGGAACCGTGTTGTCATCATGGGTGGATACTTTAATATAATATCTATGTTTTCACCTTATAAATTTTTTTACCACTTATTCCTTCTTCATTTGGCCTATTCGTGATTGGAAACACCTTTTTCCTCCCCCCAAGGTTCCAAGAGATTCCCCATCTCATTTTTTACTATATTAAATCATCATAAGTTATACTCACTCCATTTTAGTATGTTTGACTGCATGAAATCCTTGAGCTTTTATTTATTTCATCGTTCTCTATACTTTTTACATACTTAATTTATGTAGTTTTCTTCAAGGTTTTGTGAGGTGATTAAATGAACTCAAATTGGATGAAGACACTTGGAAAGGTAACACTTGGTTCCTTAATGCGGGAGTTCCTTATCATGTTTCATCATTTATATCAGATAACATGAACTGTCACACATGTGGGTGCATAAGTATGAATGTGGTTTTTTTGACTCCCATATTTAAGATCATTTATAGATTCTATATTTTAGAATTGACCTTTTGTGGGTGGTTTATGAGTTTTATATTTTTTCATGACCAACCCATAATATGTAGTGATGGTTTTCATGATGGTTTTTCAACTTTGTTATCAAGACCGAAAGTGGGATGTCTATGTTTTTTTACATCATATAGGGGTGGGTATATTGACCCCTTTATTATTGATAATGTCATTCTGAAATTATGAATTATATCGGTATTGAGAATAAATGATATGGTATATAGGGATGAGATACAGTTGTATAATTATCCAATAGACTTGGTTTCTTATAATGGGTGATTCAGATAGTGGGCCATAAATTATATGGATAGATCATGGGTATACCTTGTATTCAATGTATAATTAGTCCATGTTGGATTAAAATTACATATTTGGGATGAGGTGGGGACTTGGGACCTTTCCATAGGTCTTACAAAATGATTTTTCCTTGCAGCCTATTCTAGGTTGTCATTTCATGTATAAGATTTTGGATTGGTTATACATTCCTCACTATTCATTTCCTATACAGGAGTTTATCTATGCTACAACTTCATCATGATTCATTTATTATATTATAGGTTGGATTTTTTACACCTTTAACATGATCTATTTCATATATAATAGGGTGATTATTTTACTCCTACATCATGATCAGTTTCCTATATGGGACGTCGGCTATGTTACAGCTTCCTTGTGATACAGTTCCTATATAATAGGTTTGTTGTTTTATACCTTCCATAAACCCATTTCCTATATAGAAGGATGGTTATGTTAAGACTTTTCATTATTTGTTTCCAATTTGGGACGTTTTATATATTATTCCTTCAATGTTATACACTACCTATATGGTTGGCAATGGTTTTTTTTACAAGATGACTCTTCCTTCCAGCATTGGGAAAATTAAGTAGTGTTGGGGTTCATCAAAACATGGTTAGTGCACGATGGCCCGACATGGGTACATAAACGATTTGTTATTTAGATATCATTAGTGAATTCACACACACATATTTAAACAATAAATATAAGGTCTTTTTGGTGGTATCCTACTATGTTTTTATTATAACACCCTACACGGGTTCCTTAGTGCATGTAAAGACATTTTTATTAAGGATTTGGTTTAGGGTAAAGTCAATATGTTAGGTGATTGAGCATGAGTTTCTTATCATTGAGATGGAAGAGACTCTAATATATACTATAGTGTCTTTTATGATTGATCATCAACTATTTTTTTTATATCAGAAATATTGATCTATAGCCTGTGGAGATCATCTTTTCACTAATGATGTATGAATATAACAGGTTCATTTTCTTATAAAAGGTTATGCTATTTATATGTTTATACTATATTTATGAATAAATAATTATCTCTTCAGTGCTTATTATAGGTTTTCATTTTATTTATTGTTGATGTTTTGACTAGGATTAGTGATATTTGTCATGATAGGTTATACCTATGATTTATTATGTGTTATAATCTATTGGAGCACTCGATATGGATTTGTTTCAAGATGAGATCTTGGATTTGGCCTATGTATTACATGTATTGTTTTTTTCTGAACAAGTTTGATCCATCTATTGTGTTGTTGATTCCCTCTGGAAGGGGGGTAGGGGGTGTAGGGGGAGGGGGCTGTCTAGGGGAGGTGTCCGGGGTGGGGGTTGGGGTGGCAGTGTGTAGGGGGTGTGGGGGTGTAGGGGTGGGGGTGTCCAGGAGGGGTAGTGTGCATGGAGGGGGGGAAGGGGGTGTTGGGTATGGGGCTATCTAAGAGGGGGTGGGAGTTGGGGTGTCAGTGTGCTGGGAGCAGGGGGTATGGGGGTGTAGGGGGGGAGTTGTCCAGGAGGGGGGGGTCCAGTGTGGTGTTGGGGGGAAGTGTGCAGGGGGGTGTCCAGGGGGAAGTGTGTAGGAAGGGGGTAGGGGTGTTGGGGGAGGGGATTTCGAGGAGCGGGGGGGGGGGGGGGGGGGGGGGCAGTGTGCAGGGAGTAGGGGTGTGGGGGTGAAGGAGGAGGGGGTAACGGGTCCAGGGGGAGGGGGATATCCAAGAGGGGGTGTCTAGGGTGGGGGTTTGGGGTAATGTGCATGGGTAGGGGGTTTGGGGGTGCGGGGGGGGGGGGGGGGGGTGGGGTGGGTGTCCATGGGGGAAATGTGTAGGGAGGGGGGAAGGGGGGTTTCCAGGATGGGGGGAGGTGGGGGCAGGGAGAAGGGGGTGTGGGGGTCCTGGGGGGTTGGGGTGTCCAGGAGGGGGTGGTGTTATGGGGGGGTGTGCTGGGAGGGGGCATGGGTGAAAGGGTATGGGGCTGTCTAGGACTGGGGGGTGATGGGGTCTGTGGGAGTAGTGTGCATGGGGTGGGGAGAGGGGAAAGGGGTGTGGGGTGTAGGGGGAGGGGGTTGTAAAGGGGGGGGGGGTCGGGAGGGCTACCCAAGAGGGAGGGGGTGTCAAGGGGAGGTTGTACAAGAGGGAGGGGGAGGGGTGTCTAGGAGTGGGTGCCCATCAGATAATTTTATAAAAAACATAATAGTTCATTGTTCAAACATCTAGGTTTTATTTTGGGTGTTGTAGGTACACCAAAATAATCTTATGTTGTCCTAGAAAGGTGTGATTATTCATTATTTTTTATAATTTGAAACATTTATGAATTTCAATAACCATAATATTTGTTATGATTTTTTATTGACATGTTATTGATGGTTACTTATTGTCTTATGAAACAATACATATAATGTTATGTCATTTTATTTATTATTTATTTAATGTAGGTTTAAATTCCTCAGAATGGATAGATACTGGATGTACAATGTTGAGCAGATCACGGATGAATTTCAGAAAGAGTTATTATATTTCTTGAACTTTTCATTCAATAATTATTCAGATGGAAGATTGTTTCGATGCCCATGTTTTGATTGTGTTGGAATACCATGGTTAACTCATGAGGAAGTGAGTTATCATATCACTAAACAAGGTTTCCAAAAAAAATTATCATGTGTGGTACCACAATGGAGAAAAATTCCAAGTGGTGAATTCCATCAATTCAGCGGAAAGGATTGGTATGAAAAATATGATTTTCGATCAGTTTCATATTGTTTTAGAATCCATCTCCTCATGTAAACTAGTTCAAGAGGAAATGAATACCATAACATAGTTTTCATCTATTAATTATGATGATGATGTTGAGAGTTTTAGAAAGCTAATGAAAGATGAAAATACCCCAGTATATCAAGAATGTGCAAAAAATGAGAAAACATGATTTTTTAATGTGATTATATCATGAAAAAATAGTGTTTGGATTTAATAATACCACGGTTGACTATCTCCTAAAATTTATTAAGGATTTAATACCCGATGATGCATGTATTCCAGAAAATTATTACTTGGCATCAAAGTTGGTTGACCAATTTGAATTTTCATCTATTAAGATTCATTCTTTCCCCAAATATTGTTGTCTATTATAGAAGGAAAATGCAGAGTTAAGTCAGTGAAAATAGTGTGGCACATCAATGTGGAAGACTAATAACGGCGTAACACAATCTGACATACTAGATAAAGTGATGTGGAATATCCCTTTAATTCTCAAGCATCAAAAACATTTTATATCAGAAAAATGGAAAAGAATATGATATGGAATGAGGATGAAATAAAAAAAGATAATGATGAAATAGTGAATCCTATAAATGGGTTTGCTTGGAAGAAATTTGATAGGTTACATCCTGATTTTGTAGCTAACCCACGAAATGCTAGATTGGGATTATCCTGTGATGGTTTCAACCCATTTCGCCAAATGCATACTACACACAGTAATTGGCCTGTTTTCATTCACATTTATAACTTTCCTTCATGAATGTGTAAGAAGAATCCATTTACTATCATGAGTTTATTGATATCTAGGCCCAGTGATCCTAGAAATGATATTTATATATACTTGCAGCCATTAATAGAGGAGCTAAAGGAGCTTTCGAATGTTGGTTCACAATCATACGATATATTCAGTAAGGTGTACTTTATGTTTCATGATGCTTTATTATGAACGATAAATTATTTCCCATCATATGGAATTATATCTGGTTGGAGTACTAAAGATAAATTACCCTTCCCTATTTGGATGAAAAATACAAATTTTCGAAGATTAATGCTTCGACGAACTTTCAACTTCATAGAGCATTGGTGATTTCTACCGATGGATCATCCATACAAGAAAAATAGAATATAGTTTGATAATGTTAATCAGATAGATGATACACCTAAAATAATGTCAAGGAATGATATTGTTAATGAACATGAGTATTTGAATTATGTTCTTGGAAAAAATCAATCAAATATCATAAATCCAAAACATGTTAATAAATACATATCAATAGATACATTTGTGATATGTTACTTGTTACTATATTAAATTTCAAAGGAAAAAAAAGATGATTTGCGGTCTCGTCGTGATTTGATGGATTAGTGTATAATAGAAAAACATCATCATGAGTTAATTGGTCAAAATAAGTGGAAAGTCCCTATTACCGGTTATTCAATGAAAAATAAGGAGAAGAAACAATTTCTTTAGGTCTTCGAAAGTTTGAATGTTCTAAATGGTTATTCATGTAATATTTCGAAAAGGGTGAATACACAAGATGTGAAACTAAAATCTCATAAAACCCATGGTTACCACGTCTTTTTATATGAGTTGATTCCTATTTCCATTCGACATTTACATTCACATAATTTTAGAGTTTATGTGATTAAGTTATGTCATTTTTATCAAGACCTTAGTTCCAAAAGACTGAGTAGAAGTGTTGTTCAGAAATTTTTGAGAGATGCACTGATTATTCTTTATGACTTTGAGAAAAATTTCCCACCATCATTTTTCACATGTATGTTACATCTGACTGTGGATCATCCCACAAAAGTTCTTTTTGGTGGTCCTATTTCGAGTTCATGGATGTATCCTATAGAAATAATGATGTTTACAATGAAATTTTATGTGAGAAATAAATATCACCCTGAAGGATCTATTGTGAAATATTATTTATCACAAGAATGCATGGATTTCTATTCATCTTACTGGGATAACGTCACCACGAGGTCTAATCAACTTATGAGAACTGAATATGAGCAATACAATCCCATTGAGATTTCATTTCTTTCACTTCCCCAAATAGGGGGGATATCGGGATCGTACTCGTTGTGTACTTTAAGCAAGGAAGAGTGGGAAATGGCTCATCGTACAATACTATTCAACTGTGGTGTTCTTGACGATTATATCTAGTAAATAAATTAATAAATATTCATTTTTTCATTATGTTGTTTCTTCATATCTTCTGAAATTTTTAAGAACTAATATTTCTATAGAACATTTAGAAATTACAAAAAAGAGACATCACTCTCAATCTATTAAGAGGAAGGAACTGTTGCACAAAAAAGAATTTGCTGCTTGGTTAAAGTCAAAGGTAATATATTTTATTCTTCTCACAACATAATCAGATGTCTTTTTTTAATATTTAATGTTAGTATGTTTTAGGTTTTAACTCTACCAATGAATGAAGAATCAGATGATGTAAGAGCATTATCCTTTGGTCCAAACGATGTGGTACGTGATTGTAAAGCAATGGTTGTCAATGGATTTAAATTTTTTATAAATAGCTGTGTGAAAAAATGGAAACCCAGCAAGATGGCATCACCATAAGTTCCAAAAAATATTTTCATGCGAGTGCATCAGACAGACTACCTCAATTTGGAAATATATCATATTATGGTGTTGTTGAAAGAATCATTTTATTAGATTACAATGCACATGGTCGTGTCGTAATGATGAAGTGTAAGTGGTTTGATTCAATGACATGATAGGGAATTCATATTGATAACTGTGGATTTAGAATGATTGATACGAATCTCCATCTTCACACCGTTGAAACTTATATTCTAATGTCGTAGGCTTGACATGTGTTTTATGTAATAGACCCATTACAACAACAATTTTGTGTTATTTTTGATGCCATTCCAATACATATTTTTTATGAAGACATGGATGAAATTGATGTTGTGGATGAAAGTGTCAGTATTTATTAGAATATTGCATTTGATGACACATACGACTCAATTTCTATAATAGATTGTGAACCAGAAATTGTCACAGAGCACACATAATGTTGACACATTTGTAAGTATTTACCTGACATTATCGTAATATTATATCTGTTTTTCTAAACTTCCATACATGATATCAAATTAACTAGTATATTTTATACCATTTTTAAATATAAAACTATTTATAGTATGACCAATTTATGTTTAATAACATCTATAGTAATTATTGAACATAGAAAAGTCTTGATATTTTATTAATATAAACATCACATTGAGAATGTATCACATTTTTTTATGATAAAATTGTATAATTTAACATTTTTTTTATTTCTATTTATTTGAGAATATTGTTTTAAATTTCCAGGTCAAAAAGTGTGAATATGATGATATTATAATAAATAGAAGAATACAATGAAATGAACAACATATGTCTCATCTAGCCAACACTGTAAGTACCATTTATGTTTATATATTATGGTATTTTATATTATTTATCTTATTATTATTTGTTTTATTTTATCATCTATGTTATTTTAGTCTACTTCATTGAGGATATGGTTGAATTATACTACCAAGGATAATAGTTTGGTGAGGGGTATTGATTATATAATTTAGCACACTACTATGTCGCTTGAGTCACCAGATGGTCATCCTCCCATTATGCCACCTCCATATTATCCATATCCACATTTTCCATATCCCTTTATGCCCGAACCCACATCAGATGGTAGTTGTCAGACTCCCATCCCTCCTTATTTTCCATTCCCACCATCCACTATACAGGGAACTACGACCCCATATATCCCACCACCATATCTATATCCATATCCACCCTAATCTGTACTGGGTTATCCATCTACTGTACAGAGTACTTCTACTGTAGATATCTCACCTACCACAGAGGATACTCCCCCTCTAGACGCTTCACTTTTGGGGTCAATAGATCCCCCATATACTGGTATGTGTTTAAACATTACTGTTAGTGATTAATGATAAATTCATATATATTATTATCCTTTTTTAATTTTTTTCATGATTACCTTCAGTCTTCACAAGACGATGAGGCCATACAAAAATTCGAGAGGTTTGGAATCGACACACGCAAAATCATGGTTGAATACAATGAGTAGAGAGCTATAATTAAAAAAAATATACATAATGTAAAAGCTTTATGGGAACACTTTCTAGACACAACAATATCATTCGGGTTCAACCAATAAGTTGGAGGGATGTTGGAGGACAAATAAAGGACAATGCATGGGCATAGATCTTGGTAAGTAATGTTAATCAACTTTTATATATATTAAATTATAATATTTTCTTAACAAATATTTTGTCCATTATAGCTCTGATATAATTTTCATGATGGAAAAAATTCCAAGGCTACAAGGTTAATGGATTTAGGTGAAATGTGGCGAGCGTACATGTATGACATATATCTTGGTTGGAAAAAGAGAGTTGGCATGGAGCTTAAAGAAGTACCGGTGATTCATGATTGGCCAATAACACAATACAATGAGATGATCAGCTATTGGAAGAGTCAAGAGTTTATGGTATTTGTTAAATTTATATATATATTCATTTATTTATTTGAATACGTGTTTTATTTATGTTAATTAAATTTTATAATTATTTTTTTATAATAGAAATCAGACAGAAATAAAATAAATAAGAGTTGAATTGAACATGTTTATACTCGTGGACACACTTTACTCATAGATTTTGAGAAAAAATAGGTAATTTAATATTTAAAATATTCATCTTCATTTAGTGTAATTTTTTTGACTTCTAATTTTGATTTATTTCTTTGTTTTTTCCAGAAAAAAGAATTGAATATCAACGGTTGCGTTTGTCGCTCTACATCATTTTGTATAAGAAGAAAAAATAAAGATGGTATTGTGCCAAATAATGACACTGCGAAGGAGATTGTAAGTATATTTCAATTTCTTTTATTTTGATTATATTTAATTCTTTATATTATTTTATCATTTTTATTTATTTTATATATCATTCAATAAAATGAATTGGATAAATTGGCAGAAAAAGAACATGAAAATTTGGGATCAAAAGATCATCTACATCAGGTATTGGGAGATGAGAATCATGGTAGAGTGTGTTGTTGATCTGGGAAGAATATTTTACCATCTCGATACTGGTCTACTAACAACGTTTCTTCAAGTACCAGTTTTTGTTTGGTCATAGTGGAACTGATGAATTTCACAATCAAAGAGGCAACTCAAAAATCCAAAAAGGTGATTTTTGAAAATATGAATAATGTAATGTCTACCATTTCTTCTACACATTCACCAGAAGTAGCTACAATAGGTGATGATTGTTTGGTGTCGATGAGTTTTTCTAATGTAGATTCTTCTCCTAGAGTTGGAACTGGAGCTGGAGTCGGAGCTGTAGCCGGATCCGGTCCCAGTATCGGTGCCAGTACCGATGCTGATGTCGATGATGATGCTGGTGGCGTGAGAGGTGTTGATGGGGTTTCTATAGGAGGTGTGGATGAGGATTATCATCAATCCGATGATACAGATATTGAGACTCACTATTGATGTGAATTATATTTTTGGATTGTTAGTATGGGTAATTTTATTATGAAATGAGGATTGAATATTGTAATACTGAATTGTATAGCTGTGTTTTTGTCTGTTTCTACATATATTGAATTATGCTATTATGAGATATATTTGTTTATGTAGTAGTTATATTTTATTATTATTATTTTGAATTTTATCCTCCTCCGATGCGACCATCATTCCTCCTCGATGATGTTCACCAAGGCGGCCCCTCTATCTCATTCGACACACCTCCGATGTCATGTAGTCCAGTTTTCCATTTTTTGCTTGAGGCAGCCACTCAATTAGTTTCACTGATCATATTGTGAGTTTGATGACTTGTACTAGTATGAAGGATAGCGATACATTCTATGCGGATAACCAACAAGAAAACATAGCCGATGCAATTGATTTTATCCCATGACTTCCAATCAGGATTGATGTGAATATAAAATTCAAGAGGTAATGATTATTTTATACCATTTTTTTCATGAAATTAGTAACCACATGTTTTTTTAATAAAATTTACTTGTCATACACCATTATTGCAAAATTGATGATTTTGAGTTTACTCTTGAGTGTGCAATATTCGGTCTTCTATACACTGGTCTGTATCATGGTTGGATAGTTGATCCCAAGGTATGCAATTTTTAATCTTTTACTATTATATTTTGTTTATAAAAAATGATACATTATATGCATACCTTCATCATATTTATTCAATGTTCAGTTTCTATTTTTATATTTCGTTCATGGAGTGGTGGTTCTCATCTCACTTCAAATGTTCGTGATTGATTTTGGATATCCCATATAGGTAGTTGTAAGACTGATCTAACTGCTATGTTTGAAGGGACATGATTTGATTTAATCTGTATTGAGGTCCTTTATGTTTTTTGTTCATATAGGGGGAGGATACTAATGAACATACACTACTTCCAACCGCTAAATATTATCTCCATGATACAGCTATGGGAGAAGTGTTTCATGGCAATTGGGAGACCAATAATAATGAATTCGCAGGTCTATTATCATAGATGAGGGGGGCTCTTCCACTTTGGGAAGAACCATTTCGGCTTTAGTGCCTTCCGGTGATCATTCCTCAGAAGGGAATATGAATCGAAGAAAACTATATTGTCAAGGTATTCTACCCTAGAATCATCTATTATATGTGGAACTTCACTCCTTTCGTTCATTGGATTATTCGGGAAACACATTCAAATTTTTCAAAAATAAGTAGGTCCCTACAAATCTTAGATGGAAGAGTATGTATCCACGTATGAAGATGTGGGCAAGTGTTTGTTTTATTTAAATAATCATTTACTATCAGTCATGTCCCATAAAGAAGCGGTAGTGGATGAGTTGTTAGATCAATCATGTTGGTTTCCAGCAATATAGGTTTTCGTGAACATACCACTTGATCTGGCGGGGATAAATACACTTCTAGAGGATATTGATATATATTTCTATTTTGCCAGCACGTTATCCCTGATGTAAGAGATTTTTAGATATTGTGAATAATTATTCAATACTAGAAACCTTATACATATATATATTTATTATCTCCTAATATTTTAGTTT